>OW964183.2:15236710-16436710 GCA_943136025.2 Agrotis puta | reverse complement strand
CTAAGTGTATTGGTTGTTAATGACCTGTTCGTGTCACATTGTTTTGGAACTGTTTAAATTATTTGGGCAGAATTGAGTGCTGTTTGCGAATTCAAATCGTTGTGGGTATTGTTGGATACAATTGGTAATGTTATCTGCATAATCACTTCATCCTAATCAAATTATCATTTGGTTCGGCAGCTGAATACTTGGGTTTCTAGTAAGTCATTCAATGGAGTAGTCTTGAGACATGACACATTATTGAAATCCTGACCTTATTAAGTTGTAAAGAACGTCTCTTTTTAAAAGCCTTTTGCGTAAATCAAATTTATCTGCAACTATCATAACTTGATAGAGATTTACACGATATAATGAAAAACTTCCTGATCTTTCATGTTATTTGTAACCTAAACAAACAAACTAAACACTAACTAACAATCAACTAAAAACTATCTCTATTAAAACAAAATTATGCCACAAGTTCCACCAGGAACCGACCCATTCCCCAATTGACTCGTACGATAACGTCTAATTTATATCCCAGACAATACCAGAGCACATAAAAACGGTACATAAATACCAAGAGCAGTTAAAACTCTACAATTAGATAAGAGACAACGACAAATTGCCAACGCGGCAACAAATCTAAACAACAACTTGTAACAAATGGCCGTATTTCAGACTACCACTAATTTACAATTAATGTACGGTTTAAGATGCAGTTTAGACCAGTTAAGGAGATCTTAACTAATGGCACACTCGATGCTAAAGTAAAATGGATTAGATGCTACTGTGCAGTGTGGCTTCGATCTCTCTTGCAGGGTTACCCACTTACTTCTAAGGATCTGGGGGTAAGAATTGTTTAAATATGACTGAGCTTTTTTTTTATCGTAGTAAAATCATCAAATGAGTCCTCCCACCCAGGGCAGGGCGGGAGGGACTGTCAGACTTGACTGATTAAAATCCACGGTATCCTATAGCCCTTTTAGAATAGAATAGAATAGAATAGAATAGCATTTATTTGCAAATATGGGTTATACATAAGTAGGTAGTAGTAGGTTTTAAACAGAGTTCTGCCATATTTCACCATTCGGCATGCAAACATTATCATTTTATACAATTTTAAAAAGGAAAACAAAATTAAATTCTTATACATTAAATTAATAAATTAATCAAATAAAAGCAATTCTCGTTAAATATAATTAATCAAATTCACCAAAAATATCAACTAAATTATTACATTATACCTATGTGAAATAAAATGTCAATAATTTAAATTGTCAGTGTATACAATAAATAAAACTATAAATAAACAAACAACATTAAAATTCCAGGTCATAGACAATACACCATTCATAAAAAAGTAAAACCATAATTAATTAAAAATTCGAGGTAGTTTGATTAAAATTGTCCGTTAAAAACTCAGCAACACTGTAGTATGTCTTATCTAATAATAGTTTACGAAGTCTTCTTTTAAGTAGCACCGTGTTCAAGTCTTTCCAAGCACTTGGCAATTTATTATAAACAATTGGGGCCATGCAATAAATACTTTTGCGCATCATAGTGGTTTGACACGGTATATTATTTAATTTTGAATTGTCACGTCTGTTTCTAGGGTAAACATCAGCCAAACGTTCAAAACGATTTGGATTGTTCTTCACAAATATAGCTACATTAAGAATATATATACAGGGAAGTGTCAATATGTTGTACTGCTTAAAATATGGCTTGCAACTGTCGGTGGTTTTTAATTTAAACATTGATCGGAGACATCTTTTTTGAGCCTTAAAGGCTGTCTCTTTGTCGGTTGAGTTCGCCCAGAAAATGACCCCGTAGCGTAAGTAAGATTCAGCTATACCATAATAAGCCGCAAGAAGTGTTTTTGTATCTACTATGGAGGATAATCTATGTAAAGCAAATGCAGATGAACTTAATTTTTTACACAACATGTCAATATGCGCTTTCCAGTTTAAATTGCAGTCTATTTGTAATCCTAAAAATTTGGTAGCAGCTACTTCGTCAATGTCGTCATTTTTGTAATGTATGTGAAGGTTAGGTACACGAGGCATACGTTGTCGAAAATGCATTATCTTAGTCTTACTTAAATTTATATTCAAATTATTTTTATCTAGCCATTTAATTAAATTGTTAAGAGAATTATTTATATCCGTTTCATATGTATTCGCGTTTTTATAAGGAATCGTAATGGTACTATCATCAGCAAACATGGTTAAGGGATGTTCAATGGACGTGGGCATATCATTAACATATAATATAAATTCAAATGGGCCCAAAACGCTTCCCTGTGGAACACCGAATGTAGTTTTGCGTTGTTGTGACCGAGATATCTCCTCATGTTTTTTACTTACATTGATGCGACTAATTTCAGTTATCTGTGTTCTGTTTTCTAAATACGATTTCATTAGTTCAAGCACGTTGCCTCTTATACCGTAAGCTTCTAACTTATTTAACAATGTATTATAATGTACATAGTCGAAAGCCTGCGTCATATCACAAAATATGGCACATATAGGGAATCGTTTATCCATATTTCTAATAATCGGAAACAAAAAGTCATAAATTGCCATATCGATGGTTCTATGCTGCCTAAATCCTTTTTGTTCTTCACATAAAATGTTATTCTTTTCAATGAAATTGGCTAACTGTTTGTGAATGTACTTTTCGAATACCTTTGAGATGACTGGTATGAGTGAGATGGGTCTATAATTTTCCATCAATTCCTTATCTATTTTCTTAAATAGCGGTTTTATTATGGAGATTTTTAATGCCTCTGGATATACACCCGTACATATACTGAGGTTGATTAAGTGACTGAGATGACTGCATATCTCGACTGATACTGACTTCAATATTATAGTGGCGATCCCATCAAAACCTACACTACAGGTGTTTTTTAATGACATTATTGTTTTATGTATGTCATGTGGTGTGCTGGGAGCCATAAACATTGATTTAGCACTTCTCGATTTAATGGATGCTTTTGGTTTATATTCAGCATCTAATTTTGGATGAATTTTGTCAACAAAGAAGTCATTAAAAGCATTAGCGATATCCAAAGGTTTGTAAATAGTTCGATTACCAATTCTTAGTTTTTCAATTTGCTGTTTAGGAATATTATTATTTGTCCGATTTATTATTTGCCATGTCGTCTTTGATTTGTTTTTTGATTGTTGTATTTTGTAATTATTCTGTGCTTTCTGTGTCAAATTAATAATTTTAGTATACAATTTAGAATAAGTAGCAAATTTCTTTTTATGTTCGTGATTAGGATTCAATCTAAATTGCCATAAGAGTTTTGTTTTTTTCTTACTGCATAGTTTAATACCATTTGATAGCCATTTGGGTTTATAAAATGTGTTAATTTTGATTTCTTTGAACGGAAAGCATAAATCGTAGAACAATTTAAATGTGTTGATAAATTCATTATAAGCCAAATTAGGATCTTCAGTAAGATATATCTCCGAAAATGTTAGACTTTTTATACAGTTTTTAAATTTAGCTATATTTTCGTTGCTGTAATCCCTTCTAGTTATATGCCAGTATTTTATTCTACATACAGTGGGTACTGGACATTGAAGCAGCTGAGCTGTATGGTCTGACAATGCAAACTCCAAGACGTCTGTTTTCACTTTATTTTTAAAATTATGCGCAAAATTATCTATACATGTCCTACTAGCCATTCGAGTTGGTTGTTTAAGAGCAAGTTTTAAATTGTAATTAAGTAACATACACTCCAGTGCAACTGAATTTCCATTCGATTTTAAAATATCGATATTAAAATCGCCTGCAATAACAATATTTTTATTAAGCCGGTTGGATACATCCTTGAGCAACAATTCAAGTTTATTAAAACATTCAGTTACATTCTTAGTATTTGGTACTCTATAGACACATATGACTATCAATTTATAATTAATTAGCTCAACGCCACAACATTCAAAGACCCCTGGTGATGACAATCTAGCTATTTGAGGTATTTCTTTCCATTGGTGGCAGTTATTAATAATAATACAAGCTCCCCCTCTCTTTTTATCCTGTCTACTATAACATGCAGCCAAACTGTAGTTTGGTATGCATAGTTGTTTTTCAAGACCCTTCATGATGAAATGCTCGGTGATACAAACTACATCCACATTTATATTTTTATCACAAAGTTCATTTAAGCATACCGTAAGTGCATTTGATTTATTTAACAAACCTGCAATATTTTGGTGTAGGATGCTAATAAATTTGTTGGAGAAAAAACAATTCTTCAGGCTCATTCATTGAATTAAGCGTATTTTCTTCTAAAATATCCAGTTGAAGGTTGTACAAGTCCTCAAAGATAGTTTTCATTGCGTAGTCTTTTAAAGCTCCCGATCTTGTATACGTAGAATGATGATAGCTTAGATTCAAATTGGAGTCCAGGATATATGCGTATTGATGCGCAGAATTGTCTAAACATAGCATGTTGTTGAAAATTTCCAGTCGTGAATTATATAAAATATTGAAGTTATTGTTAAACTTAAAAGTTGGCAACGTAATAATTATATTTGTGTTCTTTATATCCAGCAATGTGTTTTTCATGAATGTTATTATATCAAAGTAACATTTTGTAGTTTTAAAGTCTTCCTCGCCGATCATAATTATACAGAAATCCTTTTTAGTGAAATATCTGAGTTTCGACTGAATATCACGTAAAAGATGCATAATACTTGCGCCTGGTGTAAGATAATGACATATTTGATATCTGTTCTGAAAATAATCTTGTGCTAAAGATAATAAATTCTTATTTGTTTTATTTGTACGTACCGGAGTCACGGTAATTCGTGAGTCCCGCGACCCCGGCAGGCTATGGCCGTCTACAGGCCCCGTCACTATGCTGACACTCCTTGAGACGCGTGGAACACAACGCGCCGTCGACCCAAATATGACTGAGCGTAGTGTAGCTTTTTGCAAAATGTACTACAGCGCCATCTGTGTTGCAAATGAGGGACTTAAAATACATTTTATATAAATGGTATAGTAATCAATAGCAGACAGCATCAATGAATTGTAAATCTATTTAGTGCGTTTGTCAGGGTATTGAAAAATAACGGCCAACTTTTTTTTAATTTAAACGGTAGTGAATCAAATAAAAAAATCAGTTCGGAGAATTCGATTTTTTTGTCAGGTCATAAGAGAAAATCATACTTAACGTAACAATTATCCGTCATAAACAGCAATTGACAATGGACATTATTTTAATATCGTTTGGTTGGATGATAATTGTGTATTCGCAGATAGACTAATAGGAACTGTCATGTTTTAGGAGCAATCATGTCAAACTTCAATGTTTTCATCTACAACTGTCATGTACCAGGATCCAATTTACCCCTTTATAATGTTAATAAGGGTTGATAAAACTCATCTGTGTTCCAACTACTAGACATTTTTGGGCCCTAATGGAATTGCCTTGAATTTCCCACCAATTTTCACATGAGCATGAATTCTTAATAAGACAGAAAATGTGCTCGAAATAATTTTTCATCAACTAAAATATTCCCTTTATTTAACACTAAAAAATGTTCTCGTTTAGAAACTCAGGTGATGCCACGCAGTCACAGGACCGTCTGTAAACCTGACCCTGGAATGAAAAGGACATTTAAAGGAACAGGGTGGATTTTCAGTCAGTAAAAGTCTAACAGTCCATTCCGCTCCACCCAGTGTGGGAGGAAATTTGACAAAATAATACGGAGCCTTCAAAAGGGTGATGCGACGCGATTTGCGCATCAATACGACGACGACACGAAACGTCATGACGTCGTGTTCTTCAGTATTGTCGCGACTCAAGTTGCATCTCGTGACTTGTAGGCCGTGACACGCTCCTTAGCCATTTCATTAATTTCTCGTCTTCACAACTAGTGTCCAGACGGTTACTTATTTCTCAGAAATATTTTTCAAAACTGGATTTATGTAAAATAGCGTTTAAATCCACGTGTAGACGTACATTTACTCAGGAGCAGTAAGTTTGTAGAACACGATTTTTTCCCCACCTCCCAAATAACTATAATCACAACAAAAGGCAACAAACACTCCGTAAATTAAAGAAACTCCATCTGTTATGTTATCCTCACAATATAAAAACATATTGTAGCTAAATGAATTCGGGAGAGGGCCGAGATGCCAAATGTGCGGATAATGATGATGAATTATGATCCGATGGAGGATGAGCCGAGTCATGGTGAGATTGTTTCCGTTAAGACGTGCGGGAGGGAGAGGGAACTGAGGGGGTGGAGCTGGTAGAGTGTTCCGGTATTTTATGGTGTTTATTGAAGGGTTAAGGTGACAGCACAACTTGGATTGTAAAAATATTTGTCAAACACGAGGAATTTCTCCTGTCTTTAAAGAAATTTATTGTGTGGGGCAACGTCTTTTTTTTAAAAAAGAAGGTTTAGATCTGTACTTCAGATATTATGTAAGCAGAAAAGTTAAAATCCAAACCGTATTAGTATTGACCTTAAGTCTTATGAGTTCACAATGCCGTCTCTGTGAACCTTCACTACAGAACGTCATCTTGACATACACAAGGTAAACCGAGATAGTAACAGTTAATAAAAGGCACGTTTTTTATTCAATGGTAGAAGGTTCAATTCAGGATAAGTGCATGAGATTTTCCTACTTTCACGTTTGGAAACATAAATCTTCTCAATTCACATAAAAATATAAACCACACCTGCTTCCAATCAATACAGAAATGGAACAACAGAACAGCACATGTAAAGCTTAATTAGTTCAAAGATTAATAGTACGTGTACGCTCAATATACGCGACGTATACGCCCGATATACGCCGAATATACGCACGTTATACGCTCACCTATGACGGCTAATAAACGCTGAGCGTCGTAGCCATGCAAATTAATCACACAGAAATATTCATGCCGACACATGCCATGAAATGATAATGAACCCGTATTGTTATCGGGGACAAGTTAAGGGAGGCAGCGGGATGACATTAATTCTTTTACGATGGAAGCTACGAATTCTTTATCGAATATTAAGAAGATCATGGGCAAACTCGTTTAGATATGCGTATTTCAGGGAATTATGGCATAAAAAGGACGAGGAACCCACTCAGCAGTGGGTGGAACAGGGCGACAAATAGTGATGATGATGGTGATGATTACAGCACAAGATATTCTTAAAGTTAGTCCTTTCATTTTGTCTTCTCATAAACTCGCAAACATTCTAACGATAATCTTTTAATTAATTCTATGTTGAGCAAAAGTCTCTCTTTCCTTTCACTTTACAAGATTTGATCTAACCTTACTGTATTGTCATTTCCTGCTAGTTGAGGTTCACGTAGTGATTTTTACAAAGTTACTTATCAAGAGTAACAAGAAAAATCAAACAGGTACTGTGAATTTTCTTTTGAGGATGTAATCCGCTGCCATCTCTTCACTTGCCCCACACCCAAAAACACAGGGTTAGATACCGCTCGTGTAAAACAATACCGTTTACAATAGAATGCCTCTGTCTGCACAATTAGTATGGAGAAATTGCTTCTGACCCAATCTCGCCTAATAAACAAATGCCACGCCGGCTTCAGTCCCATTCCGACTTCCAGCCATACAGGCTTCGTCTTTGACGACTCCAACTTCGGCTTCCAATGGTAGAAATATGTGCTTTTGAGAGATTCCTCGTTGTGCAGCCTGTTTGAAGAGCAGAGATTTTAGCCTTTGATGTGAGTGTGTGTGATCTAGTGAATATAGCCTTTTGATTGGGACTTGCTGGCTGATTTGTTTTATTTGGAAGCTTTCGAACTAGGAACACCTTTGACGTGCTTCTTGTATGCATGAATGTGGGATAGTAGAAAAAAATTATGCAAAGGATATTTATTTTACATCTGCTGGTGCAGTTTGAAATTAAATCCAAAAATATGCCTTCTTGAACGTAGTTTCGCTTGCTTTGAAGTCGAAAAGTCTCATGAAAATAAGGCACGTATCCGTAGAATGGTAGCACTACCGGCTAATTATCTTTGAACCTATCTTTTTAACACTAAAATCTGTTCAGCTGTTAATTTATTTATTTATTAAATTATAACGGCTGTGTGAACAACCAATTACAGTAATTTGAACACAATTATGCAAACAATATAAACAGAATAAACTAAAATATGAAAAACGTAAATAAAACAAGGAAAACAATTTTATAAGTTCATATCACAGTACTTCTGGCATACCAATAAAATCTTCGAACATTCATCCGCAAACAGATCTTCTGTTGGATAAACATTCAAGAGATCATTAAGCGGCTAGAGTGCGAGGGCTTGGCGACTTAGCACGTACAACCGTACGACATGCAGGCACGGCAAGCAGCCGCTTTTTGCCCCAATAGTTGTTATCTGGGACATAAAAGCGCGCCTGCACATCAAGCAGATCAGGAGCGTCAATGTGCCACGGAGCGTCTAACAGGCTATTGTGTACCTAAGAACTGTCATCTTTTACCTGAGCAATAGAGTTGAGTATTCCATTTTAAGAATTTTATCGCAATTGATATAAAGTTTAAAGTGGCTTTTTAGGCAAGCTGGAAACAGATATTTATGTTGCCGCACCAAAACCAGTTCAAACCCTTAACTCAAATCCTTCACCGCCACAGACCACACTAAAGTTTAGCAGTAATACTTCCAAAGCAAACCTATTACCCCATAAGTAATATTGCAAGTAATGGCTAAGCAATCAGTAAGTAGCAGAAGTAGCTACAAGTAATTACAATCACTTGTGATCTTTCATCTTTGTGCGTTAATCATCCGGTCCGCAAGAACTAAGGGAGAAGTGGTCCTTCCAAGTTTCTAAGGACCATTAATTTCAATAAGGTTTGGGGAGTACTGGCGGCTTTTCCTTTGTCATCGATCATTGATATTGTAGTAAAAACCTCGGAAAATTATTACTGAGTACAATAATCTGTCAAGAAATTGTTATGGTGACTCACAATCCCTTTTGGTGTTTAGTAAAACAGCTGTGAACACAAATTGTGGACTGGCAGTGTATACACACTTCAGTATTATAAATGTCCGGTTCAAGTATTTAGAGCTGTCCCTGTACCGATTTAACTTAATCTTATATAGAAGCCTCTGACACAACTTGAGTCCCTTTACGTGAAGTTATTCGCAAGATAAGAAAAATATGGTCGCGGGACTCACGAATTACCGTGATCCTGGTACGTAAAGGGCTATCGCTAGGGTCCCTCTCGCTGTGCCCTGGATGGAAAGACTTATTTGATGATTTTACCACGTAAAAAAAAAGATAAGAAAAACATTCAGAAATTCATCTCCAAAAACCACATAGACTTTTGTAAAATCAGATTTAAACACAGAAATAAATTTCAACAAAAACTGGTTTACATTTATAAAATAATTTCATTCATGAATATAAGGGTGAATATTATTTTAGCTCGGGCAAATACACAGTCGTCGCTTTTTCATCCCCAAACAAGTTTAATCCCCAAACATTTACTATTAAAAACATACTTTAATGAATAAAATAAATACCATGTACGTTTGTAGAGAGATCAAAAGCTATAATATATAAATACGTGTTCGTCTGTTTGTTCGTGTATATCTCTTTGATAGCTGCGTGTACTGATATCGTTTCCGCAAACTTGGTTCAAGGTAGGGTTGTCTCATCAAAATTGGAAATGTTGTTTTAGGATCTCAGAGCATTTTCGAATTACAAGGACCGTTTTGGATAATTACCGCATTAATATAAAAAAGGGTTTTTACAAAAATATTCTATCGTCTAACCAGAAAATCTACGTGACAACTAAACATCGTCTGCCTAGCCCATCCCCAACTAATTCAGTTTTGGATTCTTGCACAGTAATCGGAACTAAAGTTACAACCAGTTAATATTTTACATTGAGTAACTATGTATCTATACGCCAATACCCAGTAACTGAGTAACATGATATGTCAGACTTCCAAGCTTTTTTGACTGGGTGGAGGCACTGCAGAAAAAAACTACAGCATATAAGCTGTCGGCACGGTTGACGCAGTGGTCTAGATTGGCTACTGCGTTACGTGTCGCAGTTTCGATTTTCGCACTGGACAAATATTTGAATGCTCTACAGATACCGCTGTTTACACGATGCAGGAGAAATTCCCAGGAAGGATTTTGAAAGAAATAAAAATAAAAGTGATTTAATACCTATTTTATGCAGATAAAGCTTTATGAGCTACCTACTCTCTATAATATTAATATTTTCAGCACCAAACATCATATTCTTAGTCATAAATTCCAAAATGCAATAACCTGAGAGCGCCAGCCCTAAAGCCAGCAAATGTTTGCAACATACAGGTTATGAAGTTTGCGTACGATCAAAGGGGTGACTGATGCGTCGAAGATTTTGATATGGAGATCGGAGAGGAATTAATATTGGTACGACGTACCTATAGGTACAGGGATGATTGCTAATTTTAAGGTACCTACATACGAGTGATTAGATGAGTAACTGAGTGGGTAAAAATAGGACACTCATGGGGCTCAGAACATATGCATCTACCTAGCCTTTTCCAAGTACTTGTTCCAGGTCGCGGGACTGTACGAATTACCGTGACCCCGAAACGTAAAGGGCTATTGAAGGACACCGTGGATTTTAGTCAGTACGAGTCTGACAGTCCCTCCCGCTCTGCCCTGGGTGGGAGGACAAATTTGATGATTTTATCATGCTAAAAAAAGGTCTGGGTTATTGTGTATGTGTGATTGTATGTTTGTAAAGGCACCCACTATACAGAAGAAAATGCTAGTGTGGGGCAAAGTTTAAAAAAAAGAAGCTATTTTAGGGTCAACCGATAGGTTCTATAGTAAAAATGGTTGTCAGACTTTGAAGCTATTTGTTGTAGAGAGCGTCAAGTCATGATTCTCGTCAAGATTCGCTTAATTTGGAAATGTATTCAATAAAGTCGTAACATTTTTTTTCTCTATCCTGCTCTGTCCCACTCTTGGACAAAGGCATTTCTTTACTCGTTCCATCTTTCAGGACACTGTGTTCCCGCCATAATTCGTTTACTAAAACAATTTTAATAAAATCCACCAAAAACATTTAACATTCCCAAAAAAATATTTCTTCTCCGTCTAGACAGCATAAGTTGTAACATCACATCGTATGCTTCCGAAGCACACAGAGATGCTAAACTAACAGCAAGTGCTTCAACCAGATACCATCTAACATAATTCCGGAAATTACGAGCTCTTATCATGTTTTAAAACACGGTGAAACACGACATTTGCAGGGATGTAAGTTTTTGACGCCGCCTGAATTTTAATAAAGTTGCCGTTTTCAACTGGAAATCTTTCAGTGCTGGAATGTTTTTAAGCGGGTTTAAATCTTTTCGATTTTTTCTTTCTGTTGGATTGTTTTTTGATCTTTACAGCTGTGTGTAAGAGGTGGCGACAGTCTGATGAAACAGCACTTGTGGTCTTTCGACAAGAAAAGAAAAAAGCCGATGAAATGAAAATCGGCTTTCAGTACAATTACACTTATTTTGTAGTTAAACCGCCTGTATATTGCCAGTATCTCTAAAACCAAATAACATCTGGTGTGTAAAAGCGTCTCTTCTTCACACTTGCGTCGTCAGTACACGCCTGGTTACTGTGTCCTAGTTTAAACCGTGTAAAGTGTTCAATTTACTGCTCATCGTTGAAACTGGCGCACTTAAACTGTTTGTTAACGCCACAAGTATTTAATTACGATCTTATTTTACTGTCAGAATTAACAGTCTTCTTGACAGCATCCCAGGACCTATATTGTTTATGGTGTTGAATAAAGATTTCGTTTAATTACTATTTCGTGTCTTTGCCAAAAAATGTATGTGGTACTGATGGTCAATGACTTCGTTTTGAGATTTTTATCATTATGTTTAAATAGTTCTAAAACGAGATCAAGCAATGAAGTTAACCAAATACAGTTCTCTGTAGGACAACTTTAATCTCCGATCCACATGAGCCAATAGTATACCACACATCATCTTCCTGTCTTTATCTAATTCTTTCGACTTGTGGTTGGCGCATCACGTTCTTTCTATTCTCCCCTATCAGACGTCACAGCATCATTTACTCCTTTATTAAATATCATTCCCCACTCAATACAACTATCTTTGATTTACTTTTAATCAATGAATTGGATGTCTGTAGTTTTCGGTCAAAAATACAGATTCTTAATGCTCTTATTTCTTTGGTTTTACCCCCGCTGCTCCGTATTGGTACTGCCTTTCTCTATTAATAGATTGTCCAAACAATGTTTTTCCAGAATTTCGACCAGTAGTTCCCGAGATTAGTGTATTCAACCAAACAAGTAAACAAACTCCTCAGATTTAGATTAAAGTGTATAATAGAAGTACAGATAAGCACACAAGTATGTTACAAAATCAAACTGTAAAACTCCCAGACAACATTCCTAATTACGTTTCCAGGATAGAGAAATACTCTAACTATATTGAACCAACAAAATCCAACTGGTCGGCATCCAGACTACTCGAAGGAAACAAACATGTCTTCATTTAACGGCAGACAGAGTGGAACAAGACACACGCTCTGCTCTGGACAGGTCAATTTTCAATTAAAGCGCTGTTATCACAGTGCTGATTGGGTTTTATTGTTAAATGCCTGATTTGCAACGGGTACCTGCGGCATAGAGCGGTATATGTATTGGAATGGCAAGTTATTGGGAATAAAATAAGTTTTTAATTTATCAAAACCTGGTTTTGAATATCAGATCACTAATCTTGAACGCCGAATGCGTATGAGTTTTTTTCAGGAATTCGCAGAAATCAATATGTTAGGATAAATGGAGGGTGCAAAGTTCTGCTGTATTTTTATAATGATCATCAACGCAATACCTAGAGGCAGCCCTTTTGTAGTTAGGCACCATATAATTATGTTCTCTTATAACGTGGCCCACCACCGCCTTTCTCTAATCCTTTACCAATATTTAACACGAATAAAAAACTCAGA
Organism: Agrotis puta; assembly: GCA_943136025.2. Classification (NCBI taxonomy): domain Eukaryota; kingdom Metazoa; phylum Arthropoda; class Insecta; order Lepidoptera; family Noctuidae; genus Agrotis; species Agrotis puta. The sequence continues at coordinate 16,423,740 of OW964183.2, read as the reverse complement.
ACCGGAAACCTGAAATAAAAATGTTCTCAATTAAACTCAAAGGGCGTTTTTCAAACGTTTCCTAAACGTAACCGTACCGTATTGATTTATATCACGTGTAAATTTACTTCAGTCCCATTAAAAGTAAATCAAAGTGGGTACTAAATCGTCAAAGTCTGACTACCGTCCAGGATAACTTGATCCTTTGGTACGCGTGAAAACTCCTTGGTCCTGTAAACTGTTGCTGATTTTCAGGGAGGGGTGGAAGATCATGTTATAGTGGAGGGTTGGGTTAGTGTAGAACCACAAACCGCGTTTGGGCAGTCAACATTTGTGCAATGTTAGTGAGATCATAAATTCAGTTATTTTTTTTATTCTATTTTATATTGTGTGCGATTCTTTGATGGTAATCTTTGTCGGATGTAAAATGTTTATGTGTTATCTTTATAGCTTAATTGTGAATTTAATGTTTGGGAATTAGCCGATTTTAGTATGTGAACGATTGTGTTAATTTGATACTTAACAGGCCCGTTAGCCGTCTACGCAAAAACAAGTGGGATATAATGGAAACTCCTTTGAGATTTTTTATTTTATAAGGTGCATGTGTTTGTTTTGGTAATAATATGATTAAAAATAACGGAGGTACAGTCGTCTTGTAGCTAAAAAAATAAACCAAAACGTGATATGATAATAATGTAACAACATTTCAAACGCATAGCAATTCAAATTCAGAACCATGAATTGTGAACGCCGAACAAAGCAATTACAAAATGAATAGTATCAAAATTCAACATAAATGTTCGCAACAATTAAAAAAGTTTAACTAACAAAGCGTATTACAGTTCTGTTAACCTGATACCACTCAGTCGTTTAGTAATAATACGACTGAGCAGAAAAGTGATTAGAAAATAAATAGCGATGTTTATACGATAATATTACGATGGTAACTCGATGCGCCGGTCAACTGCGCACATGTCACGTGTGTTGTGATGGTTCACCCTTACTATGGGTGCGCGTGAGCAAAAGGACCAGTCTTTCTGGTTAGCAACTAAATTGCTAATGCGATTAGCGTCAATGTAGTAAGTGATATAGTTTTGTGACCAGTCTTTTGCAATGGATACCAATTCCCCGGGTCGACGGCGCGTTGTGTTCCACGCGCGCCTCAAGGAGTGTCAGCATAGTGACGGGGCCTGTAGAGGGCCAAAGCCTGCCGGGGTCGCGGGACTTACCCATTACCGTGACCACGGTACGTAAATGACTAGTGAAGGACACCGTGGATTTTAGTCAGTACAAGTCTGACAGTCCCTCCCGCCGTGCCCTGGGTGGGAGGACTCATTTGATGAATTTACCACGACAAAAAAAACAAAATGGATACCAATTCACAGATTTTTTTTTACTTACATGTCGTTAATTTTGTTTGGCAATTAATTCGTTAGATGCAAGAAAAAGTGAGCAGCAACTTATGAGTTGCTGGTCGTGAGTTCGAACCCAGCCAGGCGCATTACTTCTTGTAATTTATTTAATCACCACTGCTCTCAAAACGGTGAAGGAAACCGGCATGTCCTAGAATAAAAAAATCTAAAGCATGTGCCATCTACCAACCAGCACTGGGCCCGCGTGGTGGGTTAATGCCCACTCACTCTCACAGAGAGGAGGCCTGTGACCCAGCAGTTTCAGCATTTATAGGCTGATGTTGTTGAATCGTTAAAAAAAATTGTTTCTGTAAATTATGGATTATATTAGTGTAACCTAATGTAATCAAGAGCGTAGGTGTATGGTACCGGCAGCCACTCCGCTAACCATGCCGAGAATATTAGACAGGCCTGTTGGTCTAGTGGTTTGTGACCCTGACTGCTATGCCGGAGGTCGTGGGTTCGATTCCCACCCAGGACACATGTTTGTGTGATGAGCAACGATCATTTGTTCTGTGTCTGGGCGTAATTTATCTATAATATTTATGCATTTAGAAATATATAAGTATGTTTATCAGTTGTCTAGTACCCATAACACAAGCTCTGCTTTGCTTGGGACTAGATGGCGTTGTGTGATAGTTGTGGAATATTATATTATTATTAATATTGACAGTGAACATTGATAAGGCGGAAAGATTAAGAAAGGTTCATAGCAGGTGGCTTCCAATAAAAACCTTCTCTCTTTTTCTTTCTTTTTTCCTGTGGCTTCTTTCTGCCTATACAAATGAGATGAGATCGTTTATGCAGGGTTCTACAAAAGAGTTTTTACGAACTGAAATGAAGTTACCTTAAATAAATATGTATCTACAGAAACTTCCACCCGTACCAGCTCAATTGGCCAAGTGGTTGAGTGGTTTCCTTCTGCAGTGCGAGTCGATTCCCGAGCCGAGTAAATATTTGTCTGGCCTACAGAGAACTGTTTCAGGTCTGTATGTTTGAGTGTGTGTTTGGAATAGGACCACTATGTAGAAGGTAGGCTCTTAGTTTGTAAAATTTTATAGCCTGAGGTTATAGCGATCATTTGTTTCAATGGAAAATGTTACTAAATAAAAACTGTTGGTATTTTATTCAATAAAAAAGAGGATTTTTTATACCTATATTCCGTTAGCGATTTTACCTATGTTTCGAATAAAAGTATATGTTTTAAGTTTTTTTTTGCAATATTTTGAAGTGTTAGGTAGACTCTCGTTAAAAGAACTAGTCATTAACATCTACACTAATGTTTTGAAAGGGTTAAGTTTGTTAGTAGGAAGTAATCTCTGAAACTACTGAATCGATTTTGAAAATCCTACTGCATACATCATTCTTGAGTGACATAGGCTATGTATTTTAAAATGCATACATATGAAGTCGTAAGCGTAGTTCTAGGTGTTTTATAAACTCATAATGTTATCACTTTTTACTATCGTTTTCCAATAGTAGGGATTATAAAAGCTTTCTTCGACCCACTGATTGTTGATATCCCATCATACAATAATCCATTGTCTCCAATATTATTATGTTTAGTTAATGTTTTTGCGTCTACTACTAGTACGAAGTTTATATTTATACGCACTTTGATTCTTATTGTTTTGCTGCAAAACTATCTTTTTTCGACGTAATTTATAAAAGTTTGTAAATAACTATTGTATTACCGAGATGTTTATAAACTTTTATGTTTTTTAAAAGCGTATTACTTCGTATCTTTTGTGATAAGTCTCTTTACACTTGTGTTTATAAGACTTATAACACTCACTTTTTATTATTAAGTTATTAATTACGGACAATAGTATATTAAAATACAATATATATTTCGCCGCAACAAACATACTTTTGAGGATCACCGTACTAGGGTTTTTCTATAAAGGTAGGGGAAGAGTTTTTAAGACGGGGACGCGAGGTATGATGGGAAATCACACACTTAAGGCAAACTTAACACAATACTAAAGTAGCGCAAGCGCCAACAGGACGCCATTTGTTGATGGCCGCTTGGAAATGACGTCCTGATGGCACTTGCGCTACGTTAGTGTTGTGTTAAGTATGCCTAAAAAGTGTATGTCCCCATTATACCTCGCGTTCCCGTCTTATGCACTGTTCCCTTACAAACTTTTTTGTTTCGTGTGACGACGTGGCCAGCCTCTGGTTTCGGTGTTAATTATGCCGCCTCTGGGAATACCATAGGCCTCTGACATAGCTTCGGACTTACATTTTTACTATAAAAGTCAGGTTTCCTCACGTTGTTTTCCGTTACCGTTGACAGTGATCCTGCCGAGGTCGCGGGACTCACGAATTACCGTGACCCCGGTATGTAAAGAGGTATTGAAGGACACCGTGGATTTTAGTCAGTCAAGTCTGACAGTCCCTCCCGCCCTGCCCTGGGTGGGAGGACTCATTTGATGATTTTACCACGATAAAAAAAAAGCCACCTGCTATGAACGTTTCTTACTCTTTTCGCCTTATCAATGTTCACTGTCAATATTTATAATAATATAATATTCCATAACTATCACACAACGCCATCTAGTCCCAAGCTAAGCATGTGTTTGAATTCGCAACCTCATGCATGACAAGCGAGGTGCTAAGCCTCCGGGCAAAAAGTGCAATGACAGTATCCATATACGAGTGTTTACAAGAACATAAACCGACCACAATCCGTCAATAAACTCCCACATTAAAGTTATCAAAATTAAATGCGATAAATGCACCTGATGCGGAGGTTCTCCACCTAAGCCTCAATTATTCCACCCCAGCGTTTACGGCCACATCGATTGGACGGCATCACGGTACTCGTAAAACATTCAGCACTATTACGTGTCACCCGACGTCGTTTAAATAGGTGTGACTCGTGTACTGCTAGTGGTTGGGGATTTTAGATTTTCTGGGGTTCTGTGGGAGTTTTCCGGGTGACTTTTTGGGTTTCCTTAATTTTTTTTCTTTAGTCTTTAGAAGAAATAAGTAGTAGTGTTCTTCATTTCCGGGGTCGCGGGACTAATGAATACCGTGACTCCGGAACGTAAGGGCTATTGAAGGACGCCTTGGATTTTAGTCTGTACAAAACTCACAGCCCTGATCCCTCCGTCCCTGCCCTGGGTGGAAGGACTCATTTGATGATTTTACCACTCTAAAAATAATAAAAAATTGTAGGTAATTATTTAGTGTGAGATGTTCAGAATTTGTGGTATTACAAGTTTGCATGAGTTTTGTATAGCGCCACCTCCAAAACAATTACAAGAGTAGAAATCCTTCTGAAACCTTGGCCTTATCAATACTAAATTACCATCTAAATACTTGTCTACCTTCCATTACCTCGGATATTGCTCCAATGTGTTTCTAATGTCATAATTCCTTACCAGTCTTTTACGACACATTTACTACAAAAGTAAAGAACAGCCGTGCCGGGGGATACATAGGCTAAACGTGATACTTTAGTACGCGCACTGCTGAAGTGCTGCACAAAATGTTCGCGTACAAATATGCCGCGCAATTGAAACGTACCATTACAGTTACATGCGACTTACAAATTTTAGTATTCGTAACCTCTACTAGTCAACAGTCAGTGAGAGGAAGCTGATACCGCTTATTGTCCATAGAACTAGGAACAGTTAACGTACATTGTTACTTGTTAGTTGTAGTTCAAATTGTGCTTCAACTGTATGGTCATGTGTTGTAAGTCTGGTAATGTGATTAGTCTATGTTAGTTTCTAAAACTGTATCTCTTCTAGAATTGCATTTATACTTCAATAGCTGTTGCCGGTCCCTGCACTAGGAATTTCTACTGTGTCGTGTGTGCGTTTACAAACATAAAAACTCACATAGACAAATATCCAGACCCGAAACAACTACTTTTTTATCGCAAGATTTAAATTGGCAGTGCCTTTATGTCGTAGCAGTAAGGATGATTTTCACTTGTGGTCAGCGATGCCTTGATCGATTTGCATCGTATTACGTCATGAACAAGCGCGTTTAGTTTCAATCAATGTTTAATCAGTCTTATCAACCTTATATCAGGTATCATTTATTTATTTTAACACCTTTTATACATGCTCGAAATTTTAAAACCAGCATAATTTTCAAAGGTACCACGTTAATAACATTTTACGCTGAAGCTCGAGGTATAAAGGTATGACGTTTGTCGTCCATAATGACGTACGGCTACGTGTGGTAAACTTATATGGCCATTATACAATTACCTAACAAGGCCTCGTAAGCTGCCCTGCATAATAATAGGACGAAGGACGCGTTTCCTAATGTGGACCGAAATAACCCTTAATATGATTTATTTCCATACATGGCCTCTATGTTTTAATGTTATGTTATTGTGATTTATTTATATGAGGAATCAAAAGCCTAAACTTCTCAGAAATTCATAGTTGGAATTAAAGTATTAGGTGAATGTGGTTGAAGTAAATGTGGTATTTATGCCCAACATTTAAGAATCTACATAAGTATTAATTTATGTACAGCGAATCTTGAAAATGAACGAAAAGAACAAGCTAACATTCTTCAAATCTCTGAAACAATGAATATTGACAAATATAAAATGCTTCCAAATTCGAGAGTGGGAGCTGACGTCATAACGCTTGTGAAATTGTGCCGACCGAGTGACATTTTGTGATTTTTAAAGAGTTGTATCTTCTTCAATTTTGGTTTACGTAACAAAATAAAAAATACGGGTCTAACATTTTTTTTTACAATCTACATTTTGGACTAATATTAGTTTTTTCAGTAAAATAGTCTATTATCCATTATAAATACATTTGTTTCCATTTAGGTGATATATGCCTGAATAATATAAGCATAATGTGCTCAAACTGTGAAGGAAAACAACGTGAGGAAACCGACATATTCTAGAACCAAACATTCGAAGACGTATGACATCTACCAAACTGCACTGGGCCCGCGTGGTGGAATATGGTCCACTACCTCTCGAGGAGGCCTGTATCTCGGCAGTCGGAACATTTACAGGCTGATGATGAGCATAATGTTGGAAACTTATGATAAGTGAAACCAACGAGTTTTTTCCTAGATCAAGGAGAAAAAAAATGTTACCGCCTTCAAAAAGAACCACAAAAAAGGGTAAAATAACTTTTATTTCGGAAGTCGATGGCTTTGTTTTTTTTTTTATTTCATTGTTTTTTTTTTTGCCACCGACTTCCGAAAAAAAAGTTATTTTGTAGGTTATTTTACCCTTTTTTGTGGTGCTTTTTGAAGGCGGTAACATTTTTTTTTGAAAAAGTTTTTTATTTTACTCTTTTTAGTTTAAATATTCAACCCAAATTCTTGCCAAATATATAATTTTCTTCTGCACTAGAATTTTGTAATCCGTAGCACTGGTAATAACATCCCTCATGTACACAATAAGCTAATAAAATTCTCTATCTCAAAAACTACTGAACCGATTATCATGAAACTTCCAGTATTCCCTAAGTTAAACGATGCCTAGCACAAAAAAAAAAAAAATATTTAAATCGGACGTGTAGTTCCGGAGATATGCGAACAATGAATAAGTCGATGCCTACTCTTTACTGTTAAGGAATTGTACCTTCCATCATCAGCTCAGCTACATAAGATGATGATTACCATACGCAAATACTTACTTAAATTACTTCATAAGATTTACGAAAAACGATGGGTGGGCCTATAAAATTTGAGGGTTGGTAATTTCTCCAAGATCCAATCATCAGATCCTGACTTGGTGACAATGGGACCACACGGGAAGCACCAGCTTTCAAACAAAAAAAAAGAATCATTAAAATCGGTTCACCCAATCGGTCCATTATGAGGTAACAAACATAAAAAAAATACAGTCGAATTGATAACCTCCTCCTTTTTTTGAAGTCGGTTAAAAAACCCATTCGAAAGAGTGGTTTGATCATCAGACGACTGGGAAAAATTCAAATCAACCTTTCATTGACGGTCAAATTTTCCATTTATCTTTCAAAGACATTGAAAACCCACTTGATAGTTGATCAGACATCTAAAATCATAAAACTTTTCACCCAAAAACTTGAACGGCTCAACTTCAAAACATCATCGTACATACATATAATAATTAGTGTCAGAAGTGGCGTGAAAACTTGTCTGTGGAATACCAGTGTTATGCATAATATATCAAATTCGCCCGGGGTTGCGTAACAAGGGGTCTTAGGGTAGTCAAGGGGATGAAACTCGATATTATTTCTAATGCTGTTATTTCCATGTCAGTTCGGACTTTGGACAAATGAGTGAGATTGCTTTGCAATTGTCTAGTGGTATTGTATTATTTAATTGTTTGTAGGGAGACATTAAGGGGATTTAAAACATAATTTTATGGTTGAATCTGGCGTTTCTTACGTACCTAAATGAGTCCAATATTTATGATTGAAAAGGCCTTGAATTTTCAATGCTCATTATTAATATTGTCCCTTTTAAATCGATGACGTTAAGTAAAAGTCTGAACAAAGTCCTAACATGACTTTTCTCTTTTTTGTGACGTAAATTAAAGGGAAACTATTAATTTGATGGAAACAATTAGTTCGTCGTTTGTACACTAGAGGCGCTTTTTCGTTTTCCGTACAATAAACGCTGTAAATACTTCAATTAAACTTTACGGAAAATACGGAAATCTTGTGATAAGACCTCAGTCTCGTCTCTCAATTTCAGTCGTGATAGTAATTTTTCATAATCGATTGGGATGGCAAAATGGTGCTTGTTATTTTGAACTGCTTTCTAAACATTTAAAAAAAATCTCTTAATATAATATATAAACAATTTATATCATTCATTGTTGTGTATACTTGCCAGCCCTGAAGATATATTCTAACAAACCCTTTTCTAAATGTTAGACAGTTAATATTTTAGGGAGCTGAAAATTGGAATTTCGATGAAGACGCCTAATGGTTGTAGTGGTTTTAACGCCTGCTGGCAGATCCAGGATTTGATTCACCACTTTCAGGAATTTTAGACCTGAAATTAGACTCTCAAGTGCCTTGTAAAATTCATGGAATATGTCAATCATTATATATTTCATAGAATAACACATGAGGTGGAATTATTTCAGGGAAACTATGAAGTAAGTAGTTAGAGGCACGAAAAAAATACTAGTTGTTAACAGCGACTTCGCTCGCGTGGAGTTCATTAATTGTGTCAGGGTGTTATACTGGTCGCGGGACTGTACGAATTACCGTGACCCCGGAACGTAAAGGGCTATCGAAGGACACCGTGGATTTTAGTCAGTCAAGTCTGAAAGTCCCTCCCGCCCTGCCCTGGGTGGGAGGACTCATTTGATGATTTTACCACGATAAAAAAGGGGATTATACAGAGGCCTTAGTACATTTCCGAATTTTATCGTACATGAAGTACTCGCATTATGGCGTTAATAGTATGGAAAATGAAAAAGAACTCTTAGTGTACGAACGAGGAACTAGTTTATCCATCTAATTAACGTCAAAGTTACCGTTATGCCGTTTACGTCACAAAACTGAGAAAATTCACGATAAGGCCATGGGTGTGCATTATTATCTCTTCAAACCTATTTAATTTACCTTATAGAGAGCTGTAGCTTTAAAATAGGTTTTGACATAGTATATAGCTTATCTGTCTCGATTCAGAGTGGTGATATGATAGTAGTCATTTGGTGGTGCACAGAAGTTGAGCTATTAGTTGCTATTGTGGTTGCTACGCTGTGTGACGCGGATTTGATTCTCGAAACGGATCAACTACCGTTATTTCAGGTCCGACTGTTTATCTAATGTGATTTAATATTTATAAGGGCAGCTAAGATGGTCGCGGCACTCAGGAATTACCGTGAACCCGGTACGTAAAGGGCTATTGAAGGACACCGTGGATTTTAGTCAGTCAAGTCTGACAGTCCCTCCCGCCCTGCCTTAGGTGGGAGGACACATTTGATGAGTTTACCACGACAAAAAAAGCTAAGATACAGGCGCAATTCTTAGCATGGAAAAAAGGAAAAAAATGAAAGGGTTTATCTTTACAGCTATAATACCCACATAAAATAGAAACTCTACCTACTAGATAACATTAAATCACAAGTTAAAACTCCTATCCCTACCGTTCCACCTTCATCTCGTTTATCTCCCAAACTTTCTCGGAACACACCTAAACTAAACGGTTTGACACCAGGGCACGATAGCCCTAGACCTGGGAACAGATCTGCGGCCCACATTTGATAAGGTTACCCCGTACGTGCCGATAAGCCAATATGACTAACTCTGGGTCCGTTAGCTTGTGGTACAAGTTTTAAGTTAAGAAGCTAGTCCCTAGATAAACTGAGCGTCTTGTGAATGAGAGACTATAGTAGTATTTTCTTTCTTTTCATTGATTCATCACTGTTGTTATACAGGGTGCTTTTCTGTTTTCCGAACAAATTAAATACATAGGAATATATGATAATAGTATGGGGCACTAGGATTTCATCCTATGTTCGGGGGTGCGGTCGCGGGATTCACGATTTACCGTGAACCCGGAACGTAAAGGGCTATTCTAGGACAGTCCCTCCCGCTCTGCCCTGGGTGGGAGGACTCATTTGATGATTTTACTAACTAACTAAAGCTAAAAAAAAAGTATGTTCGGGGGTGCATTTATAAACATTGAAACTAACAACAACTTGAACAATAAATTACTTATAGGTCATACAAAGATAGCGACCCACGACACATGAGAAATTCCTATTGTGGGGCAAAGGTTTTCTTATTATTTAGCAATTGGTTCCAATCAGTCGTTAGAAGTAGTCAGTAAGTCGAAACTAAGTATGACAACCACTAACTGATTTGTGGAGGTTAGATAGGCTATTACTCTATGTAAAATACTAGTATGGTAGCGCAGCTTCTAGTTTGTTAGATCTAGATGCAGATCTACACACATCAAAAGTGTCTAGGGATCAACATATATTTTTGCAATAACTTTTCTCCTGATTGATATTAATTAAAATTTTTTTTAAGGATTCATCAAATAAAGTGTTTTCGTTTGTCACAGTAACGATAAACCAAGTCACATTTGCATTAATAAAGAAATTTGCCATTTTCCTAATAAAGGGATTTTTGACATTTGAACCACTAACACAAAAGTTCGAAAAAAAGACTGAAATAACAGTTTTCTTTAAAATTTTATTGGGTAACTTAAACAATTAATAATCCGTGTTTCTACCGCGAACACTAACAACACAAGAACATCGGTTTGGCATACTCAAAATGAGTTCATCCAAATCACGCTGTGGAATGGCCGCCCATGTTCGTTGCAACAACAAAAAAAAGGTCTTCTTGCGACTGGATACCCTCCATATTCGGCAGAGCTCTTCTCTGTAGCATATCCCATGCATGCTCAATCGGATTCAAGTCTGGCGACTGAGTAGGCCAGGGCAGGACATTGATGTTAGCTGCGGCGAGAGTCTGTCTTACAACTCTTGCGGTGTGCGGTCGTGCATTATCATGCATTAACTGAAATAAGGGACCGATTTGCACTTGTAGAGGAACGATGACGTCTGATACAATCGTCTCAGCATAAATTTGAGCGTTGAGGTTGCCTCTGATCCAAATCAACTCAGTTCTTCCGCCGATCCAAATACCCGCCCATACCATGATGGTTCCACCACTATAAGGATGGACTTCCTGGCAGGATTTTAATCGCTGTTGGCGTCCAGGGCTTCTCCAGTGTCGTATACGTTTTGTATCCGGTCTCATACCAAAACGAGACTCATCAGAAAAGCACACGAAACGCCATTGTTCTTCTGCCCAATTTCTGTGTTCAAGAGCCCATTGATATCGAATCCTACGATTGTGCATTGCTATAGGTGGTACCCGTAGCGGTCTTCGGGAATGAAGGTTCACTTCATGCAAGCGGTTTCTGACTGTTTGGTCGCTAATTAAGTTCCCTGAAGAGTGATGAAGCCTCACGGCTAACATCATGGCGGTTATTGTTGGAGCTCTTCGAGTTAAGATTTGAATGTATCGGTCTTGTCTCCGTGTGGTGCAGCGATACCGTCCTCCATGGCGCTCAGCCACGGTACCAGTGCTTCGGTAACGTGTCCAAAGTCGACTGATAATACTCTGACTTGTATTCAGAGCTAAAGCCACAGTACGTTACCGGGAACCAGCTTCTATCATTCCCACGGCTCTGAGCATTTCTTCCCTGCTTAAATGACGTCGCCGCTCCATAATAACGTTGGTTTTAATCAGTAGTAGGGAAACAGTAGCACTAATAATGTCTTCAATACGTTGTATGTTTTTATAGGGAAAATATTGACAGCTGATTTTCATCTTTTACTCGAATTTGATTCACAGTTCCTGATTCAAATTATGAAATGCACCAAAAAGGATCCATATAAATTTATAAAATCATAAATTTATTACAAAGCCACATCTCAATCTCAAGAAATCCGCATAAAAATGCTTGATCCCTAGACACTTTTGATGTGTGTAGATATAATAAACTGGAAGCTGACCCCGCCATATTTAAGAGAATGCTAGACAAATTATTATCCTAAACTCTACTATGAATTCTAACATTTGTCGTCTATATTTGTTCATCTGTTCATTTTTTTCCTTAATTTTTTTTTATTTCTCCACGCTAATCTCTCACCCCTCAAACCAAACAATCCTGATTAGCAACCCAACAAATTGAAACTTAAAGCTGTTGCAATAAAGGCATTTATGTGATTTCTCGATAGCTGCCGGTGACTCACGTTGATAACAAATTATGTTCCTATTTCGTACAGGCCGGTTGCCTGGCCATTTTGTGATCTATATCTGTTTAAGTGCTTGACTCTAGAGGCGAGGAGTTGAAGGATAGGGGAGCATTGATGAAGTTGATTTTTAACAGATTTCTATAAAAGGGGGTCCTCAAACCGGATGTACAATCGACAATGTTGAATCATGACCCATTTTGACAATAAATCGTTTGAATCCGTCAAATTAACCGAGATCAAAGTCGTTATCATGGATATGTATGTTTACGCGAATGTAGACGAGATGTAGAATATAAGCTTATGGTGGGTCATGATTCAACTTTCTCGATTGTACATTACATTAACGATCTTTTCGTTTACTCTGCATTGGAGCAGTGCTTTTATTGTTCGCACATAAATGCACAATTTACGGACCGATTTGTAAAATATTTTTTACGAGTATAACCTTCTTCGTATTCTACTCGTTTATTCGCTTGTTGTGTACATAGACGATGTTTACCGGTGCTATGGATCACAAAATTCTAGTGCATGTAAGACATTATGTATTTGACAAGAATTTGGATTTTGAATTTGAATTAAAAAGGGTAAAAAAACAACCGACTATTTATTTTTTATGAAAAACTTTTTTTATTGTTTCTTTTAATTTCAGATGTTTCTAGTGGCTACGATCTGTTTGAAAATGGTATTGCTAACTATAAGCTTTTGCGGTCGATTACAAAGTCTGGCAAAAGTGTTAATACGGGTTAATACGGTATACTCGTATCTCTTAGTAGCAGCACTTATGGATGGTTAATGATTTGTCCCTTTGCAAGGGACTTAAATTACTTAAATGTTGGAATCTTACATGTATAATAATCTCCTTTTTTAGACAGTCTTGAAAAATGGCAAAGCACAATGTCTTGTTAATTTATGTAAATTCTAAAAATATAGCCTTATTGTCGAACTAAGTGATATATAAAAATAGAGAACAAAATAAAAAAGTCAACTGTAAGCGGACATCCACGTCACTTAGACTTTTCCTTCATTTACTTAATTAACTAAATTAATATACAAAAGCAAATATTAAACATTGGAATGGCTAGACATAAAAACCCTCTCTTTTATCGCTACTTTGAACGGACAAAAGTGAGCTCCACTCTAATTTGTCGAAAACATACGTTAATTTATTTTTCATTAGCCGTTTCATAAAACATTAAAAATGAGCAAAATATCTATTCTTTCACCTCTCGTCCCATTTATGTTATTAAAAAGTAAACATTGTGGTTAGAACCGGTTTAATCCGGTCCGATCCGGTTTTCACACGTCACAAGGGGTGCGTTTCGCAAACTTTTTTGTTTTTAGGGGAAAACACCTTCACTGGCGTGAAAAAAATATTAGGTAGCCGCTAAATGTAGATTTTCTCGCTGTGGCAACGTGGGGCAAATAAAGATGTAACATGTATGAAAATATGGGGGAAAAATACTGTTATTCGGGTGGAAAAAATTTCAACCATGGCAGAGTTTTCAAATTATTTGGCATGAGTTTGCAACCCATGCTAGGTGGATTACACGATTTCATTATGGCATGTATATTATTTAGTATAACTGCCAAATTTCTACTGCATACTTTAATTGATAAACATCAGTATGAGGTGCGTTATTAGTTAACAATGAAGTGAATGAAGAAAACCTTCTTTGCACTATTTTAGATCGATAATCAAAACCACTGGATGGTGTTTGGCCAGTCGGGTAACAAAACCGAAACATAATGATTATCAGTAGGCCAGGACTAAAACAATTACAACCATAATTCAACGACAACACAATCAGCTGTCTGCGTACTTTGTGCTCGCCTGTACAGTTGTTACGCAAGTGCTACGTGGTTTATCACGGCATGAATCACTTCTGTAGCCGGCTGTCCTGCGTCAATGCGCTGTTGTTAGTAGTGATACCGTCGCAGATGAGTGTCGCATTAGATACAGGATACTGACGTGCTTTAGATTAATTACGCATGTCTAGGGCTAAGAACGTGTGCTCTTTTTTTGTTGGATATTAGGTGTCGTCCTTCCCAGGACAGGACGGACTGTCAGACTTGTACTGACTCAAATCCACGGTGTCCTTCAATAGCCCTTTACGTTCCGAAGTCACGGTAGCTCGTTAGTCCCGCGACCCTAGCAGACTTTGGCCCTCTAAGGGAGCTCCGTCATTGTGCTGACAGCTCTTCGAGGACACAGAGAAACAGAGCAAGCACACCTTCGCCACGTCTTCGCATTGGTTCAGCCACGCAACGTAAACGCTTCGCTTTCACCTGTCTTTTTGGCATTAGGCAGTTTTAGAACTTTAGGATGTTATCTTGTTATGAAATACAGTAAATTTGGTGGTATCATACGATACCACCGAATTAAATGATACTTTTTTACGTGGTAAAATCATCAAATGAGTCCTCCCACCCAGGGCAGAGCGGCAGGGTCTGTCAGACTAGTACTGACTAAAATCCACGGTGTCTTTCAACAGCCCATGACGTTCTGGGGCCATGGTTAACTTATAAGACGGTCAAGTGACCCCGGCATCAAATGTTACAACTCGTATTTTAGCCATGGTAGTGCCATGAGCTATTCACACCTAAAGCAATTTCACCGTCTCATAATGAGGAAACCTCCTGGACTCCTCCCTACGTCAAACAGATAATGCATTGCTGCTGGTCACCATAAACAGTAGAGAGATATTTTAAATATTGTGATATTCAAAACACATAGATCAGAAAACGTTATACGTACACGTCAAACACTGTACTGTACTCAATATTGTTGACAAAATAAAACATTTGAGACAAACGGGCCCTGAGCCCACCGCGCGGGCCTTGTTTGTACGTCAAAGGGCACACTTTTGATGCAATATACCACAGTTTTAATATGTGACGTTTGATATCCCTACAGTTTGACAAGTCAACATTTGTGCAGTGTCCTTTAAATAGAGCTTGCTTAATTACAAAAATGTTTTTCACTTTTATTAAAAAAAACCTTTTTCATTTCTCTGTTACGATTTCCATAGACATAAAAAAGTCATATTTTCTGTTATAAAATTGAAGTTTTATGCTCGAGTGGTTTCGCTCAAAGCAATGGAAGCTCCTATAAATAATTAAGTGAGTAATAGAGGAATAGCCGGTACGTAGTTAGCTCGTGCTAATTACGGAGCTACTTGTGTTGCGCTTATTATATATAATATATCATCATCATATTAGCTTGTAAACGGTTACAGCTTAGGATTTCTCCTTATAAAGTTTTATTGAGTTTTTTTTTTCTATATTTTTGCCTATAATGTAGTTAATTGCCGTAATTATAAGAGAACTATAACAGAATCCTGTGCTAAGGCCTTAATTCTCCTAGAACTAAGATTTCAGTATTTGACGTACAGCGTACTTGAAATATGTAGGTACGGCGTTTATTATATGTAAAATGTAAAAGCGCCTCTAGTATACGAATGAAAGACTAATTTTTCGTCACAAAAACGTGAAATCGTGAAACGCCTCTGTAAGGTCTCAATCCAAAATCATGAAAATAATACTATGGAACTACCAGCTAGTCTTGCCTTTGTGTTTTCATAATTTCTTTAGGTGTTTATTCAAATTACCATTCCAGCAATAATATGACAAATTAAATGGATTGGAAAAAAATGCTTAGAAAACCCCATAATTAGCAATATTACAAAACAGATATGTAATAATTCGTTTATTGCCCGTGGTACAACCCGTTGTACTACCAAGCTATCTAGTAGTACCACGGGAAATTTGTTCGTGGTACTACCGGTAGTACAACGGGTAGTATCACGAGCAATAAACGTAACTATGTTGGTGCATAGTCTATCTATAAGCTATCGAAAAGTTGATATCAATTTTGTTGCAAGTCAACAACAGCCAACAACTGGGAACATCTATCTATCCTTTCAATTTATAACTACACCATACTATAAATACATGACTCTCCTAAGTTCCCAGCTCAAAACCGAAGGTGGTGCATTCATATTTGATCAGGTAATAGGCCGGTAACTAGCAGGTAGCTCGCTGGTAATTACAGTTTATACCGATGTTTCTCTGAGATTCCTTATTCATAGATACCATGCATTTACTTCTGGACTGTGGTAAAGTTAGTAAGTCAAAGACAATAGATTAATTGGAACTGCGGCCATATTACGACGTCTTAAAACCGGGCTTGTTTCAGTGAGTGAAAGAGATAGAGCTACACAAGTCGTCTAGCGCCATCTCTTTCACTCACTGGAACAAGTCTGGTTTTAAGACGTCATAATACGGCCCCTAGTGTTATGATTCGGAAGACAGGTACAAGTCCTGTCCGTACTCGAACTTTTATTTCCAAAAAATCTTCACGATTCGCGACACAGGCGTCAACACATTAAAAAAAAAGAAAATAAAATTGAATATTTTTTCCCTTTTTAGTCGAATGTTATTTGTCACTGGATTTTGCCATCAATCATCTTCATCATCCATCTCCAGGCTTGAAGCCTATGTTACTCAGGATTTATGCAACTTTCTACTGTTGAAACAGTTGAAAGAATTTTTTAAAGTCTGTCGTATATTTTTGAGTTTACTCATTCCAAACATACAAAACTATCCTCTTCATGATTAAACTTATATGAAATTAAAACGGGATACCTATTTACGAAGTTTATTATTTATTTTGAGTTACCGGTATAATCAGACGAGATGGTGGTCAAACGCGTTATTTTTTTAATAAACATAAGACATTTGTAAACTGTTTCCACTAACTTGTTGTTCTGTAACTCGAGTAAGTATGATGATGAAAACATAATACAGGAATGAACGGTTTCCTTCAAGTTATTTTAGACTATAATAAATAAATAAATATTCCACAACTATCACACTACGCCATCTAGTCCCAAGCTAAGCAGAGCTTGTGTTATGGGTACTAGACAACTGATAAACATACTTATATATTTCTAAATACATACATATTATAGATAAATTACACCCAGACACAGAACGAATGATCGTGCTCATCACACAAACATTTGTTCTGGGTGGGAATCGAACCCACGACCTCCGGCATGGCAGTCAGGGTCACTAAACACTAGACCAACAGGCCTGTCAACTATAAACTATCTCTGTACCAAATTCTATACAGATCTGTTCATCAGTTTTGACGTGATGGAGTAACGAACATGCATACTTCCGTTCATCCAAAATAAGAATTTAGACTAGATAAATAACCAATATTAATTTCACAAAGATGTTCTTTTTCGGAACAGATAATTTATCTACTTCTAGAAGCATATAATTATCTTCGTGGGTAGTCATATTTTTGTGATGTCATCAGTGTACACGGTACTTAAGTCTAATGTAAACTTATCAACTTTATGATTCAAAAATGTTGTAGTAGATAGCAACCAGCAGGTAAAAGCAAGTCATTTAGAAGCAACAATCACCACTGAACGCATCACGGTAGCCATTTTTAATTACAAAAGTAAACCAAACCAGCACTCCGTTAAATTCTAAGCGGTCAGGTAGATACATCAAATTCAACATAGGGTGACAACAGAGTGCCAGAATTTAATATAATACTTTATTTGCAAAGAACTTAGGTATGTTACAAAGTGAGGCTAAAGCTTAAACATTTTGTCCTTGTATATTTTGCCGCAAAGATAATTTAGCATTACATAGTCATTTATCAATCTAAATAAATTTATAGTAAATTAAATTGTCAAATGCTTTTCACAGTTAATAACAAGTTTTAGTTTAAATACTGAAGTTAACGAAAATGTAATCGTATCGATCAAAATGATAAAATATAATAATATGCAACTATATCAGACCAGGTCAGATTTTGCCAAGCATCAAAGCAGAAGTCTTCAAACTGATAAGCGTTTCCTGAAAATTCAAGGGATAGCAACATTTAATGACGCAAGCCTGTCTGTAAAGATAACCGTAACCCTGAAACGAAAAGAGCTACTGAAGGAACAGAGTGGATATTTAGTTAGTAAGAGTATGACTGTTCCTTCCGTTATTATCTAGGGCTGGAGGACTCATGTGATTTTAAAACTCAAAAATAAGTAACATAGTCAAGAGAATAAATTCCTGATAGCAATTAAATTAGTAATTTTGGTTTACGTTTAATGTCTCTCAGAATAGGACCTATACAACATTACACACATCCTTCCACATGTATAAAATCGTTTTACACTCGCTACTCGCTCCGCTTAAGCACCCAAGCCTCATTCCTTAAAGTGATGAGATAGCACCCGAAGACAGACAGTTTAATCGGGCCCTTTACTTAATACAATCTGCGCTCAGATCTAAATTAATGCAAGTATAGACCGGAGTGCGGTGGGACTTTTATTGTGCTCGTTTTGGTATAAGCAGAGTTAGAAGTTCAGTTGTTGAGTGGTTGCACAGGGAATTGCTTTGCTATTTCGTAAAAAAAAGGTGGTGGATTATTTTAGTTTAAATGTACGTTATGGTATGGAGAATTTGATCCTGTTGAGAATGAATGCGATAGCTTGGTTGGTAACAGCGTCTGGTGTACTGAATCGGAATGTCGTAGGCTCTCATTTTCTGCTGGCATTTGAGTTTTTTACCACATAAAAGCTTTTCTCAATTGTTTTATTTGTGCAGCGGCCTTAAATCTTTACAAATATTTTATAGAGGTTAAACTTTGTGCGTTGAGGGTAATCTCTGGGCCGAATGATTCGATACTAAAATAAGAAGTTATGGATGTTTAAATAAGACGGGTTCTTTTTTTAACGTGGTAAAATCATCAAATAAAATGAGTCCTCCCACCCAGGGCAGAGCGGGAGGGACTGTCAGACTCGTACTAACTAAAATCCACGGTGTCCTTCAATAGCCCTTTATGTACCGGGGTCACGGTAAATCATAAGTCCCGCGACCCAAATAAGACGGGTTCTTGGAATAATGCCCGCAAAAACTATACGGAAATACAGTAATGTTTTGTAGGTTGGTCTTGTTAAAAACCTTTATATGTCTATTTGTATCAATAAAAAACCAAATGAAAGCTTCAAAAAATAAAGCACCGCGCAACAAACAATCCTTATTCCTAACAAATCTAAAAGTGAAGTGGAAATGTTCCGTAAAATCAGTTTCATTGGCGCCGTATCGAATATTTTCATGACAAATGCCGCCATATTTCAGACAGGCTATCTTGCCGACTGGGTGTGCCAACAACTGCTGTAAACAACCTTTGCACTTTGTAAGTGCCTATTTTATTAGAGATCAGAATTTGTTCTCTTTTTAGTATCCAATCTGGGAATAATTGAATTTTTTTAGCATGGTAAAATCATCAAATGAGTCCTCCCACCCAGGGCAGGGTGAGAGGGACTGTCAGACTTGTACTGACTAAAATCCACGGTGTCCTTCAATAGTCCTTTACATACCGGGGTCACGGTAATTCGTTAGTACCGCGACTGGAATAATTGACTTATGATAATGTTGTCTGAAGATCTTAATTTACGCATTGGCGGTTCAACTGAGTTGTTGTCGAATTCAGACAGGTACTTTGTGAAATTTATTTCATCAACACAACCGAGAAAACGGTGAAGGAAAATATTGAGGAATTAGCAAGAACCAGATTAAAAAATAAAAATAAACTGGATCTACTAACCTGTATTAGGGTTGCGAGGTACATTGTACCCCGTTCCAGAGGAGGCTTTTGCCCAGCAGCTAGGATAATCGAAGTATTTATAATTAGCTCTAACTGTCCGTATGAATCGGTGCTTATTGGTACAAATATAAAATTTATTGGAAAGACGTAGGTATTTTGGATTATGTGCGAATAGGAGAAGGCCTGTATTCAGCAGTGGACATTTTTCGGATGATTATGGTGTTTTTTTATGTTCAACGGGTTTTCTCTTGACCTTAGTCTAGGTCAGGAGTGACTAAGTAAAAGTCGACGATGGAGCGAGCTTACCCAGAAGAAGCCTGTTCACTCTAACTTTGAAGAGATTAGGGTTGTATGCGTTCGGAAACACAGTCGCAGTTAGAGAGTTCCACTCCTTCGCTGTCCGCATTATAAAAGACGTTTGGAAACGCTTAGTGCGAATAAATAAAATACAACTGTTAAATCTCATCACGCGATAATTTCACAGGATAAATTATGAATATCTATCGTACATAATTCTCCAACTCAAACAATTAATTTGTCTAAATCAAGATGAAATATGTATGATACTGTGCAGTATGAATTGGTGAAACATAGTTATAATTACTCAAAATTAATGCGACAACTCCACTCGGAACCCCAATAGGCATAAACAAGAGACTCATATATTTACAATATATCCTAATATATATTGTGCAATTAACCCAAGTTTAATAACCGTCAACCATATAACGGGTTAAGGGTTAACAAATTAAATTATTCTAGAATTATATGCGCAGCTCGTTTTATTGCGGAAGGTAGGTGTGGCTTCAGATGAATGTTATGTCACTGAAATAAAAAAAAAAATATTTATGTTCCTTTGTTAAATAAAAACACAAGAATTTTATTGTTTTTTTTTCTGCTTTTATTGTTTACGAGTTTCGGTTATTAATAATTATAATAATTTATTTATTTAATTTGACAACACTGGTCCAATGGTCAGTACAACAACAACTTATTAACTAAGGATTAGTAGTATTAATTAAATTAAATGAAATCAAATCACGTTAACAAAATAATCAAAAATAACATACTAAAAAAAAAAAATTGTGAAGAAATTAAAATGAGAAGGTTTTAATTAGATTCTGTATTTATTAGTTCTTCAGCGCTTGAAAGGCAATTTATAGTAATTATTATAATAGATAACAGCAATAATTGTAAGTTCGCAGGTAGGAGGATTAAAACAAGATTTAATTAAATACCTACTATAACTTGTAATTAATTAAGTAGTGAAGACAATAAACTTAAAAAAAAAACCTTGCCCAACACTAGGAATTTCTCCTGTGTCGTGGGTGCGTTTACAAACATAGAAACTCACATACACAAACACCCGGACCCGGAACAATTACTCGTAGATCATACATATATTTGTCGTGCAGGAATCGAACCCGCTACACACAGCGCTGCAGTCCAATCGCTTAGCCACTGCGCTAACCGTATCGTCATTTTACAGTAGGTAAAATTCAGCTTTTTCAAAATATGTTACACTATGCGTATACAGGGTCAAATTTTATTAGCTAGCAAAACTCTGAATTCGTGAAACCACAAAAACAAAACAAGTCTCATGACGATTTTTTATGTCAATGACCGTTTGTTGTTGACAATTTCCCCTTCTTTAAATTACAAAGCTGTGATAATCTGTCAGGTTGCCTAAACAAGCCTCTACGTTGACTTCTAGCGAAGGTCATAAGTTTATTAGTTCACAGTTTATTGAGTTAGTCGTAAACTCTAGTGAACTAATCTTCGTTTTGTAGTGTACTACTATACTTGTGATTCTTGTTTCTGACGGGTTTCTGCGGTATTTCATATACATTTACAGGGTTATTGGTTGTCTCAGCTAATAAACGTATACGTTTGTTTCAGAATTTGATGAAGTAATTGAGGGAATGATTATTCCACAATAAAACAGTATTTTATATTCCTTTAGGAGGTTTGTCAGCTGGTGGTCGCTAACATTTATGCCCCGTGACTGCCACGAATCAGGTAGCTTTTTAAAACCTCCCGCAATGCGCTTGTGAACAACTTAGGTGGGAGTGGATCGCCTTGTTTGACACCTTTTTCGATTTTGAAATATGATCCAGAAATATGCAACTTAATGTTTGCAGAACTACTTTCATAAATTTAGTCAATGATATCAATATAAGTATGCGGGATATTTTGGGATTCTAAGGCATTAATAACAGAAAGATGTTATATGCTGTCGAACGCCTTAGTATAATCCACAAAGGCTAGGTAAAGTGGTTTGTTATACTCGTTATATTTTTCAATTACTTGGTTGATGGTATGAAAACGATCTGTTGTGGAGAAACGTATTTAAATATACTGCAAATAATTGAAGTCTAAAAGATTTCACGGTAGGCCTTCCAATTATATAGAAAGTATATACAAGAACTTGTGTGGAAATAGTGAAGGAATCCATTTACACATCAATCCGGTCACGAATGATAGTGTAGCCCCGAAATTAGCAGTTAAACTTTTTAATGTATCTGCATGAGACTGCCACTCTGTAGAATATGGACTTAGGTTGTTGGAAATGTACGTGGGGTTAGTATTATTATTAAAGGAAGATTTTGTTTTTATTTTAAATTATAATTCTTGCGAGAGAATTACTATGTCTTAAGCCAGTAATTTTTATTAATATTATGGAATAATTGGGTATTTGTCAAGAATAAAAATAAAACTTAGTCATGATTGGCGTCGCCTACTCATTTTTGGCGTCGCTCATCTCATTATAGGCGTCGCCCAACTCATTATGGCCGTCGCCCTACTCGTTATAGGCGTCGCCCTACTCATTATAGGCGTCGCCCAACTCATTATAGGCGTCGCCCAACTCATTATAGGCGTCGCTCTACTCATTATGGGCGTCGCCTTATTATTATGGGCGTCGCCTTATTATTATAGGCGTCGCCTTATTATTATAGGCGTCGCCCTAACTCGTTATAGGCGTCGCCCTTCTCATTATAGGCGTCGCCCTTCTCATTATGGGCGTCACCCTACTCATTATGGGCGTCGCCCAACTCATTATAGGCGTCGCCCTACTCATTATGGGCGTCACCCAACTCATTATAGGCGTCGCCCTACTCATTATGGGCGTCGCCTTATTATTATGGGCGTCGCCTTATTATTATAGGCGTCGCCCTAACTCGTTATAGGCGTCGCCCTTCTCATTATGGGCGTCGCCCTACTCATTATGGGCGTCGCCCAACTCATTATAGGCGTCGCCCTTCTCATAATGGGCATCGCCCTACTCATTATAGGCGTCGCCCTACTCATTATGGGCGTCGCCCAACTCATTATAGGCGTCGCCTAACTCGTTATAGGCGTCGCCTTAATATTATTGGCGTCGCCCAATTCGTTATAGGCGTCGCCCAACTCATTAAAGGCGTCACCCTACTCATTATGGGCGTCGCCCTACTCATTATGGGCGTCGCCTTATTATTATTGGCGTCGCCCAACTCGTTATAGGCGTCGCCCTACTCATTATAGGCGTCGCCCTACTCATTATGGGCGTCGCCCAACTCATTTTAGGCGTCGCCCTACTTATTATGAGCGTCGCCCTACTCATTATGGGCGTCGCCCAACTCGTTATAGGCGTCGCCCTTCTCATAATGGGCGTCGCCCTACTCATTATAGGCGTCGCCCACTCATTATGGGCGTCGCCCAACTCATTATAGGCGTCGCCTTAATATTATTGGCGTCGCCCAATTCGTTATAGGCGTCGCCCAACTCAATATAGGCGTCGCCCTACTCATTATGGGCGTCGCCTTATTATTATTGGCGTCGCCCAACGCGTTATAGGCGTCGCCCAACTCATTATAGGCGTTGCCCTACTCATTATGGGCGTCGCCTTATTATTATTGGCGTCGCCCAACGCGTTATAGGCGTCGCCCAATTCGTTATAGGCGTCGCCCAACTCATTATAGGCGTCGCCCTACTCATTATGGGCGTCGCCTTATTATTATTGGCGTCGCCCAACGCGTTATAGGCGTCACCCATTTCGTTATAGGCGTCGCCCTACGAACGTATAACGTATGGGCGTCGCCCTACTCATTATAGGCGTCGCCCTACTCATTATGGGCGTCGCCCTTCTCATTATAGGCGTCGCCCTACTCATTATGGGCGTCGCCTTATTATTATTGGCGTCGCCCAACTCGTTATAGGCGTCGCCCAACTCATTATAGGCGTCGCCCTACTCATTATGGGCGTCGCCTTATTATTATTGGCGTCACCCAACGCGTTATAGGCGTCGCCCAATTCGTTATAGGCGTCGCCCAACTCATTATAGGCGTCGCCCTACTCATTATGGGCGTCGCCTTATTATTATTGGCGTCGCCCAACTCGTTATAGGCGTCGCCCAACTCATTATAGGCGTCGCCCTACTCATTATGGGCGTCGCCCAACTCATTATGGGCGTAGCCCAACTCATTATGAGAGTCGCCCAACTCATTATGGGCGTCGCCCAACTCATTATGGGCGTCGCCAAACTCATTATGGGCGTCGCCCAACTCATTATGAGCGTCGCCCAACTCATTATGGGCGTCGCCCAACTCATTATAGGCGTCGCCCTTCTCATAATGGGCGTCGCCCTACTCATTATAGGCGTCGCCCTAACTCGTTATAGGCGTCGCCTTAATATTACTGGCGTCGCCCAATTCGTTATAGGCGTCGCCCAATTCGTTATAGGCGTCGCCCAACTCATTATAGGCGTCGCCCTACTCATTATGGGCGTCGCCTTATTATTATTGGCGTCGCCCAACTCGTTATAAGCGTCGCCCAACTAATTATAGGCGTCGCCCTACTTATTATGGGCGTCGCCTTATTATTATCGGCGTCGCCCTACTCATTATGGGCGTCGACCAACTCATTATGGGCGTCGCCCAACTCATTATGAGCGTCGCCCAACTCATTATGGGCGTCGCCCAACTCGTTATAGGCGTCGCCCTACTCATTATAGGCGTCGCCCTACTCATTATAGGCGTCGCCCCACTCATTATGGGCGTCGCCCAACTCATTATAGGCGTCGCCCTAACTCGTTATAGGCGTCGCCTTAATATTATTTAGACTCATTATGGGCGTCGCCCAACTCATTATAGGCGTCGCCCTAACTCGTTATAGGCGTCGCCTTAATATTATTGGCGTCGCCCAACTCGTTATAGGCGTCGCCCAACTCATTATAGGCGTCGCCCTACTCATTATGGGCGTCGCCTTATTATTATAGGTGTCGCCCTAACTCGTTAAAGGCGTCGCCCTTCTCATTATGGGCGTCGCCCAACTCATTATAGGCGTCGCCTTAATATTATTTAGACTCATTATGGGCGTCGCTCAACGCGTTATAGGCGTCGCCCAACTCATTATAGGCGTTGCCCTACTCATTATGGGCGTCGCCTTATTATTATTGGCGTCGCCCAACGCGTTATAGGCGTCGCCCAATTCGTTATAGGCGTCGCCCAACTCATTATAGGCGTCGCCCTAACTCGTTATAGGCGTCGCCCTTCTCATTATGGGCGTCGCCCAACTCATTATGGACGTCGCCCTATTCATTTTGGGCGTCGCCTTATGATTATAGGCGTCGCCCTACTTATTATGGGCGTCGCCTTATTATTATCGTCGTCGCCCTACTCATTATGGGCGTCGCCCAACTCATTACAGGCGTCGCCCAACTCATCATAGGCGTCGCCTTACTCATAATAGCCGTCGCCCTACTCATTATGAGTTGGGCGACGCCCATAATGAGTAGGGCGACGCCCGACTCATTATGGGCGTCGCCCTACTCATTATGGGCGTCGCCTTATTATTATTGGCGTCGCCCTACTCATAATAGGCGTCGTCCAACTCATTATGGGCGTCGCCCAACTCATTATCGGCGTCGCCCTACTCATTATGGGCGTCACCCTACTCATTATGGGCGTCGCCCAACTCATTATAGGCGTCGCCCTACTCATTATGGGCGTCGCCCAACTCATTATAGGCGTCGCCCTACTCATTATGGGCGTCGCCTTATTATTATAGGCGTCGCCCTAACTCGTTATAGGCGTCGCCCTTCTCATTATGGGCGTCGCCCAACTCATTATAGGCGTCACCCTTCTCATAATGGGCGTCGCCCTACTCATTATAGGCGTCGCCCTACTCATTATGGGCGTCGCCCAACTCATTATGGGCGTCGCCCAACTCATTATAGGCGTCGCCCTACTCATTATGGGCGTCGCCCAACTCATTAAAGGCGTCGCCCTACTCATTATGGGCGTCGCCTTATTATTATTGGCGACGTCCAACTCATTATGGGCGTCGCCCAACTCATTATCGGCGTCGCCCTACTCATTATGGGCGTCGCCTTATTATTATTCGCGTCGTCCAACTCGTTATAGGCGTCGCCCTACTAATTATAGGCGTCGCCCATGTCATTATAGCCGTCGCCCTACTTATTACGGGCGTTGCCCAACACATTATAGGCGTTGCCCAACTCATTATGAGCGTCGCCCAACTCATTATGGGCGTCGCCCAACTCATTATAGGCGTCGCCCTACTCGTCATGGGCGTCGCCCTACTCATTATAGGCGTCGCCCAACTCATTATGGGCGTCGCCCAACTCATTATAGGCGTCGCCCTACTCATTATGGGCGTCGCCCTACTCGTTATAGGCGTCGCCCTACTCATTATGGGCGTCGCCCTACTCATTATAGGCGTCGCCATACTCATTATAGGCGTCGCCCTACTCATTATAGGCGTCGTCCAACTCATTATGGGCGTCGCCCAACTCATTATCGGCGTCGCCCTACTCATTATGGGCGTCGCCTTATTATTATTCGCGTCGTCCAACTCGTTATAGGCGTCGCCCTACTAATTATAGGCGTCGCCCATGTCATTATAGCCGTCGCCCTACTTATTACGGGCGTTGCCCGACTCATTATGGGCGTCGCCCGACTCATTATGGGCGTCGCCCTACTTATTATAGGCGTCGCCCTACTCATTATAGGCGTCGGCCTACTCATTATAAGCGTCGCCCAACTCATTATAGGCGTCGCCCTACTCTTTATGGGCGTCGCCCTACTCACTATAGGCGTCGCCCATCTCATTATTGGCGTTGCCGTTCTTATTAAGGGCGTCGCTCTTCTCATTATTAGCGTTGCCCAACTCATTATAGGCGTCACCACGACTTACGTCTGAAAAATTTTAATCACCACATTTTTCACTCACAACCGAAATCGATTCGTCAAATCAGGTTCGACTGTTCATCAATCAAGTGCCTAGGTCCACAGTTTTAGCTGCACCCTTGTGGTGGCGTGATATCATCCCATATCTGTCGCCGCGTCGCGTTCGGTGACGGCTCGCGTTAAATACTGTGCGTTTACTACGCGTTTACGAGCGTAAAACAAAACAATATAAACTTTCCCTACAATTTTCTATTGCTTTTAACTAAATTGATATTACGAAACTGTTGGGGATTTATACGTAGGTATATTGTTTTTTTAAAGAGGGTTTGATGTTAGTGAATTTGACAGAGGTTTTTTTATGGTTTTGCTTGCAGGCCTCCATAAGTCAATATTTTATCGAATTGTTTTCAAGTCAACAATATTACAAAAAAAAAATGGGCGTTGCTCTTGTTCTGTTCTCTTTTCTCTGCTATTTAATTTTAAAAAATGAGCCCAATAACTCATGAGACGTCAGGTGGACATGCAAGTCTACATTTAACCACCTATTCTTATTTTAAGGGTTAATATCAATCCGGCAGTTGGGACTCGACGTGGCGCTGCACAAAACAGAGGCCATGTGTTTTCATGGCCGTCTGAACGCGCCACGTTCAGAGTCCCACATTACGGTGGAGGGGGTTCGCATCGGCGTCGTGAGGACGATGAAGTACCTGGGACTCGTCCTCGACAGCCGGTGGAACTTCAGGGAACATTTCCTGCATTTGGCCCCAAGGCTGAACCGGGCAGCAGCCGCTCTCAAGCGGCTCCTGCCCAATCTCGGCGGGCCAAAAAAGGGTTAATATCAAGCTGACGTAAATGTTGACGTCTGAATTACTGAGAAAATTTTTCATGGAAAACATTCAACAACTCGTGCAATAACTTTGGTTCGCTTCTGATGTACAGACATCAGCTTTACAACCTCAATCTGTCTTTTCCCAATCGATTCTAATATTATGATAAAGTTGAAAACCCATTAAAGTTTGAGAGGTTGATGTACGGTCGTCTGTAGGTAGGTGATGTGTGCACTAATCGAACTGAAACGAAGCTTGAATAGTGCAACAGAAAACATTAAAGAAAAATTGGAAGAATTGACCTAGTAACAGTTTATTGAAACATCTTTAACACCGTTATCTCCACCTACACCAATAGTTACACAACTCCCTATCGTTAGGAATTGAGGAACAATTGACAGACTCACGATCATTGGTCGTGATTGGGAACGAATGAGTTCGCGCGGGAGTGAAGGACGGTACATTGATAATTGTGCAGCGTTCTCGACTGCTCTGGCGAGATAATTACACCTTTTATAATGGAGATAAGGTACTTGATTATATAAGATGAAGTGTCACACGAATATATGCCAAATTTAGGATCTCGTGATCTAGCAGGCCCGGGTTGACTGTCAGCAAACTGACGAGGTCCCCGTAGGGCCAAAACCCTGCCAGGGTCGCGGACTGTCTGCAAAGATAACGTGACCCTGAAACGCAAAGGGTAACTGAAGGAGCAGGGCGGACTTTTAGTTAGTTAGGGTCATTCATATAAACTAATTAACTCCTTTTCACATGAGGGTAGGACGAAACAATAGAGCGTCATAGATAAGATGGAAATTTAATAATAATTTGGAAAAACACATAGAAGTGAACCTATCATACTTTGCCAGAAAAAGAAAACCAACTGCACATAGAAATGGCTTCTTTGCATTCGTAATTGTAAGCTAAGCAATGCACTTTCAAAACCACTTAAGTTTTAAGCTCTAATCTTGTCAGTAACAGCACAATAATATACATGAAATTTTAATTATTGTAGTATTCTGTGTAAAAAGACTTAAAAATGTACACTAATATCGCCATATTTTGTTTGCCTGCGGACATTTCTGTTTTTTTTTACATTACCCCTCTTTAGGAATTTATCCTGTGCCATGGATGCGTTTACAAGAATAGAAACTCTAATACCCAGACTCGGTACAACTATTTATAGGTCATACAAATATTTTTTCCGTGCGGGAATCGAACCCGCGACATGTTGCACAGCAATCGAATGCTCAGTCACTGCGCCAATCAAGTCGTTCAATATTTTATTTAATTGGCATCGACAAAATAACGACCAAATTATGAAAATTTACACCTACGTGTACGTGTAGCAAAGCTTCGAAAGACCTTGTACTGCACCTGATTAACCAAGGTTTCCCGACAATATACACACCTACTATTAGCTGTACTTAAAACTTTCCACTAACTAGAATATCGACCTTGAACCATAAAAACACAAGAAAAATCAACAACAATTTTGTGGTACGTAACCGCAAATACTTAACTAAAATGCGTAGAAAATATTTAGTAGAGTCGTTTTAGACATTTCGTGAGGACACAACGCTTTCCGGCTACAATAAAAATATGTAAATTGAGCCAACGTCGAGGAAACCATTTCGCTTAATTGCAATCCCACCACCACCGGTTTATATATTAAAATCACGCGACAACCCTAATGAGTCTATCTATAGCTATTGTGTTTGTATTGTGCCCGTTGAGGTTCACAAGGACATTGGAATTAGACGGCTTAGGAAAGAAATAGACGACTTTGACTATTCTTACAAGAAATGATCCGTATTAGCAATACATTGAATTGTTTGGTAAAGATAATAGTAGGTGTTAGCCCTGAATACGGACAACACAAGTTAGCTATAGTTAGTAATTATCATTTCCATTGTTCTGTCCATATCCCATATTATTTAGTTAATTAATTAATTATCATTTGATATACTTTTATGAGATTTTATTCCTAGAAATGATTCGTATTTAATATTTCGTATGTATTAAATTTCCAATAACATTGCATTCATGCCTCACAGTGGCAGATTTATTAATTTTCGAGATTGAAGCACTGTACTCGGAAAATACAAAATAGAGAATGATATTCCACGTAAAAGTAATGTTTTCAGCGAACTAACAATACGAGTTTACAGCCGAAATCAATATTTATTAAAACACAATTGAAAAATTCGATGCAAGTCCAATTTGTAATATTAACTAAAAATGAAAACTGAATACACTCAACAAATTGTTGCCAAATATAGATCCTCTGTTCCGTTGACCCAGCAAATAAAAAAGTAAACGCATATGATTCGTTGAATGGAAGTAAAAAATCCATTTACCAAGCCTCCTGGCCATGTAAAGGTACCAATTGTCGAAAAACCCGGCTATTCTGACAGCCCTGCTGCAGTATACCCGGGTCTCATACAGGAGGAGGGATCACGGCGGGTCAGTTTAAGTTAGCCGCTTCCAGTGTACATTATGTCCGTACTATGTTTGCACGGTCGCGAGTGCATAACCGGAGGCGATGCAGTCCTGTTGATTTTTTATTTGTTATACCCGGGTCCGTTGAGAGCTCGGCGTTAATCAATAACTTTGTACATGCTGCACGCAAAACAACAAAAAAAAACGTATTGTTTTGTACACGGATAACATTTTTTATCCGGATCTGCGACCGAATATAGGCAAAATGAAAGAGTGTATTAAATCGATCGTGAACAATATTTAATATTCGCTTTGTGTTGGTTTTTGTGAGGGTGAAAATGGAGCACAGAGCTGCATTATTTGCGCGTAAAAGTTGGCTTAGAAAATGGGTTGACGCTGCGCTTTTGCAAAAAACGTGAATGGCGCGGCTTTTTGGTTTACCACGAGGCCTTATTGCTTTTTATTGGAGAATTTTAACGTGATAAAGTATTCCCAGTGTAGATAGAAAGAAAGAAAGAAAAAACGTTTATTGGCACACGCCACAAGTGCAAACAGTATCACAGAAAACAAAGAAATAGAACTTAAAGCTAAACAATTTTTAAAGTAA
Source organism: Agrotis puta (assembly GCA_943136025.2). Lineage (NCBI taxonomy): Eukaryota > Metazoa > Arthropoda > Insecta > Lepidoptera > Noctuidae > Agrotis > Agrotis puta. The sequence continues at coordinate 16,392,942 of OW964183.2, read as the reverse complement.
TATTCTAGCTAAGCCAAACAAGGAATGGTCGCGGGACTCAGGAATTACCGTGACCCCGGTACGTAAATGGCTATTAAAGGACACCGTGGATTTTAGTCACTCAAGTCTGACAGTCCCTCCCGTCCTGCCCTGGATGGGAGGACTCATTTGATGATTTCACCACGATAAAAAAAAACAAATACGGAATAGATAGAAAGGTAGGTAGATAAGAAAGGTTCTACAAGTACGATGTTGTTGATACTTTGCAGACAGTATGCATTTTGCAACTTCAACTATAAAAAATCCAGAAATATTTAACAGTGAATTCAGCATTACACAATACTTTCTACAAAATATACTCCGATACCCTACTAATGGTAAAAAAATTCATTATTCCTTTATTTCAAATTCGACCTTTCATTTAACATCTGATAATTAATCTGTGTTTACGAAAAATATTCACTGTAAATTGCATTACGTAACAGACCCACATGTTAAAAGCCTTTTAAAATAACTGAAAAATGAGTAGAGAGAAATAAACAGAGAAAAAAATACGTGTTTCAATGAAAAATGCAAATGAGAGGCTTAAGCATGTTACATAAAGATAAAAAAGTACTCTGGAGCGAGGATTAATGCGTATCAAAAAAGAATTAAACATTTATTTTTATGTAAAATATTGTACGTTTGTGGAAAGTAGGATTTTAACAACTTTAAAGAGTATTTTTATTGAAATGTAACCACTAACAGTAAAGGCTGATAAAAGCATTGAAAATATGGCTGTAACTTGTTAGTAGGTATATTATGTATTGTATAACACGATTATTCCAAGAAAAAACTTAAGCATGTTACGTTGGTCGCGGGACTTACGAATTACCGTGACTTCGGAACATAAAGAGCTATTGTAGGACACCGTGGATAACAGCCAGGATCAACGCTCAATAGCTTAAAGTGCTTTAAATGCTAAAGGAAATGAGCATCTCGTCATATTATATGTTTTAACCGGAGAAAAAACATGAGAACGTGTGTTTAGCCACATGCGTCCTTCAGGTGGCTTAACTGTCATGTAAATGCCTCGCGAGGCTGCTCGCTCTGTGTGGACGCGCGTAATCGAAAATGCACAAGCATAATTAGCCAAACTAACCAAACTGGAGCGGGATGGAATGTACCACGCGGGTCCAATGTGGGTTGGAAATCGATGAATTTAGACATTAACCTTTTTTTTTACCGTACTCTAGTTAGGACTCTGAGATTAAGTCTATGATGGAGTGAGCTTTCTCAGAAGAAAACTGTTCACTCACTTCACTAACTTTAAAGAGATCCGGGTTGTATGCACTCGAGTACACAAACGCAGGTAGGACGTAGAAACATTTTGTGTTATTATAGTCTTCTCTGTCCCTTCCAGTACTTTTAAATCTTCTCTCTACACTTAGAAAGATACACAGCACTTTGAGAAGTCCCCTCAGCGTTAAGTATTTAAAAATTAAAAACAAAGGGAACTTTTTCCCATGAACAAGCACTCGAGACGAGTTGAGCCTGAACTTGTTGAGCAATGTCGAGTAATGTTGAGCCAAAGTTGAGTGATGTTTATGTTTACCGCAGTCACGAACGAACGCGGATGTTTTTTTAATTATACTACTTTAATTCGTGTCATTTGCGATATTATTTTTCACTAAGTTTCAGTTGAGTTTTATTTGTTTATGTGTGATGCAGGTTTCGATTGTCTATTGACAGTTTTCTGTGCTTATTTGAGTGAATGCATCAACATGGATAGACCTATCAAACTTAAAGAGTATCAAGTAAGACTTACTGGAAGTGGTCGTCTAATCAGGGTTGGTGACTGTGGTGCTAGTCTTCCACGTGTGCTTTATGGCCAAACGCCTGCCAGGTTCGTGGGACCGTCAAGGAATACCGTAAAGGATACCGTGGCCCTGGAAATGAGCAACTATAGGAACAGAGTGAACTTTTGGGGTGGTTACTCGCTTCATCGCATCCGTTGCCATTCCTCATGTAGAGTGATACTGACACTGATTCGCATGCATTTTTTGTTTGACAAAGATTAGAGACTCTCATTTTTTAATGAGTCCTTTAGGGACTATCAGACTGTACTGACTAAAATCCACGGTGTCCTTCAATAGCCCTTTACGTTCCGGGGTCACGGTTTCCTGATAAGACAGTTTCGCGACTCCGACAGGCTTTGGTTCACTACGGGGCGGGGATCAGATGATTATTTGAAGCAACTCTTAAAAAGGACCATTCCTATCTAAAAATAACACAAAAGTTATGAATAAAAAAATCAAAGTCGATTGAAAATCTTTTTGTACCGGTAATCAAAACTGATCATTTAACCACTAAATAAACACACACAAAAAACAACCAAATAAGGCACATAATATTCTATACTTAGCTATTAAATTTAACTATGTATTGTGTGGGCAGAACCACTTTTGACAGCTTATCAATTCAAGGTTAGAGTTATGTCAATATCGCTTATATGGACATACGGACACACTCCTGTTTGAATATGTGTCTAAATCGGTGAGGACAAGTTGTGAAAAACATTTTAAAGTAATTAATTTAATGAATTTGAATATTTTTGACATTCGATTATCTAAATATGGGTGGAACATCGTTTGGTAAGGAGAAAAAATTGATGCTTGTACAAATTTGGAAATAAATCTTGTTAATAATGATGAGGTATTAGCTGACGACAAGGAAGGCTCAATAACAGGGCAGAGCGGAAGGGACTGTCAGACTCGTACTGACTAAAATCCACGGTGTCTTTCAATAGCCTTTACGTTCCGGGGTCACGGTAATTCATAAGTCCCGCGACCCCGCAGGCTTTGGCCCTCTAGAAGGGGGCCCCGTCATTTTGCTGACACAACACCGACCCGGGCATGGTCCATAGTCGGACAGCGAGTCGCCCATTACTCACCGCCCGCATGGCCGCGCCCACGGTGGCCGGAGATCGTCTAGTGACTTCCATCGCCGTGGGCGTCTACCATTGCGGCTGGGGTGGAGGGAGGAAGCTGTCCTCTCCCTCACGCGGCCCGCCTCCTCCTTCGCAAGCATGACTGCTTCGCAGAAGGAGGCGACCGCTTCCCACTCCGTTTCGTCCCGCAACATGGTTTCGATCAATGCCGGGCGAGAGAGGTCTCTGCCTATCGCCGTCATGAGGACACGGCGGTTGCCTGCCCAAGCGGGGCAGTCCTGCACCGTATGCTCCACCGTGTCCTCTGGGCCATCCTCGCAGTGGTGACACCCAGGCGTTTCCTTCCCTCCTCATCAGACACAGGTATCTCCCGAAACTTCCGTGTCCGGTGAGGACCGTGCGGTAGGTGGAGGTGTCATGCGGTAGGTCAGGACGCCGTGACGCCTATCCAGCCACTCCTCAAAGAGGGATTATAACGCCGCAAATGCAGAGTGCCCGGAAGTTAGACCTTTTCAAAAAAAAATTTTTTTTTTCAGGCGTCGTCGAGTAATCGGGGACTATACATTTAATAAAAAGATTCTGATTAATTGAGAACCTCCTATTAGACGTAGTCAGTTAAAAAATGACACACCATGGACAAACAAACTCTTGGTCACCACGGTCAAAATTGCTTCGCGGTCGCTAATTATAACAAGTTTCTCTATAGTATACTTACATAAGTGATTGTATGGTAATTACCTTAGGTAATATACTATGTTAGTTGAGAATAAGAAGGTTTCTTTTTAATAGGTAATTGTTATGTATTGGGATATTTTTAAGGTGTTGTAATAGCTTAGACTTGTGTGTCAATGTTTTTAGGTGGATTATTTGAGAGACATACATTATTATTGTTGTAGAATGATTACATAATTATATGAAAAAAACTTTGAGCAAGTCTAAAATGTCGAGATGTACAAGTACATACATGTTACTATTACTATGTAAGAATTTTCGCAACCAGTAACGAACCGTATCATTTTTTTTTAGCGTGGTAAAATCTTCAAATGAGTCCCCCACCCAGGGCAGAGCGGGAGGGACTGTCAGACTTGTACTGACTAAAATCCATGGTGTCCTTCAATATCCCGTTACATTCCAGGGTCACGGTGATTCGTAAGTCCCGCGACCCCGGCAGGCTTTGGCCCTCTAGAGGGGGGCCCCGTCATTTTGCTGACACTCCTTGAAGAGCGCGTGGAACACAACGCGCCATCGACCCGGGCATGATCCATGGTCGGACAGCGAGTTGCCCATTATTCGCTGTTCTCATGCCCGCTCAACTAACCGTATCATTAAGTAACATTGTTACATCTTGGACTTCATCTTTTGAGAGTGAAAGAGTTATTTTTGAAAAAATCTCGCCTTTGGGATGAAAATCAGCGTCCAGCATTACCAAACCCCTCTTCTCCATAACTATTTTGCAACCAGGTATCGTTATGTACTGTGTTATACCTTGAGGAGTAATATACCTCTCATACTAGGCTCGTTTTTGGCGACGTTTCGGATTCATCGCTATGATTGCACCTTTGTTACCTGTAGCATTGCAGATGATCAGAGCTACACCAATAACCGAATAACATCAAGTGGAGTGGAGTTGCGGTCGCGGGATCATCTTAAAAAGGCACCACAACTATGGAATGCAAAGAGCATTTGAAGGAACTGGGACCTTCTAAACGCGGCCCAAGACAGTCCTCGACCCCAGACAGTCACGCGACCCCAGACAGTCCCGCGACCCAAGATAATCCTGCGACCCCGCTCCACCTAGGGTACGAGGAGTCATTTGACGATAAAACAAACATGTATTAGGTTGCGTAGATTGCCATTGCCACCCAGTAACATCGTAAATATAATTAAGTAACTAATCAGCTGCTTAAAGCCTACGAATAACTCCTTCAAGCCTAATTAGTTCGACAGGATAGATAAATTATAGTATCAAATACTAAGTTAATGCTTTCATTCACCTGTTGTGCAAATACTAAAGAAATTCTAAAAGTTTTAAGACACCTAGGATCCCTGTAAGGTAGGTTTTATTTATAGTAATAAGCATTGTGGAGCACACCTGATCGCGTGTGCCCACGTTCATTAACAGGGTAACCCTAAAATATTTCAATAGAAAGCAATCCATCACCTGTAGTACACCCATCGTATTGTTTCGAGCTGGGTATGGGATAATTAATGAACACCAATTAAAAACCAAATATTTTTTATTGACACACGAATCACTAATTACAACAATGACTAAACACTACTCAACACTATTCACTAGAATTCACCACTAAAACATACTTGCACACACTTAAAAGTCACTCCGAGATTCTCACTTCGAGTTCATTTTCGAGTCGCCTCGATCATAGTCAAAACCAGACTGACTGCTGGTCCCTATTGGCGCCCTATTTATACCCCGGCCGGACCTACTGGATGTTAAGAGAAGATGGTCAAAAGTTCCGGAAAACATCAATGGACTTCTACTGAGTCCCATAATTTCTAGAAACTTCCAGTCAATCAATCTTCCAAACAATCTTCAGTAGAATTGTCGAGAACCTTATAGCTTGGTCTCGCAATTCGATCGATGCGATGTAACAATATGATAATATCATAATTACATTACGTCTGTTTTTTCAGAAGGGCAAAAGTAAATCTATAGTACTACACATTTCGTCGGGTACGTTTAAATCCGCGAGTCTTTTACTATCAAACAAAAATAGAAAGAAATTTTTGATTAGAAAATCAAAAAATTTAACCCAGGATTTCATCTTTAGCAGCTCCTCGACTACCACCACTACTTCAAGCTATCTGTCTTTCTAGTATTGGCTGACCTCGCATCGTTTAGGCTTCCTATACAATAACAGGTCAGCTTTCACTGGAACTTTATTATGCACACAGCTCCAGCGTACTTAATTTTTAAACTGTTTGTCACTAGGAAACGTCCTCGAACAAGTCTATAACTATTTACTTAACATTTACACGTCCGATTAACTTAATCGCCGTTTAACTGACAAGAATTATAGCTTTCTTCGTAAAAAACTACCAATTAAATGAGTTCATTTTCAATTTATGTCTTGTCCAATAAATTATAGGCGGACCCGCTGAATATTGCTAGCCTTCGTGTATTTCCGTATATGGTCGGCGAAATGAGCCGTGTGGTCGTCGCTAATTAGTGCGTCTGTCTGTACGTTTATTACAGATAAAACGTCTTTATAGATTGACGAGCGGGTTTATAACGAGTGCTTTCTATTTGAAGTATTTTGAGACATTTTTCTGGATACGTTTTGTTGTTTAGTCATTGATGTCCCACTATTGGGCTTCTCCCATGTCTTTTCACCTACTTCTTCTTCATCATTATCTGTTTGGTAGTTTGGTCGTCTAATTGGGATTATGGGTCATTGGTAATCGCTAAAGGAATAATGTAATATGAACCACAAAATGTCTGGAACAGCTTCAATCTGAAGAAAATAAGTGGATATTTCTATGATGATTAAGAGACAAAACTTGGGACAAGCCTATGCCCAGCTGTGGGTGGGTAGCAGAAGCTTAAGTCAATTAATTGTTATTGCACTAATATTCATCATAAAATATTTACAAAAAATACTAAAAGTAAAATTTTCACAAAAAATACTAAATTAAAACTAAAATGAAAATTTTCAGGGCGACAAAAAATTCATCCACATCGACGTCAATGGGGAAAGTGTCTAGAATTCAGGCAGCATTACTAATTACGCTCGTGTCTTTAGTTTTTTTCTTCCATTTGTCTATTCTATGTGTAAAATAAGTCCTAATCATCTTTTTCTTTTTCAGAAAACCTAAAAATCTTTCTTACAAAATTTTACTAATACTATTATTTCGTATTCCTATTTTTTATATCTTGTTAAGCTTAAAGGCAGGCTTAAATCTTTACCGAACCTTTTACAGATTTAACACCCGATGGAATCACAAACAAGAAAAAAAAGTTCGGCTTATCATAAACCTCCACATTTGATCTCCACCAAACTATCTATATGTAAAACAATACTGGATTTCTAACAGAATTTTATACCAAAGGAAAATCCTCAAAAAATCGGCAATACGGAGACACTATGTGTTCCATAGCAAGGGATTAGTTCCACAATGGTACTAGAAAAAAAAAATGTACATTTTTTGTCGATGTTTCAACGTTTTTCAGCCATCGGTGTGCCCGGAGCTTTGTGAGGCTCGAACTAAGAGCATTAAGGATGGTACAGAAATAGTAAAAAGAGTTTGTTAACACGTTTGTGAATTAGAATTGGGGGAGTTTACTGAGAATTAGTGAGGACATTACTGAGTGGAAGTACTAACCTTTTGTTTTGTTGTTGTAAAAGGACTTTTTTGGTGAGGTGTTTGCCAAGCTTCTTTATTTTAGGAATGGAATGGACTGTTCTTATTTAGCATTTGGATATTGTACTTTAGCGTTAGAAAATGATATTGTATTGTAATTTAAATATATATCGTCAAACCACGATTTAAACGATAAAGACTTTTAAAGCAACTGCTTTTTGTGACAAGTCTATTATGTCTTTATACAATGGTAATGGTATACGGCACCAACTGTAGTTGGTAAAAATAGCTATTTTTGATTTCGATAAATGTTTTTGAGATAAAAAGTTAAAAACTAGGCAAATTTTGCTGGACTAACATCTAATAACAACATGAACTCACGTCCTTTTTCAACGATCCGTACATAGGTACTTCTTTTGCCTTTTCCTAGTTCAAACATCTGAAGAATGTTTGTTATTTTATCACATCAAAAATACTGAACGGATTTGAATATGCTGCAAAATTAGTTTAAAATCTGGATTATCACAATAGATATTTTTAATTCCGGTATTACGTTTGTCGGATAATTTTTAAAATACACTTAGGCGAAATCGCTAGCAATAGCTAGTTTAAAAATAAACGAAACAATGTCTTGTCGTTACTTTACGAGCTTATAAAAAGTACTGAAACTTTTTACCTTGTCCCTTTTCAAATTAAAAGTTCTTGTTGGTAAGTTTGAGTTTTCTTCTGTAGCTCATAATGTTTTGAGCTTATTCTAAGAAAAAATATTTAATTGGTACAAGTTCCAAGTATAAACAATACGCCCACGGCGACTGACGTCGGCAGACGATCTCCTGCCACCGTAGGTACGGGCATGCGGGCAGCGAGTAATGGGCGACTCGCTGTCCGACCATGGACCATGCCCGGGTCGTCGGCGCGTTGTGTTCCACGCGCGCCTCAAAGAGTGGCAGCAAAAAAGACAGGGCCCCGTCTAGAGGGCTAAATCCTGCCGGGGTCACGGGACTTATGAATTACCGTGATCCCGGAACGTAAAGGGCTATTGAAGGACATCGTGGATTTTAGTCAGTACGAGTTTGACTGTCCCTCCAGCTCTGCTCTGGGTGGAAGGACTCATTTGATGATTTTACCATATAAAAAAAAGCTGACAGTGGGTTATTCAGGATTGAATTGATGAGGATGAACCGAGTTACTGCGGAACAGGCAACAAGCTTTTGATGATGGTGATCGATAATTAAGCACGGTGATTACCATCTTTCTACATAATTGAAATTGTTTAAGAAATAAATCAAATGAAATCTAAGTATAATAAGAAAAAGTTTGTGAAAAGCTCATCACTCTATACAAAACATTATCAACATCATTCCATACAAAAACTGCTGAACAGATTTGGATGTGACGGCACGGTTAGCGCAGTGGCTGTGCGATTGGACAGCTGCGCTAGCTGTCACGAGTTCGATTCCCGTAAGGAACAAATATTTGTATGATATACAAGTATTTGTTTCGGATCTGGGCATTTGTGTATGTGAGTTTCTATGTTTGTAAACGCACTTACGACCCAGGAGAAATTCATAGTGTGGGGCAATGTTATAAAAAATATATATATAAATAAAATAATATTCCTGTAGGATAAATTTTGAGTAACACGCAGGCCATTGGCAACAGCTAGCAGTTCATAACTTTTCTGATTAAACTGTAACCTAACACGTTTTAAATAACTACGATAAAGTCGCTCCCAATAGCATAAAACAAAGTCACATCACAATTCCAGAAGTCATAATTGGAAATGAGGAACAAGAGAACCGGTCCAGTGAAAGTTACACCCCTCATCGCCAGTTATTGAAACAGGACTGAATTAGTTCTGAAGGTTTCAGTACTTTCAGGAGGCATTGTTGAGTAGGGACCTTCATAGGATACGATTACGACTGGTCCGATTATGATATTTTGTATCACGATTTTATACCGATATGATGAACTTGCATTTTTAAGTATTTAGTCAAGTACTTTTTAAATGCACTCTAACACGCTACTCTGCTGGAATCACGGGAATTCCTTAAAAAGACGCCGTGGTCCAGGAACTGAAAGGGCAACCGAAGGAAGAGGGTGGATTCTTAGTCATTAAGAATCTGACAGTCCTTTCCGTTCTAGGGCGGTAGGACTCGTTTAATGATTATACTGAATACCAAAAAAAACCATCCGTCGAATTTGATACGAAGTACTAAGTTTAATTTCGTTGTTTTCATTCAATTAACAATACCTACGGGCAATATCGTAGCAATAACCTGCATAGATACCAATTTTAATTATGTATTTCACCTCAAAACTCTCAGGTGGTATCATTGCTGACCCTCCAAATTCAATTAACACCAAGTCGCATCGGTCTCGCATCGGTCTCGCAACGGTCTCGCAACGGTCTCGCAACGCACACTCAAAAACCTGCCATCATACATCTACTCACTGAAAAAACGACCGCTTAAATATCCCTAGTCGGCTCATATTTGAATAGTTCACCGTTTTGCGGCCTCGGGCGATGTACTAGAAATATGTATTTCAGCACTAAACTACCTGAAACGGGTACCGACAGGAATTTCGTACGAAACTTTTCATTGGCCGTAAAATTTAATGAACATTTTTGTTTCGCGTTTTTCTGGTTAACTCCCTAAGGTCTTGCGCTGTTCACACTCATTCTCTCGTTGGTGTACCGGAATTGTTCTCTGAGAACTGGACTTTGTAGTACTATTTAAATTTAGGGAAGTGCTGTAATTAAACTCACCATTGCTAACATCGTTCATAATGTTAAACAGAAATAAATATCTTTGTTAAAGACGTATGTGTGCCAACATTGCATATATTTGCCAGATGAATTCAGTGTCACATGAAAACAGGATTACTAAGAGGAAATTCTTAGTCTCTTTATAATGAAAGCAGGTGGACCATGTCGGTCGCGGGTTTGTACGAATTACCATGACCCCGAAACGTAAAGAGCTATTGAAGGACACCGTGGATTTTAGTCAGTACGAGTCTGACAGTCCCTCCCGCTCTGCCCTGGGTGGGAGGACTCATTTGATGATTTTACCACGTTAAAAAAATGGTGGACCATGTTCTATGTTTGATTGGAAAAAAAAGGGTCGGGAACTGTCTAAATGCTCTTTGACCCTGAGACGCAAAGGGCTACTGATAAAACAGAATTAATTTTTCGTCTGTTAGACTCTTACAATCCATTCGTCTCCATCAGAACGGAAAGACTCATTTGATTTTATCACGTCAATATGTAATTAAGCATGATACTGACAGTGTCAGGTGTTCCCACCTACACGAATGGCAACCAGTTTGCTACCTGCGTGGGGTGATTATGAACTAAGGTCATACTAATTGTAATTGTTAGGCTTTTTTTTTAGCTTGGTAAAATCATCAGATGAGTCCTCCCGCCCAGGGCAGGGCGAGAGGGACTGTCAGACTTTTACTGACTAAAATCCACGGTGTCCGTCAATAGCCCTTTACGTACCAGGGTCACGGTAATTCGTAAGTCCCGCGACCCCGGCAAGTTTTGACCCTCTACAGGCCCCGTCACTATGCTGACACACTTTGAGGCGCGCGTGGAACACAACGCGCCGTCGACCCGGGCATGGTCCATGGTCGGACAGCGAGTCGCCCATTACTTGCCGCCCGCATGCCCGCGCCTACGGTGGCCGGAGATCGTCTTGCGACGTCTGTCGCCGTGGGCGTGTGATTGTTAGGCTAGAAGGAAAAGAGATAAACCAATTATTTTTATACGACCGTAAACGGAAAGGAATAAGCTAGGATTGTAGCAGATGGAGTTTATGTAGCTCGCAATTAAAATCAAAATCAAAATCAAATCCTCTTTATTGTGGACTATAGGTATGCATCATAAATACAGGTCTTAAATAATTAAAATAAGTTCAGCTATGTCCCGCCGTTAAGGCATACAATAATAAAATACAAATCAGAATTTAAAACACAATTAGTCATATTAGTCTCGACACATTATTAAATTATTCCAAATTATAGATAAGTACATACAAATTCAATTTCAAGTCATTTAAGTCATAATCATAGTTCATTATTACACATTGCAAATTATTCTTACATAAATATTAAAAAGTGGAAAGACACAAGCAATTTAAATGTTTCGACTACAATTTACACTATTCATATATTTATTTTTCCACTCTTGTCATTGGAACACAATATTTTTGTCACACAAGTAATCTTTGACATCATAATAACATCTGTCTATTAATAATGAATGTAGTTTCTTTTTAAACTGGTGGATTGGTAATTGTTTAATGTCATCAGGCAATTTATTATAGATTATAGATGTCATGCATAAAATACTTTTATTTAATAGTGCCGTTTTACCATAAGGTATTTGTACCTCTAGCCTTTTTTTATCCCTTAATTTTCGATAATAGCTTTTTTCAGCAGTTTTATAGTAGTTTAGATTTGATTTTACAAAAATACTTGATTCGTAAATGTATAGGGAAGGCAATGTGAGAATTTTTAGATTTTTAAAATAAGGTTGACAGCTAATTGTACTATTTATTTGACACATTGCTCTAATGCACTTCTTTTGAGCTTTAAATAGAAATTCCTTGTCTACCGAATTTCCCCAAAATATAATGCCGTATCTCAGTAATGGTGCCACCAGTCCGTGATAGGCCGTTAAAATCGCTTCCTTGTTAACTATTTTGGAGAGCTTGTAAAGAGCGAAGGAGGATTTATTGATTTTTTTGCAGAGATTGTCTATATGGGTTGTCCATGAAAGTCTATAATCAATATTTATACCTAGAAATTTTGTATTTATTACAGATTCTACTGTCTGCCCGTTATAATTTACATTCATACTTTTTGGTTGAGTTCTTTGGTGAAAGTGCATTATATTTGTTTTTTCTAAATTTATTTTCAGATTGTTATCAATTAACCATTTAATTATATTTCTTAATGTTTCATTAATTTCATTTTCATAGTCATTTTGGCTGTCACATTTTATTACTACAGTGCTGTCATCTGCAAAAAGTACCATGGGATGCTTTATGTGTCTCGGGAGATCATTAATATAAATTAGAAAGAGCAAGGGACCCAAGACACTACCTTGCGGAACTCCTAGTTTTATGGTTCTAGTTTGGGATCGATATGTCTTCTCAACCCGCGTTTTAAGGCATATCCTAGTTATTTCTGTTAATTGCTGTCTATCACTTAGATATGAGTGAATGAGGTCTAGTGCCTTTCCTCTTATGCCATATGAATCTAATTTCCGAAGCAGTATGTTATGGTCAACACTGTCAAAAGCTTTACTCATATCCATGAAAATAGCACATATTGGATTTCTTTTATCCATATTAGTCAAAATATTGTAAGTAAGTTCATATATTGCAGCGTTAATGGACTTACCCTTGCGAAATCCTTTTTGTTCGCTAGCCAAGATATTATATTTTTCAAAAAAATTGTAGAGACGACTATGAATTACTTTTTCGAATATCTTTGAGAAGATGGGTATCAGAGCTATAGGTCTATAATTTCCCATACTGCTTTTGTCATCTTTTTTGTGGAGAGGAATAACAACCGATGTTTTAAGTTTTTCTGGGTAAGTTCCAGTAGAAATGCATAAATTTATTATGTAGCTTAGATGAACTGCAATTGATTGCGACACTTGTTTTATTACTTTAGTACAGATGCCGTCGTAACCCTCACTCGATGTATTTTTAAGTTCCTTGATTTCTCTGTCCACTTCTATTGGGGTTGTGGGGGTAAGGAAAATTGAGTTTAGGTTAGTGTACATGTTTTGATTTGAAGGTGCTTTATTATTATAATTTTTTGTACGCATCGATTTTGCAGCTTGGTCAATAAAATAGTCATTAAAATTATTTGCAATCGACATTGGATCTGTAATGCTTACGTTATCTTTTAATATTTCCCTAATTGGTTCCCTGGGAAATTTAAATTTAGAGCTATTTATAAGTGACCAAGTGGCTTTCGATTTATTTTGAGCTGTGTTGATGCGATGGTTGTTTTGTGCTTTCTGCGTAAGACAAATAATTTTTTTAAATTTCTTAGCATATTGCTTGAATTTATGTTTGTTTTTTTCCGTCCGGTGTGTTCTATATTGCCATAGTAATTTTCGTTTTATTTTGCTACAAATTTTGATACCTTTTGAAACCCATTTAGTTTTTTTGTGTAACGATTTTGTTATTAATTTGTAAGGAAAACACAAGTTATAGAAACACAGGAAAAGCTCCAAGAAACGATTGTAGGCTTCGTTTGAATCATTTGTCAGGTAAATGTCAGAGAATGTCAAGTTATTCATACAAGTTTTAAATTTCGTCAAATTTTCCTCACTATAATCGCGTACTTTAATACGCCAAGATTTTAATACACAGGATTTTCTGACTGGTAATTGCAGTAATTGGGCAGTATGATCTGATAATCCTAATTCAATTATTTGGTTTTTACATTTATGAATGTTGTGAGCAAAGTTGTCGATGCAAGTGCTACTGATGAGTCTAGTGGGAACCTTAATTTCTAGTTTTAAGTTATGACTTTCTAGAATTTGTTCAAAATCTAAAGTTTGTCGGTTTCTTTTTAATGTATTGATATTGAAATCCCCGCATACAACAATTTTCTTACTAGTGTTATCACATATTTGGTGCAGTAACTTTTCTAAATTATTAAAAAATGTAGACATACATGAGTTGGGTACTCTATACACACAAACTATTATCAACTTATGTTCCGTTAGTTCTATTGCGCTATATTCTATGATACCTTTACTTGAATGTGTATTATTAAGTACAGCGTATGGGTGTCCTAATCTGGTAAATATACAGGCACCTCCCCTATTAACGTCTCTTGAAAAACTTGCTGCCAAGCGAAATTTGGGCAAGTTAATACTTACTACCTATTCCCCGCGGTTTCACCCTCACTGCTTGGCTCCAATTGGTTGTAGCGTTATGTTATATAACCTGCATTCTTTTATAAATGGACTGTCGAAACAAACTTATCAGCTTTATAATAGGGGAACAGTGTATAAGACGGGGACGCGAGGTGTTATGGGGACATACACTCCTTAGGCATACTTAACACAACACTAACGTAGCGCAAGCGCCATCAGGACGTCATTTGCAAGCGGCCATTAACAAATAGCGTCCTGTTGGCGCTGGTCCTAGGTTAGTATTGTGTTAAGTTTCCCTTAAATGTGTGATTTCCCATCATACTTCGCATTTATTGTTCCGCTATTTAGTATTAATAAGACTGTATTATGACTTTTATTTATAACTAGCTTCCGCCCACGACTCCGTCCGCGCGGATGTCGGTCTTCGCGTGGATGGTTTATTTCCCCATTTTGAGTAACTCTGACAATGACATCTTATAAATATTACGGCGCTGAATCCACTGCGGGTAATGCAACGTGTTGTCGCGGTTCTACAGAACAACGTCTATGAATAAAACTGAAAAATAAGATTTTTTTTCTACGTATTTTTCCAGGATAAAAAGTATCCTATGTTATGCCCAGGATAATAAGGAATAATTATACCAAGTTTCATCGAAATCGAACCGTTAGTTTTCACGTGATGCCTGCACAAACAGACAGACAGACAGACAGAAATTTTTTTAATCATATATTTGGGTTTGGTATCGATCCAGCAACACCCCCCGCTATTTATTTTTTCAATATTTTCAATGTACAAAATTGACCCTTCTACAGATTTATTTTATGTATAGATAGAAGAAGAAGATAGATTTAAAATTGAATTTTATAAACAACTAGATATTCCTTGACTTGTTCAATACAAGCATATCATCACTTCTCAAGGTGACTTTCAAAATTATTTCAAGTATGGATGAAACATACTTTACAACAGTATAGGGTCTATCGAAGGTACAAACAAAAAAAAACAAACGTTAAGGTTGGCAACCAGTAGCGTGCAGTGGTTCCAGACTAAGGGTAGGCCAGGAAAAAAAAAAAAAAACTACATTCTCAATACTGACGATGCGAATGGAAGAAAGCTTCGGCCCACTTCAAAACTTATAATTTAAAACACTCACCACATTCTTCACGTAAGATTAATAATCACAATATTCTGACGATTCAAATAGAAGATCTGTCACCTCAAATATCTTTCCAAGTGGGTGATAGTTACAAAACACGTCACTTGCAAGAATAACTCTCGAAGATTGAAATTGTTGGATTAATTCTCGTAACATTTAGACAAAACTTGAAATTTAAACGAAAATATTAGTAGTTCTTCATAAGAGTTGTGAAAAATAAGTTTTCACAACTATCGTAATCAGTATAAACACACATTGTCAGCACAAGTCACACAAACTAGGACCATTTTAAGTAAACAAACGAATCTTCTTTAATATTTACACTACTTTTTGTTTCAAAATGTATTACTTATAGCTAAATATGATTAAATAAAAACAAAAGTGCAAAACAATAACTAATTTTAGCCGGCCGGCATAAACTGACACTTGCACACGGAGTTGCCAGTATTAATTTACACAATTCCCCAAAAACCAAATTCGAAATAAAATTCTTACAGTTTTTAATTATTATAATAGGTCTTTGCTATTCCTTAAAATATAACATTTAATTTGAAATGTATAGATTTGACAATACTACTCTGTTTTTTTAATTGTCTTTATTAGTCTTTTACGAAATTGTCGTTTCTGTGTGTAATCTATTTCCCGAATTGGCAACTCTGTTTATTTTACCCGTGCGTTTTCATTCATAAAACGCGTACTCGTGAGCTACAGCGTAAGGAGCTGCGTAGTAATTTATACATGTGTGCGGTTTCATATACACGAAAATATGAACACGGATGCATACATATGCATGAATTATTGAATGAATTTTAGAATTTTTGAGACCACAGGACCGCTTGCCTTCGGTTATAGTAATCTGGACGTGATGACGTCACACGGCGGCCGCGCGGAGCTAATGCATTATGTGAGGCGTTATGTTTTATATTTTTGTTTTATTTTATTACAAGGTTACAATAAATGCGTTTGTTTTATTTATGCGATTTTGTGGTAGGGTAGGCTTGGCCTAAATCAGTACTATGAGAGACCGCCCCTGTTGGCAACACGCGACGTAGCTAGGAGTTAGAAAGTTACAAGTTTACAAAGATACGCAAGCTCAGCCGACCTTGGCATCAATTCGTAGCCACAGACTAGAAAATTGTGGATATAGAGTAAATATGCAACATAATTCCATAGTTTAGAACCTTAGATGAACAAACGACAAGAAAAAATGCTCTTTTCTTGTATTGATTCCCGATGGCAACCGCCAGGTTGTCCAACACAGACGGATTTTTTAGAAAAAGTCCACCAATGGTGGATAAACTTTGGGTGGCCATCGGGAATCATCGATGGCTCAGGGTATAAAGCACTCTGATCAGCCCCCCATTTTATTAAACAATTGACCATTTTTTGTCACTTAGTATATCGCATTTTAATCAAATACGTAGTTACTTCAGTTGCTTGAGAACTGATACAAAATACTTAAAAAAAACTAGTAAATATTTCTTTCTTTCATTATTTTCCTTAAAAAAAAGTATTGATGACTAGACGGTTAATATAACGAAAATTTTTGTGCTGACATGGGAAAAACATGGGACAAGGATATAAAGATGTGGATTATCAGTTCCACTTCCGGAAGTTAAATATAACACGTAAATCATTAATATGAAGAAGATGAAAACCATCACTGAACAGTCATTAGTTCAAACAACACCAGTCATCAATTCATCTCTCCAACACGTATAACACATCTCCCAGAATCGACCCCCCACAAAACACCATAAAACAACCATGTTTCATCTTAAAACCACGTTCACCAACCCACTTCCGCACACCCCACTGCCCCGCTTCCTCTCCCCCCACTTCCGTTACTACGTGCAGATCGTGGGATCAGCAGAAAGACACGTGTAGTATCAACATGTCCCAATCGGCGCACGCGCATGATTCCACCACACCTGGCCGGTCAATTGTCACGTTCTGATACTGCGTTCATTCAATAATGTTATGATATCGGTTTATTGTTTTAATTAGGTAATTTAAATATAGTTAAGTGGGTTAGTAGATTTTACAATAATATTGAGTGTTTTCATACAGGGTTTTTTTTAGCGTGGTAAAATCATCAAATGAGTCCTCCCACCCAGGGCAGGGCGGGAGGGACTGTCAGACTTGTACTGACTAAAATCCACGGTGTCCTTCAATAGCCCTTTACGTACCGGAGTCACGGTAATTCGTTAGTCCCGCGACCTTTCATACGGGGTACATTATTGATCAACCATTTCTCGAGTCGATATTTGACCTAGTGGGTTCACATGGTGTATTATGGCCCACTAAATCTAATAAAAGGTATATCCAGCGCTGGTAACGTGCTGTGCTGCAAAATCAGCCTGTAATATTCCCACAGCTGGGACACAGGCATCTTCTCTGCGAGAGGGAGTGGGCTGTCCACCACGCGGGCACAATGCGGGACTGCGGCTTGGTAGTTGGCACATGTATTCGAATTAAAGGTTCCAGGACCATATCGACTGCTATGCTGAGGCCTCTCTGATGTAGGATGATTGGAAGGACCCCAGTCACATTACGTCGAAAATGACTCTTTTTCTTTTAGAATACCTGCGATATCGCAACCGAAACCATTTGATTCTATGTCATGTAAAAAAAGGGGTTGGCGATATCGTCAAATCGCGGGAACCGGACCAGAGAAGCACAGAATCGAGAAGTGTGGCAGAAATAAGGCGAGGTCTGCATGCAACGATGGATGAAATCCAGTTGAAACGATTATAAAATATAAACTGAATCGAAACTACACGATGATAATTTAAAGGACCATGATAACATTTAACT
This sequence comes from Agrotis puta, assembly GCA_943136025.2. Classification (NCBI taxonomy): domain Eukaryota; kingdom Metazoa; phylum Arthropoda; class Insecta; order Lepidoptera; family Noctuidae; genus Agrotis; species Agrotis puta. Next base: position 16,374,830 of record OW964183.2, on the reverse strand, counting down.
TTGTGAAATAGTCACATGACGAAAAACGTTGCTATAGGCAACATTTTTTACATGGTATGTTTACTTACTACGTGGTATATTTCTGCCTTATAAAATATTATATTCACTATCACCACAAAAATCCCAAATCCCATTCCATTCGAAAAATACACGCAACTCTACAATGTAACCAGAAATTCTGAAAACTTTTATACACAAGACAATAATTTTAATATTTTCAATAGCAGCCGTACCGAACTGAATTCCTGGAATTATTTTCCAATATTTATTTCAACGGGTTTTTATTCCGCAGTACACGATCTCGTTTTGCTCTCAACTAGTATTTTTCCAATTTCATAAAAGCGTTTCATGTCTGGTTTACAGCGCTGGGTACTTTTTTTTAGTCGATGGTATGAGTCCTTCAAGGATTTTAGTTTTATATTATGAAACTGGTTCTCTGAATTTGTTTGTGAAATGGTCGTATTTATAGCAGGAATTCAATTCGGATTTAAAAAGGATCAGGGGCCGTATTATGACGTCTTAAAACTAGGCTTGTTCCAGTGAGTGAAAGAGACTGAGCCATAGCCATAAATGACACATAATGCAAGATTGAGACGGGAACATTTCTAAGGATCAGGACCATTCTTTTAACGCACGGTCAAAATATGTGTATTTTAACTCAACGGTATTTTGACCGCACGATTAGTGTAGTAGCTGAGTGATCAAGGAGTGTCAGCATAGTGACGGGGCCTGTAGAGAGCCAAAGCCTGCTGGGGTCGCGGGACTTACCCATTACCGTGACCCCGGTACGTAAAGGGCTATTGAAGGACACCGTGGATTTTAGTCAGTACAAGTCTGACAGTCCCTCCCGCCCTGCCCTGGGTGGGAGGACTCATTTGATGATTTTACCACGAAAAAAAAAGGACCAGGACCATTCTTTTAACGCACGGTCAAAATATGTGTATTTTAACTGCACGGTCTTTTGACTGCACGATTAGTGTAGTAGCTGAGCGATTGGACTACTGCGCTGCGGTTTGATTCCCGCACGGAGCAAATATTTGTATGATCTTCAAGTAGTTGTTCCGGGTCCGACAGATTGTGTATGTCAGTTTATATGTTTGTAAACGCACCCACGATACAGGCGAAATTACTAATGAGGAGAAGAGTAAAATAAATCTAATATAGTTTAACTGCTAGTTAAACAGCTGGTTCGTTAAAATTCGAGCTGACTCTGATATTCGTCAAATCGACAATTATTATTTTTTGATATCGTTCTAAACCGTTGTTTGTCAAATCGTATGTTTGTCCAATTAAAGAGGTATATGTATACAATGTGTTTGGTTTCCGATTACCGATAATTGAAGGGGAAATCTATAATATATAGACTCATTTTCATTGACAAAACTGTTTATAAAAAATTTCTTACTCCAACATCTTGCGAATGGCGGCCATCTTTGTTTTTCCCCTTTTGCTATTGCTTAACCATTTTTTTCTAAACTACAGCAAAATAATCCTTATCAAATTCGACCAGTGTCCTTTCTACAGCTCAAAATATTCTTTGCACGCCTCAACTACCAGCGTATACCACAGTTAGTATCATTTACATACAACTTGAACCGCAGATTGTTAACTTATTTCTATACAACTTTATTGGAACAAGTCACCTTTGGGATTGGGCGAATGGGCGTGTACCTGTCAGCATTGTAATTGGATTACCAAAGGTTACAGCTGCATTGGTTTATTGCTTGATTAAATATATTAGCTAGAAGCTGTCTTGATAAAGCGCAAATCCAGAAAGGCTAGAGCATTGACCACTATTCTTGAAATTCAGCTAGTTTTTTTGGGCAGTGTACTGAAGTCACCAAAAAAATAATAATTCAAAATTAAGATAACACTTTAACATCATGTCCCATTCTTTAGTAAAGGCTTCCACTCATTCCTTCCACTTCTAATCTTGTCAATTCAGTAGTGCTACTTCTTGCCAATTCATGAGAAATTCATTCAATGTGTCCTACCATCTTTTCGACCATCTGCCTAGATTTTTTCAACCATTTTGTGTTTCCAATCCTACTTCCTATTATCCTACCAATATATTAAACGTGAAAGTTTGTTTGGATAAATGGATGTTTCTTACTTTTTACGCAAAAGTTACTGAACCGATTTGAATGATATTTGGTACACACATAGGTTATAATCTGGATTAACACATAGAATACTTTTTATCCCGATTTTATGTTCCCGTGGGATAATTTTCGTGGTGTAGTGGCTGACCTGCTGGCAACAGCTAGTTTAATATAATGTTGTTTTCTAATATTGGTAGCAGCGGGTCTAAAACGGCCACTTTAAGCAATATTACTAATGGCTATTCTTCTATTATTCATACACAAATTGAATCATGAAGAATATTGCTAAATGGCTGTTTTAGACATGCAGTATTTTATATGGAACAAATGCATATGTAAACTTTACTAAACTACACTTTATTTCGTATTTACTTACGAAATTTTGCACATATTTATTCCATAAAATTTGGCGATAACAATACTGAGGACATGAGGGCTAAAAAAGCCAGTTTATCAGAAACATTAACATTGAGAATTGCAATTAAATCAAAAATAGTATCGTAATTTAAATTTTATTACGATTCTTTTAGAATGGCCTGTTTTAGATCCCAAGTTATTGATAAAAGGTAAGACCTAGTACTGCCTAGGTAATAAGCTTAAGACCACAAATCGGTTGCGACACAACAAGATAATTAATGTATGATGAATATTAACCAGCATTGGTATTGTTTGCAGGTGTGTGATTATTGAATTAGTCTGCATTTATAATGCTAAGCTGCTAATTGACCTATGACTTAGTAATACGGTGCCTTGTTGTGTGGCTTTGACAAACAATCGATTATTTATTTATAAGGGCTGAAAGGAATTGTGTACTGGGACAGATTTTGGAATAATTATTTGTTTATCAGTGGCACACTATGGGCTTATCACCCAAAGCCATTTTTTAATTAGAGAATATCATCCAATGAGTCCTCAAATCGAGGTATTCCACGAAACACACCCAAATGAAGCACACCCAGACGAAGCACACCTAAAGTATTCCACTTGTAAAGAAATTCAGTAGTAGAATCTCTTTGGTTTTTATTTTGATTTGTTTTATAATATTTTATCTATGACATGTATGACATGAAAAGTCAGATAGACTGACAGAAAAGGAAGGCTTAGAATTAATAATTTAATTTCGTAATTTTGTTAAAATATTGGAGAATAGGATAAAATAAACCTAAAATGTCGTTTCTCGAATAAAATTGAACAACACAAAAAGTGTTTATTTTATATCCAAACAAAAGTGGAATATTTTAGGTGTGCTTCGTCTGGGTGTGCTTCGTGGAATACCTCCTCAAATCCTGTATGGAGCAGAAAGGACTGCCAGACTCATACTAACTAAAATCTACGGTGATCCTTCATATTATATGATAAGACAGTCCCGCGAGCCATAATCTTAACTGGCTAACTAAAAATATAGATCTATACTTCTATACTAATCTATACTAATATTATAAAGAGGAAACCTTTGTATTTTTGTATGTTTGTATTGAATAGGCTCAAAAACTACTGGACCGACTTCAAAATTTCTTTTACCATTACTTAGAGGGATTCTTCCGAATCCGTATAGGCTATATTTTATTTAGATAATAATTGCAGTTAGAAATTAAACATAATACGAGTATTATGAGACAGGTTTTTGTTTTCAAAATAGTACAGATAATATTGAGTTATAATAAAATAAATATAGTGCTTTATTTATTTAGGAAAACAATAACATTTTAGCGACGTGTATTTGATTTCCATATAGGTACAGTCTATGTTTTCGACAAAGTTAATAAAATAGTAATGTGTATGAACCAACAAATACCGATTCAAACAAATACTTTTTGTTGACATGTCTCTGTTCGGTACGTTATTATTACAATTCTGTTTTCAGTACGATACGTTTTTCAAACTACACTTTTTTGTAAAATATTTGGTTATTTTTTTTACATGAAAGCCAAACAAAATAAATATACCTACCGATTTCATTAATGCACCAGTGCACATACCTAAACGATCTGTGTTTTTTATCGTGTAGTGTATGTAGCATGATAATGGTTTACGGTAACATTTAGCAAATAGATTGATTTTCTTTGATGATAATGTATTCCTATAATCGATACACAACTTTCAAACTATACGTGGACGGGAATAAGTCAAATAAAGATCTATTTTTAAGTCTTATAATCTGTTATTCGTAATTTACATTGATCATACTTTAATTCTATTTTCTTACCTAATTAACAATAGAGCTTGTTAATGATAAGTAAACAATATAAAATAATAATATATAAGCCAAATTGCGTTTCTAACTAGTAGGTAATGTGGAAATAATCCACAGATTCACATTATGTAGATATATAGTACAAACAATCTAACAATTATTTTGTTATACCTCTATTGCCAATACCAATGTCCTTGCTTGATTTACCAACTTACTCACTCCGACACTTACATCCTTATCGCAATACTCCAAAGCTCAAATTTGCATAAATTATAGATAAGTGTTAACTTTGTATTCATATATTTTAGCAGACTTTGATTGCAGTTGCTGTGACTCTTGAGACGTGGAAATAGAGTTGAAATTTCAACGATGTAGGTGTTAGTTCGTTTGTTAGGATAGTTGGTAACCATGAACCGAAGGGCGCCGAAGAACCATACATTAACATTTAGGGTCTATTATGTTTAATGATGAAACTGAGCGCTTATACAAATAGAGTAACGGTTTCTGCAGAAGCCCGAGCTTAGTTGAAACGATTTCTCGAACATTTCCATTTCACCCAATAGTTGGGAACAATAAAAGATCTTTGACGACTCAATAGGAAACTAGGTCACTGAATATTTCATTTAAATTCAATATTACTATAAGTCTAGTTATTTACTACTAAGTCTAGACTGGAATAATAATTATGCTTTTAAAATTAATTTTAAGCAGTAGCCTTCCGGCATAAAACCTAAGTTTTTACTATAAACTCCCATACACATTGGTTTTAAATGACATCCATGTGAGGTGCGCACTCAGTGAAAGCGCCAGTCCCAGGTGAAGAAAGTGTGAGTAGGATTGATTGGATAGGAGGAACGTAAGCTTTTGACCATGGGACGATACAGGCAAGTCTATAAAAAACTTTATATGACTTCTAAACATGACTTTGTTTTTGTCGCCCTACGTAAAGTATCTATTTTTTTGTCATTTATATTGTATATAATAGCCTAATTATATTCAGTCGCATTCTATGCTAATCTATTATTTTCTGTATCACAACTGCAAGGTCTACCATCACGATTTAAATCAAAAACTTTTACGCACTATAATCATAATTTCATATTCCCAGTTCCCACCCATCCCTTTTCTAAACTTACCCTCAGTTCACAAAGCTCCTAATTTACGACGACCATCAACCGCCGCCATTGAGCAACCGACAAACAATAATGATAAGCCACCAACCAACATAAATTGTATACAGCGTGTAACAATAAAAGTGTAAACATAACAGATCATACAATTAGATAATGGTACAATGGATAAGTCGTGAAGTTACGACCGTGAAGTGATAATGGGGAATGAAGGAAAGTTTATGAGTGTGAGCCGTGAGGTTATTCGTAGGTGCTTGTCATTATGGGTTTTTCACTTGATGTGTTTAATGAAACATGCTGTAGATTGTCCGGTCGTGAGTAGCAGGCCTACTTTCCATTTTTTTTTTTACGTGGTAAAATCATCAAATGAGTCCTCCCACCCAGGGCAGAGCGGAAGGGGCTGTCAGACTCGTACTGACTAAAATCCACGGTGTCCTTCAATAGCTCTTTACGTTCCGGGGTAACGGTAATTCAGGCCTACTTTCCATAGAGTGAATAGGTTTCTTCTGTGTAAGCTCGCTCCATAAGCTTTGTCTATGTCACCTCTCACTTAGAGTCAAGAGCAAAAATCAAATCTAAAATAAAAATAGTCTTCCCGCAACACCTATAATGATAATGTTGTAAAGAGTTGTCTTCTAATCTTAGTGTAAAACAAAGTGTGCGTTTACAAACATAGAAACACACATACAAAAACACCCAGACCCGAAACAATTAATTGTGGATCATACAAATATATGTTCCGTGCGGGGATCGAACCCGCGACACGGTGCGCAGCAGTCGATGTCTCAGCCACTGCGCTAACCGTGTCGTCAAACCTTACATTGTAAGTATTTCCAAAAACTGATTACGTACAAATAAGAGCTTTCTTCCGATACCTTTGACAGCTGTAACATGTAACACGTACGCTAAACGTCTTTAACAAAAGATATTCCTCAGCAATTTGAGTACACTCGCCGTTAGGCATAAAAGTCGAATAAATTCAACTTTTCTCGAATAAAATCAACTTTTTAAAAATAAATTCGACTTTTACCAAACACTGTCGTGTCGTAAAGTTTCCTCGGGCGTACACTGTAGAGGTTACACTGACATGGATTAATCTTGCGTTTTGAAAGCTTATGGCAGAGACCAAATACAATTATTTTTGTCGTAGATGCGTCACAAATATTTATGTAAAATTTTATGTAAGTAAGCATAATACGCGGTTTTAAGAATTCTTTTAAATTACTCCAAATGTGATAGACCTTTATGTAACTTTTATTATTATTCCATTTCTTTAAATTAAATATTCTCTTAGACTCACTACGAGACGAAATTAAGTTTTCTAATAATTTTAATATCGTTTATTTCAAAGAATTCTGTAATAAGTCTAATGTCAATGACATGTTTGAAATTTGAACGTCCATTTATTTTGTTTTAAAAAATATCTACATTTATAAGTACGTCAATGATTGTTTTGAGACTAAATTCCAATATAAAATCCATAACTAAAATATTGCTTCAACTTTTAAAAATAACACTGTTCACATCTACATGAATACTCTGTGTCCCGCGAATGATTCACAGTTGCTCACGCGCATAAAAACTCATCGACCAAAGTTGACATAGAACGATAAATGCCAAAAATTATCGTAAATTATCGCGCTAATACCGCCTTATGAGCGACAGCAGAATACGCAGTATAAACTTGTATTATACTTTTGTACTCATAAAAATAATATTTTGAGAATCTTTGTTCTGTGCCGTGTGTGTTTGAAAAGTTCTTTGAAATTCGATTTCGGTTTTATGATGCGTTTAAAATTATTTTTATTGTCCTTGCTCGGTGAATATATCGAGTGATTGAGGCGTCTGAATATGAAGCTTTTACGCCTGTTTATCGTTACTGCTAATTTTGGAAAGATCTTAACTTTCATTTTCGTGTTTACGATCGATTCTTTTAGTCAGTTTTCTTGTGTAATGCGTATTTACGTAAATAAGTAAAATATGAATATATAAAATAAAAATAAAATATTTTAAGCCCCGTCTAATCTTCTAATATTTAGTAGTCTATGGAGATTTTACGTATTTTCTTAATATTTACGGTCTACCAATTTATAATGACGACAGGGCAACTACTTCAAAAATTTAGTTCATTATTTTATAATTGCCTTGTAAACAAGATAACTAAACACAAAAATAATATTCATATTTTAGAGCAAATAAATCTGAAAATGAAATTTTTGACAAATATGACTTTGAATCATAGGAATTAGTTAAACATTTTAAATACGGTTAACATTACTAATCAACCTGGGGCCGTATTATGACGTCTTAAAACCAGGCTTGTTCCAATGAGTAAACGAGGTGGCGCTAGACGACTTGTATAGCTCTGTCTCTTTCACTCACTGGAACAAGCCTGGTTTAAAGACGTCATAATACGTCCGCTGGAGTTAAACTTAAGTGCAAATTATGTAAACACTGCTTAGAGTGTGTACTGCTGCTGTTTAGAGTTATGATATATTCTAATGATGATTTAGTTAACATTGGAATATCAACCCAAAGATCTGTAAAAAATATTAATACTTTACAGGCGATGAAGTGAAGAATATTACGGGTTTAGTTCTTCAGAAAGGTCGCAATTGGCGTGCTTGTATGACCAAGGTGTTTAGTCGTGGACTTATTAAAAATTATAATATTAGAAAGAATTCTATGATATTACTAATATTCTACTAATATTAATAACCTTCGGTACGTAAAGGGCTATTGGAGGACACCGTGAATTTTAGACAGTACGAGTCTGATAGTCCCTCCCGCTCTGCCTTGGGTGGGAGGACTCATTTGATGATTTTACCTCGATAAAAGAAAAGTGTGGTATGCAGATGTTCTAAAATATACTTCTGCGAACATAATGCTGCTGCTGTCAGACCATCAAATCCAGATATCCTCAAGACATGTTCCGTTACAGTAAATCACTCATATTCTAGCTTCGTGACAGTACGGCCGTCTTGATATTTTCCCACGCGAGTCACTCGATATAAATACACATTGCTGGTAAGTAGAGCGAGTGGCCGCAGCCTATGATTACCAGTGCCATTGTAATCTTTATATACCTAAGACAGTTTCTATACAGGCTGTATTATGTATATTTTACATTATACAATGTGTCCGATTTTGGTATTTACAAACTTAAAGTAGCTTGCTCAATTCTGTCATTAAAATTATTTAACATGAGAGGTCGAAACTCAACCACTACTGAATGGTGGCCATTTTTGTTTTTTTTTAGTTAATATTTATTACATTATAATCTACTCTCCGCACGAGTGCAATCTCTACTCTGTTATGCATGTTATATACATATAAACCTTCCTCTTGAAACTCTCTATCTATTAAAAAAACAGCATCAAAATCCGTTGCGTAGTTTAAAAGATCTAAGCATACATAGGGACAGAGCGAAAAGCGACTTTGTTTTATACTGTGTAGTAATGATAATTCTTTGAAATAGTTCTAAAATTCAAACTAAGCTACAGGATTATTTCTAATAGTTTGTATATCTACTAGTTTGCCTTTGCTGATGCAGAGATTTTGGAGCTGTGCAAGAAGGTTATCGGGACCCTGGAACGCAAAGGGCATTTAAAGAAACAGGATGGATATTTAGTCAGTAAGAATTTCAATATATTCTGCTTCACCCAGAGCGAGAGGACTAATTTTATGATTTAGACAACCCAAAAAGGGTAATGCAGCTATGTATAAACTGTTTTTTTTTTACTGAGCCTACCTTTTGTAGAGATTGGCCAAAAATCCTATTAAACAAGCTTTTAGTAGCTTTTATCTATTGCTACACTCGCGTAGCAATAATACTATGAAAAACGTACTAACCGTCGCGATAAAAAAATATCCTGTGTGCCTATTTCAACAAAAAATATTTGTATGACCTACAGGTAGTTGTTGCGGATCTGGGTGTTTGTGTATGTGAGTTTCTATGTTTGTAAACGCACCTACGACCCAGGAGAAATTCCTAGTGTAGGGCAACATTTTCTTTAAAAGAAAAAGAATCCAGGAGTTAATAAAACTTTACTAAATTCTTAACTTGTAATAATTAAATAATTAATCTGATCCTCTGATGCTCATAGTCCCTCGTAATTGACTGAACGACGACACGTGTAATCGGTACATATTATAAAACGTAGTGTCCTTGAGCTCACCATTTATCACATCGACATTATCTTTATATTTATAAGATTTCCTCTAAATGTATTTTTTCCCTAATGTTTACTTAATAAAGTTTTACTCGTAAATGTGAGAGTTTTTGATGTTTTGATGCTATCCATCACCATCGGCTGATCATGACTTCGATTCCCAAGCCAGTAAAAGTATTTTTGGGGTTTCCAGGACTTTATTAGTAGCAGCAGGGTTCATGAATTCTTGGATGGAACTTAAACATAATTGGAGAATTAAGACCTGCTGAAGTCTTACTCTTGACGGAATACAGGCGTGATGAGATTTAACCTTACTACTATCTATCTGTGGATGGAAGGGTAGATTTTTTTAATTTACATGCAATTTGGTACACATATAGTTTATTATAAATAAATAAAAATAAATAAATATTCCACAACTATCACACAACGCCATCTAGTCCCAAGCTAAGCAGAGCTTGTGTTATGGGTACTAGACAACTGATAAACATACTTATATATTTCTAAATACATACATAGTATAGATAAGTTACACCCAGACACAGAACAAATGATCGTGATTGGATACTTGGATACTATTTATCCCGGTATGACGTTCCTGTAAGACATTCTTCAAGTTAAACGCGAACGGCGCCGCTGACAACCGCTAGTATAGAAATATCCATCAGTGTTCCAAACCTAGCCATTTTAGGACCACACTGAATAAAGACTGTGCCATTTATACTATTTGACAGAGCTTCAATCATATCTGGACATCGATGGGAACGTGCACGGTGGTCGCATGGACACGGAAACCGCACAGTTTGGGTGGTTTAAAATCGTTATATCATGTTTTAATATAATTTCCTCTAGTTTAGGTGCGACAGAAGTTGACTTGATAGAAGAGGCAACAATAAATAGTACGTGTTTAGATCGTATTGCTTTTTCATCATATTTAGATACTTTGTGATAGTAGTTGTTGCCAGCAGCATCGAAATTTAAAATTGTTTTGCAGAAAAGTACTATCGGAATAAACAGTATCCTTTTTTTTACGTGGTAAAATCATCACAAGAGTCCTTCCACCCAGGGCGGAGCGGAATAGACTAACAGACTCGTACTGACTAAAATCCACGGTGTCCTTCAATAGCCCTTTACGTACCGGGGTCACGGTAATTCGTGAGTCCCGTGACCGAATAAACGGTATCTATCCTACGAATTGTTCCAGACTATAAATTATCTTTGACCCAAATTAAATTAATGATATATGAGTTTTAATATTTCTGTGGAAGTGATAGAGCAGCAAACATCCATAAATTCATCAAATCTTTCGAATTTATATTATCAAGAAACTAAGATTAATGACCTCAGTTTATGATCCCTTGGTCGACATCGGCCTCTTCCACACTACACATCAGTCTTGTCATACCTTCTAGCGCACCTAGGTTTGCATCTTCAAAGGTAATCTGTTAGCATAATGCGTCTCAAAATGCTATCTTCACTCTAATCTCAGACTCGGTCGCGGGACTGTACGAATTACCGTGACCCCGGAACGTAAAGGGCTATTGAAGGACACCGTGGATTTTAGTAAGTACGAGTCTGACAGTCCCTCCCGCTCTGCCCTGGGTGGGAGGACTCATTTGATGATTTCACCACGTAAAAAAAAAGATCTGTCTCATTCATTTAAAATCATATAGCTCTCACGATATTTCCAAAAAGAAGTCCCCCACAGTATTTATTCGGTCAACTCGTAGCACTATAATAATCCTGTTTAGTTTCCAAAGTGTCCCCACACTCATTAGTCGGCTGGTACACTCGAACAGTTTGTTAAACTCGTTGTTCGTTTGTGGTCCAGCAATTTAAGCCGTTTTGTGGTCAAACTTTGGTATTTATGTAAAATAATAAAGTTGGCACAATTAGTTGGGTCTTTAAACCTAATAATAGGCTTCATAATGTATTCAAACATAGTCAGAAAGTCAAATTCAGGGTAATTAGACATCGGGTGACGCGTCCCATGGCGTCAGACGTCGCGGAGCGTTTAAGGCTACCGCAGGCGCTGACGGCGAGTACAGGGTAGCTCGCCGTCCGATAGAGCCAGGTCCGGTTCGACGGGCGTCTTGTTGCGTGCACCTCAAGGACCTGTCAGTAAACGGCTGGGACCAACCGTGGTCCTGAACGGAAACGGTTATCGAAGGAGCAAGGTGATGGTGGTCAGGGCAGGATTTGATGATTTAACCAATCAAAAAAAGGGTATTTAAATGTAATCAAAGCACTCGTAATTAATTGGTCTCTGCCTGGATTTCAATATATTTGATACAAGTATTAACGGACTCTAGACCATCGTTGCTGAAAAAGTAATCAGTTTATAAATTAATTTTATGAGCATTCCAAAATACGTACCTATAATATTAAATCAGATTTATTCAAAAAATCTCATATAAACGCTTAATGAAAACTATTGTAACATAAATATTATGATAATTCTCTCCAGATTTCAATAGAAATTAGAGGAAAATTTTCGAAATCAGAATCTAATATTTCATTAAATATATTTACAACTTTGAATAAACGTTTTTCGTTCCTAATGAACTGTTATTATTTTCTAACGACAAGCAATCTTAAATTACAATAAACGAAAGTTAGTATTTTTCTTTTCTCTATTTTATATTCAAAATGAATTCTAAATGTGTTGGCCTTTCAATATGAAAAAAAAAACATAGCCGCCATAAGAAGTCAATAAAAGCGTTCCGAAAATAAATTTTAAAACTGCCAAAAATGTTAAGTACTGCGCTCAGTTTTAGCAAAAAAAAAAAAAGTAAAGAAATTTTTCACACCGGCCGTGATTGTTAAAATCGTACCACACCCGAATGACAATGAACGCGGAAAAGATATAAATTACGTAATTCATGCAAATTTAACTGTTTTTTTTTTGCTCAGAAAAAAAAATGGTCCGAAATACTGTGCAGGTACTGGGTTTCGTTTAAAATTCCACAAAAATTGTAACGGTTTATATTTATGAAAGAGAATCTTAAATTGAGGCATTGTGAGTGGAATCCAGCACGATTTTCGCGTCTGTCATTACGTTTTTTTTTGTAAATTTTTCGAAAGACTGTCCTTTGGCGATGAGTCTTTTGGGCTTTGTGAAATGTCAAAAATGCATTATGTTTTAAATATTTAATATTTACGATGCTGATTTACGCTGCTGTAGGTACATATTTGTGTTTAAACTGATTGCTTTAAACAAAATTACGGTTGATAAACTTGTTAGAAAAACTCACCGTACCCAAACTCTGGATTTTAAACTGTGTACGAAACCTTTTAGAGGCATATTACTAGACTTATTTTGACGTTTGATATACCTACTTTTTATGACAAAAAATAACATTTATTACGCCGATGCAGCCGCTAGGTACAATTTATTGTAATGCAATACTTATGTTTAGAACCCATTCAATCGCTATTACGAATATAATTATATAGTGTTCCTTCGACTTTTACTACTTATATGGACTAATAGGTTACTGATAACATCTTTGATTCCATTGCTATTAATATAAGGACCTGAAAGTTAATACCAATAAAAAATTGAAGTAGATATTAATGTATTCATAAACAGCTTTACACGATTCATTAAACCTGCATTATTGGAAATAATTTATTTTGCAATTAATTTTAATATTCTCATCATTTAAATGGCGATATATGAGGATGATACACACTGTCAGTTTCAAACTGCGCTATTTTTTATTGAGTACACCATATTAGGCATGATAACAGAATTCATAAATTACAAAGTTAACTAAACATTTAGTCCGTTAGACAAGATATTGAAAAATAATTACAAAAACAAACAATTGTACATAAAAGTAGTTGGAAACAGGGTTCAAGCTACCGGCGGTCAGGGCTCTCTCGAGAGAAATGTCCTCACTATGCTTGCCGCGTCCAGAAGTACTGCTTTGTACATCAAGCCCTTCATCCAACTGCCAATCGAGAGCCTCCAAATGTTAATTCTCCAAAAGGTAATGACAACTGCCGACTACGGATCATTTAGTAAACGGTAACCTAACAGTTTACATTCAGTAAACTGTTAGGTTAGGTTTTTTTTTATAACTTTGAATTTATGCGTCTAATTAGTAAGAGCAAATAAAAAATCTCTGCACAATTTCAAAAATGAATCTCTTAATGCTTACCAAAATGTAATCACATCCATACATTAGTCTGGAAAGCCATTAATCGCATTATCTAATTGAATAATTTATTATGCTCTCAGACAGCTATTAATTAAAATGTACTATTTGTATGCCTACTTAAATCCTCTTCATTAAAATGTATTAGGTCCCTTGAGATTTTTATGAGGCATAAAACTCAAAGGTTCTGAATCAGCACTTTGGCGATGGTAAAATTTTGATGGACACTTCGGAAAATATTATTTTGCAAATCGATTTAGTATTCATTAACGCTGTCATCGGCTTGTTAATGAATGTCACTGTATATAATGTTTCCAGTGCCCCATTTTTGAATATTAACATTATCTTTAAAGGCAAAGTAGGTACTTAATTATACACACCGTAATGTTACTGCTATGATATTCCTTTATAGATAATACAGGAGAGTATCTTCCTGTGTCTTTATAGACATCATGGAACACCCAGATTATATTAAAAAAATACAAACTGTTGTCCCTTACTAAACTAAACTCACATACACTACAGCCAAGCCTAGAATGAAATTTTCGTAAGAGAATCTAACCCGCTACCTGTACGCACCGCAGCGGCCAAGTACTCTGAAACAACCGTGATTGCAAAAATGGTGTAATTATGGATTCGAATTGTAAGAGGAAACTGAATTTGTGTATCGCAAATTCTTAATAGTATCTAAAGCTCAAGAAGTGTAAAAGCGTTGTATTATAAAAGAGATTTTATCAAATAAATCAAAAACTGAACTCTTTCTATTTTCTATTTGAAGATGTAATGCCTGTATTTGCTATATTATGCTGCACCACAACCTCACTTGATGGTAAGCAATGCCTAGAAGTACCAATTCACTTACTACCGTAAAGACCCCAAGGTTGTAGCTATCAGGAAACACTCTTTTTTTATCGTGGTAAAATCATCAAATGAGTCCTCCCACCCAGGGCAGGGCCGGAGGGACTGTTAGTCTTGTACTGACTAAAATCCACGGTGTCCTTCAATAGCCCTTTACGTACTGGGGTCAAAGTAACTCGTTAGTCCCGTGACCCCGGCAGGCTTTGGCCCTCTACAGGCCCCACTATGCTGACACTCTTAGAGGCGCGCGTGAAACACAACGCGGACGACCCGGGCATGGTCCATGGTCGGACAGCGAGTTGCCCATTACTCGCTGCCCGCATGCCCGCGCCTACGGTGGCCGGAGATGTCTGGCGAAACAAAGACTCTGGCAGGGAATTCCAGCTCGATTATTATGAAGAATGTCTTCATCAAAATGTTTCAACAAAGCCGTAATTATCACAAGTAAAGTATCAATTTAGGTACAACCAAACACGAAAGTAACACTAACCCAGCAATGTCCCGCATGGCGACACACATAACTGAGTACAATGCTTCATTTACGATCCAAGTCTTAGATAATACAAACTTGTGACCTTTGCGTACTTATAATGACTTAATAATTCTCTGGTCGATGCTATCTAGCTAAATGGATTGTGGACCGGACTCACGAGTTTTTATCGTAATTTCTGTATGTTTGTATTTTGTTGGTGACTGTACCGTGTTTGCAAATTAGGAGGTCGGTAAAAGGTATGGATTTGGAGTTACCACCTTTTTTTAACTTGCTTTTTTGGTTCAAAAACAGTTACGCGATAGAAAATTCTGTTGAGCGTTCCTTCGCTCTTGTTTCCTCGCGAGAGTGGTTAATCTTCTTATCATTGTCTAGTACCTCTGGTTCATTTTCGGTTTTATTTTGTTTTTTTCTTCGCTCAGGCTATGGCTTTCTGAGTCGTTACAGGATTGAAAGGATCTTTTTCATCATGTCTTATTTCTTAAGTTCATCACCGCTTTGTCTATGTTTCATGTTATTTTTCTTCGTCATCACATTTTTCAACGATGTTTCGGTAAGCTTTCACTTTTCTGGTATAGCTGACAACCAGTATTTTATATCAAGGGGCTGCCTATCAAGCTTTATAGAACCATGACCCAGATCGTATTTGGTTGCTCTACCCCTTGGTAAGACTATGTTTACTCCTCAAATTATTAATTTTGGAAAGAGCCTTCCTAATTTTCTTTAGAAGTCAACCCAAAGAGTTCAAAAATCTTTTTGTATTCATTTATCGAATCCGTACCTGTGTGTTGTGCCGGTCCCGAGGCAGCGTGTCGCGAGTCGTGTCCGTGCCTGAACGCGTGTCACGATCAACCATTGTAATGGTCATCTTTATACCTCCTTTTTTTAGATAATTACATACAGCCGCTAATTGTACCGTACCGTTCGCTTGGGGAGAAACTTTTTACTTTTCAACTTTGATTAGTTTAAACGTTTCCTCGTTAGTAATCATGTTTTGTTGATTGGGGGCTGCAGAAATGTTAACGTTTCTAATTTTCTTAGAATTTAGTAAAAAGTTTGATGCCTTTTCACAAATAATAAGCGACACGTAAATTGCTTATAATAACGGCTTCATATTTATAGACACTGCATTATTTATTGATAATGTTTATGTGAAAACATTTGTATTTAACGAGGTTTTCGGTCGAGAATTAGAATTTGTCACTAATGATGAAGATATAGGAAGTTGCTGGTACTGAGTATAAACATAATCTTTTACAAAAAGGAGAAAACGTGTGACTGAAGTAAAATAGGAAGAAAGTGCGGGAAGATGATGATGTTATTGCTAAGACAAATACAAATGCTGCTTTTTAAGACAAATATCTTGAAGCAAATAACAATTTTGGCTTAGATAAGTCTCTGTGTGGGTGCTTCAATAACCAGTTGTACCTTAAGCACTGGGAGACCTTGAATACTTGCGATATCCAGACGTTTAAAAATGATTGATGATGATCAAATGTTATTAATATACCTACCACTTTAGACCGACTTGATGACAGAAAGACGAAAAAACAAAACGATAAAACGCCCTAAGCGTTTGATCCGCCGGCTCTAGGTTTAACACTCGGAATTAAACTGCAGTCCTTTGTAGGTAATGTGTCATTAAACGTCTCAATTTCTTAAATTTGTGCCATTTCAATAAATGAGTTTGAATTACTCCATTTTCTGCTTCATCATTATCGCACCCGTGCTGGCGATCTTCTCTTTTTCTGTCATATCTCTCAGTTCTCCACATCCTCCAAGATGGAACTAACGATTTGCAATATGCTGATCATCATTAAGTAGGTACTGTCCCAAAACCATAATTTAAAAACTACAAAAGAATTTTAATGCGCCTAAAAACAGTATTGTTAACCATTAATCTAGAATCGGGATCTTTACGACTCATCAATATCAAGGTCGAACGATTTCGAATCGATTCTTTATAACGATACCATCTATCGAGATGTATCGCGATTATATCGAGATCACGATTCGACCCGCGGTTCAATAGATTATCATATTTCTTTCGTAAAGAATGAGGCCTTTTTAATGAAAATTTAGACGGTGTTGTAATAGGGGGGAATTATGTTCTTACTACAATGGCTTAGACCGAGGTTGTGTGTAATTCATTATAAAAATGAGGTTTTTACATAATTTGAATACGACAAGGCAAATTACACAATTGCACACTTCATGGGGTTGGCATAATTCCGTCTGTTTTTTTTTTTCGTGTTAAATTCATCAAATGCGTCCTCCCACCCAGGGCAGAGCGGGAGGGACTGTCACACTCGTACTGTCTAAAATCCACGGTGTCCTTCAATAGTCCTTTACGTTCCGGGGTCACGGTAATTCGTACAGTCCCGCGACCCCGGCAGGGTAATTCCATTTGTTGGCAAAAGTTTGGATTTGTGCGTTGGGATTTACAAAAAATCTTAGTACAGAAATTTCTTAAGACTTAGACCTGCAGTTAGACACTTTGCAACTAAAGACCATCGGTTTCGAAGGTCCTTTCCCTCACAACCAGAAGACACATATAAGAAGGATACTTGTATTCAATATACAGCCAAAGGTTTGATATCGGGTGTATGTATACGGTCCGGAGGTCGTCGGTACATATCTTATTTTAGATCGCGCCCTTCGTTTGGTCAGCAAGGGACCTTCGTACTGAGCGCAAAAACGATTGTTTTGAGAACAACTTTAGATGATTGTTTTTGTGGTTTTTATTGTTAACTGTGATCTAGAGATCTTTGAATTATTCGGGGATAGTTTGTGCTCTTTGGGGGCTTACGTTCAGCAGTAGACGGCATTCGCTAACTTATAATCTTGATGGGGGAGAAAGGAATGCGAGTCGTGAAAACACGCGAGCAAAAGCTAGTTCTAGAATATTTCAAAGTATTTCTAGACCCAACTGACTGTCAGTTTTGGACCTCCACAACTCTGTAACTGAGTATCTTAACACGATTCCTTTTAGCAAGACTGGGTATAGCGATTTAGACTTCTGGCTACCTGCAACGAATATCAAAGATGTTGGAAGCAACAGAAAGAATAAAGGGAGGAAGAATGATTAGGCTCCATCGAATTACCACTTTATTAAACTTAGAAAATTATCAAAATGGGCTCGCCAAAGATTTGTTAATTAAGCCTAATTTCTCAATTGAATGAAAATAAAGGAAAAGAAATAAAAGTAAATTTATGACGTCAATAGTAGCAGTAAAAACTAATTACAATCCCCAAACAAGTGATTATAGAAATTATTCCATGGGCTGGTAATTGTGAGGCCAATTTCTGCAGTAAGCGGCCTGATTCTCTATTTTTCATTAAATTGCAATCAACAATTTATTTCTACTAAAAACGGTAAATCACATTAAAGATTTTCATAAAATCATTACATACACCATGATTATTATTACATTCATTACATAATTCGTATTTTTCAAAAATTATTTATCTTACTAATTAATAGCGAATTTAATATTGGTTTTTATCATATAATCTGTTTTATAACATAAAAACTCAAGGTTGAAATTGCCATTAATTAGTACGATGTCTAATTAAGAGTTCTATAGGTTAGTACTATTTTTATGTGTGGTTTATGGATGGATTTAGTATTGTCTGAAATAAATTAATAATTAATTTAATTACAGGTTCTCTTGATTGAGAATCAATAAAAACACATCATGTTTCTAAGCGATCCTTGTGCTTTGCAAATGCAAAGCAATTATCTTTCAACATAGGATTTGGTGCTTGAAGTGTTATAGTTTTCTAATCATCATCTTCTTGTTACTTAAAATCGCCATAGTATCGTGTGTGTTCTTCCGTTCTCGTCTGGCCACTGCCATCATTTACCACTTCATCATCTGCCTAGCCTTTTCGCAACTACATCATTCACCACTTATGGCTACAATTCAGTATATTCATGTATAGAGAAATATTGATGTAGAAGAACATCAATATTTCTCTTTGTTAACTGAATCTGTTTGTAAAACTCATTTTTATTTCCTTACCTTTTCTGCTGTCTCTACATCTTCCCCAAAGTTGACCGCACTTATCTTGCCGTGAGGTATGTTCTTATTATGTGCGTTTTTTGCCGACGCCCCCCGCGTGGCTACACTAGCTATTACTCAAATGGATCCCCATTGACTGCCTCTGCCCATAGCATCTTCCTTAATAGTTCAAAGCACGAGATTTTGGCATATCCGAAGGGAAATGAAGTTCACTTCCTGTGTTTTAAATTCGCTCAATAGAGCCTCCATTCTCGTAAATATGTCTATAAGTAAGGCACTTTGGGCAGTATTGTAAAATTTAAGATTGATCCGATTGACTTTATTGAATGGCAAAGGATCAAAGCAAATTGTTTTATTCAAGTCATGCTTACGCTTGCATTACGTCGTACAGTCCCGCGACCCCGGCAGGCTTTGGCCCTCTAGAGGGGGGGCCCGTCATTTTGCTGACACTCTTTGAGGCGCACGTGGAACACAACGCGCCGTCGACCCGGCATTGGTCCATGGTCGGACAGCGAGTACTTGCATTACGTTACTAAAAATATATTAATATGTGTAATATTCGTAATTTCTATTTTTTAGTACCCTGTACTGCCCCATTGCTAGGGAATCCCCTCCCCTATATCCTTCCAATCATTCTTGCATGACGCCTTTTCCAGCCAGGAGCCAAGAATACGAAAATAAAATACATTCCTTTTGATCATATTACAATGCCCGCCAACTATTCATAAATATTCACACACATAGCCCTTCACATTAAACTAAAAGTTCATGCTCCACCGACAGACATCAAACTCACTGAATGAATCCTTACATTCTTGCAATAGATCTATTGATTGACAACACAGGCTACCAAACGACCCCTTAATAATACATTTGTAATACTAAATAGGACGGTAACACCGTAGGTTTAAGGTTGAGAGTCACTTGTGTATCGGTGATACTATCTTACCACCTAGACATTCGGCTGCTGGTCATAAAACAGCCTGTTTTCATAAAACTATTTACTACAAAGTTACAAAAACACTTGCGAAATCGATATTTAACTTTATTGCTCAAACATTATAGCTGATAATGGTCCAGCAAGTTTCACCAGGGGTTAAAAACATTTGCTCGTACTGTTCCGAGTCCGTCAAAAAGATTTATATGACAAAATAAGTTTTTTTTTTATTGAGCTATTGAGTCGTTTTTTATTGATTCCCAATGTGTGCTGTGTAGTTATTTTTATTTTATTTACGGCCCATTACCTGTGGCGTTGTGTTATTTTTATGTTTATTGTCTAATTTAGTGCGTACCTTGAAATCGTAGAATAACGATGACATGGTTTTTATTATTTCCCTTTTTGTGCTTTTTTTCGTGTAAACAAATAAGTTTGATAATGGTCTAGAAAACAAAATTTATTTACAGTTCGGATATTGCATGTTTTTTGCCGAAACACAGAAGATTTAGAATTTGTTTCTATAGGAGTTAATCCTCTTACGGCTGACTCCCAAGGTTGTTGATACCATTCAAAACAAAACAATTCATTGGTAAAAAATGTCTACGATCCATCAACAAATTACGTCGAAAAAAAAAACATAAAAAGCTCAGCTCCTCATTTCTCCAGTCTATAAGGATTCTATAAACAACTTTTAATCTTAAAATTTTAAAAATCTCGACGCCAATCCTTTTAAGTTTGTAAATCGAAGCACTGTGCAGGCTTCATCTGACTGACGGCAACCAGAATGTCTTGAACCTTGCTTTTACCAAGCTTCGCTCCTTAGGACCTGACTTTACTTATGAAGAGAGGGATAGGGAAGACCAAGTTACAAGAGCCAAAATGTATGCAAGCGATCCGCAGGCTAATATAACTTGAGCTCTCGTGTTGAACCTTTTCCCGTTTCCGTAGACCGGATGCAAGGGATTTGCGGGAGGGGTGGGAGGTGAAGCAATTCTGGGTCCTGCAAGGATCCTTGTACAATGAATTGCATTAAGCGACAGGGCCTCTACGAGCTATGAATGCTCTTAATGTATGGATACGATTTGATCGCTCGGAGCGTTTAGGGCTGTATCGGGTGATCGAGGTGTCGATAGACGGTTTGTATCAGATTTACAAGAAACATCTCTATTTTATCAAGAATAAAATCCATATGACTGTCAATGACTACAACATTATTATTCTTTGGTTGTTAACTATAAAAAATGTAAACTGTGTCAGATCGCTTAAATCCACTTACAATCTTCTGAACTCCATTCAATAGAATAAGTTTGGTTACAGTTTTGAACCCTGGCCAGGATGTAGCAAATCCCATTCAGAATAACAACATTAACTCATCAAATAAATAGTGTTCGAAGTGGCGTAACCAGTTGCATGAATTCCTTGTCATTAGACCGACGCGGATTCACTTATTGTCGGAGAGTCAGATCATTACCATGTTCTCTGGTAGGGTCAGTCAAAACTGCCTATTTCAAGTCAATAGTATCTTCACTAATTAAATTCAAACCTATCCATGCATGGTCCCTTACAGTAAATAATTCACTAACTCGGAATAACAGAAGGGTGACTCTAAAAACTGATTACCGTTCAACCAAAGAAACTCGACCCGAAAAACTAGAAATTTAGGGTAAGTACATAAACCCGCTTATTTTTTATACACGAATAAATAAGAAAGGATTCAAAGGCTCCCAAAGATACAGTATCACATTGTACTGACCCTCGGGTAACAAAAGGATTCTTGAGAAACTTATTCTATTAAAGAATTATCTCATTCGTTGGATATCTTTTTGGGGTATTTGTGTGTTCCCATTCATATTATTTGGAGCAATGATTATTATTAGGATATTCGTATGTGGTTGTTCAGTTTGTGTGTGGTTTTGAACTTTAGTGAATTTATTCAGAGGTTTACGAACAAAATTTTGATCTTTGGGATCTTATTTGCGATCAAAGTTCGTATTGCAAGTAATTTTCGAGGACTCACCATACTCTAATAGTTTTAATAACATTTGTTCAATAATTGTATGGCCATTGCATGATTGCCGTCAAAACGACGCCTTTAGGTCTGGATTCTTTATTATCACGATTTGTAAACATGCTTGAGTTTGTAAACTTCCCAGTAGCAGTCCAGAATTTGATTTTCATCTGGTTGACGTCTTTTTTTTTACGTGGTAACGTCATCACATGAGTCCTCCTACCCAGGGCAGAGCGGCCCTCCCGCTCCACTGTCAGACTCGTACTAACTAAAATCCACTGTGTCCTTCAAATAGCCCTTTCCGTACCGGGGTCACGGTAATTCGTCCCCGGCAAGCCTTGGCCCTCTACAGGAGGCCCCGTCACTATGCTGACACTCCTTGAGGCGCGCGTGGCACACAATGCGCCGTCGACCCGGGCATGATCCATGGTCGGACAGCGAGTCACCCATTACTCGCCGCATCTGGTTGACGTCTACAGATGGTGTTTTTTTAGTTGGTATTTTAACAACTTACTGGTAAAACTCTATAAGTGACCCTTCTGCTAAAACAAAAAACTTGTTTTTGGGTTAAGTAACATTATTCTTAGTTCCCAATAAGGGTTATGAGACAAATGACACTGCCTACTTTTAAAAGTACAAGCACAATACTCGTGCACTTATCGATTACCATGCACGGCACGTCACTAGCCGGCGAAAGCTTCAAGTCACGATTGGTTAGCTTACACAAGGATATTATTATTTCTTGCCGTTTCGCCGGTACAACCAACATTTTTCAATTTTATATTATAACAACCAACAATGTTGATTTTTATGTGCTCATGTTATAACTTCACTGGGATTATGAAGGTTTTATTCTGTTATCTTTAAAAGGGAACGGATTAATGATAATGTAACCATGTTATAAAGTATTAAATCTGGCTTATGTGCCATTATTATGCGTGTAGTAAAATTAAATGTTTGTTGATTACGGTTTTTTCAAGTCATCGATAAAGTTTATCTTGTAACCCACCTTGTCTCATCATCACTTACAAACCCAAATATCTTCCAAGATTTAAAAGTCCTTAAAACATTGTCGAGCTGAATTTCAAGTACAATTCAATTCAACTACCATTAATCCTAACCCATAATTATTTCTAGTAGCTGCTCATATGAGCTGATACGCACAAAAAGCTCCATATTGAAAAGAAGCAGCCTGAGGGTTCTTGACGAAGTCATTTGGTGCCGTAACATGTTGTACTCAAAGGACTTTGACATGGAACAGGTTTACAACCTCCTTGCCTACCTGTCTCGCACAATAGTCCATTGCTCTGGGCCTGTACAGAAGCCGATCAGCTGTTATTGCCTCATTATTACTGCATTCGTTTTCTTTTTAGTCCTGAGAGGCTGTGGTCCTGTCAGAAGTCTAGTTTTCTGATGGAGCTATGTCGCATCTGTCTGAAAGTGATTAGTTTTATAAGGAGCGATGACCGTTTGACAGGTGTCGTGCTAGTTTTTTATCTTTTCTTAATTTTTATCTGTCAATAGAAATCCAAGAGGCACGCAATGATAGGTAATTATGTGGTTCAATTAAAAGATAATTTACATCCCATCTTCAAGGCTTTTGATACTATCAAAAAGTTCTTAAGGACAGCTTACGTCATAAGCACCAAAAGCATTACTTCCCTCCGATTAAGTCGAGTAAGCAAAAACAATTCGTAACCTTAACATTGCTATTGTTTTAACACAATACAATTGCGCATACGCATGTAGGCCGAACCGAATAGCACACCTTTGCCTTAAAAAAAAATACCTGTTACGTTGACCAAATTATTTGCGTACCAAAATTATATAAGTTTGGTTCTTGTTGTCTTGGTCTAAGGACTATTTTTCTTTGGTTTACAAGTACATATGTGAGTGAATAGAATTGTGTTTTTAAATTATACAATTTGATTTGCTCTCAATCTAAAGCAAAAATCTAAATAGCGAAATAAATACGTTTATTGTTGGTTTATTGAATATTTGTTATTTGGAGAACTATGCCCCTGATCTACGTGTGACCTTATGATATCTTCGCGCTCTTTATACGGCTTGGGGTCAACAGAATTATAAATGATATCGCCAAGAACATCAGAATTGTTCGGAGACATTTATCGGATTTATAGTTTACAGACTGAATAAATAATATAGTAATCCTGTGATTGTCGAAGGGTTAATGGGAGGTGAGATTTACAATGGGAGGTTCACATTTACTTTGTTTATATTGGTTTTAAGCCGCTGTATGGAAAAGGTGGGCCTTTTGCTGCAGCGGATTTATTTATATTTTCAAAGATGAAACTGAGTTCTAAATTATTATTGGTACGTTTTCTTCGTGTCTTTTATAATGATATTACAGGAAACGAAATGTTAATAGTAACATTTTCTTTTTTCAGATCCCAGATAAACCAACACGCGATGAGAAGTATCACTAGATACATGTAAGTTCCTAAAATTCTAGAATTTTTGTTCTCGAGCACCCACACTATCATGCTGCCGGTAGAAGGCTTCTTCTAAAGCCTTTGTCAAACAAACAGGCGTGACGAATGCGAAGCGAGGCGTTTTTATTTGTAATGTATGGAATTGTTTGAATCCAGTCACACAGAAAAGCAAATGCTATCCGATAGCGTGACAGAACTATCGGACTGACGTCTCATATCGGTTTGTTATCGCTTCGGTTCGCCTGTCTGTTTGACAAAGGCATCAGTTTTTGCAAGAGTTCTTTTCTTGCTTCAGGTCAAACCAGATTCACTATACAAGTGTCAGTCGTCTTGACACCTCATTTTACGTCGGAATAAGAAAATTATAAAAAAAAACAATCTCACAATCTACCTAATAGATTGGCCACAGCTTTAACCCTTCCCTAGCTCAGATGCACCACAATTCATTCCCGTCACGTCAAAACCGACAAGTCACTAGCTTGGGAAAACACTCCCCTTATTGACACTTCTAAAGAGACAATATATTTCCTTAATTTCCACTAGCTCCCCAGGATTGGGAACACCACGACAAAAACTTATTCATCATAGTTTGAGGAGTGTTACTAGTTAAGTGCACGGCAAACAGTGGGTACAAACATCCCACCATGATGAATGGCCCGCGAGATAGATAGGGTTAGGTGAAATACTGGGATTTTTAGCACCACTGAACGGAGGGACTTGGGTACAAAAACTGGATGGATAGGTTTGGTAAATGAGCTAAAAAGGCCAGCTTTGATACTGTGGCTGCTACAGCATAGAAAAGCTCGTGACTATCTCGATTTAAAAAAAAGTCAAGATGATTTAAAGTAATTTAATTGGTGAGAACTACTAATCGATGAAAAATAAAAAATATGTAAAAAACTGGATCACTTTCTAATACGAAAGACAGAGCAGTCCAAGGGCAACATAGTTTTGAAAAGCTCTTCTTAATTCAATCACAATTTTCAAGTACTTTCATTGCGAAGCTCATGTTCACGCACAACATTATTGACATTTCCACTTCTTTTTTTAAATAAAACGTTGCCTCATACTAGGAATTTCTCCTGTGTCTTGGGTGCGTTTACAAACATAGAAACGCACATACACAAACAATCAGACCCAGAACAACTACCTGTAGGCCATACAAATATTTGTTCCGTGCGGGGATCGAACCCGCGACACGCTGCGCAGCAGTTGATCACTCAACCACCGCGCCAATCGTGCCGCCGAGTATAGACACGCCAATTATAGTTAACGCTAGTAAAATATCACATTATTTAAACTCTTATGGTAAATTAACACAGACATCAATTTACTTATTATCGCCATCGCTTTCTTAACCCTGCAAAAGAATCCGATCCCCTTCTGCGCGACCTAAACTGTGGCGTAAAAAATGTACTCAATTTCGCAATACCCGTAGTCTCCCGGTAGATAATCTATCACAGAATCTCGCACAATCTGAGTAGATTAAACGCTGGTAACGTATTTATTATGGCTCGCATTCAGTGTAACAATACGGTTCGTTTGTTCGTGTGAGGCTCTTGCAAGAGGTCACGGCGTGCGCTTTGAACCGCAAGTCGATCAACCTGCCTGGAAATCGGCCACGTTGGTACCTATGCTACTGACATGCATGTGGATTGTACAGGAGTATTAACTACATACACACGTGTTATATGAAGTGTAGTAGGAAATTAATATCTCTCCTTCTCTTTCTTATCACTCTACTTGTCTATCCTACTCATATTATAAACGTAAAAGTTTGATTGGATGAATGTTTGTTACTGTTTCACGCAAAAACCACTGAATGAATTTAGATAAAAGGTCAACATATAGTTTATTATCTGAATATCTAACACATAGGATGGTTTTTATCCCAATTTTGTGAGTGAATCTGCTGGCAACAGCTAGTATCCGTATGAACGTTAAATTATTTAAGAAAAGTACCTACATAATTCTAGTGATTTTTGGTGTATTTCTTCACCTGACTGAGAGCAGTAGTATCGGTTACGACTTATGTAGATCTCGGAACTGTAGATCTCGGATTCGAACTAGGTGACTTTTTTTTACGCGATAAAATCACCACATGAGTCCTCCCACCCAGAGCAGAGCGGGAGGGACTATCAGACTCGTACTGACTAAAATCCACGGTGTCCTTCACTAGCCCTTTACGTACCGGGGTTACGGTGATGGGTAAGTCCCGCGACCCCGGCAGGCTGAACTAGGTGACTTTGTGTATCTTATTTCATCATCATTAAGCCCCTTCATACACACGGCGACGTAAGTCTCCGATACCTTACGACTTTAGTATCCAGGTGACTATCGCAATACAAATCCATAGAGGTTCGTACCCAGACATGTGTAAATGGATGTCAAAGTCGTAAGGTATCGGAGACATGCGTCGCATTGTGTACGAAGGGGCTAACTCTCAAAATGGGAATGAAAAATATGATAGGGAAAATGGCATGTCCTGGAATCAAAAATCTAATCCAGCTTCGACCACTCTGGTCGCGGGACTGTACGAATTACCGTGACCCCAGAACGTAAAGGGCTATTGAAGGACACCGTGGATTATAGTCAGTACGTGTCTGATAGTCCCTCCCGCTCTGCCCTGGTTGGGAGGACTCATTTGATGATTTATCACGACAAAAAAAAATAAAAGCTTCTACCACTCCGCGAGACAATTTTTTATGATCTAATTTAAATGTTTTAAACGCATTTAGACACAGGAGAAATTTCAACTATGTGGCTACGTTTAGTAACTCTCAAAAAGTGCTGATTGTCAGCCAAATTCGAATAATTGACTTTAGATTGTGATTTTTAACACAATACCAACACACTATTGGTAAAAATTTCATTTACATACACGAAGTATGTAAATGAAATTTTTACCAATAGTGTGTTGGTATTGTGTTCCCCAAGAAAAGTACGTATACTAGGTATTTTTGCATCAGGCCATCCTGTGTGCCGTTCCGCACTAGTGTTCAAAGTATACCGAAGTAGCCTTGATTATAAGCACTTGTTCCCTTGAGCTGCCGTACAGTCGTTACGTACTCACTGTCATTCATTTGTCATTTTTAAACATAGCTCGGGTACTACCGGGGCTACATTTCAAAGGTAATATTGGGTGGGGTCGTAAATTTGTAATACGGAGTAAATGTATGGTTCAAGTTTTATAAATAAGAATTTAAATTATTAACGATTAGGGTTACTTTTGTTATGGGAAGCAAAAATATTGATTATGAGAAAATCTCAAAAAAAAAATGTACGACTCGATACGCAGGCGTTAATCGGATAAACATTTATATTTATTTGAGTAAAATACATAACAGCGAGAGTTTATTTATAAATCTATAAAGTAAATATCATCTTAAATAAATTATGAATAAAGTTAAACCCCTTCGTACACAAGGCATCGTAAGTCTTCGATATTCAAGCGACTATCGCAATACAAATCCATAGAGGTTCGTACACAGACACGCGTCAATGAATGCCCATGTTGTAAGGTATCGGAGACTTGCGTCGCCTTGTCTACGAAGGGGCATAGAGATTTTATCACCGTCAATTTTTTTTTTTTTTATTTAAGTAATATTTTCAAGTAAATATTTTATTTGAAATGGGTTTGCTCTTGATTCTAGTCTAGGTCAGAAGTGACGGTCGCGGGACTCACGAATTACCGTGACCCCGGAACGTAAAGGGCTATTGAAAGACACCGTGTATTTTAGTCTGTACGAGTCTTACAGTGGGAGGGCCGCTCTGCCCTGGGTGGGCGGACTCATATGATAATTTTAACACGTTAAAAAAAGGTCAGAAGTGACAGAGACAAAGTATCACTGAGTTTATTTGCAATTTTCAATGAACAAACGAGACTAAAACATAACTGCATATAAAAGGTACTCATATAACTATGCAACTAGATCTACCAAAACAAAACATACACCACAAGATATTCCATTTTCCGCTTAATTTAAGTTATGTTTACGGGTTATTATGCACATATACATAACAGGAAAATAATAGCCCCATAAGTTCCCCAAATTGCTTAATACATGAAGTTCCATCAATCAACTTCGACCCCCATTTACTTCGCCATAAAAATACATTACCAACTCATTATGATGAGCAAGGATTTGCCTCAAAAAGTCGGTAGCTTATAATCTGCTAAAGAGCTAACATTTTAATGAAAATAATCACTTTATAGGTCACGACTTTTGGAGACATTGATTCAAATATGATTGCTGCGTTTATAAACATCATCATTATTGGACCTGCAGTCCACTGCTGCTGGACATTTGCCTCTTCAATCGCACGCCATTTCCCTCGGTCACCAGCTGTTGAAACAAAGCTTATAGTTGACTACGGAAGTTACCCAGGTGTTGATCTGCATTAATATTAGATGGTAGAAAAGTAAAACTTACTTAGACTGAAAAGTTTAAGTTACATTGTGAATGAGCCGAATTCTGACAAGAGATGAAGATGGTAACGATATTAGTTCTTTAGTTAGATCTCAGCCATATGACGTCCACTGCTGAACATAGGCCTCCCCTTTAAATCTCCAAATGTACCGGTTGGAAGCGACCTTCATCCAGCGTCTTCCGGCGACCTCTATAAGGTCGTCTGTCCATCTTGTTGGTGGACGTCCTACGCTGCGCTTGCTAGTCCGTGGTCTCCACTCTAATACCTTTCGACCCCATCGGCCACCTGCTCTGCCAGCAATATGGCCTGCCCAACAAATAATAGTTGTCACAACAGTATTAACCCCCCGAAAATACCTCGTCACGGACCCGTCCCGTCATCTCTAAACTCCATCAAGTATTTTATAGTCATTTTTCTTACTCGACAAGTAATAAATCAATCGTTCGTTACATTACTCCGATTGAGTGATTCCATTACAGTTTTTTGCATAACGATTATTATTTTTATTGTAGTTTTTTCGGTTTTCGCATCCCTAGCGTTGCTTTTATCGGATAATAAATCAAATGTTGATGCAGTATTTATTGGGACGTTCGGATTATTTCGTTGAAATGTTACGAGTACTTATCTGGTTTTTTGGCTGAATGTGGTTTTATTGAGTTACAGTAGGATTATGGAATGTGGATAGGTTTACATTGTTTTTAGAGGATAAGTCGCTATTGAGGTTTCTGAAAGTCATTTGGGTAATACGGTTTATTTTATATGAAATATTTAGTTGAATTTTGTCGATTACTGAAGTATACTGGGACTGTAGAAATATGTTTTTTTTTTTGGTTTTTTTTTTTAAGAGCCTGCAGTCATCATACCTCTAATGATAGTTACAATCTAAGTGTAAAGTTCTTATCAATACAAATTAATCAAGCTGAAACACAAGGTAGCTGCATACACTTTTGAAATTTGTCACATTTGTTGAGACGCTGATATAAAACTAACGTATACAAAAACTGGGCAGTTCTGGAAATATTACATACATACGGGTCGAATTGATAATATCCTTTTTTTTGAAGTCGGTTAAAAAGGAACTGGATGATCGGTTCAGTAGTTTAGAAGTAAGAATGTAACAAACAAACTGCCTTTCACATTTATAATAATATTCATTAGGATTAATTTGATCAGTTTATAGTATACTAAGAGAAAATATCACCTTGCAACCACACATCCCACTCACATCGCTCCACAACTGTTATCAGTGCACTCATCACTATCACCGTCTAATCAGGAGGTGAAGAAAGTTGATAAACAGCTGACGACCGCGCGAGATTAGTTCTAGGCGACAGGGTGACTTGTAATCAGATAAGAACATCGAGTTGTGGCTATATATTGTTGGTTTTGCTAGTAGTTTTGAGGAAATTATGAGCTTTTAAAGATGATAGTTATGCGTTAAATAGATGAGTCAACGGTGGGTAAATAATATTTTAAATCAGACATGTACTTGGATGAATGAAGATCTTGACGACTGGGTTGACAAGTGCCTGGATTCTTTCTAAAACCGCGTATGTTTGAGACGTTGGAATTTCTGTTTTATCGTGGGTGCGTTTAAAAACATGAACTACATTTTTACTTTTCGCTATCCAGTGAAATTTTTAGCAACATTATAGTTTTTTTTTTTTTAATGGAACATGGTCAAGGTTCCATTAAAATGAAATTTAAAATTTCATTCCACGGTGTCCTTCAATAGCCCTTTACGTTTCGGGGTCACGGTAATTCGTTAATCCCGAGACCCCGGCAGGCTATGGTACTCTAAGGGGGGCCCCGTCATTGTGCTGACACTTTTTCAGGCGCGCGTGGAACACAAAGCGCCGTCGACCTGGGCTTGGTCCATGATCGGACAGCGAGTCGCCCATTACCTACTAGCCGCCCGAATGTCCGCGCCTGCGGTTGCCGGAGATCGTCTTACAACGTCAGTCGTCGTGGGCGTCTACCACCTACTTGTAGGCTTAAAATACCAATATATATTTTTGGGCAACTTAAACATTCTTCCACCACCACAGACTTTAAACACCAAAACCTTTAAAAAAACCATTCCCAGTTACACCGAAGATCCCATGAAACGTTTCCCAAAGTAATGACTGCGCACGTTTCATGGCTACATAAAAGTCTGATGACAATTTACGTGTCACACTCCGCCATACTGCATGCTTTTAGCGTCTTGTAAAAATTTATGTTCTATCGAGTTATGAGGTCGCCAGCATGGACCCTGATTGCTTCCATTTTGTACCCGGAATTTGAATGCTGGATAAGATATTTGTGTGTTGATGTCACACGCAATTTTAACCTACCCGCTTTTGAAGCTAGAATTTAACCGCGATGGGAATTAACAGCGATGTGGATATTTTTTCCATTTTTATTTGATACGAGTATCAATCATCATCAAAGTTTGTCTAGGTTATGCTATCAGCGATAAGACCGCCTTTGTAGCCTAACAATTAACAATATTGTAAAAGCTTTGTATTAATTTTAGTGAACAATAAAGTGTATTCTATTCTATCAATTCGCATCGCCGTCAATATGTCTCTGCAACAATTTCAACTTTGAAACTAGATTTTACGACTAATGATTCATGGCACAAAGCGGCGGTTGCCTTTATAGTCCATATAATTTAAACTTATGCAGATAGTTATCGCTTCACAACCATTATCACTTTACTCGCATAATTAAGCTCCACTTCTTATCCTGCGGCTAACAATCCTGGGATGTATCGACTGTGACTTTAAGAGCGTATATTTAAAATATTTACGAGGTTAGTACATTCTTTAAAGTTTACGCTTGTGCATTTTTAGGTTCAAGACCAGATATGAATATTAATGGGATTAGGAAAATAAGAATATGTGGAGGAGATTTCAAGATATTTACGTTATTTACTGTTATACGAGTTTGTACTGTAATAAACGAGACAGATAACAATATATTTTGGTCAGTAAGTATGTTTGATAGGTATGGCACTTTTAATTTTTCTATATACAAAAGCACTCGCTACAGCTCGGAAAATTACCCACCAGAACATAACATAGTTATAAAAACTATCCTACTTGTTAATCCAGGTTACGATCTATCTGTGTACCTTTCATCAAAATCCTTTCAGTAATTTTGCGTGAAAGAGTAACAAATAAACATCCATACATCTATCATCAAAAACTGTCGTAAGTAATAGTAAGAAAACCTCTGACATTTTAAAGGGCAGGAATGAAAAAGCATGTTTTTATAGTTTATCGAATTTTAACATGACGGTTCATTTTATAGCACAAGGGCGTTTTATGTTAAACCAGGCTATAAGAATTCATTGGAACTATAAACAATACAAGAAATAACAAATTGCAAAATCTATTGTCAGTAAATTCCGACTCAATTTTCATCACATACATGTAAACTCTGAACCATAAAGGTGTCTAAACTTTCGTAAGACCGTCATATACGGGAGAATTCCCATAAAGTACACCACACCAAATTACACTGGCGTTCAAAATAACTCGGCAATGATATAGCGCCTTTTAAGGCCGCTGATGTTGTGCTAGTGGCATGCACTGTAATTCTACGTGAAAGTGGTGTACACTTTAATTTGATCCGCAGTAGATGTGAATTTACGGGGCACGCGTGAAAAATAGAAACTACTCTTAAGTTCAGGAGCATGACTTGGTGGTTCGAAGTGGTTGTTACGTAAGGCTGGCGGGAGGCGGAGTTGCAAGTTCGTATATGTATGTGCCAATAAAAATGGGCAGGAGAGGTAGTGGGGCTAGCTTAATTTGAAAACCTGTGTCGGGTACTTGCTGTCCGACATTTTTTGTTGATGTCTAGATTTCTGATTTATTTCTCTGTTTTTGGCGCTCTTTTAAAGTACTAGAGTGGAGACCATGGAATAGCAAGTGCAGCGTAGGACGTCCACCAACAAGATGGACGGACGACCTTATAAAGGTCGCCGGAAGACGCTGGATGCAGGTCGCTTCCAACCGGTATATGTGGAGATCTAAAGGGGAGGCCTATGTTCAGCAGTGGACGTCCTATGGCTGAGATGATGATGATGATGATGCGCTATTTTAGAATAAACGTTTTTTTTTAAAAGCTTTAATTGCAAAATTCTATATCACACAGAAATAAATTCGAAGAGCCATAAAGCCTAATGTCTTTAACTTCTCGCATCATCGCCTAATGTTTGAATATTATTTGTCTTTTTAATCAACTAGAAAATCTACCTTTCCTGATGCATGCCGGGTTCGATTTCCGCATGCAACTAATATTAGTATGATCATATTTTATCTACCTAGATGTTAACCAGACGTGGAACAACTTCCTGTAAATACAAGTAGCATTTCCGATCCTGGCTGTATGTAAATGTGAGTTAAAATGTTTTAAAATCTCAAAGCTCACCCATGACAAAGAAAAAAATCCTAAGCCGATAGATAGGGTCGGATCGACGGCGCGTTGTGTCCCACGCACGTCACAAGGAGTGTCAGCATAGAGACGGGGCCTGTAGAGGGCCAAAGCCTGCCAGGGTCGCGGGACTTACGAATTACCGTGACCCCGGAACGTAAAGCGCTATTGAAGGACACCGTGGATTTTAGTCAGTACGAGTCTGACAGTCCCTTCCTTTCTGCCCTGGGTGGGAAGACTCATTTGATGAATTTACCACGATAAAAAAAAGCCGATAGATATGCCAAACTTATGAGTCCTATAGATATATTAATCAAGCAATACTCAGGTAAACATCAATAACCATACAAGTACCTACGTACCCTCATCTTAATGAGCTGCAGAAATCCATGCGATCCTGTGACCCTGATATAATCGGGACACTATTAGCTGCGGATGAGCGGCCCGGGGATAATGCCGTAATGAAGCACGCTTCACAGCCTGATTGATGATCGAGGTATGATGTTGTTGGCATGGCTGATTTTAATGTAAACAACATAACAACTGTTCAGAAGCTATAACAAACCTCTTTGGTACAGCAGTTGTTAGAGCTGTTGTTGAGTATGTGGATTCGATTCACTAGTCGATCAGTGCTATTAGGAATAGTCAAGTTACGTGAAGCAAATTTATCAGTACTTCCTTAGCTAAATAATCAAAAATTTCTAAGCCAACTTTCATGAAAATACTGCGTTTTTAAAATTCCAACATCACGAGCGCCACTTGGAAGGATTGATGCGTTTTATCTTAGTATTATTTTATATTCAGTGTTTTTAAGATGCTGTCTTAATTGCCTATTCTTCTTCACGGTACCTACTACTAAATTGTGACTTTTAAACGTTTTTGGAAACGGAACGAAGCCAACTCTTTAGGGGTTCCACAGGCGTCGTTTTGTAAAGATTCTTTTCTTCCAGTTCAAGAATGATTAATATTTTACTTCATTTTTCTTTCGAGCTTGGGCTTACAAACGTCGCATATTTTACTATCCAACTTTTTAGACACTTGACTCTCATAATAAGTGCGCTGACCCGTGCTTCACTTAATACTCTTATAGATAAAATAATTCATTTAAAAATATATATTTGCGGGAATCAAACCTAAATTCTCATCTGGATGTACTAAGCCTAAGCAATTAAAGCCAAATCCGTGAATATAACAGTAATAGAACCCGATGACTCCCTCCTGACTCCAGAGTGGATTTACTCCTACTTTGAAGAGCCACAAACCCGACGCATTGTGCACAGTGTATCTGATTCTGTTCCGTTTGTATTTGCGTACTGTAGCTGGGTCTCTGTAGGATGTGTTGTAATCTTTAGGCTGTGGTGCATTGTGTGGTGATCCGGTTTCGAGAGGTGTCGGGTGATTAATCTTATGAAAGGGATTTGGGGTGATTTGAATCTTGACTGTCTCGTTGGTCTAGAGGTCGCAAGTACGAATGCTGAGCATGAGGTCTCAAGTTCGTTTCCGGGACGGGCAAAGTGTTACTGTACGATTACGATGTAGTTGTTCCATTAGATAATGCTCTGCCAAAACCTTCGGGGATTACAGGCATTATGCTATTTGAATTTTAAGGATAATAATAATTCAAGTTTCGGTGGCACCATATAATTTAAGATACTACTGTTTACCGAATCCCCGTAAGGTACTACAATAGTCTTGTGCTCTTAAGCATGAATACTGACATGTGGTATTAAGGAATTGAAAATATCTCTACATAGTTGTGATAAGTTAGTTAGTGACCCTGACTGCTATGCCGGAGGTCGTGGGTTCGATTCCCACCTAGGACAAATGTTTGTGTGATGAGCACGATCATCTGTTCTGTGTCTGGGTGTAATTTATATATAATATGTATGTATTTAGAAATATTTAAGTATGTTTATCAGCTGTCTATTACCCATAACACAAGCTCTGCTTAGCTTGAGACTAGATGGCGTTGTGTGATAGTTGTGGAATATTTATTTATTTATATTTATGAGTACTCATACTCATCAAAATTTTAATGATTATCCAGCTAAGTTGTTTAAAAATTACTTTCAGTCTAACAGTACCGCTGTAACTTAAACTTCACAACATGTTAGACATTCGAAGTACTTGTATAATGCTATGTAAGTGTCCATCAAGGTGTGTGCGATTGTACCAGGTATGTGTTACCTATGAACAGACACAATACAAGAAGTTGTGCCAGTTGTTCTAAGTTTGGCAATTCAGGGATTGTGTAGAACTCCCGTTCTTTGGTCAGGCATGTTCTGAAGCTGATCATTTGTGTTGATAAATAGAATGGTCTAGAGACATCCATGAGAAGTTTTGTTTTGTTTTCTTATCCAAATGCTGTAAGCTTGTGTTCTGTAAGGAAGTCAGTTTCCAGGACAGCTGCTACTGTTGTACTTTTGACTGTTATTACTGAAGTTGCATTATTAACAACACCAGTTTCGAGATATTCGGATCGAGGTGGATGCATATGCTCAAGTTCCAAGTTCCGTTAGTTCTTGCAATAATTAAGTAATTACTATCCCAAAATTAAAATGTTATAATTACTTGTGAAACGACAGTTTTGATGCCCATTTATCTAGAACGTTAATATCCTCTCCCTAAAATTGATTTCGGGTGGTAACTTTCTATCTGCCTTAAAAAAATATATATATTTGGTTATATTATGCTTGCGTTTAACCACTCTCTCCCATAATCGTAAGCTGCTAAAAGTGAGCAGAGTTTAGTAAATTAGACGGCGATCGCAAAAATTTTCTATGGAACTTTAAACGACATTTGGACTTTCATATTCAATGCTTATCATTAATGCTACCATTTATGAAAGTGCGTGTACACCTTAACATCTTATTGCTTCCAGTCCACCTGCCGAAGGGCCGATTACGATATTAATGCGATACTCCTTGAATATCCTTAATTGTACCGTATTCTGGCAAAAGCTCATATTCGTGCCTCTTCCCTGATAAGCCCCTATATATGCACATATATTAACATTTACTACATTTTCTCTATCGTTCGCACATTCTCATAAAACACCAATTTACTGGCAAGATATAGCAATCCCGAATTCAGTAATTACCATTGTGAATTTGATATTTACCGAGCGATAGTTTTGCGTGGTAAAAGTATGATTTTTATCATGATGATTATTATGCAGACATTGCAAGTTTCATAGCGGTTGTAAGCATCCAATTTCTGTGATAAAGATCGTGGGCTCAATTCTTGCGTTCAAATGTAATTGAATAACCAACGGATATGTTTTCTAGCTTCAGATGATTTGCATTTAATGTTTGCCCAAAACTTAGGGATGAGCAGCGGTACTGCGAATTTTTTTGGTACACAAACGTGTTAGATCTGGTAGGTTCAAGGAGACTAATTTATTGGTGTTCTCGAATTTGAATTTGTTTGTTTTTTTGTTGGGATATACCCACCACACTATTCCCAAACATCTGCAACTCCTGAAAGCCAGAATCAACAGTGGCAACCACCAGAAAAGCGTCGAGATAATAAAGCTCGACGTGTCCCGGAGAATGAATTTACCTGCCTTGGATCCTGCTACGAAATTAATCAGAAAAGAATAGTGGAGTAAGAAAAATATGTTTCCACTTCTGAATTTGAATGTATAGCAGTAGGAATTTATATAGTATAAATTTTATTTCATGTTTCAATCATCATCAGCTTAACCGGCAGTGCTGGGCAAATCCTTTGTGTGTAACAATAGTACATTTTAATACCAGGTGCGGGCCAGCCCTGGTCGGATTGCCCGCGGCATATCGGACGTGCGTGCCCGCTCTGTTGCTCTTTGTAAGCGGTCCCAGGGATAAGCGAAAGCGGTTTGGGGTAGAATGTTCTGGTGGAGGTGTTAAGACGACTAGAGCTTGGGATACCGTTGAGTTATAAACGACCGTATTGCAACTAACGAGACTCGCATTTTTCAATGGAATTTAATTAGTATCAGAACCGCTTTCTTAAAAATTCCGGCAAATTCTTAATTGTGATTTTCTTGTCAAAAACCGAAGATTGGTACTGACTAAAGTGGGTCGGCATTTTATTTTTTAGAAGCGTTTTTAGAAGGATGGACCGTTTTTTCAAAGACTGCCGCGAGAAGTAGAAAAGGTGGAGAGAGGCCATTTCCTAGCTGTGGGGCACCACAGGCTGATATAATAATAATAATTTAGAAGTGACTATGAATGAGAACAACCTCACAAGAATAGCAAAACAAGAAGTGTCTTGCCGCTGTAAAGTCTACTTATGTAATAGGAAGTGAATACTAAAAACAAAATCACCCACCTACTCCAATATCTTCACCCCTCAACCACCTCACCGAACACCCCATAATCTCCCCACTTGCACCACTTACAAGCTTTAACGGGGTTTAATACTAGTACATAGACAAAGTGCCAGAGGTTTATTTCACTAGACTTGGCTTTGCGTCTGGATTGCCGTGGTGCAGGTCAATTTATGTCAGTAATTGGTGATATGACTTCGCATAACGTCGACTCTCCGCTGAATTAAGCCTTAATTTTGGAGCGAATGGTGATTGGTGATTTCGGTTCTGTTGCGTTTTGGTATTTGGGGCTTAGAATGTCTCTATTGAGGATTTTTAAGTCAAAAAACAAGGATATACTCGAAAAATTTGACTCACATACTCTTATTTGCACATTGAAGTGACAATGGATAGGCCACATTCTTCATAGAACTAATAACCGATAGGGAAGAACAATTCTCATGTTGTGACCAAGAACCAAGACGCAGCGAAGGCAGGCCTCCTACTAGGTGAACCAACGACGTCGTGAGTATCGCAGGCAACCGATTATAGTTCGATGGATGCAAATGCTGATGTACAATTTTGCAGGTCAACAGAAAAAATACAATGGTGGGAGGGCGTTTGATAAATCGTGTGCCAATCCTGCACCTTAGCAATGTTTTTTTTTTGTAAATCAAATATGTATAATTTCCTAAGTAGGTATAGGTATTAATAATTGTTATCTCCAGCTGTGAGACAATAAATATTTAAAAAGTGTTCTAATTATTCGTCGTTCTAAAAACAAATTTCTTGCAATCCAAATTGTATTTGTACTCTGCTTCCAAGTCAATACAGTACCAAAATAATGAACAAGAAGATCAAAATAATTAACTTAATGCACTAAGTAAGCACTAATGAGATAAGATAGTATTTAACACATTATCGTTCGACATTAAACTTTTGTAACGTGTCGAAAGCTGCCGATTGCTTTCAAGATAATACTCTGAACGATGGTTATCATTACTAACAGCTTGAAGTTATGTTATCGTTATTAAAAGTGTCAAAAAAATAATATTGGGTGTAGTTACAGCTGCTAAGATAGCCTTCTGGGCTAATAATCATAAAGCTATGAACGCATCAAATATTCACGTGTTGAAAGATGGCTTTAGGCTATAGCCTGAAGCCATCTTACATGGCGATACAGGAGAAATTCCAAATGTGGGGCAAAGTTTAAAAAAAAATTGTGACAGGACTTTGATTTTTGATTAGATTTTAAGTTTTGGAGGACAACGTACTTCGTAAGTCTTCGTGCCAGATTTTTCTGTACTTATAATAATATGAAAATGATGGTTGCCGATGCAATTCTCTTACTGTTGCAGATGTCCACATTCAAGATATCGACTACCCAAAGCGGCCTATTAACGAATGGCCCATATTTTCTACAAAATACACTTATCCAAATACCGAGAACATTAAGAATTCCATAAGTACAATAGGTAAGTGAAAAGACTAAAAACTATAAAATTAAGGTTCCCAATCTTAAAATAACATCTTAATCTCATTCCGAAGACCTCCTGATGTAAATTGGAAGCGTGCACTTAAAAATATATGTATTAATGAATGTATGCATGGATATATGTTCATAAGGTATATGACCTATATATAAAATGTAGAACTATTTCTACGTATGCTTTCTTTTTTGATGAGATAAGCTGGGGAACATCTGCCGGTGTCACGCGAATACGGAATTTATTGAAGACTATGTTTCGTCTGCGGTTTTGGTTGGCGAAGAATTAAAATTTATAAATATAAGCAACCTTCCTTTTGGTGTTATCGCTCGTAGTCAAAACGTTGAATGATAAAATATAATTTGCTATATTTAGTAAATTTTTTAGTTGAGGAGTTGGCGCATATATGGCGGATCGCAGCGCAAAGCATTTTTCCATGAAACTATAATCGATATTGCTTTCATATTTCAAATCAAAACTTTAATATACTCGTAATAATTTATCGGTGTAGTCGATGCAGTTCGAGTCATTCATCTTATTTATCCCAATTATATTAACTGATAATGAAACTATAAGCCTGTATCATCCCATTGCTGGCCCTCCCCCGTGTCTTGTAGCCTAGCGTAGCTTCTAGTGCTGCGAGTCACGGGTTCGATCCCCGCACGGAACAAATATTTCCGGGTCTGAGTGTTTAAGTATGTGAGTTTCAGTGTTTGTAAGACATCCACGTCACAGTAGAAATTCGTAGTGAAGGTAATATTAAATAAAAAAATATTTAAACATACAAACATATATACCTATCTCTTTCACACTATCTATATAGATAGACTGAAAGTGAAATTCTTTAGCGTACTCTAGCCAATATTATTGCAACAGCTGATACAACTGCACATTCAATTTGAAACTTTATTCAACAAGCAACAAGATTATAAGTAGGTTGAAGAATTTATGCGTAAGGCCATCAGTATATTATAGGATATTTAATTAAAAAGTGCGATCAGAAATATATTAAACGGATCAATGTTTCCATTTGTGTTTTGTTTTCATTAAAAAATACTTGTATTATATAGTGATAAGTTGCCACCCGTAACTTTAACATGAAAAAGGTTTGTAAAAAGTCAGCTTGTTATAATTTTAATGTGCAATTTAATTTTAAATGTTAATTAGTTTCATTTTATTAATTCAAGTTTAATTTTCATTAATTTCGAATAGTGTTAGTATTATTTGAAATTGTTTCTTTCTTTTTCAATTTAAAACTTAAGTGATAGGTAATGTTTATGTAAACAGTATGAAATAGATACAATTCTATTTGTCCATTTACGTTGTCAGTCGCTAAGTTATGTTTGTTTTAACTGGCCTCTAACCACCAGACAAGATTGACTGTGCGTGTCTTTCCATCCAATTATAAATTTGAGCCCTGAACTAACGTCGCTCATACTGCTCTAACTCTTAAGAATCTGTAATAGAAGAGCACTACCTGCTACATCAACGACAAAGACTTGTAAATAAATAACAATATTTAAGATGCTTTTATTTTGACGCTTCACTAACTAAACGGCCCATAACGTAATTAATTGTGTCTAGCTGTGGCCAGTGCCGGCAGACGATCTCCGGCCACCGTAGGCGCGGGCATGCGGGCGGCGAGTAATGGGCGACTCGCTGTCCGACTATGAACCATGCCCGGGTCGACGACGGCGCGTTGTGTTCCACGCGCGCCTCA
The DNA here is from genome assembly GCA_943136025.2 of Agrotis puta. Taxonomy (NCBI): domain Eukaryota; kingdom Metazoa; phylum Arthropoda; class Insecta; order Lepidoptera; family Noctuidae; genus Agrotis; species Agrotis puta. Next base: position 16,333,950 of record OW964183.2, on the reverse strand, counting down.
AGGAGTGTTAGCATAGTGACGGGGCCCACTGTAGAGGGCCAAAGTCCGCCGCGGTCGCGGGACTCACGAATTACCGTGACCCCGGTACGTAAAGGGCTATTGAAGGACACCGTGAATTTTAGTCAGTAATAGTCTGACAGTCCCTCCCGCTCTGCCCTGGGTGGAAGGACTCATGTGATGATTTTACTACGTTAAAAAAAAATCTGTGGCCAGTACAGTGCTCGCGTGAATGTTGAAATTATCACACAGGATCGAAATATCAAGTTAAAAGGCTATCTCTCTATCAAATTTCATCCAGATCCGTTCAGTTATTTTGACGTGATTGATTAACTCCATAAAACCTCACAAACTAATATTTAAAATAATTAATTTAAAAAAAAAATTACTACTGTTGATAGAAAATATAACACGCTTTGATAGGGTAGACCGCCCCAGACGTTCTAAATGGCCGTCACAAAATTAACTAACTTAACAAGATTCTACATCACGATTAAAACACGTAACAAACTTCTACATAACACACATCAACCTTTTAATCAGTTACCATCTAACTAATCGTCAAGTTAAACTAAAATTAATCCGAACTCCAATCGCTAATGAATGGTGCATGGAATCAATCTAAATAACTGGCGACGAACCATTATACCATTGTTAATGGGGACTCGTTTGTATGGGTAATTAATGGCCCTTAAATGGTTACCATCAGTTTTGTTGCGTCTTGTAAACTTGGTGCGGTAAAGGAGTGTGCTCATGAGATGATGTAGCAAAGATTAAGATGAGATGACATAATTGCTGATGATACAGTTTAGTTTATGGAACCGTTTGGATCGAAAACACGATGGAAAAAACTATCTTGTGTGTTAGGCAGTTCGAGCTGCGGCAGAGTGATAAACTGCTGCGCTTGATTAGTGCTCAAAACAAAATAATTGTATGGGTTGCAGATAGTTGTCGGGTTTGGCTCTTTGTAAATATGGAATGTAATTGGCTATTTAACAGTACCTATAAATTACAAATATAATTGGTCCGTCATTTAGAGTTTAAAAAAATAACGGACACGTATTTTTTCTTTTGTAAAATCAATGAATATTCTACAAAATACAACGCATCAAAACTCGAGAAAGGGGGGATCGTGAAGTCAGAATTCAATTGAAATTGTTCTAAATTGTGACGTATTGCCAATTTTGAAAGCATCGTATCTCAGTCAATTTTGGTTTACGAAACAAAAGAAAAAATACGGGTCGAATATTTTTTGATAATCTAAGTGATGGACTAATTATAATTATTCAGTCAAATAGCCAATTGTTGTATTCTAAGAGTGGCGCCACTATTAAAAACAGAAGAATATCGGTCTCCTTGTGTCGGTAAAATTTTATTGGTAGGATCAGATTTCTGAATTCAGTAGATGTTCATTTTTTAAGAGTAAAACTATTGCTTTCTGATTCAGTATAAAAGGTATAAAACTGCGAACAATACGAGCAAGAGTGAAAACATGTGATCAATTTCTAAAACGATATAAAAAATGTGATTTTTCTTTAAAATTGTGCAGCCTACAACGTCATTACTTGTCATGTACAGTCAACAGCAAAAGTAGATGATCAAAATTAGAAATTCAATACTAATGAACGGAGTTCACGTCAGAACTGTGTGGCGTCGAAGTGATTCAAAAGTATGTGATTGTAATTTACCAAACATTTACTACTAGTTCATCTATGGGTCGACGGCTGGTTGTGTTCCACGCGCGCCTCAAGGAGTGTCAGCATAGTGACGGGGCCTGTAGCGGGCCATAGCCTGCCGGGGTCGCGGGACCAACGGATTACCGTGACCCCGGTACGTAAAGGGCTATTGAAGGACACCGTGGATTTTAGTCAGTACAAGTCTGACAGTCCCTCCCGCCCTGCCCTGGGTGGGAGGACTCATTTGATGATTTTACCACGATAAAAAAAAAAAAAACTAGTTCATCTTTACAGTTGTGACGCGAACTCCGTTCATTTAGTATTGAATTTCTGATTTTGATTATCTACTTTTGCTGTTGACTGCACCCTACTTCTGAAACCAATTTCTAAATCGTATTTGGTACCTCAAGTAACATCCACACTTTCATCTTAGCAGTGAGCAATTCCCTTAACTCTAAGGCCAATTAATTTAATTGAGGGTACTCTTATAATAGCCCTAGTATGTATATGTACTACAATGGCTTGCTAGACACCTGGACATCGCTTGAAAGCGCTGCAGCGGCTAGAAGATATTCCTGTAGGACAAGAAGTTAATGCATGTAAGAATGTACTAGCGACAAATAGCGGGTTGTAATTGATGCTTTATTGTCTCTGAGGTGTGTTTAGGTATTCGCCTTTTTTTGTAAATCCGAGATATGAAAAGGCGGTTTTTTTATATCGTGGTAAAATCATCAAATGAGTCCTCTCACCCAGGGCAGGGCGGAAGGGACTGTCAGACTTGAGTGACTAAAATCCACGGTGTCCTTCAATAGCCCTTTACGTACCGGGGTCACGGTAATTTGTGTGTCCCGCGACCATGAAAAGGCGGTAGCAAAAAATTGGGAAGAATGTATTTTTGGCTGTTGTGGTTTCTTTATTGTTTAAAATCCCGTATTATATTATAACCTCATTAACATACATATTTTCGGTATTATAATGTTCCCACTGTTGGGACACAGGCCTCCTCTCTGTGAGGAGGAAAGGACTGTTATCCACCATGGAGGCTCAGTGCAGTTTGTCAGATGCCACGTGTCTTCTTTCCTCATGATGTTCTCTTTGACTATTTTGAGAGCTTTTGTGATGATATAAACTTAGTAGGGGAACAGTGTATAAGACGGGGACGAGAGGTATAATGGGGACATACACTCTTTAGGCATACTTAACACAACACTAACGTAGCGGAAGCGCCATCAGGACGTCATTTGCAAGCGGCCATTAACAAATGGCGTAGTGTTGGCGCTTGCGCTACGTTAGTGTTGTGTTCAGTTTGTCTTAAGTGTGTGATTTCCCATCATACCTCGCGTCCCGTCTTACACACTGTTCACCTAATTGGCATGGCTGTGTGCGATTACACTTACAACTTGTAAGTTGGTGCCGTTAGTAATGTTTCACCAGTGCTCATTGTAACCACAGACGAGCTTTATTAGTAGGTAGTGATGAAAAGATTTGTATGAATTAATCTTTCCACTAAAAAGTTTAAAAGCTAAAACTTGTTTAACATTCAAACCCCTTGAGAAATCAGAAACCCTTATCTTGACAAATCAACCTATCACTAATGCTTGCATTATGTAATATCAACAATCACATATTTAGAGAACCACCAAAATCAAAAACAACCCTTAAATAACCTCGAAGACTTTACTAAGTTAACTTTGCAGTCGGTAAAGTATACTTGACACAGATGTTTAAGAGTGACGTTGTTTTTCAGCTGTATAATTAAGTTTGTGTTTTGGGACATGACAGGACCGAAGTTGGGCAAAAAATAGAGCTATGTTGACTGCTCATTCCAGTCGAGTTGGTTTCAAAAAAATATTATTGAGTTTTGACGTGGAACCAGCGCTCTGGTGAATACATTAAGTTTCTGTTTTGTTATTTTCGAGTTATAGCGTAGTTTTGTTTAGGTTCGGTCCGGTGAAAAGTAAAAAGGTTTTGAGTATAAGAAATTAATTTCATCTCAAATGACCTTTATTGGTGACATGTTTTAGACTGGTCGGGTGCGTAGTACTAGCAATCAGCGTGGCTTGTGTTACCAGATATAAGAATGTCGATGAGGCGAAAGGAGTATGGAAGGAGGAGGAAGGAGGCATCTGTCGCTATATGTTTTCTACCATTATGGAGGTACCATGGGCAGAATTTTGAAATAAGAAACTATTTTTTTCGTTAAATTCATCCAAAGGCCTGAAATAACGTATACTTACGTTTAGTTTCTTGGTTGTGAGATGAAAAAACCTTGTTTATTTTTAATTATTAAGAACAATAAAAGGTATATTATTATTTCTATTGCATAGTATCATTTAAAAAAATATCATATCCAAAGAAAGTCAATTTCCGCTTGAAAAGTCGACATTGAGTAGGTATTTTCAAATAAACAATACGATGCAGTCTCAACTAACTTCTACCCATTCAAACAGAAATACAAGCATATCAGATTTTAGGAATTCTAACTAGGAAATCAATCCATCAGTAATTATGTCAAACGACATACACAATGTTCTCCGAACGCTTTGTACCAGTTACAGTAGAATGTTGCTAGGGTGCTCATCAATGGACAAGCGTATTGATGTCAAGTACAATGCTGGGGTAACGTTGTAAAGGTAGATATATTATTAACACAGTACAAAATCAATCAAATCGTTTATTTAAAGTAAGCCCTTTTGAATTGTCAAAAGACAAAAGTAACATAAAATAGTTTAAAATAATTACGGTGCTACAGTCCCAGTCACAAGACGTACAAACTGTGAAAGTACTGTAGGTTCCCATTCCAAAGCGTAGATCTCTATGGAGAAGAACGGGCAAGAAACTCCATGGACATTCTTTTTCAATCGCCAAAATTATAACAGAACCTTTGTTACATCATTCAACTTGAGATGGTACATTATGTGAGAACGATGTAGCAGGTAAAGTGTCCATAGGAAATTAATATAAAAAAGACAATTCAATAAAATTATAGTTGGCACCCCGGTGTATAGCACCACGGGCTACCTTATAACCTGACGGTGGTAAGCCTCACCACACTCACACTTGTCCAAAAAAACTGATAACTGCAAAACGGCATTTGAAGTATATAGATATAAGGGTTATTTTGAAGTTACACTTTTTTTGGACAAGTGTCCAACAGATGTTTAACTTTTTTGCCTTTGTCAAACAGACAGGCGAAAGCGAAGCGTTTCCGAGGCGATACCGAACCGAAACAAGACGTCAGTCCGATAGTTCTGTCACGCTATCGGATCGCTTTCGCTGTTCTGTGTGACTGGATTCAAACAATTCCATACATTACAAATAAAAATGTCACGCTTCGCATTCACAACGCCTGTCTGTTTGACAAACGCTTTTGTGTTATGACGACAAATGTTTAAGAACTGGGAAACTTATTTTGCTAGTTTCATTTTGTTTGTTTTGAAATAGTAGGTAAATCTAAGAAACTAATTATTTCATAATAATAATAAATCAGTGATGTCTTATCTTGCCACGTGTCTAATAGTATCCGGTAAGGAAAAGGTCGTATTGTGCCTTCAGCCATCTAATAAAGAAGGTCACTATAATCATATTCTACTTCAGCAGGAAAATCGCCAATTTTGTATGAAAAGCAAAAGCCGAGATAAAGTTAACTTTGTAATACGACGACGACGATTTCACAGTACTTCTTTGATCACTGAAAATACCACCAAACCACCAAATCTGTCAAACTTTAGTAGTTTTTCAACTTTATCACGAAAGCAGAAGTTTCATGTTCGATTGGAAAAAAATACTGATTGGGGTACGTTGAACTGCTGGCGTCTGTACAAGACCGATTGCGATGACAGTTCGCAGTGAGACACTGGTGTCCACGTAACTGTTTATCTAACACGATACAATACGATGAATAATAAAGGCATTACGGCACATTGGATATTGCCTTGTTACCGTTTTCTTAGACCCTACACACCAGTTCACTCAGTGCGGTCTAAAATTCTGATTGAGCGGTTTCGAGATTCAAAGAGTTCAGGAATTACTTTACCAAGCTTACTTACATGAAAAATAAACTACGTAGCTCCAGTTAGTTCCCTGTATATTAAAACAAACATACGCTAAAGGTGTGGCTAGTTAAACTACGCGACAATTATTCACGAAACGCGTCGCGACGTCACGCGCGCACTGAGCGTGATGCGGGCAAAGTGGCGCAGACGCGACACGGCTTCGGAACTAGGAAGTGAATGCATTAAGTAGAAAAAGGATCATTGACAGTCAAGGCGCATTTATTGACTCAACAGAGGCAATTCGAAGTGACTGTAGTCGTAGGGGATGTATGCGGTCTCGTCTTGATGGACCTTTGACTAAATACAGGGTGCAGGACGAATTTGATATTTACCAATCATATTCACTGGTCCACATATGGTACTGGTAGATACGGATTCAAATAATTACATTTTTATAAGGAGAGATGCTTGTTTGTAGATGCGTGAATGGTCGTGAGTGGTGTAGAAATGTGCAAAGCATCGCACTACGCTTATTGGCGATACTTGGCTACTTTCTGCCGGCCCATCTTTCTCGCTTTGCTACATAGCTTAGCATCAGTAGAAACAGTAACATAGTTTTGTAGCTTAGCTTTTATGAATTCTGAAAAGAATTTACGACGTCTTAACGTTACATTTTAAACTTTAAATCGTCTCAACCTTGAAACAAGACGTGCCGAAAAAAAGCCTTCGCAAACGTCCGTCCCATCTGTAAAGTTTACCAAGTTATTCTGTGCGCAACCCCTTACCTCGTAAATATCTGAGTGATTTGCATAAGAAACGGCGGCAGTCACACTCCACACTGCTGAATAAATTACTTACTTTTCACTGCTTTTTTACTAAGAAACTTTTTTTTTATTATATCAGTCTTTTATAGCGTGTTACTCTTTAATATTTCTATAGCAATTTCGTGGAGAATAAAGGAGAGTCGAGGGAAGCGATGAATTGCTGTGTTTTAATAATTGAGGAAGTTGTGGTGACTTTATTTTAGCTCTTTTGTATTTGTTTAATTAGGTACGTTTCTTTTTTGTACAGATAAAGAAATGTAAAGACTCTACTGAAGTTTGTGGTTTTAAAAGTAATTTCTGAATAATTACAAGTAGGTTTGTACGACTACACAATGAACGAACGATCCCTTTTTTTTAAACTGAGAAATGTGATGCGCAGACCCCAAGTAGAATGGGAGAAGGGCAGAAAGATGATGATGATGTTTTTTTTTTACGTAGTGAAATCATCAAATGAGTCCTCTCACCCAGGGCAGAGCGGCAAGGACTGTCAGACTCGTACTGACTAAAATCCACGGTGTCCATCAATAGCCCTTTACGTATCGGGGTCACGGTAATTCGTGAGTCCCGCGACTAACGAACGGTCCTTGAATAAAAATGTCGGATGTTCTCATTGTTTGGACACCCGGTTGACATCAAATGTCCATGATATTTCTTGTGACAATTATATATCATGACTGAGATATACTTTTGTCTAATGAAGATCTGTAGAAATTAGTACTAAATATCACGCCTGTGCCCTGAGGATAAGGCATTTTTTTTACGTGAATAAATCAAAAATGAGTACTCCCACTCAGGGCAGAGCGGGAGGGACTGTCAGACTCGTACTGACTAAAATCCACGTAGTCCTTCAATAGCCCTTTACGTTCCGGGGTCACTGTAATTCATATAGTCCCCCGACCATGAGGATGAGGCATCTGGGTACTTAATAGCATATCCAAATTTCGCCAGTTATATTTCAAATTCCATGTAACCAGGGGTAATATGGCAAGCCTATTGCCATCGACTGGGCATAGTTCCAGGTTCCGTGACTGCTATTGAGAAATTCTTGATGGAGAAAACCAGAAACTCTTTTCTCGACCTCGGAATTGAATCTAGGAAGTCTTGCTCAGAGCTCGTGCTTGCGACTTTTGACGCAACGAGGCAGTGAAACATGGTACTTACAAACTTTTTTTTCGTGGTAAAATCATCAAATGAGTCCACCCAGGGCAGAGCAGGAGGGACTGTCAGACTCGTACTGACTAAAATCCACGGTGTCCTTCAATATAATAAATTACCGTGATCCCGGTACGTAAAGGGCTATTGAAGGACACCGTGGATTTTAGTCAGTACGAGTCTGACAATCCCTCTCGCTCTGCCCTGTGTGGGAGGACTCAAGTGATGATTTTACCACATAAAAAAAGCTGTTATGCCGTTTCATTAAAAATTTATAAATAAATCATCAACCTTCCAGTTCAAATTTGCTGCAAATAACAAACTCAAAAAATTTCAAAACATAAGTAGCAATAAAAACTGACTAGTGTAGCAAAACAGCTAAAAAGTGTGTGGGTGGACAGAAAATTAAATAATGTCTGATTGGAGGAGCGCATACGTGCTCGTTATACTAGTTAGTCAGACACAGGGAATTGAATCACACTGCATTATACTTTTATAGTAACTAACTGAAGCACTAAGTCGGTACCTGAAAGCCTGAAATAGGGGAAGGAGTCACGATGTTAGATACAAACATTTTTAATAGTTATTTATTAAAACATTTGACAGCTATTGCAAAAAGGCGCATAATTTTCCATGCTCGTGGTGCACAAGGAGCCGTCAGCATATTGTTGGAGCGCCGAAAGGGCCAAACACTTGCCACCTTTATAGGTGATACCGTGACCCTATCGCAAAGGACTACTGAAGGAATTTGTGGATTATTAGTCCTCCTCCGTCCTCTTCCGCTCCACCCAGGGCGGAAGGACTCATTTGATAATTTTATAATCCAAAAAATGTTCAAATATCTAAATTCAAAATGATATCAACGCAGAAATACTTATTAATTAACATAAATACAACATACTCTAATTACAATATTAAAACAAAGAGAACACAACAACTTTCTAGCACCATAAACAAAAAACGTAATCATAAACAAACAGAGGCTTTCCCCCAGCATAGTGCAATTGTCACGGTAATGACGTCATGTGATGACGGCGGCCATCATTGTTCCCATGGCTCGTAATGGGCCATGTAAACATTCTCCCATAATGTCGGCCACGGGGAAGTGAAGTATGGAAGAGTAACTACTTGGATTTTGAATGATGGATAAGAATGCTTTTTTTACCTCCTTCCACTTCTCCACATCCAGTACTTTCTCCTTCAAATTTTAAGGGAACCTATCCTCCTCCTCCTTGACTGTATTATGGATAATAACAACAACAATCCTCAACATCAGAGACAACAAACTTCCTAGGCAGACTTACTTGGTAGAGCAACAAGTAAACACATTGATTAGTAATAGGTATCATGCTACTTACGCAATTTTCAGTGCCTGTTAAATTGTAGTACATTATTTTGTAATATTAAATTATTCGAACATTACATTGTTACATTCGATGTATTAAATATTATAGGAAGATTTGGACAGCGCAACTTGGCGTAAGTTTCACCTGTATTAACTGTAGTATTATAACAGCAAGTGCATTAAATTCATTAAAAAAAAAAAATTAAGTCCTTAAAGCAATAAGGTTCTTAACAATCATTTTTGTTAAAAATAACCAATTTGGGTAATCCTGTCCGTAACTGTGCTTCAGTACTTAACTTACAAAAAGCATTCTCAACCTTATAAAATAACTTCTTATCCATCGCCCACCATTCTACGACACAAGTCCGCGCGCCGCCGCACGGTGGGCTGGAATCGTCAAGTGGGGACTTAAGGATTAAAATGAGTATTTTTGAATTTTATGTACTAATACAAATATTTTTTGTTATATGTAATTTTTTTATACTTAGTATTTTTCGAGTTATAGACCCCTAAACTTTGTATGAAATATTAATCGGTTTTTGGTTTAATCTGACATGTTTTAATATTGTATTACAGAAATATAGCAAAAAACAAATTATTGGTAAACATTCTACATCACCCTTATTACGTCATTTGTTTTTAACAATACTCAATAGTGCCGTGACCCTCATTAACGCATCGTCCATTGAGCGCAGCAAAATGATGACGTGTCATTATGTGATAGGATGATGAATAGCAGGTAAAAAATGATACGGTTACATTTGAAAAACAACCATCCTCAGTACGTTGTTACACATCGTAATAAACGCACTATCCTATCTCACATTTTCGGAATACTAATACTATTTATTACGTAAAAATGTTCGATTTGTTGTCAAATATTGATATTGTTGTGCTATTAAAGGAAAGTGGAAGTTTTAAAAATAATAGTGTTTTATATAGTGCTATTAAATCTAGATTAGTCCCCACTGTGTTAAGTGCTGAAAACGATAAAGCGGTAAAAGCGTTTTGTGCAAAATATTGCTATAATCTGCAAAGGAGACGGCAAAATGCTCATAGCAAAGAGGAATTGTTCAGCAACAATAATAGTGAATGGTTATCATCGGAAATAAAGTGGCCTGATTTCATTGTAAGTGCATTTGAAAGAAACCAAGACTCTGTTCCTAGTACATCAAGTGAACATGAATCTCCAGCAAAAGTGTCTACTGCCACGTCAACGAATGTAAGTCCCAGAAAACCATTTTGTGAATTAGGACCTAAGCAAAAAAAGAGACGTACAGAACATATTCATACAAATATGACTACAGAGGAAATATCTCATGCATACATTATGAAATTACGAGAGGATGGTAATCAAGGAATATCTAAAATCCTCGAACACCTACTTAAAAATCCACAGGATGTGCAAAAAGCGAAAGATAGTCTTTTAGGTAAAAATGAAAAACCTAAATTTACTCCAGATGAAACTTTGGGACTTGTTTTGTCCCTTAAATTAACAAAGTGGCAATATAATACTTTAAGAAAAAGTATCAAAGAGAAAAATGTCGACATGTTCCCTTCCTACTACAAGGTGCAAAATGCAAAACAAGAATGCTACCCGCCAAAAGATGATATCACCTTAACAGATACAACTGCTGGAATAAAATTGCAGCGTCTATTAGATATAACCACCAAAAGGATATTATTCAAAGCAATCAATATTGATAGCACAGACTTTAAGGAGATGACAATGATAAGCAAATGGGGAATGGATGGTGCCTCGAATCAAGCAAACTATAAGCAAAAAATGACAACGGAGGACAAATTGGACAGTGCTTCGACATATGATTCAAGTATTTTTATGGGTAGTTCAGTACCAATAAAAATTATTTCTGAGGAACAAATTATCTGGGAAAACGACTCACCAAATTCTGCATATTGGTGTCGTCCAATATTTTTCAAGTTTGAAAAAGAGAATAAATCAACGATTTTAAGAGAGAAAACCGAAATTGAAACGGAGATAAATGAATTGAAGGAAACAGAAATTAGCGATTAATGAAGAAGCGGCTGAATCTAGAAATAAAGACTTTAGGCGATATCGCCAACACCATTCAAGGAAAGTCTGCAGAAGAGCTAATAATGAGGATATTTTAAATAATTTAATAATTAGTTCAGACCCAGTTAGTATATATCATCAAAACGTCATAAAATGATACGGAAACACAAACCATTTTCAGAAGAAGCGAAAGCCATGCTTCTTTTATCTACAACATTTGAAGATGATGAGCGGGAAAATTTGTTAATGTGGAACATTTAGAGAACGAATCTGAATCTGATGAAATTGTCTAAGTGATAATTTTGTGAGTGCGTGTGTTTGTGAGTGAGTTTGTGAGTGTGCGTATGAGTGGATTAGGCCTCCTGGAGACACCACTGATAAAAAAAAACGCGCTTAGTTCTCTACCTCAAAGGTGGTGTGGAAAAGGGAATGAAAAACAATTTTCTCCAAAATCGAAGAAAATCGAAGCAAGTGCTATATCGGATAATTTGCCTAAAAAATAGCGCAATCGAATACCGAAAGCGGTTATTTGAGAACTCTTGAGAATTAAAAGTTATTCATATAAAATCAAATTTCTCCATACAAAAATAAATTCAAATCGTTATAACTTTTAAAATATTAAGTATATACAAAAATCGCAGAAGAAAAATTTCTTGTATTTAGTGGTAGATCGCCAAGCCGTCTTTATTTTTTTTTAAATTGCTCATCAATTTTCGTGAATCCCTAAGTCCATTAGAGCTTGATTTCAGCCCACCGTGCGCCGGCACGCATGCTAAGTGATGGCATCTACTTTTTTACGTTTTTTTATCTAAATTAAAAATCAGCGCCGCCCTCCTCCCCGCGCCTCCTCCCCGCCCGCTACTCGCTCCTGCAAGGTCTAAGGTTACGCCATAAACATACTACGCTTTGTTGGGACTATCACAGGTAAAATGATCGAATGTACTGCTATTATCATAAATTGAGACAACTAGGTGGTCCGATTTCGAAAGGTGAGACTTTGTTGAGAAAATTGTTATTTCTGTTTGGGCAGTTACATTGAAGGTACGAGTATCCAAAGCTACTTTATTTTCTTAACAAGTAATGTCCAGATCCAATTCTTTGGCAATGGTTTTAAATGAGGCTCTCAAATTTGTTCTCTCGCTTACGGAGGATCGGAAGAGACGGACACTCGTACTTGCTAAAATCCACCCTGGTCCTTCAATTGACCTTCGTGTTCCAGAGCCGCAGGATCCTACTAAGACAGCTGCAGCCTGAACCTTTTTTTTATCGTGGTAAAATCATCAAATGAGTTCTCCCACCCAGGGCAGGGCGGGAGGGACTGTCAGACTTGTACTGACTAAAATCCACGGTGTACTTCACTAGCCCTTTACGTACCGGGGTCACGATAATTCGTAAGTCTCGCGACCCTGGACCCTACTCAGCTTAGAATTATTAATCCAAGTTGAATTGACCAGATAGTAATCAAGTTCCATTATTATTACTCTAAACTTAAATGTTTGTGATGATTTTAAGATGAATCACAAAACTAATTAGTATGAAAAATTCTCCGACAATCCTTCAGCTAATAATTCTAAAACTATTACTTAAGTTACATCACTAAAACCGGCAATAAAGATAAGTGTAGTGAACGCGATAGTAATAAAAAGCTAACAGAATGAGTCACACAACGTAACACCTTACGATGCGCGCGCGCATGTGGGTGACTCATGCGCATGCTACGGGAATGGATGATTTACATCGACTCGCTAGCTAGGTTATGACTTTTTAAGCTAAAATAGATCAAACGTCATTACTTTATCTGGTTGAGAAAAGTCTGACTAATTTAATCAATAAAATAACAACTATTTTATTGATTACATTAGTCAGACTAGAGAAAAGACACTTATAATGTTCTAGTTCTATACATACACATATTGACTAGTGTATAATAATTTACATCCATTACTTTGATAAAGTTAGCAGGCAGGGGATGGATGAAAAAAGCGGGAGATCTTGCATTATGGCGCTCCCTGGGTGAGGCTGGATATACCAGCAGTGCACTGCAAAAGTCTAAAATGATGATGATGAGTTTGAATATAATACGCATGTTAGTTTAGTGATCGCAGCAGTGGTACTGAGTACGAAATTCTTGGGGTGAATTAAAATCTCGAGTATGGGCAAAGAGTTTGAATTTAACATCGAAAATTTCTCAATAAATAAAATCTAGCTATAAGCAATAAGCTCATACACAATTAATATAACTTATAATATACAAGGGGCGAAATGTGGTATTTCTTAGAATGACCGAACCTCTACCTATCTCTTTATGGATCCGCAGTGGTAGACGCCCGCTGTGACGGACGTCGGCAGACGATCCTCCAATGTAGGCGCGGTCATGCGGTCAGCGAGTAATGGGCAACTCGCTGTCCGACTATGGACCATGCCCGGAACGACCGCGCGTTGTATTCCACGCGCGCCTCAAAGAGCTACAGCAAAATGACGGGGCCCCCCTCTAGAGGACCAAAGCCTGCCGGGGTCGCGGAACTTACGAGTTACCGTGACCCTGGAATGTAAAGGGCTATTGAAGGACAACGTGGATTTTTGTCAGTACGAGTCTGACAGTCCCTCCCGCTCTGCCCTGGGTGGGAGGACTCATTCGATGATTTTACCACGCTAAAAAAAAAACTCTTTATGAATTATGGCGGATAATAAATCTATTCAAAAGAATTTAAAGTTTAGTATAAACCTGACTAGGAATAAACGAATAGAAACAAAAGAACTTACTCTACATAGCAATAAAATATAAGAATATTGTATTACAATATTGGTGCACAATAAATTGTATTCTATTTCGATAATGTAAGTGAAGCAATTTTAACGTCGGAATCAATTCACGATCATTTTCTTGTCCTTTTGATAAAATATAGTCGTATTAGTCACCCTGTCCTGGATGAAGCTGAAGGGACTTTCAGACTCTTCCTGACTAAAAGTCCACCCGGTCCCTTCGGTTGGTCTTAGCGTTCAAGGGCCAGAGGAACCATTCTGTGACCCCAGCAGGGTCAGCGCAACATTTCGTATTATACAATACTTCTCTATTTCCCATCATCACAGCAATAGTCTTGTCATTTTATTCTTGCTCAAAACTATCGTATTACATAATTCATTTTATCCTGAAAATATAACAAGCAATGTACACGATACACAGAAACCTCATCGTCAGCGATAACCAGAGCGCGTTGTATTGGAACTAGGTGAAAGTCTGAACTACCGTCTACTGGCCGTGAGTCACTCGACCACCGTCACTTTGTGTGACGGACGAGCTACTACCCTGCTAGTGGAGTCAATGTTACGTTGATATGATGAAATTTGTTTTATTATTTTAAGGTAGGTTAGAAACAGTGGCCAGGCTTATAAAGAAAGAAAAGAGATTTATTGACACACACAGGACAGAACAAAAAAAATACATGAATAAAAACAACAAAGGAAACAAAATATATAAAACAATTTAGTCCTGTGCGAGGCCAGAAGGCTCCTATCTAAGCATGTGCTGCGACATTTTTAAAATTGTCACAGCGCTGGTTTTCTGATAGGACCCAAAGTGATGTCACGGTCAGATACATACTTATATGTTGTTATATACATAGATGCATACATCATTTTCAACGTCGAAACACTGCTGAAACAAATTTCAGTGTCAATAAATCAATATTCCATTACAGTGCTACTAAAACCTATTGTCTCTAAAATGACGTAGACATAGGGGCGTTATTAATGGCAGTTTTAACATGCAACAAAGAATTCTAATAGAAATATACTAAGCAAATAAAAATCAATGTAAATCGTGTGTATATACATTTATTTCTTCTTTTGTAGCACTAATTTTAGTAAGTACACAAGGGGGTTGTTACCAGGCCTACGTTTTTCTCACATATATGAGTATTCAAAAATTGTAACAATCTGTTTGTAAATCCATACCATATTTTAAAAGAGTAACCATGGTGTTTCTTGCTGGTTCTTCTCCACGGAATCGACCATCCCGAACCGAGCACCTGCTATCGACGTTTTATAAGTGCCCTCATGGGCCTATGTGAAATAAAAACATTTGACTTTGATTTTGAATGAATTGAATAGGATTTAAATAATATTATGATGACTATCATCATCATCATCTTTATATCCTTCTTCCATTCTACTTGGGGTCTGCGCATCACGTTTTCTTCTTCCATTCTCCCTTGTCACAAGTCTAAAATTATAAATCAACACGAAAATAATAAGCATGATCAATGCCCTTTCCTTCACCCAAACCCCATAAGTTTCCCCAATGTAATTCCTACACATTATGCAAAATAACAGGTACGTAACCCTTTGTAATAACTTCCAAAACATATGCGTCGGAAACCATGTAAGCAATTTGCACCCTTACAATATCGAAGTAAGCATTTCGCACCCCAAACAGTAAGGACCGATCTCATTTTGTAACTTTGCGAGGAAACTAGGCTACAGATCGACTGTTGTAAACCCAGTTGCACGTTTTGAAATAAATTACTAACATCTGGAAAAGACAAAGACGAATTTTACAGTAACCTTATTGAAAAGTCAAGAAATCAAAGAAAGGTGTTGATGCTAAATTCCCGGTTTCTCAGATGGGACCATAGATATATTGTATTCAATTGTGATAGGGTTTAAAAATGTATTTAATTGACAAAATCTGTCAAAAGGCTGATGTCAAACCTGCTGAAAGTAGTTGACGTGTAAATTAATTATGCTTTCAAAGTCAAATCATTTATTTCAATTCGGCCATCGAAGAGGCACCTTTGAATGTCGAATATTAAAATTTAAGAAAATGGGATGGGATGGTAATGATTATAATCTCTTTCAAAGTGAGACCTAGGCCCTATGTATTTAGGTTCCCAATTTGTTTGTGAAATCTATCTGTGCAAAATGTAGACATTCATTTCATAATGACATTTTTTTTCGTCTCCTCTTTTTAAGTTTATGAGTCCTTCCGACCTGGATGGAGCTGAAAAACTGTCAGACTCTTACTGACTAAAAATCCACCTTGCGCCTTCGGCAGGCTTTTGCGTTCCAAGGTCACGGTAACCTGACGTATTCCCCTTACATCTCCTGACGCGAAACTTATTATGTAAAATTAATCGATTACAATCGTACCCAAAATTACCTTTCTTTGCCTTTAAAACTTTTATTATGTGAGTATTTCACGTTGTAAGTAGCTCTACACGTAAAATAAGTACGTTGTCGTACACCGGGGGATCTTTATCAACAGCGAAGCGATCTCAATTAGCCTGGAGCGGGAACTTGTCGCTACTAATGCGTCTGTATCTGTTAGGGAGCTTCATGTGTGACGTGGTTGTCGGTGCGATTGATTGGAGTAAGTTAGTTTTCTTTCTAAAGAGTCATTTTGAACATCGTGCATTTGAGGACACAGATTTTTATTCTCATTGGTTTTTTTTTAAAGTGATAGACTGGCGTTTGACGACTAGTTTGCCTGGTGGTAAGCGATGAAGTGGTCGAAGGAAAGCATACGCTTACCTAGAAGTAACATAGTTACTCTTGACGTAAACACTCCAAGGGTTTAGTTATCAGGAAACAAAAACTCTGGCAGGGATTTTTACTCCTGGTGTTTCAAGTATCTGTACCAGGATCTACTGGGTGTACTTCAGGAAAAAACACTATAAGTTTCTTATTAACATCCAGGATGGATTGACGATTTAATAAGCTGAATACGATAGTCGCGATAGTTTTCAATGCTATGTAAAGTAATTTAATTCATTCCATTTATGTTATACTTCAAATAGTCCAATCACTTACTAAGTTTTCACAGTGAAAATCTTTGCCCAGAATCGCTGCGTATCCAAGAATCATCTGTAAACCTCTTAACTCACCAGTACACAGAGGAGTAATGTGTCGATTTATATGATTTATACCCCCTTCTGTAAACACATATGTTTGATCGCACCGAGTTGATTAAATTATGCAAAAAACATCGTGTTGCCGACGACTCGTAAACGCGGTTTCTTCAGATGTACATGTGTGTGTTGTGTTTGTACTTAGCTGTGTATGTGTGTGTGTGTAGTTGTAGGAATTGATATGGAAACACCGAGAGATGTACGCAATGGATTAAAGTGTAAGTGCCTTGCTCAGTTTTTTTTTATGATTAAAGGGCTGGTCAGAAAGAGGTGGCGAGACGAGTTGGATTCATACCAAGGGGCTGGTTCGAAGTGGGGTTGGACAAGAACATTTGGAAAGACTTGATGGAGGCCTTTGCCCAGCAGGGGAAAAGGGATCGTCATGCGGTTTGCTATTTACGTTACTGCAGGCTTTGAAATGACATCTTGGTTTATTCCGGCGTTTTTTTTTTGTCATTGTAAAATCTGGGTGGAGAGCAAAGGACTGTCAGAATCGTACTGACTAAAATCCAGTGTTCCTTGCAATTGACCTTTACATTTCAGGGTCACGATTACCTATTCAGACTGTCTCGCGACAGCGGCAGTTGTTTCAATGATTAAGGTGTTTGCCAGATAATCGAACTTACATTTATATGCAAACTAAGAAAAGAACCAATGATTTCGCACACATGGGAAAAGTTTTGGGACCAGTACCTAATGCCGATCGAAGTGCCTAATGGTAAGCCATCTCAGATCTATTTATCACTGGTCCACAGCTGGCCATAAGCATTAAGCATACGCCTACTCACACAGTTTCTAAATTCCCATTCGCTGACTATTCGCACTGTCGACAGTGTGCGACACTTAATCATAGTTCAGTTGGCAACGCAAAAACAATACGATTGCGTAAATAGGGCAGTGCTGAACTCAAAAGGTGATCGATTTCGAACGATCGATGACTCACTAGTGTTGTGACTTGTGATTATTCGACAACTTTGGAA
The DNA here is from genome assembly GCA_943136025.2 of Agrotis puta. NCBI lineage: Eukaryota > Metazoa > Arthropoda > Insecta > Lepidoptera > Noctuidae > Agrotis > Agrotis puta. The sequence continues at coordinate 16,316,040 of OW964183.2, read as the reverse complement.
TCCGAATAATCGAATACTAGGAAATCGATCAAAAAATAAAAAGTAACTGAATAAACTGACTCATTTAATAAAAAAGGATTATTTTAGAGAGAATAAAAAGGTTTAATATAATGAGGTGGCTGACCGCAAGTGACTAAGATTATTTTCAATCGCTTTTTTATGTGGTAATCAGATGCTTTGAATATTAAAAAGTGATTTTTATACGAGTTGCAACGTTAAAAGCCTTTTTTTTCTATTGATTTGTAACCTGCTTTTCATAAAATTTCTTGCACAATTTGCGTTATAAAGATAAGTATAATGAATGACTAAGTGTATAATATTTAAGCCTATTGATAAAATCACGAAACTGCAGATAAAATTGATCGAAATTAATGATCGCTGTAGGTATATTTCCCATAAATATCGAAAATTGTTTATTGGTGTTTATGCAGTACCGACTTAGATTATGTTACTTTTGATTTGCTTTTGGGTCACTCAGCCAATAAGTGGTATTGCAAAATATCTGTAAGCAGTGGAATATATTATGTATTCAAACAGTCGTACAGGTCAATCTTCAAGGTTAAGCAGTGATTTCCGAGGTCAGATCGTGGGTTATTCATTACATTGCGTGTTTCTTCCGTATTCCCAAAAGTACTGTAAGCTATTGGTCCTGTCTATTAATTGTACATCTTTGACAGTCGTCAGAGGTTGGCTTCAGAATGAAAAATTGGCAAACAGAATATTAAAGGGGTGTCATATTATTATGAGCCAGTAACCAGGTTGGGAAAGTCACATATGCAGTCGTTGTTTGAGTACTAATGTTCAACTGTTTCCAGTGAGATCAGAACCCGACCCAAACACAGTTGGTAAATAGCCAGAAGATGTTGAAATGAATGATTGACACAAATGCAGTTATCACTAAAAATAATCGACTAAAACCACCGAATAGTCGCACCTACGCACATCCCTACGCATCACCCAATAATCTCTTGATAACTGTACTTAATTAAGTTATAGCTAATAAGTTATCTTTTAACGGCTAATCAAAGCCTATTTAGATATGCTATCTGCTGCTCACGAGGTGTTATGTGGCATTTGCCACTTATCTGGCTCGAAACTCCAAATTGCCAGGCTTATTGCCGTAATAAGCTCTGCCTATGGGTTTTGAATTCGCATAAGGGGTCCTGCTAGCGTTTATGGATTTTATGAAGTGTTCCCTGACACCGTTTTCTTGTAAAGATAGCAGATCTGTGTGAGCACGTGTTTTGGTTTTGTGTTAAGATTTTTCCATGTGCTCTGTGACTGGTGACATGTTTTCAAATAAACATAAGCATAGTGTGCTAGAATTTCTCCTAAAATAATACAGGAGGAGATAGTAGACATTAGTTGTCTGCGTAGCATGTCTGCACATGCCATGCTTATAAGATGTTGTAGTGGCTGAAGATTAGCAAGTCAGCTAGGATTGCAACAGGGGAAGCGTACTACACAGAGTATCCGGTTTTAATCTAGCGTACATCAAAAGGTTTTAGTTATATACAGTAATCAAGAACGAAGATACTTTGTAAACGAAATATTACTTAGAAAACGATGCACTAAACTTTCACGGCAGCATGTGCAATTCAGAACGAATATGACTAAGAAAATAAAAGAGTGAAAACTAGACAAAACCAATGTAATAACGGACCCTGCATCAACCTCTAAGAAAACATCAACAACCAACATCATCATCAACCAAGTAGGACAGACAACAGAACATTTTTATGAAGAACACGTCGAAAGTACTCATAATTCCGAGACCCAAATTTCCGAGGCGCCATGTCTCGAAATCTTCGAGATTTAATCGCCTAACATATCGAGTGACCAGAAACAAAAAGCAATATACATAAATTATAGTCGGAATCGTATTAGAAACACGTTTTGCGTAGCGCAGTAGTGATCGAGCTGAGGTTTCTATAGACTTGGCGATACGATGGCGAGACGACTGCGCTACACTCAAACCAACGTCGTTTGTTCTAGCAAATCAGTACAAGTCTTAATATCTCATTGGTTATGTCAATTCAGTTCCTGACTTGACCTCGCTATAGACGCTCCATACACAGAGACGTCATATTTATGAATAAACACCATTAATTTCTTCTCTCTATTTAGTGCAGTAGTATAGATCTTAATAGGGATTAGCCATGAGGATCTTCGATTTGAGACGGTGGAGAACAAACCACTACTGCCTTTCTACTGCTTTTTCTGATGTCAATCTATTCTACTGGCACTTTCATAAACATAATCATGTATTTATTTTATCCCATCTCCTCTATTTCATCTCTCTTCAGCCAATTAGCGTGCACTGCTGGATGCCAACCATCCCGGTCTTGGGCAGTCTGCATCCATCCACTGCCAGCCATTCTTCGAATCATCGATCCATCGTGCTGCAAGGCATCCCAACATTATCTTTGCATATTCGCTGTCTGCCCACGAACACATGTCTACTCCATAGTTCGTCGGGCTGTCTGCAGACATGGCCACGTCTGTTTCAAGAACCCTTTTTTTTAATTAATTTCATTTTAAAGATAAACACAACAATTTACCATCTTCTAAACCTGTTGTATCACACGTCTACTAACCACGCTTTCTCAACACCAATTATTTTTCCAACAATTTATTCTACACCTATAAACGTCACGACTTGACCATCAACAAAAAACTGCGCCACATTTCTCTCACCAAGTCGTGCGCTATAAAGGGCTCCTAAACTGGTTTTTATTAGCACACGGCAGTGCCCGAGAGAGCGCGATGGTTTATTGGATAAGCGTCGTGACCAAGGTTTTGGGTTCTATTCCTGGTTTACAAACATTCGTATATACCTGTTTGGTAGGATTTGTGGGCGTTTTCGACATTTTCTTGGGTTCTGACGTAAGATTTTCTAGATTCAAGGTTTTGGTGCTATGGAGAGTTTAGAGCTAGAAGCAATATGTGGTAATGTTTCTTCTATAAAATCTTCACCATACTGTCTCGTGACAACAGCAGAAATTTATACACTAGGTACTATTTCCTTTGCTTATGAAATTAAACTATACGAGATTACCGATGCAACTCCTACGTTTTATGTAGTAATTGTGTCAATATCTTCTGTGTTTGTATTTGTTTACCATAGAAGAGGTCATGGCCAGAAATTTAATATTAGTGACGCTTATAAATGAGCTGAATATATTGGTAATATTTCTTCTGCTCTCGTTATTTTGTCTAACATTTTATGCCATGGTGACTAATAATCTAGTTTGTAAAATCTTGGGTTTCTGATTTCATTATATTTCGTCATTCTGTCATCACCATTTTTATCTTTATTTAAAGAGTCTATAGATTCTATGTCTTGTTCAATGTTCATAATTATTAGAAGAATACAGTTATTCTCATTTTAATGATGATGCTTGTGTCTAATAAATGTTTACTACTGATGATTATGTGACTATATAAAACAAGTACTTCTCAAAGAAACAATTTAAATGAAGCTATAAATCTATAAGAATAAATATGACTATAAAATTATATTTATGATTATGCAAAATTTTGCAAGTGCCTTGGTTTATATAGCCGTTTTAATTAATATAAATGTTAATAGGTACGATTTGCATTAGGCCTGAGAACTGGTATTCTCATAATAACATGTTGTTGTGGAAATTTATCAGGCTCAGTAGTAATTAATAAGGTTATGGAAATGTTACTGAAAGGAAATATTAGTACTTGTTCCTGGGGTATTGAAGATCTACGAGCAGTCAATTACTACAATTAAGCTTTTTTTAACTAACAACCGGTAAAAGAGAAAATATTTAGCAGTAGTAAGTCATATTTAGAGGAGACGAAAAAGAAACGACAGCATGAGGAAACCGGCCAACCAAAAGTTAGAAAAAATCTACATCGACCAACCTTAGACTAATATTTACTCTGAAAAAATAAACAAAGGCTCATGACCATAAGGCGATTATTGAAGCAACCACTTCAAGTTTTTGTTCAATTATTTATCTTAAATCAAAATCACAAAACACCATCAAATGTTTAACTAACACTTACATACTTACAAGCTTTATAACTACATATAATTTAAATACAAAACAAAACTTAAAAGTAAATAAACCTCAGCATATACAATATATACATACATATACACTATTGAATGCGTAGTTCGGTAGTAGGACAACTCTTGTACGACTGGTTACAAACTTACTTCCGATATTTGCGATCGACATCAACTCTACCTTCATCAATATAAAGGTGATTTAAGCATGTGCGGGTAGTTTTTATTGTTGTATTCGTCTCCTCGTCGTAAAGGGCATGAGGACTATGGTAACTGTTCTTCAGACTTATTTAGACGTCGGGTTTTGAAATTGAGTTGAAATTTTTCGACTTTTAGAGGGAGAAAGATTGATGTTTCAAAGGGTTCGGTGATAAATGACATTGGATTGTGTTTAATATTATGTGAAGATGGGTTTTCTTTTGGCGGAATATTGACTGTATGAGTTTATGTATATTTCCTTATAAGTTGAAGGTTGTGATTACTTTGGGAGCCATTGACCTTTCATTGGCGAGCTTTAGGTCACCAAAGAGGCACGATTGATTGACCTCAAAATCTAATCGTCACCTAACTGCTATGGTAGAAGATGTTGGTTCTTGTAAAAATGAATGGCGTTACCAAATATGAAATAATTATGTCCCCATAGTCACAACACTAGCAATTTAAAACGTTAGACGACAGGCAACATGATGATCTGATATGATACATACTATTTAAACGTGTTTAGAATCATCAATTTCATCACAATTTTTGTAATAATAATCCAACATTCTCAAACTCTCTTCTATCTCTCTTTCTCTTCTTTCTTCTCTCTTTCTAGTTATTGACTCACCGAATATTATTACTTTTGATGAATAACTTTATTTGTAGTCACAACACATCATCAAGCCTATGTCCTAGGGAGGTTAGGCAGAGGTGTGCCAATAGGACCATCACATTCAATCAGGTATATTTTAGTCGCATACGAGATGAGCTTTTTTGCCATCAACTGGGTACAAATCCTCGAGCCTTATATAAATTAAAGATGGAATTCAAGGTTTCAGCAGCAAAGCATCATAGCACGTTTTTTTTACGTGGTAAAATCATCAAATGAGTCCTCCCACTCAGGGCAGAGCGGGAGGGACTTTCAGACTCGTATTGACTAAAATCCACGATGCTCTTCAATAGCCCTTTACGTTCCAGGATCACGGTAATTCGTACAGTCCCGCGACCCCGGATCATAGCACGGTTGGCGTAATTAACGGGTTCTATTCCCTATCAAAGATCTACAGGTAGTTTTTCCGGGTCTTAGTGTTTGTATATGTAAGTTAAAAATTTCGATAAAGCACCCACGAAAGTGGAGTAATTCCAAGTACGGAGAATTTTTCTATTAAAAATAACTTGGAAATATGCATTGCAATTTAAACTCTTTTTTCCTTATCAATTACAACACCGACACTTTTAAGTTTAAACAAAAACCACACACCACTGGTAGCTCTAAACACACACACCATCGATTTGTTGTCAAGCTACCAATTTCCTGAGCACATCGACTATGACAGATTGCTTCCTGTTCCAACACCAAGTCTGCTGCCCCCACGGCGGACATAGCGCAATATCTCAAGTTACTAGACAAGGACAAGCAATGTCTAGAGTAAATGTAATGGGGGAAGATAGGAAGTATCAACTAATTAGCGTTGCACCAAGAAAATAAATTCAAAGGTCCCATTTACTACGCCAGCGTCAAAAAATCGCGGAGTTGTCGAAGCGGGTAACCGAGACCCTGGAACATAAAGGGCAATTGAAAAAACACGATGGATGTTAATGCGAGACTTTTTTTTATTTAATTATACGTTCGCGTTTGACCACTATCTGACAGTTCTTTGTGCTCCGCCCAGTGTGGTAGAATTCATTTGATTGATTTTCCTCCTAAAAAAAATCGTAAAAGAAATGCAGCCGTAATGATACTTTTTATTTCATTTTAAGTACTTATTTACAGGTACAGTAGTCGTGAACTTCAATAATCTGAGCTCCAAGAGAACAATTTAATAAAAAGATAAGTTTATAAGTACTTACTTATTTACTGCTAATACTCACATCACTATAGAAAAAAGACAGACAAAATTTTAAACTTTATTTTTGAAGTACAGCATTATAACGTAATGAAATCTGTTTGTAAAAGTACTCTACTATGGAGCGATGTTGGTGATAATAAGTATAACCAAACTAAAAAGTCCACGAGTACAATCTGAAAAAAATAATCATCTAACTACCATTTACCTACTACTCAATATAACGAACCCACCAATCATTCTCAGCCATACTTGAAACCAATATGGCGCCAAACCGTTCCAAATTTGAAATAGAAAACATCGCACCAACATTAGAGACCAAACAGCATTTCCAATTATGAATCCGTAACCACAACAGGTAGGGCAGTACCCCGGGCGCCGCGGAAACAAGAGTTACCAATTATTGTACGTAGTTTGGACAAACGCGGTGTATGGCGGCCCCCGGGCAATTTCATTTTACGGCAGTGATATAAGCCTTTTTGATTCGGGAGTTTCAAATTTGACCTGGTATTGCAGTCTTCGTAAAAAAGGCTACCTATTGAAATGTTGGTATAATTATTTTTGTTACAACGAATGCACACTTTTATTTTGAAAGAAAAATTCCACTGTGAACAAGATTTGAACCGACCTTCTGATTCCGCAAACCAGACGTTCTACTAACCAAACTATCGCAGATGACTGCGAATTTTCGCGTATAAAATATTTAAAATTTAGTGGCATACCTACATAATTGTAAAATTATCACTCTTTGGGAGAGGCCTTTTCACTGTGGGAGGGAATGGGCCACCACCACGCGGGTGCAATTCAGGATTCTATCGAAGATTTGGTTACAAGACAGCCACGATAGTTTACCTCATCGTTTTAGGAGCAGTAACAAAGATGTAAATTACACACAGTAAAAAAGATATTTGACTAACGAGGTAATTAAAGGCAATGTAAAATAACCGAACTACTTTATAACATTCTATATTCTTGATACCCAGGTCTGACAAGGCGTGTTAATGGCAACAGGCACAAGTCCTATTATAGAAAATAATTGACCGAATGTCGATAAACTCTATAAAACCTCTGCCTTATCCTGCACTCAGCCGTATAACACATTTAATTATTTCCTCCCCACAAAGCAATGTTCTAGAAAACAATCCAAAAACTGTTAACACAAACCTAATTGACACTAGCGAAAAATCCCGAACAACTCAGTAAGTGAAGAGATCACAGGAACTAAGAGCCCCAACTCACGGTCCAAGTCGCGAGGCAAAGTTTTCACATAGCGAGCGAACGCCTCGACTTGTGTAAGTTACTTTGAGTTCGATGCGGACGCGTGTAATCGGTTCTATTCACTCATGTGATCGTGGAAGTAGGACTACATGGACATGGCTTTTGTGTGTTTTAGGTTTTGTACGTGACCGTGGATGTATGAATCGTACATTCTAAAATTGACTGGTAAAGGACTTTTTTTTTCTTTTTCATGGTAAAACCATCAAATGAGTCCTCCCACCCAGGGCAGAGCGAGAGGGATTGTCAGACTCGTACTGACTAAAATCCACGGTGTCCTTCAATAGCCCTTTACGTTTCGGAGTCACGGTAATTCGTACAGTCCCGCGACCCCGGCAGGCTTTGGCCTTCTAGAGGAGGGCCCCGTCATTTTGCTGACACTCTTTGAAGCGCGCGTGGAACACGACGGCCTTTTAGGTCCTACGAGCTTATTTATAATATCCTGAAAACATTCACAACTATACTCCTCAACAAAAACCATGATTTAAATCCAACTTATCAATACTAGTACCGATCGAGTATGAATAGATTTTAATAATGTAAAGCAAATAGGACGGCGCTCGGCGGGTGGTATTGCGACAGCGAAGGCCCAGATTCTATTCCCATCTGATGCAGTTGGTTTAGTGATAGTTTCCATACAAAACAGTAGTTTGAAATAATGCTTCAGAGATTTGATAAGGGTGCTGTGATAAGTTTAAATTCAAGTGCGTAAGAGAGGTGAAGATTAGAAATAATAATGTTGGTGTAGTATCGAGTTACTAAAGCTGATAACTCGTCGTAGAAGAACGCCCCCTCTTTTCGCAAAGAAGATTCAAGCAGATGTATAACTAATAGTCAATTTTAGAGGATTTTTAGTCTTTCTGGAGGTTTCAGAACGGTACTTTAGCAGAATCATTATGCTTATGAATTACGATAAGATTATGTTTCTTAGCTTCATCTTACTCTATCGCTCGAGCAAAAGAGTATTCCATTTTACGAATTTAATCGCAATTCGTATTATGACTCGGATAAAGACCGCGAGAGATCCGCAGATAAGTGGATGAAGTTCTGAACAAAAAAAACCTGATTAATAAAATTAAAGTGATTGAAAGACCCAAAAACGCCACTGATTACGCTGAACTACCGGTAAGAGGAGACTGTTAAAAATATTCGCTCTACAAAATTTCGTGGCACGGTTGCTGAGATATTCACTGCTGTGTAAGATGTGACGGGTTCGATTCAGGAAACAAATATTTGTATCGCCTATACGCAGTTTTTCTTGCTTTGAATGTTTGTATAAGTGACTTTTAAATGTACGGAGACGCTAGCAGGTCAACCCACCCGAATCTGTCAAATTTTACCAATCAAAAATTAACCTTCGTCTAATGGATAACGTTGAAAATCTATTAGGTAAAGAAATTTGACAGATTGAGGTAGGTTGATGCGATGGCGTCATCGTACATAAACAAAAAATGTGCATAAACGCAACTAAGATATAGAAATTTAAAAAAATAAAGGTCTAACCTAACGATAGCTTACTTACATACACAACATACACAACTTTGGTAGATAGATGTTCTTTCCAGATAGGTTCCAACTTTGTACATAAGTGACTTCTAAATCCACCTTCAGGTATACCTAAGCCTCGTGATAGGTCATAGCTGGTCTCCTCGACACCTCGCCTTTCACCACAGATTGATAATTATGGCACCAGTGATAACAGATTAGTTTACCGCTAAAAGTCACCACGAGCCGATTTGAAAACCTGTTTATTTTGATAAATTATATAAAGGCATTTAAATTCTTGAAGGTGAAGTAAATTGCAGTGTGGTAAATGGTGGTAAAATGAATTAAAGATGAAATGATTTTAATCGTAAGTTTAATTTACTATCAATCAGATATCTTTACACTTTGGAAATTAGTAAATACGTAAACATGATAATCGTATTTAGAGTATTACCGTAATTTCCAATTTAAAAAAGACCACGGATGGTAGTTTTTATTTTAACAGTGTTAAATATTTTATGCGTAATGACTGCGTCGCGAATCGTAAAGCTTTTTTGGGGAAAGAAAGATTCGACTGCAGTTTGAGTCTAGAGAAGGACGCAGGTTTGCGACTTACTCGCAGTCCAATTTTTCTTTCCGCAAAACCTTTAACAATTATTGGAGGTGATGACATTTATTTTATAATGCCGGGCCTTATTTTTAATTATTACTGACTTGTAGTTTAGGCTAAACATCAAATCACCATGGAAACTCTAAAAAAAAAACAAAAAAAGAAAAGAGTAGAGAGTTCCAATCAATAAGAGTCTGAGAGTCCCTTTCACTCCAACCAGGAAAGATACATTTGATGATTTTACAACTTTAAACAAAAAACAACAAAAGATCAAAAATAACACCATTTCGCCAATAAGCCGAGAACCAAAAAAACATAATTCATGGCCCCATAAAATCCGTTGTCACATATCTACCTACCCGCTGACTGCTGTGTCGTAAAGATAAATAATTCTAACGCAATCAGGATCATTAAGAGCCAAATGTAATACGTTTGTATCGTAAATCAATTTTAGGGTTCCACAGTGTGTTGTAAAAACTGTAACGAGGTTTTATGACTTTCGTCGCGGTTCTGTATGTTGGTATTTGTAATTGGACGTTAGATGAAACCGTGCTGATATTGATATAGGGGGTTTTTTTATGGTGATCGCGAAATAATCGTGATTTACATCGTGAAATTTTTAAATCCTGAACATTGATGCCAAAAGGTCAGATGAGGACCATTAGCTTAGCGAAACATTGAAAAAAGAAAGCTTTTAATTTTCATTAGATAATCTGAGTATTTCTTGCCAAGCATTTGTATGGAAATTCTCGCTTCTTCTTATCGTATGGTTGATGAACAACCTAGTGTCAGAGTTTGAACCGCCCGTAGGCCTCTGACATGGCTTCACACACCGTTGAAAAATCAATTCACCGTTCAAAATTCTCGCTGATAATACAACACAAAGAAGATGATCAAAAAAGCTAATAATATCCGAACGAGTCAGCATGACTGCGATAGCTTGGTTGGTAAAAACGTCTAGTGTACTGATTCAGAAGTTCGCTGGTTAAAATCCTGCTCACAACCGAGTCTTCCACAAGTGTGTTCCATAATTTAGGTAATTCTATTAAAACAAAAGGTATTCCCTATTATCATCTCCATAACTCATAACCATCAATTTCACAACGACCTTCAAGGTACATCATATTTCCCTCCTTATCTCAAAGTGTCCTAAGCTCACATATTTGTGAGTGCTCATCGGTTCCAGTAATAAATCACTAACCACTGACGTCAAACCACACAATATCACCAATTTGTCATCAATATGGCTGAAGAGAAAGCAACCAGCTTCTGTGTAGATAAACCAAAAAGGTGTAATTTGTTGTCGCTACAAAACTCCTTAATTTTTTGGGGCATAGACTAAAGAATGAGATGTGTCAAATGGATTGAGACATAACTGACGAAATGGAGGTAGACCTCTGCCTCACCCTTCGGGGGTTTACATACAGATGTGATGTTATTATTATATTGTGTGACAATGGAGTGTTGTGTTTGTCACATTTATTCTGATTATTTTATAGATTTTGAGCTTCCCAAAGACCAGAAATTCCCAAGATATGCAAATCACGCCAGCTGGCTGTTAGATATGAGAAAATGTCTGTAACTCTGCCTTAAACTCTACCTTTATTCTCTTCATTATCTCTTTACTAGTATTATAAACATTTCAAAACTATAACAAATTCACAGTATTGTAAGTTATCATTACAATTTATTTGATATAAGTTTCCGAAATTTCACCACTCCAGCAAACGCCATTATCGCGGATGAACCCCATTCGTGACGGTATAGTATTACAAACTTATTTTAGAGGATAAGTTGTTAATTAAGAAGACATGCCAAGTCAAAATAGCAGGAGAAAACAACCGTGTTACTTGATTATTCTTTATTTGAATCTCAACAACGATTCTATAATGTGTATGTCCATGTTTTAGAAAGTATTAAAAAAAGTAAGTTTGCATCTAAACAAATACATACAATATATGTTTAAGCAGCCAACACAAGTGTAATTTTTTGGTTTCAATATCAATTTTGATCTCTGAACCCAAACGTCATTTTGATTGACATTTTGACATAACATGATTTCTTCTCAAAATTGCGTAGGTAAAATTGCATTCAGAGAAGTGTCAGATCTTTATGTTTTTCAATCATTGACCTAAATGGTGCATGTTTTAAACGAACTGTAAGTTAAGTTTAGGCGTTAAAAAGCCTATTAACCTATTTCATTTCAAAGTTACTTCACATCTAAAGTACGATTTCGTTCGAGGAAAGTTAAACTCTACGCTTCTCAGCGTAAAGTTTAAAATGCATGTACTGTTCCGTTTTCTATATAACGGAATACGATAAGTGGATTGTATTGTATGTGTTCTAAGCTACAGAAGCTAATAAGCTATTATATTGTTGTGTAAGCCATTTATATCGGAATGACCCCGAACTATCGATGACCCCAGAAAACACTGGGTCGAGAAATGTGAGCTTTTTTGTTCGAGTTGGTTTACGTTTTGATATTATCGTTGTTGAAATTGAAAAAAAAGAGCTTGTCTATACATACTTCTATAATATAAGGCTAAATAAATATTGGATTGTTTAGCCAAAAGCTTAGGTTAATACAATTCCAAATTACTTAAGAAATTAGATTTTTTTAAAAGTAATTTTCACTTGTCTCAGAGTTCAGCTTTTTGTGATGCATAGACCATCAACAAATCTATTTTTTATTAAGCCAAAGGTATCAACATCACTTTATTCGATACTAATGCTAACCGTGCAAAAAAAGGAGGAAATACAGTTTCCTCCTTTTTTTCCAACTTCTTTTACGATACCCTCTTCCAACAAAGTATCGCAATTGCCTGTTAATGACGATACTCAAGATTACGATAAAAATAAAACTTTGCAATATCCATCATACCAGAAGGCAAATGAAATACCCTTTTTATTCATAAACCATGAAAATCACCAATAAATCTTCCCCTAAAAATAAAAATTAAGACATAATTTACATCTAAACCTGATACTTGTAAAGCGCAGGTGCAATAAATTGAAAACACTAATGTAATTTTTTTGTTGCCAGTGTAATTAATTTATATTTTAATGAGTTTCTAATGGTTTTTTTTTTATTAATTTATTGGGGCGTTATAAATTTTTCGTGTTCTGCATACGATTTCGGAAAGGGTTGAGTTATTTTAACCCGCACGGGGGTGGAATTGGAATTTTGGTAATTAAAGGGGTGATACAGACGACTTGAAAATTAAAGTGAGTTCGTTGACATAAGAAAGGGAGGATGTTGTGATCTTGTCGTGTGGGTGATATTTACTTTACAATGAGTTCTAATGAGCGAACACGAAAACAATATTAAGTTCAACAACTCAAATGTTATTTAGAATGTAAGTTAACAACAATACCTTGTTTTGATTTGTTCTTGTAACAGATTTGTCTGTATTTTGATTCATACGAAAGTGATTGGAGAACAAAAGTTTTATTTATGGTGCTTGAACATAATTTATTTTTTAAATATTTCAATAATTGAATTGAAATGTTGATGATAAAGAATAAGATTTTGAGTAACTTCTGGGATTTGAAAATTAAAAAAACACAAAAGAAATAGATATCTATTTATATCTAAAAATTATAATCAAAAAACGTATTTAAACACATTTTTCTCGCTTTGGAACGAACGGGTTTAGTGTTTGACTTGACAGAGTCAAACCCACTATGTTCTTTTTATCGTCCTTACATTCCAGGGCCGCGATAACCTCTTAAAAATTCCGATCCACCTCCATACCCAAAAAAGTGGTATTTTCTTCGACTCAATACGTCATAACTATACAAAAACTTCCACTAATGCCAGGAAGTAACAGTAACTTACAAAACAATGTGGATATTAATTAAAATGTCCAAATAACACACGTGACCGACATGGCCGCTTATTACAGACATGGTGTGAGGCCCAATTTACATAAATTGTTGAGCTAGCACTTCTCTGCACACGTTTTTGATCTTATGGGTGGACAATGTACAATTTTTGAAGCGTTTGTAATGTTACATTTTAACATAACGGTGAAGCTAAATATTTAGTAAATACTTAAGTAAGTACTGTAGTAGTAAGTGGTAAAATCATCAAATGAGTCCTCCCACCCAGGGCAGGGCTGGAGGGACTGTCAGACTTGACTGACTAAAATCCACGGTGTCCTTCACTAGCCCTTTACGTACCGAGGTAATTCGTTAGACCCGCGACCCCGGCAGGGTTTGGCCCTCTACAGGCCTCGTCACTATGCTGACACTCCTTGCGGCGCGTGTGGAACACAACGCACTATCGACCCGGGCATGATCCATGGTCGGACAGCGAGTTGCGCATTAAAGTACTCGTAGTAGGTAATAAATTTTTTTTTTGTTATGCCGAGTTAGTAAGGTGTCCAGTGTAGGTACAGGATCAGATGGTTGCTGGTTAGACTTCTGCTCTCAAAAAATCTGTCAATAAATCTCTTTTCTTTCTTTCTTTCTCTCAATCGATTTTTCCATTCCATAAAAAAGCTTTCTTGACATTGGCGACTAATGCTTGCATCGTACAGAAATGTTAAAATTCAGAAAAAATATATTTTTTAGTCGTTCTTTAAACACTATCGTGGAAAATCGTGCTAATGCCTTTGGAATCAATTTGTAATAAAAAGCCTATCTCCCGCATCTAATTTTATTTTATTTCCAAAAAAAAAACCCTTTCATCCAAAAAATAACCGAAAAAAAAACACACTATTTATTAAATAATACGTCGAAATAACACATTAGTTTAGTTCATCGCCTGTGATTAAAGAAGCCGTGTGAGGTCGCATTTACATACACGCCGTTAAGGCGATGGTAGCAACCACATAAATAGAAAAAAAAGTTAATCAATTTAAGAGTTTTAGTACAAGTAGAAGGTAGGAAAGGAAATTACATTTGGTTTTTTATATGAATGGTGTAGATTTGTTTTGGAAGTTTTTCATGCTTATATTTTATGCTTTAGGTGTACGAAATAACTGAAATGTAATAATAGTGTAAAAGTATACGTTAGATACGTGTACTGTTACAACAAACATGTTTAGATGTCTGCAACTAAATTTTAAACAGTTTTTGACGAAGTCGAGAAGCTGAAACATACCCTCTTATTTAAATTATTATAAAAAAACTATAAGTCGCTACACAAAACTTTTATGTCTATAATATATACATATATTCTATTAAAATCACAATTCCCATTTATCTAACGTATTAACAATACACACTATTCTCTGAAACTGTTCCATCAGTAATTCTTTTTTTTTTTTTTATCGTGGTAAAATCATTAAATGAGTCCTCCCACCCAGGGCAGGGCGGCAGGGACTGTCAGACTTATACTGACTAAAATCCACGGTGTCCTTCACTAGCCCTTTACGTACTAGGGTCACGTTAATCCCTTGGTCCCACGACTCCATCAGTAATTCTACGAAAATTAACAAAAATACTCACGGCAAACAAAAAATTATCAACAATCAGCTCGATGACTTAAATTCCACTAAAACTGTATCAGTAATTTCCAAGAAACGAGCCTTAACATACACACATTGCGAACTATTTAATTATACGCCGACAAAGCGAACACATAGCATCGATCAACGAAGTCGACATTGCTGCAACTCTACTGAAAAAAAAAATGAAACGTTGTTAACCCTAATAACATCATGGGTCATTTAAGGTACAATTAAAATAGCTTGATAGTCGGCAAGTGGAGTGTTACATGTTAGATTATTATAAGGTAGAGATCTGAGATAGTGGAGTGCTGGTAATGTTGCTTGAACACATAGTAATTTCGAAGTGATGATTCTTAACGGGAAATGTGGAGTTTCTTTAACTCCCAAACCGTGACTTGGAACTTTGACCAGCGTAAATAGTGTGGAGATTATTTGATTCTAGATTATAGTAGTTTTTTAACTTAGCGTAATTATGTCGGGCACGCCGCAATCGCGGCGGTAAGACCCCTCTTTGAGGAGTGGCTGGATAGGCGTCACGGCGTCCTTACCTTCCGCATGACGCAGGTCCTCACCGGACACGGAAGTTTCGGGAGGTTCCTGTGTCTGATAGGGAGGGAAGAAACGCCTGGGTGTCACCACTGCGAGGATCGTCCGGAGGACACGGTGGAGCATACGGTGCAGGACTGCCCCGCTTGGGCAGAGCACCGCCGTGTCCTCACGACGGCGATGGGCGGAGACCTCTCGCGCCCGGCATTGGTCGAGGCCATGCTGCGGGGCGAGACGGAGTGGGAAGCGGTCGCCTCCTTCTGCGAAGCAGTCATGCTCGTGAAGGAGGAGGCGGGCCGCCTGAGGGAGAGGACAGCGTCCTCCCTCCATCCCAGCCGCAGTGGTAGACGCCCACGGCGTTGGACGTCACAGGACGATCTCCGGCCACCGTAGGCGCGGGCATGCGGGCAGCGAGTAATGGGCGACTTGCTGTCCGACCATGGACCATGCCCGGGTCGACGGCGCGTTGTGTTCCACGCGCGCCTCAAGGAGTGTCAGCACATTGACGGGGCCTGTAGAGGGCCAGAGCCTGCCGGGGTCGCGGGACTTACCCATCACCGTAACCCCGGTACGTAAAGGGCTCGTGAAGGACACCGTGGATTTTAGTCAGTACAAGTCTGACAGTCCCTCCCGCCCTGCCCTGGGTGGGAGGACTCATTTGATGATTTTACCACGCAAAAAAAAAAAAAAAAAAAGCGTAATTATGTGAATAAGCTTCACAAATGCTAAATCTTGGCTCAAATCAAAAATGTACACTCCACAGTATGTTATTTCTATAATTACTTCAGCACATAGCAATGTTGCTGATAAAACTTTCTGAGTCACATGTGATGTCATCCGTGGAAAGACATGGGGTGTTTTATTTTTAACACCACACATAATCGTACCACGACACAATTTGTCAACAATCTAATTTTAATAACATTTGGAATTTTATACGACGAAAACTCAAGCACAAATAATTTTTCAACACTCGAAACCCCACGCTTACTGCCTCCCTTTTATTTATTATAATATAAACAATTAGGCAGCATTTTATCACTAACGCACATCGTTCCACGGTGAATACATATTAACACTACAAACGTTGCATTTATAATTATGATAAAACCCACTCAGTCGTTGCCGTACTTTTGAAATTAATTGCCGGGGTCACGCGAAGCCACCGTCGTTTTTTTAGGGTTAAGGTACCACGATCGATTGACACTAGGGTTGTGGTTATCACCGTAAACTACTTAGTTTTATTTAATTAGAATTTTACGGTTGTATCATTTGTATTGTTTTTTATTTTATTGCCTATTGTGTTACTGTTAATTTACAACGTGATTTAAATGGGTGGTTGTTTTAACACCTTCGTAACAAAGGTCTGTGGTTTTATATTAGTGTAGGGATTTAATGACTTAAAATTTAAAGTACAAAACTGTTATCTGTCTAATTAAACAGCCTACGCTTAAGTGTTGAAATCACCATGTTTACAAATTGAGTTTTAAGTTATTTCTTAAAATCTACGATAACAAGATACTATATAAATATAAATAGCATGTATAATCTCTGATTCTAAACATAAATTACATTCATAGTTGACGGCACAGTTGGTGCAGTGGCTGAGTTATTAGACTGCTGTGCTGCGTGTCGCGGGTTCGATTCCCGCACGGAGCAAATATTTGTATGTTCTACAAGTAGTGTTTATATGTTTGTAAACACCACGACACAGGAGAAATTCCTAGTGTGGGGCAACGTTTAAAAAAATATATATAAATATATTTTATAAAAAGGCAATAAACATTTTCTCACAATAAAGAAGTCTTGTCATCTGATGGAATTGTATATAAACTTGTAATGCATAATATTCATTTAATTTAACATTGAATTTATTTTCAATCCCCTTTCAAAATAATAATACATCGCTAACAAAATACAATGTTGTTAGAAGAAAAATAAATTCAACGCGAATAATAGAAAATCTTGAGAAAATTCAATATTCCGAAGGGTGATTTCTTAATAATTTACGAGTATTAGCCGTCCCTTTTCTGCGCCCTTAATTTCGTATCACGACGAAAACACAAAAGGGTTGTTCACAAAAATGATGTAATTTAATTCAATTGAATTAAAATTTAACTCGACTGTAATGATTTGGACTTCAGAAAAATAGGGAGAAACGTATTAGGTTACGAAAGCAATAAAAAAGAAATTCCTTTCCAGACCTTTAGGTCAAAGTTGAAAGTAGGTACGTAAATAATATGATTTCAAAATTCATGAGATTTTTAATGAAAACAAACACCCCATTTCTAAGACGTGTCTGTGACAGACGGACAAACGGAAGCGGAAATGAACACTTCCTCAGCCAAAATTTTTAAAAGGCTTCCAAAGAATTAAAAGGGAAATATGACAGGCCCAGTTTTTGGCCTAGGGGTGAAGGGGTTATAATTATCTGCCTGTCAAAATAGGGGTTGATTGGTGCAAATAACTACACGGGTTTTGATAAATAAAGTTTTGGTGAAAGAGGGGTGACTACTGACAGAGTGGAAATAGCTAAGTCACTGAGCTTTTGTGAACAAGTACCAGTTTGCGTTTAGTTAATTGATTAAGTATTGGTTAAAGACGATCTTGCAGATACTATCTTTATTCTACCAAGAACGGCAAAGATGTTTTATACAATTCGGGATTTTTATTCCTCGACAATATAGCGCGGGAGCCAAGTCCAAATTTTGTCAGTGATTTCCTCGCAAGCCTTAATTTGCAGACTACATGAGGGAGTCGTGGCTATTGCTGCTTATCTCACCAACGGAACCGCAGCTGACTTCCACGAATCTTTATGATATAACTCCCTCATGTAGTCTGCTAATTATCGCTTGAGAGGAATTTGGTCACGTAAATCCGTCATTGGCCCCCGCTCTAGTAGCACAACTTGTAGACGACTGAAAATCAGAAATATTTATTTGTCTATTCTTCCGTCGACATAACCCGCATCTATACAGTAGACATGCGACGCATGCTAGAGATAGTTGAATAGACTTTAAGTTCCAGTGTAAAGGTCTATATTTCGATATTTTTTATCAGCAACGATAATATTCACGCTTCGAAAAGCTTAATTCCTAACGTTGCTAATAGCAGCGAATATTTTAGAATCACAATTTGAAAATGGAATCGCCATTTTCGAATTTACTTTACAATCCTAGATTTATAATTCGGGTGCGTTCGCTCCGGTGCTCTCGGTAAGGTAACGCTTCGTTACCCCGGCCTTGTTTCGTGTTTAATTTAAAGTACCCTCCAATTGTACCAAACCCTTTTGTTTACGAATTTGGTAAATTTTTACGTTTTTCACGATCAAAGGGATAATTGGTGATTATAATCGGGCTTTAGAACAAATGTGTGCGGTTTTAAAAGCTGTAGATAAATCGATGAGATTTTCTCGGTTTAATTTTGTGTGGCAAATTATGTTCTATTACGGTCGATATTACTTCGTAATTAAATCTGTTGGTTTATTTGTTTTTCTTAGTTAATTGGTAAAATCAGAAGTAAGTGTAGATTCTTATGTTAAAGTTACATTGATATTATACCTATGAGTAATGGTGACTGGCTTACTTACGTGTTTTCCAGACAAGTTGATCAGGCTAAATAACAGGAATGAAAAAAACAATTAGGTATTACAGAAAAAAAAACAATAGACCATAGTTGGATGCAATTTGATCCATTTAAAATGCATTTCATATAAAAACATAATCAGTTAAACGATATAAAGATTTTTCTCATGAAAATAATAATTGATTTCTTTTCTTTTATTTGATTGGATTGTTAATGTTTCTTAATCATAATAATTATGATTGTCGTAACAAGGGAAATAGAGCGCACATAATACTATTAAGTTTCGATAAAGAATAATTTATTTCTATAATTAACATTTCTGATCTTTGAACCCAACTTCAATTGAAACTCTAACCTAGCAAGTCATTAAAACAAATGAACGCAAAACCATCAAGGCGCACGTAATAACGAGTTATACTGTAGGGGTAACAAAACGTGCGTTAGTTAAGTTTTGAGTAACGTGGTAATTAGCGTTCGCTTTGTGACTGAGTATTTTGTATTGGAGTTATTGTTGGGATCTTTTTTAGGGTTTTTTATACAAATTTCTATACTAGTCCCATTGGAAAAACTTAATTAAACTTTAACCAGCACCAATACTATTTCTATTCTACCCAGAATAGATAAATTTATTTTTATACAATTCTACTTGTTTTTTGTATGAGATTATTATGATTGTGGATAAATGATATCAGCGGACAGATCAACCTTCAAGGTTAAACCGTGTATAGGTAGGTCTGGATGAGAACCGTCTACGAGTATCATAGCGAGTTTCTTCCGTGTCTCGGAAAACACGTAAAGCTCCTGGTCTCGGCTGTCATTTGTAGATCTTTGACAGTCGTTTCTGTTTGTCAAAAGCTCGAAAGTGACAACTACGCTTGCCGAGGTGGATCTAGCAGTTAAGCCTTTGTCAAACAGACTGGTGGCGTGGCGAATACGAAGCGAGGCGTTTTTACTTGTAATATATGGAATTGTTTGAATCTAGTCACATAGAAAAGCGAAAGCGATCCGATAGCGTGACCGAACCGGTGCAAAGACGTGGCGAAGGTGTATTTGCTCTGTTTGACGTCGTTCATAAAAAGTCAGCTAATACAACTGTCACGCCTCGGTTCGCTGCACCCAGTTTGACGTCTCGTATCACTTCGGACTCGGTCCGGTTCGCTATCGCCTGTCGGTTTGACAAAGGCTGCTGTTTTGTGGAGGTCGGTCAGGCAGTCGTTTCATATAAAATACTGATATACAGCTGCATTCCAATATGGTTGGAACGTAATGTATTGTGGTTCAATGGAGCAACCCAACGTGAGCAATAGCACAACGTTAATGTGAAAGTCTCTACATTTTAAACATAGAATTGATAAGAACGATAAAAATCTTTCCACATTCTGTCACTTTTCTATTCTTTCGTCGACAAAACCGGTTTTGTACGGTTTAATGCTACGTATGCTGGAGTTAGGTGTCAATAAAATATGAAACTTACCAACATCTGACGCATCTGCTTTTAAATCTTGGTTGTGTTACCTGAGAAAAACAAAATTAAATGTTTATTAATATCTTTTCGAACTCTAGAAAATAGCGAAATTAAATTAACAGCAGAAATCTATAACATTTAATCATTCGCCACGGAGCCTCGTTGTGGTCTACTTTCATATATAGGGAACCTGTGTTCCAGCAGTCGGATCATCACAGGTTGGTTATCACCTTTTTTTACTTATAATATCATTGTTGATTATGCTGTAGTAAACTCGATACAAAATACACATATAAATGTAGGTATATACATACGTAAAATGCAGAAAACCACATCTATTATTTAATTACTTACGTAAATATAATCGGATTTGCATATTTTGTGTTCCCAAAATTTTCCCTCTTCGTGTAAACTTGAAATCTTTGTACTCGTTCCACTAATGGCATACCTGTAAGTATGTACGCTTTTGAAACTGCTGTTTAAAGACGTCATTAGCTACCTAATTAAAATCAAATCAGCCTTACAACTCTAATAAATTGGCTTCGCGCACCCTTTCACTTCCAAAATCACAACCAGAAGCAAAATGCTACCAAAAATTTAATTTTCAATATCACGAAACGTGAAGACAGATTTTACCAAATTCTATTAATTTATTTAACGTTTGGTTCATTCAATGTTCGGTTTGATATAGGTATTTTTTCTGTATGTAAAACTTTAAGTTAATATTATTGAACAATAAATCTATGACAGATGAGACACCGACTTTCTTTTGTCTCGCTCTTCTCTAGTGCGTGTTTTAGAACGTCATGTTTCTTCACGATGTTTTCTTCACCTTTTGAGAGCACACAAATGAACTCGTCTGTCTGGGTCCATCCAAACACCTTTAACTCGTTAGTCAGGGCCGTTAATACAAACTAGAGATTGAATGTCTAAAATTACTTGGTGAAATTGGACCTCAGCTTCATAAATTAAGAAAGAGTTAATTGTACATCAAAACGAAGATAAGTTATTCATGGTTTTGAAGCAAATGACTCGCGTAGGCCCATTGCACAAAGTGAATTCTTAATACACGAAATTATAAACGTTTAAGATGCTTAGCACGGCTCTGATTTGAAAGGGGAATTAAACTAATGTTGTGAAAACGGAAGGGAGAACGTTAAAAGAGATATAAATGCTTTACAAATGGAGGGTTTTATTATTAATATTTTGTCATTTAGAATGGGCTTTTAAGTCCTACAAATTAGCTTGGAAATGTTCTTTTGCCGAAAATGAACCTTGTAACTTCGCTGTTTGTTTCTGTTTATCCAGAAGTGGTAAAAAGATAATGAAGTGTTAAAATTATCTGATAGAAAATTCTATGATAAATCCATTAGTCATGCCTTCAGTCATACAACTTCTGTTGATGTAGGGTATTTTTTTTTAACGTGGTAAAATCTTCAAATGAGTCTTTCCACCCAGGGCAGAGCGGGAGGGACTGTCAGACTCGTACTGACTAAAATCCACGGTGTCCTACAATAGCCCTTTACGTTCCGGGGTCACGGTAATTCGTGAGTCCCGCAACCTCGCCAGGCTTTGGCCCTGTACAGGGGGCCCCGTCACTGACACTCCTTGAGGCGCGCGTGGAACACAACGCGCCGTCAGGGTATGATGTATATAATGTCATAAAATCTTATAAATAGTCATAATCACATAAAATGCTGACTGATGCATTATCACAGCATCCCAATGCCAGGCGTCGATACAGGCTAATCCTATTGATGATCAGGTCAACTATCAGCTAATCTTAACACAGAAAGCCAGATTTTATAATTTCTTAGAACAAATGTTCCCATGTTGCGAATATTCGCAAACCAAAACAATATCCGAGCACAACATTAGTTTGCACACTTGAAAGCTGTCAGTATTCTCCCATCGCGCGTCCCATCAGCAACAGATCCTCACCATCTTATTGCGTCTTCTATTGCTCTACAAATATACATCGACACCTCAGTATTTGGACACATTTCTATGTCGTATCCACTAAGTCTTATGTCAATATTTGGTGTGTTCACCTCATTCCTAGTAGGCTCACACTCTCCACCAACAACTCTATCAACCGAATCTGAACCCTGTTCAACAGCAATACAGACTGTATCATCTGCAAATAAAAGATTGCAAGTACATTGTACAATATACAAGCGTTACGAATAATGTTTACTTTTGCAGCGATTTTCGACTCTGTTGTCATGATTTAAGGGTGATTTCCTCTTGTTTGCCGAGATGATTTTGTTGTTACTCTTCGGAATTTTTCTTGTGAACTACCAGAATTGTTAATCTTATTTAAGCTTCGTAAGCTCCGTATAATCATTTCTTAGTCTGTGTGTAATTTTATAGAGGTTCGTGTGAAATATGTCTTTATTAGTCACATTATCGCTTAAGTCAGACGTTCAACCTACTTCTCTTAAATCTTCTCTATGTATCTATCCTTCCGGGGTCGCGGGACCAAGGAATTACCGTGACCCCGGTACGTAAAGGGCTATTGAAGGACACCGTGGATTTTAGTCAGTACAAGTCTGACAGACCCTCCCGCCCTGCCCTGGGTGGGAGGACTCATTTGATGATTTTACCACGCAAAAAAAAAAATGTATCTATCCTTATATGTGATTAATTGATTATGTTATTGTCTTATAGCACAAGTATATTATTTAATCAGTAATAAATGTTGTACTGTATTTACTATTGCTGTATGATTTCTATACATAGGTATAATACAATTGAAACAGACCAAAGCAATATTTTAGATTTTTTGTCTGTCTGTCTGTATGTTTGTCAATAAACCTCTTTCTATTCTTCAAGCTCTACTTTATAAAGTTTTGATGAAACTTTATGAACTCAAATAAAATACCTAATTTAATTATTTATTAAATACATCAATTAAAAGTAACCAATCTAATGGTGTCTTAACTTTGTATAAATCTTTATTTATACTCCTACCTAACTTTGATAACTTTTTACCAAAATGAACTTCAACCATACCGAACAAACCTCTTCAACTAAATAGAAAAATCAGAAAACTACCGAAACATATTTCTATTTTCATTTTCCTCGTTCAAGAAATCTCATGAAAGAGCATGCTTAAGATATTTTCTGAAAAAAGAAACTATTCAATCAAAATTTGAGGCCGCCCTCCCTTGCAGACGAGGGATAAAATAGCTCCCAGTCTTCAATCAGGGGTTGATTTCCACCCTATCATTATGGGGCGGTATGTTACTAGTTCGCTCTTCCCTCATTTAATTGAGGACTACGATTTAACTTTGCTTAACCAAGTATACATGGAGTAATTTGTAGTTATTTCCTTTTGGTAGTCGCAATTTGACAGCTACAATAAATTCCAAATCTAATTAATCCCACATTTACATTTTTGATAAATATTAATTTAGGAAGTACGTGTTCACTTTATCATTAATTAGTAAAATAGATTTTGGCATCTCATTATATTGAATTAAAATAAAACTAAACTAACCTATTACAGATCATCGAAAAAATTATCCTCAACGCTGTCAGCTGGTAAACTATAGGGCCATGGGGTCCGAGTGCTCACAACCTCTACAAAGAAATTTCTAAAAGACTTTTTGACGCCTCCCGTGACCCAAGAGCTGGCTTTTACCTTGGCCAGAGGCTAAGTATTGCCATACAGAGAGGCAACGCCGCCGGTCTCTTGGGCACATTACCAGCTGACAGCGTTGAGGATGAATTTTTCGATGCTCTATTTTTCGATGATCTAATAGTTTAGTTTTATTTTAATTTAGTATTTTTATATTTCTATAGTTTGGTTTATATTTATTTATTTGTATAACAAAATATTATCCCCAAAAAAAATTATACTGAAAAAAAAAACAAAGTCCCCGTTAAAGAAAATATCTTAAAATCTTCATGAATGTTCACTGATTGGCATCAGCGCTAAGAGACCTTTACTTTGTTTATTAACTTACTAACGACTAACTTCATAGACTGGCCGGCTTGTTTGGACTTCATATGTTTTTCAGACACACAAGTTTAGGAATCGAACACAAAAAAGTTTGTTGTGAAATTAGTTAGTTTTTTACCTGTCCAATTTAGGTAAATAACTTATTTCAGCTTGGAAAATATAGTTACAAAGTTACACCTTTTTTTTAACGTGGTAAAATCATCAAATGAGGCCTCCCTCAGGGCAGAGCGGGAAGGACTGTTAGATTCGTACGTATAAAAATCCACGGTGTCTTTCAATAGGCCTTTACGTTCCGGGGTCACGGTCATTCGTGAGTTCCGCGACCACAAAGTTAAACTTTTTTTTTACGTGGTAAAATCATCACATGAGTCCTCCCACCCAGGGCAGAGCGGCAGGGACTGTCAGATTCATACTAATAAAAATCCACGGTGTCCTTCAATAGCCCTTTACGTACCGGGGTCACGGTAATTCGTGAGTCCCGCGACCAACCCAGTAACACCTTGAGTAATCTCACAAAAAAACGTACTACAATATCAAAGTAGCTCAATTTGAAGCTTCCTACGCACCTTACTTCTTTCTTAGGAAATCGCTAACAGTTCTAATAACCCCCCTTTGGAGTAAGCAGCGTGAAAATTAGACCTCTTTGCACCGCTAAATAAAATCGTATTGTAATAATGTAGTACGAGTTTGGTTAGAAGTTACAGTTGTGTGGTAATGTATGAAATTAAATTTGTGATATTTTAAGCAGCTGGTATGTATCGTTTTTATATTACTTTTATTTTACATGATATAAAATGAACCATCCATTAATACTTATGTAATGGAAATGAGATACTCTGATACATAGTGTTCCTATAAGCATACAATCAAGTAATACAGATTATGGACGAGATCCCTTGATTTTTTTAAGTTGTCAATATACAAGGTTATGCCGCATTTGCCGAAGTTGGTCTGTGGATGGGTGACCATTTATCATAGTCAGTTTCCTCTGTGCCCCAGAAAGCTCGTAAACCCGTGGCCCCGACTGTCATGTGTACATCTTTGACAGTTGAAACTGTTAGTCAATACTTCGAAAGTCTGACAAACAGTCTTACTGAGGAATATTGTATTACCCAGTAACTGGGTTTTAGAGGTAGACAGGAAGTCGTATCCAGTTAGACTGGAACTCGACTCCAACATGGTTGGGAAAGGATAAACAGGTAACCGTGACTCTGGAACGTAAAGGGCTACTGAAGGAAGAACTTGGACTTTAGTCAGTACGTGTCCGACAGTCCCTTCCGCCAAACCCAAGGTGGCAGGACATATTTGATGATAAAAAAGTCTATATTTTTGTTATTACGTTTTATAGGTATTCAAATAATTTCGTAAATTCCACAAATAAATGCCTAATTATGTACATGAGCAAGAGAAATACAGAAAGAGTATTAAGTTTAAGTATGATTGAGAATACCCCGACTATAAAAACACACTGTATATTTACACATACAGGGTGTATAAAAACCGCAGCCTGATGAGGCTTATAATAGTTACATTACCCTGTATATGGACATTACGAGGTCCGGGGGTCCATATCGCGGACATTTTAAGTACCTTTTCACACCTTTGTCAAGGGACTAATAAAATGAAAGAAGTTTTATTTCTTAAATGGCTTTTAAAGTATTCTGAATTCACTTTAGGATGTGCCGACGAAATGTATTGTGTTTGTTGAGCATTTCTCACTTACAAGGAATATTTTACTAGTGATAAAATGAAACCGGTCGTATTTAAGGTTATTATTTGTATTTTAACAGTCCCGGCAGGGGTTTGAAACTGTGAGGGGCTAGTCAGTTTCCTAACAGCTCCAAAAGGCACACGTGAAACAAAACGTATGGCCGACTCGAGCTTAGTCCTTGATCGGACGGCGAGCTACCAAGCCTGCGCAACGTTTATGAAGCACTTCGGCCGTGTTTTAGCTTAAGTCTTTTACAGCTCGGCGAGTCCTGTTGAAGTTGTAAAAATTCCCTGTTATTAACAATTTTGATCATCGATTCGTCCCTCTGCGTAAGCAGAATTGATATTTGATTAGCATGACAAAGATGATTAAACACATCGCACCTTTAGAATTAAAGTGGCCTAACTAAAAATTTTAAGCAAATGACTTTTATGCATCGAATGACCTATAAACATGTATTCTATTCGTTTTTTAAAAAGAAACCGGCTCTTCTAGCCCAGAAAAGGTATAACGCACTGTTTCCGTCTCTTTCAAATCACGCTCTTTCCCCGCGTCCCTTGGTATTGAATTAATAAATAACATTTTCCCAAAATCTGGAATTTTGGATTACGCCACTTCTATTCTAAAGGTGCGACATTGTTTTCTTTAAACCATAAACATTGTCCCACCATATTTTTTTATATAAACGAACAACCAGACTCGGAAAAACTACCTGTAGATCATACAAAATTACAAATATTTATGACATTGACATAAAATGCTAGAACGCTTATGTCAATCATGTTGAAAGTCACTGTAGAAATACGAAACGTCTATGCTCGTTAGACTTATTAAAGAAAATATGTCAAATTGGTGATCACTGGTTTGTCAAAAGTTGACAAGCGATCGCAGTTGCTCAAAATTATTATTCCACCTTAATCTCGCTTCTTTCAATTTCTACAGAAACTGTTCATCCAATTCTGTACTAGTAATCTAAAAAACATTGATACAGGAGGGTACATACATAGAAAAATAATCAGCCCCTCCATTGAATACTATTAGACTAAGCAGCTGTTCAGCCGCTGTGCACCTGGGATGCTAAGTTTTTTCTATTGCTAAGATAAGCGTCGATTACACATTACCGCCATTAGAGGACTTACGTATGCACTATCAAAGCCCCCGGCTGCTCCATACGAACATGTTTTTAAATATGTAAGTGTAGGGCTTTTTCTTGCTTTGTGAATAAAACTGATAAGAATTTTACATTAAAGTTTTAGAGACAAAATAGATTTTGTGTTGCTCTGCACTTTTAGCCATTTATGGAACGACAAAAGCAAGGTGCACAGTTAGATTTTTTCGCTTGCTGTAGATAAAAGGCCTGTAGCCATGTTACAAACGATAAACGCAAACGTTGAGTAGGGTTTAATAGATTTTTAACTTTATGTAATTGGGTCTAAAGTTAAAGATCTATCTAAGATTTCAAAGCGTTTTCGTTCGTTCCAGTTGCTAACGCTCAGAAATCTTTAATAGATTTTCAACTTTAGATTCTAGGGCATAAAGTTGAAAATCTATTGGCGAGTACCGAGCGTTTACGATTGTCGTTTGCGACTTGGCTAGGGGGGCAGGTACGAAACTCCTAACTCATTGTATTCCTTTTGAAAGACTGCGTTGAAGCCTAAAAATGAAGGCTACAAAAAGGGTCTTAAAGAGGGTATAAAAGCGGCATTAATAAAAATATTACTTAGGAATGAGGTGACAGTCCTGATAACAAGTAGGTCCAGAGTATTAAACAATGCTGAGGTTGTGGGTTTGTGCAGTGGTCGTACTGTTTAAGCAGGATACTGTAGAACCTTGGGTCGCAAAGGGCAACGAGGGAAAATGTGGATGGATATTTGGTCAGTAAAACTCTGATAGTCGTTTCCGCTCCACTCAGGGTGGGGGGGGGAAACTCATTAAGATTTTTACAACAAAAAAAAAGTACGAAACAAGTTGTACATCACACACTATATATATTGATACAGACGGTATAAGTACACACAATAGAACTATTTCTTTTGTCAAGAATTTCCACCGCTACAAAAACACTTTCTCCAAAATAAACCTGCCCAAACATGACAAAACACTCGTCGAAACAAATACCAAAAGAAAATCAATTCAAAGGAAAAGGTTTCGTCGTTAATTGTGTCTCCAATTCCATGTGTATCAGTAATCCGTTTACCCGCGATTGTTTTTAGCTCACATCTCCTCCATACGTTTGAAACACGCGTCCTTCGAGCCGGATCTCCGCTGCCATGCCGCAATTACTGAGGCTGAGGATTTCATTGCCAAATATTTTCCTTTATCCGTTGAGGGTGGGTGAAGGGAGAAGTGACAGCGGTGATAAAGCTTTGCTTTGATCAACTAGCTCAACTACTCTCTCTCTACAACTACACACATCAAAAGTGTCTAGGGATCAACATATATTTTTGCAATAACTTTTCTCCTGATTGATATTAATTAAAAATTTTTTTAAGGATTCATCAAATAAAGTGTTTTCGTTTGTCACAGTAACAATAAACCAAGTCACCTTTGCATTAATAAAGAAATTTGCCATTTTCCTAATAAAGGGATTTTTGACATTTGAACCACTAACACAAAAGTTCGAAAAAAAGACTGAAATAACAGTTTTCTTTAAAATTTTATTGGGTAACTTAAACAATTAATAATCCGTGTTTCTACCGCGAACACTAACAACACAAGAACATCGGTTTGGCATACTCAAAATGAGTTCATCCAAATCACGCTGTGTAATGGCCGCCCATGTTCGTTGCAACAACAAAAAAAGGTCTTCTTGCGACTGGATACCCTCCATATTCGGCAGAGCTCTTCTCTGTAGCATATCCCATGCATGCTCAATCGGATTCAAGTCTGGCGACTGAGCAGGCCAGGGCAGGACATTGATGTTAGCTGCGGCGAGAGTCTGTCTTACAACTCTTGCGGTGTGCGGTCGTGCATTATCATGCATTAACTGAAATAAGGGACCGATTTGCACTTGTAGAGGAACGATGACGTCTGATACAATCATCTCAGCATAAATTTGAGCGTTGAGGTTGCCTCTGATCCAAATCAACTCAGTTCTTCCGCCGATCCAAATACCCGCCCATACCATGATGGTTCCACCACTATAAGGATGGACTTCCTGGCAGGATTTTAATCGCTGTTGGCGTCCAGGGCTTCTCCAGTGTCGTATACGTCTTGTATCCGGTCTCATACCAAAACGAGACTCATCAGAGTCCATCCTTATAGTGGTGGAACCATCATGGTATGGGCAGGTATTTGGATCGGCGGAAGAACTGAGTTGATTTGGATCAGAGGCAACCTCAACGCTCAAATTTATGCTGAGACGATTGTATCAGACGTCATCGTTCCTCTACAAGTGCAAATCGGTCCCTTATTTCAGTTAATGCATGATAATGCACGACCGCACACCGCAAGAGTTGTAAGACAGACTCTCGCCGCAGCTAACATCAATGTCCTGCCCTGGCCTGCTCAGTCGCCAGACTTGAATCCGATTGAGCATGCATGGGATATGCTACAGAGAAGAGCTCTGCCGAATATGGAGGGTATCCAGTCGCAAGAAGACCTTTTTTTGTTGTTGCAACGAACATGGGCGGCCATTCCACAGCGTGATTTGGATGAACTCATTTTGAGTATGCCAAACCGATATTCTTGTGCTGTTAGTGTTCGCGGTAGAAACACGGATTATTAATTGTTTATGTTACCCAATAAAATTTTAAAGAAAACTGTTATTTCTGTCTTTTTTTCGAACTTTTGTGTTAGTGGTTCAAATGTCAAAAATCCCTTTATTAGGAAAATGGCAAATTTCTTTATTAATGCAAAGGTGACTTGGTTTATCGTTACTGTGACAAACGAAAACACTTTATTTGATGAATCCTTAAAAAAAAAATTAATTAATATCAATCAGGAGAAAAGTTATTGCAAAAATATATGTTGATCCCTAGACACTTTTGATGTGTGTATTTTCAGCAGCTTCATAAAAACTAGTTTTGAAGCTAATGGCTATTATAAAATATTTTTCTTATTTTATTAGCTGGATGTTTCTGTGCTATTTATCACATGATGATGATGACATAACAAACGTTTGTATAAATAAAACAGCTTTTTATGATGAAACTAGCTTTTGCCCGCGACTTCGTTCGCGTGGAATAGTGACTTCCAGCAGATTTTTGGTTTTACCCACATAGTTCCCGATCTCGCGGGATATTCTAGGGAACTCTTCAAAAATCAACATAATGAGCTCTGCGTTTGAATTTAAGAGATGTATACTCATTTAGGGCATTAAAGCCGTTTTGCCGATCGAAAAAGGCGAAAATGTTATTTTTCCCTTATTTTCTCATCATTCTACTGATTTGACATTTCAGTCCAAAAGGAAAAAAGACTGTTTCTCCCTTGACAAATTTTCTATTATTTTAGGTTTTAGAGATTATGAAAGTTTCTTATACCAAGACATTTCTGTTTACCACGTTTTTTAGTTTAGCCATCCTTTGCAAAAATATAAAGGTTTTGTGGTTTCGACACTCTTGAGCACGCAACGTAGAGTTGTCCATGGGAGAAACAGTCTTTTTCAAGATGTACCCCCGCAACTTTTAGCGTTTGCCCTTGGGCTTTATTTATGGTCATTGGAAACGCAGTTTACAGCGGAAACTGAACTCTTTTGAATTGGAATGGCAAATCAGTTGGAATGATGGGAATACGGGAATAAGAAAAGTTTCGCCTTTTGCCATCCCAGTCATAATAACGGCTTTAATGACATTCCGTCCTAAATAGGTTATTTGTAACCGTATGCCGTTATATAGTCTTGGTGGATCTAGTTATATACAATAGTTTCTCATAAGCATCACAGGAACACCAATTATATACAACGGAACAATTTAAAATTTACGAAACAGGACCAGTCCACATAAACTATCATACAACCGACAATAAGTACAATTTTGGTTCCAACGCCATCTATCAATCCATAGTGACAACTCGTGTAACGATCGACACCATTGAACGATCACCGCCATCTATTGAGAGTTTAAGGAATTATCTATACTCCGTTAGAGCATTTCATAAATTTTATTTTTTATTTTTATTTTTTTGTAATAAAAACTATCCTATGTCCTTTCTCAAGTTCCAAACTATTTTTGTACCAAATTTCACACAAATCGGTTCAGTAGTTTAGGCGTGAAGAAAAGACAGACAGACAGACAGACAGACAGACAGACAGACAGACAGACAGAAAGACAGACAGACAGAGTTACTTTCGCATTTATAATATTAGTTAGGATACCAAAAATAACTGATCAATATAATTCAGACACACTATGAAAAGCAAAGAAGACTTTTTTTTTACGTGGTAAAATCATCAAATGAGTCCTCCCAAAGACTGGCAAATGTTACAAATGACAATGTTCCAGAAACCGCTTCATCGCTCACCTTGAGCAGATCCAATCCTCCCCCAGTGTTCATTATTGAAAGGTCGCAATATAGCCTGCGCCCGCCCATGCCGCGTCCCTTAATTAGGACATCTTCGATATTACTCCCGAAAGGTGTGCGACCAACGACTTGCTGGGACGTGTGACCCGATACTCTATGGACCATTCTTTGTACTAATATTGGTCCAGTTTATTTAAGCTAGTTATTACTGTTAATTATTGTCCAATTTGTTGTGTGTTGGTATTCTAATTTGTGGGTCTGTGAGGATCCATTTGGTTGCAATAAGATTAAATCTTAAATTTTTACCCCGACCTGAGCAGTCAAAATCAAATTGACCCCGGAACGTAAAGGGCTGTTGAAGAGCACCATGGATTTTAGTCAGTACGAGTCTGACAGTCCCTCCCGCTCTGCCCTGGGTGGGACTCATTTGATGATTTTACCACGATAAAAAAGAAGGACGGATTTTTGAAAATCAAAGTTTCATTCCGGGTAAAGTCAATTTATTGTATGTCATGAATTGGTCAATTATATGTGTTTTCATGTTATGTGCTATAAAAAAATAAACACATATTATATTTGCAGACATTTTTTCAATTAATTTAATTATGATTGTGTTGTAGTTAAATAGTTTATTCAGCATGAGTGAGTATATATACGAAATATATATAATATACGAAATAATATCAAAATAAAGCACTGTTTTAGGTTCGTTTGATTTGGATATAATTATTTCATTGCGTTTTAAATCAAAAGAAACTTGGTACATAAACAGGATAAAATAGCGTACTTAGTACTAGATTTCCGTATTTTACTAACGGCGTAATTGATGTAATTACGGAGATTGTTGTATGGAAAATGAAAAAGTGTCTCTAGTGATGATTTTACCACGATAAAATAAATAAATAAATAAATAAATATTCCACAACTATCACACAACGCCATCTAGTCCCAAGCTAAGCAGAGCTTGTGTTATGGGTACTAGACAACTGTAAAACATACTTATATATTTCTAAATACATACATATTATAGATAAATTTAACCCAGACACAGAACAAATGATCGTGCTCATCACACAAACATTTGTCCTGGGTGGGAATCGAACCCACGACCTCCGGCATAGCAGTCAGGGTCACTAACCACTAGACCAACAGGCCTGTCTCATAAAAAAAATGTATAGGTACGAATAACGAACTGTTTTACCATAAAATTAACGTGAAAATTACCGTTTATGTCACAAAAACGTGAAGACTATGCCCAGTACATATTTTGTGTCCAAAGAACTGATTCATTACTTTACAACCTATTCCTGGGTTGTAATTTCCATACAATTCAGTAAATCATTAATTTTTACAAAATCAAAGATGGCTACGACCTTTTTTATGACTATAGTTTTGCAGTTTTCCCTCGTAAGTACTGAAATGAACTGGAAAGTTTGGTTTCGGTTACGAAAAAATTTTCGCAGTTAACATATTAGTTAGGACACGTAAATGTATTTGTGAAACCACAATATGTAGTTTATTTTCCTGATAGTTTCAACAGGATAATAAAAATACGAGCAATAGGTCCTTTTTAAAGGACCGACAAAGACACGGAAAACCACAGCCTTATGACGACGTACCACCTGCCTTTTTTTACGATCCTAAAATCATCAAATGAGGCTTTTTCAATTTTCCAGACGTCACTCTAAATATCCACCCTGTTACTTCGGTTTTCCTTGGAACCCAACGTGTCGTGGACTCGATCATCCATCCAAAAATCCTAACATCACATTTATAATATTACTAGCTATTGCCAGCTTCATCCGCTAAAATTTAAAAATTATCCCACGGGAAGATAAAATTGGGATGAAAACTATACTGTGTGTTAGTCTAACGTAACGCAAGTCTACGGCAGACGATCTCCGGCCACCGTAGGCGCGGGCATGCGGGCAGCCAGTAATGGGCAACTCGCTGTCCGACTATGGACCATGCCCGGGTCGACGGCGCCTTGTGCTCCACGCGCGCCTCAAAGAGTGTCAGCAGAGTGACGGGGCCACCCTCTAGAGGGCCAAAGCCTGCCGGGGTCGTGTGTTTGTACGAATTACCGTGACCCCGGAACGTAAAGGGCTATTGAAGGACACCGTGGATTTTAGCCAGTACGAATCTGACAGTCCCTCCCGCTCTGCTCTGGGTTGGAGGACTCATTTGATGATTTTACGACGTAAAAAAAATGTGTTATTCTAAGTTATAAACTATCTGTGTATCATCCATTTGCGTAAAAAACTTACAAACAACCATCCATCAATTCTCACAAACTTTCGCATTTTTATAATATTGGTAAGAGAATATTTATCTTATTAATAGAAACTCCTTACGTATCAAATTGTGCATTATCCTCAGTCGCAGTGGTCACCCTATCCCCAATATTGTATCCTGCTAAGCTTCTTAATGAAACATCCGCTCATTTCGTCACAGATTCCTTATAATTGGGACTATGTCACGAATTTCATTCTCTCTCGGAATCGTGTGAAAAAAGTGTAAGCTATCATTATTATTTATGAGCTGTATACTATCATACTTAATTATTTTATATATTTTTAATGAAAATGATTTTGAGGAGGTGGTGACCCAGTAATAACGGCCACGATTTACGAGTTGTAAGTCGTAGGTTAAAACCCAGCCAGGCGCATTACTTTGTGTAATTTACTTCTTCACCACTGCTCTTAAACCTATACTCTGCATTTACATTTAGCATTAAGTCCATCGAGGAATCCCTTATGTATACTATATGAATGATATAGGTATACACACTTAATTACATATTTTTTTCAGTAAACTAAACAAAACCTATAGGTTGGTAATTTTTTTTTAAAGGCTCTAATAATTTCTCCTGTACCGTGGGTGCGTTAACAAACATATAAACTTACATACACAAATGCCCAGACCTGAAACAACTACTTGTAGATCATACAAATATTTGCTCCGTGCGTGAATCGAACCCGCGACACGCAGCGCAGCAGTACAATCGCTCAGCTACTGCACTAACCTTGCCATTACGAGCAAACTGTTCTGAAAGTTGGGAAAACCGCGTTATGTAATGTGACGCTATTTGCTTTAAGCAGACAGCATTATTTCAAATTAAGACAATTAATTATAACCAATTATCATTTTCAATATTGAAAGATAACCTAAAACTTAAAAGAAACTTTATTTTCATGTGTCCAAGAACAAAAGCCATACCTTTCGTTTTTCAATATAATAATCACTTAACAGCTCAATTATTGAAGCATTACCCCGAGTGTATTTAAACCCTTGCCATTTAGGAAACCTCATTAATCTGAAGAAAAATAACTTTGAATAAACAATTCGAGCAATCTTATAAGGGTTGGCATACATTGGGTAAGACGCGATTTGACGCGGGAACGTGAGACTAAACTTGAGTTTTAGTAGTTAAGTTTGTGTCAAATTAAGGCAAACCTATTGCCTTAATTTGCTATTAACTTCTGGGAATGTAATGCCAACCACAGAAGTCATAAATATTTCTGAATTTGACAAAACCCATTGATATTTTGAACGACCTAACTCAATATCTCCTTCTCAGTAAACTATTTTTGCAAAGATTGCACATTAATTTTCATTCGATAACGTTAGTCTTCTGATTGAGAATTTTGAAGAATGATGTACTTACCTATCTTCTTTTTTACGTTTGTCAAAATGACACAAGTGAGGAACATTCATAAAAGTAACGTAATTGATAAAACCAATATTCCAGCTCATCCCTTTAGCAAAATATTTCACTTAAAGACAAGACAATAAATAAAACAGTAGGATTTTCCCATTATTATCCAAGAAGTAATACTTAAACGTGATTGTTATTTGAAAGACACTTGAGTAATTGCCTCACATCCTGTAACCGATAGGTATTGATAATAAGTACATTATTTATATCGTAGTTAAGATATACTATGAAAAACACGCCATGTCAAAGTCTGTGGTGTTCGTAAACCGTTCCAGACTGTCTTACCGTCCTTGGGGTCCATGCAGGAGTTGACCCCCAATAATGGCAACAATGGTTGTCTACCCATCTCGTTGTAGCCGGGTGACAAATAGGATAATAACTAATCATCTATGACTTATTG
Organism: Agrotis puta; assembly: GCA_943136025.2. Classification (NCBI taxonomy): domain Eukaryota; kingdom Metazoa; phylum Arthropoda; class Insecta; order Lepidoptera; family Noctuidae; genus Agrotis; species Agrotis puta. The sequence continues at coordinate 16,280,269 of OW964183.2, read as the reverse complement.
TAACACTTTAATATTTAACATCCATTTATTACATCTTTTTAAATTCATTGAAGTCTAGTGGGTAAAAATGATTTAGACTCTAAATTATTTCTTAGTCCTCACAACCCAGTAACTGGGTAATATGATAGTAACTCCTAGTGCACGATGACCTTAGTTCTATAAATATAAAGCTACACATTCACGATCCGACACAGCAATTGTTTTACACAGGAATCGTGTCACCCTAAAATGAAACTTTGCACGTAAATAACTTTGAGGAAACCCTGGGGTCCGCGGCTGTGCTGTTTATGAAGATAATTTTACTTTTTGTAAACATTAATGAATGAGAATACGGATAGGAAAGTGAAAAGTTACAACAGAGTTCACTTTTTATACATAGAAAAGCTATTTTTATGACGTAAGTAGTCAAGTTATGAATTACAGCCCTTTAGAAGAATGCCATATTTTTTCAATTTAGATCCAAGCAACACTATCAGCCAAGACCCGTGACTTAGCATAACATATTTATATATATATATTTGCATTACTAAACATGTCTACCGTAAAAACGCTACATGAAAAATGAACAGTAGTTTCTGCTTACAAGATTTTTTTGTACTTCTCACAAACTACTTAAACATCTCTAAGTTTAAACCCCTAAAGACGATATTTCAAGAAATTTTGGCATTTGAATAGTAAGAATAATGTTGTGTTTACGCACACGCAAAGCATAAACTTGAACACCCCTTAGAATTTTTAGCGGGCGATCTAATTTCTCGGAAAATGTGCCCCGTGATGTAAGTCGGCAGAATCATAATTTGAATCATTGGGACGTAACGCGTTGCTAAGGACGGCTGGAGATGGCCGACTTGTCGGTGCGACTAAACGCAGTTAGCATTTGTCGAGGTATTTTTGAAAGATTTATTACGAGCAATGAATAAATCATGCAAATACTTTTGATGGAAATTAAACAACCTCATGATGACCTCTGGGTAAGCTCACTCCATCGTAGACTTAGTCTATGTTACTTTTGAACTACACTAGAGTCCGAAATGAGGAGATCCGTAGACGAACTAAAGTCACCGACATAGCCCACCGGATAGCAAGCTGAAGTGGCAATGGGCAGGCCATATTGCTCGCAGAGGAGATGGCCGATGGGGACAAAAAGTACTCGATTGGAGACCACGGACTAGCAAGCGCAGCGTAAGAGGTCCACCAACAAGATGGACAGACGACCTTATAAAGGTCGCCGGAAGACGCTGGATGCAGGTCGCTTCCAACCGGTATATGTGGAGATCTAAAGGGGAGGCCTATGTTCAGCAGTGGACGTCCTTTGGCTGAGATGATGATGATGATGACACTAGAATCAGGAGGTAACCCATATAAAAACATTCGCTTGTTGAAAGCTCCTCAAATGGTAGATAAAATCAATTAATCATTAGTCTGTTATCAGGTAAAACTATGCATACCTCATACCGAAATAAGTTACTTTTGTTTGAGTCATCTAAAAGTAATGGTACTATGTTTATATTCAAAATTCTCTGAACGCTGACTTGATAAACTAGTTACCATAATAGTACTATACAAGTAGTAGTAATGATAAGAATTTTTCCGTATTCATACATATGTTATAACGCGACAGTCACTATCTGTTTGTATGTTTTGACGTCTCGCACACAATATTGGTACGAATGCGCTCTGACAGAAACATTAATGCCTTTGTCAAACAGACAGGTGAAAGCGAAGCGTTTTCGAAGCGATACCGAACCGAAGCGAGACGTCAGTCCCATAGTTCTGTCACGCTATCGGACCGCTTTCGCTTTTCTATGTGACTGGATTCAAATAATTCCATACACTACAAATAAAAACGTTACGCTTCGCATTCGTCACGCCTGTCTGTTTGACAAAGGCTTAACAGTTTTTTTTTCTATCATTGATTATTGAGTCAAATGCTTTAGTTGAAATTGGGCGAATAAAATTTGCCTATTGTTTAGTATTATGGTGAATGAAAATCAAATTATTTCCAAATACTAAGAATATTGCAATCATTTTCCTTACAGAGTTTGGGTCGGTTTCCAATCGAACCGGATTCCGCTGAATATCAGTATTTTACATGGAGTGACTATCTGACCTCCGCAACTCAGTATATTGGTGATACGATATCCCATGGTAAGACTAGTTATCAGACTTTAGAGCTTCTGACTAACAATAACAAATGTAAAAGATTTACAAAGAAAAGTCTGAACGAATATTGCATAAAAACTTTTCAACGAAACCGAACCCAGAACGTAATCTTCAGTACCCCACATTGCCACCACTAAACCAACATAGAGTTCTCAGAAAACATCACACCACACGACAACCTTCATCATCATCACCTTGCTATCAAAATGACATAACCAATATTTACAGATCGCACATTCGTCAGATGCCTTAGATAAAAATTGAGATAATAATATAATGTGATCAAGATTGGAATGATTCTCGCCGATGGCATTTCACGTATGTATACAAGATAGCATTTACTGGTAAACCGTATCAAAATTATTTGTAACACAAATAATAACGCATGGTGGAGATATGCTTTTTTGAAGTCACAGCGAGATTGGTGAATCGGGCATTTGAATTAGTTACTAGCATATAGCTGGACAGTGGTAGACGCCCACGGCGTCGGACGTCGCAAGACGATCTCCGGCCACCTCAGTCGCGGGCATGCGGGCGGCGAGTAATGGGCGACTCGCTGTCCGACCATGGACCATGCCCGGGTCGACGGCGCGTTGTGTTCCACGCGCGCCTCAAGGAGTGTCAGCATAGTGACGGGGCCTGTAGAGGGCCATAGCCTGCCGGGGTCACGGGACTTTCCCATTACCGTGACCCCGGTACGTGAAGGACAACGTGGATTTGAGTCAGTACAAGTCTGACAGTCCCTCCCGCCCTGCCCTGGATGGGAGGACTCATTTGATGATTTTACCACAAAAAAAAAGCATATAACTGGAGGAACTACATTGTGATATTTAGAATTTTTCCTCAAGATCTATGTGTCAGTGCTGAGGTTGACTGTCTAAACAGGAAACTGTGACACTGCTTTTTATTAACGTAGTAAAATCATCAAATGAGTCCTTCCACCCAGGGCACAGCGGGAGGGACTGCCAGACTCGTACTTACTAAAATCCACGGTGTCCTTCAATAGCAATAGTAATTCGTGGGTCCCGCGACCCCAGAACTGTGACACTGCTGGAACGTAAAGGGTTATTGATGGAACATCGTCGATTTTAGTCAGTACGAAGCTGAGAATTACTTTTGTTCTACCCAGGGCGGGAGGACTTATTTGATGATAACACCAAGATAAAAATCATCTAGGTTTTAGTATGGTTTTTCATAATCGAGATAGTTAGATAACCTAGCCAACACATTACTGTCTAAGGTCTAGGGCATTACTATAAACAAAAAGATATGTGCTTAATTAAAAAAGGGTTGGGTAAATACTAAAATATAAAGACAACAACGACATAGGTATAACACGCAAATATGCAATGCTATCTAACTATTATTATTAATGCAAAAGTTTGTTGAAATGGATGTTAGTTACTCATACACAGAAACTACTGAACAAATTTGGATGTGTACAGAGATAGGATATAGTTTGGAGTAACACGTAGGTTACCTTTAATAAAGTATTGCGATCCCGTGGGATAACTTTCGACATAATCACAGACGAAGCTGTTGGCAACGACTTTTACAATATAATCAATCTATATTCAACAACAGATTAAATAATCAACTTCTAATCACTTAAAAATCTACTCCAATATTATTTCAAGTTCAAACTCCTATCAGACGGTCCCGAAGGTCAGGCTCGCCCAAATCCTAAAGTCTTAATTAAAATTCCAGTTTTTATGTTAATTTGAGACAATTTAGATCGAGAGCGCTCCTGAATTTTAGGCTTTACGAAAATTTTACATAACTTTTGATACAATTATGGTTAGGTTAATATTACGGCTATTCTTATTTACTTTCATATGGTGAGAAGAATTGTAAGTAATATTAGCAATGTCTGTCTTATGATGAATAGATCCAGAGCGTAGCGAAACTATTTTCTTGCTCCCACTATTATCTGCCCCGCAGACCTGCCTTAGAATGTAAAAAAACAACCGAATAAATATGCTGGAGTTTTAGCTAGTTGGAGTCTGAGCGTCCCTTCTGCTCCACCTTGATTATATCACCTAAAGAAACGGCCTCACTCCACTCCTTCTACTTTTCGCAAAACCGCGCTTCCTCCTTTCAGTATATTTACATAATAAGAAATACATTTACATACCCAAAAAGAAATACTTCGATCCTGGGTAACAGAGAACCATCACGCCGAACGACAGTCCGCCACTTGCATTTATCGGTTGCTCGCGACCCTCACGATGTCGTTGGTCCACCTGAGTTAAAAATATCAAATTTTACATTAATTTTTGAATAACCTTTTAAAATAAGTAATTAAAACAAGAGATCTAATAACTTTTAATCCATTTAAATCTTTAAATGTCCACCGGGGGATCGTAACATAATCTAATTGGATCATAACTTTAAATTAAATCTCTTAAAACTATCAATAAGTAATTAAGCCCATAAATTTATTAATTTAGTTAAAAATGAGGTTAGTTTTATTAGATAATTTCTCACTTGTTATTAAGTTTTAGTAACTTTGTTTTTATTATGAAAAATGTTGTCAAAGAATCTATATATATAAAAGAACAGGGTTTTTTATTAAGACTCGACTACAGCCGAAACCGCTGAACGCAGATACTTGAATTTTGGACAGCAGTTGCAGTCTACTATGTAGGGGGGCAATAAGACGGGATTTTACGAAAGTCCTCCTCTAAGGGGGTGAAGAGGGGTGAAAACTGTTGTATGAAAAATCTTATTCCTTGGGTTTATAAACTTGAAACTTAGTACGAATATGAGTATAAGTAAATAAAAAGGATTGGCACTATTACTTTTTTAAAACTACCCTCCTCTGGTGATTTAGGTGATTTTAAAGTTTGTATGGGAAAATCATAACGCGCTAACTGATGAATTTGAAACTCAGTATATAGAAATTAGATCAAAAATAATCAAATACGTCTTTTTGGGTTTTTTGAAATACACCCCCCAAGTTGATGAAAAGGGGTATTCAACTTTTAAGGTAAAGATATTAAACGCTAAACGTAGAAAGCTGACTTTTGGATGGTAGTTGCCGTTAATTATGTAGGTGAGCACTAAGAAGGGATTTTGCGAAAATCCTCCTCCAAGGGGGTGAAGAGGGGTGAAAACTGTTGTTTGTAAAATCTTATGCGTCGGGTTTATAAACTTGAAACTTAGTACGAATATGAGTATAAGTAAATAAAAAGGATTGGCACTATTACTTTTTTAAAACTACCCTCCTCTGGTGATTTAGGTGATTTTAAAGTTTGTATGGGAAAATCATAACGCGCTAACTGATGAATTTGAAACTCAGTATATAGAAATTAGATCAAAAATAATCAAATACGTCTTTTTGGGTTTTTTGAAATACACCCCCCAAATTTGTGAAAAGGGGTATTCAAGTTTTAAGGTAAAGACATTAAACGCTAAACGTAGAAAGCTGACTTTTGGATGGTAGTTGCCGTTAATTATGTAGGTGAGCACTAAGAAGGGATTTTGCGAAAATCCACCTCTAAGGGGGTGAAAAGGGGTGAAAACCTTTGTTTGTAAAATCTTATGCGTCGGGTTTATAAATTTGGAACTTGGCAAGAATACGAACGTAAGTAAATAAAAAAGATGAGAGTTATTAGTTTTTTAAAACTACCCTCCGTTGGTAATCTAGACGATGTTAAAGTTTGTATGGGAAAATCATAAAGCGCTAACTGATGAACTTGGAACTCAGTATAGAGAAATTGGATAAAGAATAATGAAACATGTGTTTTTGGATTTTTCTAAAATCACCCCCATAGTTGGTGAAAAGGGATATTCAAGTTTAAAGGAAAGGATCTAAAATCAAGAAACGTATAACCTGCATTTTGGACGATAGTTGCAATTTATTATGTAGGTGAGCATTAAGAAGGGATTTTTCGAAAATCCTCCAATAAGGGGATGAAAAGGGGTGAAAACCTTTGAATGTAAAATCTTATCCCTTAAGTTTATAAACTTAAAACTTGGTACAAATATGAGTAAAAGTAAATAAAAAAGATGGGCATTATTAGTTTTTTAAAACTACCCTCCATTGGTAATCTAGACGATGTTAAAGTTTGTACGGGAAAATCATTACGCGCTAACCAAAGAAATTGAAACTCAGTCTATAGAAAATAGATCAAAAATAATCAAACATGTGTTTGCGTTTTTCGAAAATCACCCCCTAAATTGGTACTGCTTGCTTCGATAATCTCAAAACTTGGCATAAATAATTTCCCAATCGAATAAAGGATGCGTAATTATCTATATTTCAAAAATAAACCTAGCGGGCGAACATCGGAAAATCAGTTTGTGTACACTAATATTTCGAGTTCGAAGTTAGAAACACGCGCTGACGAAGTCGCGGGCGGAGTGCTAGTTATGTATAAATATGTTGTGTCTAAATAAAATATCGAATTTTTAGGAAAGGAAAAACCATCTGCGAGTGGGACTCGAACCCGCGTTTTCTAGATAAATACTCCAGACGCCTCACCAATTAGGCCATCGCAACACACTCGTTTGAATCTGAATCTTTCATTCCCTTGTTTTTGAACGTTTTACACGTTGCTTTTTAATCTTTACAAAAGCGAGACAGGCGTTATTGCGTATAATTATATACAACTTTTATATATATAAATAACATAAGTATTTACGCATTATATAAGCATTAAAAGCACCCCAAGGATATTTTTTTAAATAGGTAATTTAATTGTATACTTGAGCAGGCGACATAAACAAATTGCATTAGGATCCATGAGGCAGAATCGACACACAGTGGGTATACAAGATCAATAGGTATTGATCTTACCTAGGTACCTAGGTTAAAAAAAAAAAAAAAAGGTACCTAGGTTGATACCTAAGTAGGTACCAACCTGTCACCGATAGGGGCTTATCAATACGTCGTGAACACGTGACAACCGGAAGACATTTTGTGACTGATTGGTCTTTAATCACCAAGCACAGAAAGAACTTCGTAGAATGTTATGAGGAAACCTTTGCTTGCGGTGGGACATTATAGCTCACATATTATCTTCTATTCTTTTACATGCATACATGTACGTGAATTTTGTGTAATTTGACCCCTAAAGGGTTGTTTTTGGGGTTAATAGTTTTTATCAAACTTCGTTACCACAAGTGCTAGGATAGATTTTCCAAAATTATCTCATAAAGAGAGTGGCTGGGAGCAGAAATAAAGAGAAAAAATCGAAACTCGCGCGAATGAAGTCGCGGGCGGAGTGCTAGTAAACTTAAAACGAAGATTTACAATTCTGACGCTCTGGTTAGTGGTAAAAACAATCACGATTAAGTCATTTTACAAAACCTGCAATTTTAAAAAGTGCACGTATCATTATAATTATAATGACATCATTCTATATAGTTCCATGACCACACCGTACAATGAATACATTTGTTTGATCAGATGTGCAAGTAATCAGTAATTCAATGTTTATTCGACTATTGTCTCATTTCCATGAAAACTCATAGTAATAGGGGATCTTTTTCAATGTTATATTTATTTTGTTTAATGAGAATTTTTAATTACATAATCAGCTTATAATGAATGCTGAGAAACAGGTATTCTCTTTGTGAGAGGATAGGCTTTGGTAGATGTCACAAAATATCAGTAGTGATGAAATAAATTACACGAAGTATTGCGCCTCGCTGAGTTCGAACCTCGTAAGACGGGACCGCTACCACTGTTCCATCACTGCTCTACGTGCATATTGTTACACTTTGAACATGCCTTGCTAAACTGTGATATATTGTCTTCCACAGACTTCGGAAAGTGTGCACTGTTAACCATCCATACGTAGATGCCATTCCACCAATAGACCTCTACAATCTCGTCCCGCCATTGACTTATATCGTAAGGACAGACCCAAGCAAACAACGAAAATGGCACCAGTTATTTGGCCCCAAGCTGTCAGTTCCGGGCCAAAGCAACTCAGTCAACGGTTAGCGCAGTGGCTGAGTGATTGGACTGCTGCGCTGCGTGTCGCGGGTTCGATTCCCTCACGGAGCAAATATTTGTATAATCGACAAGTATTTGCTTCGGCTCTGGGCGTTTGTGTATGTGAGTTTATATGTTTGTAAGTGCACCCACGACACAGGAGAAATTCCTAGTGCGGGGCAACGCTTTAAAAAAAAAACTCAGTTTATGACGTCGATTTAAGCAACGTAGTTGAACGTAGTTCGTATGATTTATCATAGATGGCGCTACTTTTTGCTTTGTATGAAGAAGGTTTAGGCAACATGTTCTGATGGGTGTATCCATCCATTTGAAATCATTGCGTCCCACCATGTCGTAAGGATAACTCAATAGTGAGTTCTTTTAGACCTCGTGTCGCTATAGTGGCAGGTCTTAATCTGGACTCGCAGTGAACACCTCACGTTTGAGCAGTGGTGGCTCAGTAACAGCCCCGACTTACGATTTGTAGGTAGTGGGTTCGAGTCTAGCTAGGTGCATTACTTCAATCTTTCTCACAGAGGGGGATGTGGGCAGTAAACAGCAGGAACAATATAGTCTTATGATACTGATACTGACGTAAAGCCGTTGGTCCCGGCTGTCATTTATAGATCTTTGACAGTCGTTACTGTTAGTCAGAAGCTCTAAAGTCTGACAACCAGTCTCACCATGTGGTATCGTATTACCCAGTTACTGGGTTGTGGAGATCCGACAGGCAGTCGCCCCATGTAAAATACTGATATCCAGCTGCATCTGGTTTGACTGTTAGCCGACCCCAATATAGTTGGGAAAAGGCTAGGCAGATGATGATACTGATGATGATGTACGAGAACCATTCGATTTCGTACCACAGTGAACGTGTTAAAAAATGAAACCTTTAACTTCGACAAACATAACTCCTGCGCCACTGACCTACTGACACAGATCATCACTGACTTACGACCGATCATCGATGATGACTAATTCCTTTCCTAACCGACTCACACTCACACAAGTCACGCTCCTATAACACAAAGGATCAGTTGTGATGAGTCGTAACACACAAACACCAACGCGACCTCAAATCATTTGCATCGGGTTACATGTAATGTGAAACTTGAAATTGGTACATGTAAACAAATGTTCATGTTGTTGTGTTTACTAGTTGTTGCTAGCGACTTCACTCGCTGGGAATGTTGATTAAATTATCCCATGGGATTGAATTAGTGGGATAAAAGGTATCCTATGTCATCTGTCTCCTAACCTATCCTATTTCAGATTATAACCTGTTATCATCATGATTATCAGTCTTTATTTGTCAACTGCTAAACCTGTCCCAATGGACGTCACTGGTTACAACCTATCTCTGCACTAAATTTCATCCCAATCCAATCAGCCGTTTTGACGTAATTAAGTAATAAACGATCTACAAATAAATATCTTGTCTTGTCTTAAACTTTTAATAACAAAACAGTTGTTGTTCAATAGTTTTTCCATAAATAAAAAAAAGTAGAGTTTATGTTTGTGATCACATACTTTTTTTGATGTGTGTACACATATAACTATTCAATTATTTTAAAAGTCCATTCAAACTTAAACTCCTTACTTTTCCAATTACTAGACCAACATTAACTAGATTTTAACTAACAACACAAACACCAAACTTCACACGCGTATTAATCCATTTCCAATCAAAACAGTATCTGAAAGTAATCTTTATTCTGTAAGCTGTACAGTTTTATTTCATTTGAACGGCAGGGTTGAGGTCTAGTTTTTGGAGTAACAATTATTACTGTTATCACTTTGCTAAGTAAGTCAGTTGCGTGAATTGATGATAATGTAACGTGTACTGACCAATAACGTAGATCGTGTAGTACGGATTTCTATGACTTTTGTAGTAAACATAAGGTTGTATTTAAAAGCTTGCGACATATCTAGATCAATTCAGTCTTTCGCCGTCCACACTGCCCGACCATTTCTCGACAAGCCAACCTGCGAAGCTGAGCAAGTAGCTTTATATTCCTTTAATAATAATTCGACCCAGCGTGACCCTTGCTGCCCCCCTCTCGATGACGCACTAAGCCTAGGCCCAAACCCCTCAGAAGGTGCCCTTAGTAACGTTCATTTAATTGAACCTTAGTTTGTAAGCCCTGGCCTTAAAGTAATTTTTGGCCACTACAGGATTGTCCGGTTAAGTATCATCAACCTTCTAGGTTTGTTGCGCTACGAGAGGCCACGTGAAAAATTAAAAAAAAGCAGTTCACTGCCGAAAATAGTCCTCTCCCAGGCTGCGCCACATCACCCTGCTCTCTGCCTTCTGCATCTAGTCTGTCCCAGCCCTTTTCTTAAGGTCGTCGGTCCAGCTAGCGGAGGCGTCCAACACTATGCTTGCCGATACGCGTTCTCCACTCCAGGACTCGTTTGTTCCACTGGCCATTGGTCCTTTTTTTTTCATGGTAAAATCATCAAATGAAGGACTCATTTGAACCCACCCAGGGCAGGGCGGGAGGGACTGTCAGACTTGTACTGACTAAAATCCACGGTGTCCTTCAATAGCCCTTTACGTACCGGGGTTACGGTAATTTGTGAGTACCGCGACCCCGGCAGGCGGCCATTGGTCCTTCGATAAACATGGCCAGCCCATTGCCACTTTAGTTTGTTTGCTCTGCAGATATTTATATTGAGCTAACTGTCAAATTGATTTGCTATAGTTTCAAAAACTAAGTAGTATTTATGTGGAGGCGTCCGGTCAATCGAAGCTTAAGTTGAAATTAAAAGAAGTATACAGGAAATATTTTACCTAAATTCAGGTATCGTGCCGGAGTTGCTGTACTGTACAAAAGGCAACAAGGGGCAACTGTATGAATACAAGTCTGACAGTTCCTGTCATAAAAACAAAAAAAAATGTAAACGAATCATGTTTTTTGGTACTATCTTTATGAATTCGGTTCAATTTTCCAAGAAGATTGACTTTCACAAATTTACTTAATAGTTATTTATGATTAAAATGAGAGAAAGTGTTTCCTCAAACTTTAATTAAAGTAACACTAAACATAATATAACTCAATAACCATAGAGACTTAATTAACCATTAATCGTTATCAATATAAAGCCGAGAGTGATTCGAGGACCATGGCCAACTGAATACTGTCGGAGGTCAGAGGTCAGAGGTCAGCAATCACTCATTCAGAAGCTCCGGAGATCTCCTACTTATGTAATGTTGTGATCTTTTGACCTTACCGCGGGATTTCAATTGGCTCAGACAGGAGCTGGGCTTTTAAAGAGGGTTTTAATCTTAATTTAAAATCAAAACCGACTATTGTTGTAATTAAAAAAAAACCTTATATATGTAAGGAATTTTAAGGACCGACAATTCATTTATGATTGGGATTTGACAGATTTGGGTAGGTTGATGTGCTAGCGGTTATAACAACGACTGCTAAATATTATTATAAGTTTGATTCCCAGTTCGTATAAACTATTATTGACAATTTCTCAGTACATGGATTTCCAGGATGGTTTCATAGCGATGTTTTCTTTCGCCGTTTTTAGAGACTGCTCTCAAAAACTACATAATTATTATGGTAATGCGCCTAGCTTGGCTTGAACCCATGATGCAACTCGTAAGTAGAAACTGTTACCACTGTTCCAAGTTCGAAACTCCTGATCAAAATATCGGTGTGCAAATAAAGCTAGCCTAAAGTTATGATATCTACCATAAAGTTATTTTACTCCATCATCAGCATTTAATTTTGTCCACGTTCCCACATTGTACTTATATCCATTAAAAGTATTTGCCCACGATAACGAACGGGCTCAGTTAATATGTGACTAAGATTGCGCCCGCGCTTGATAACTACACAAAAATAGGACGCCTAATTAGACTAACGGCTTTATTTGACTTTGACAGACAACCTAATAAACTAAATTGATTAGTAAAATAGGTAAGAAGGTTTTTTCTTGACGGAACGGTTATTATTTTGGGAAACTTTATTAAAAATAATATAATATAATTAGGTCATAGATATTGAACAATACTTTTTTTTTATAATTTTAAATGTGTTTTTTCTTGGCCTCCAACTTTTTTTTTTCTAGTTCTCCCACCCAGGGCAAAGCGGGAGGACTGTCAGACTTGTACTGACTGAAATCCACGGTGTCCTTCAATAGCCCTTTACGTTCCGGGGTCACGGTAATTCGTAAGTCCCCGCAGATCCAACTAGACCTTCAACCTCCAACTAGACTTTTTTTATAGTGGCAAAATCATCATAAGAGTCCTCCCACCACCCATACTGTCAGATTTGTACGGACTGAAATCCACGGTGATCAATAGCCCTTTACGTTGCAGGGTCACGGTTATCTGATGAGAGTGTTCCGCCACCCCAGCAGGTCCAACTAGCTTAGCCTGCGCACCCAGAAGGAATTGGAACTTTGTGAGCAGGACTTCAACAGGATGGTGGTTACTACAGTAGCGGCCCTGGTGATCCTACCACCACCTGTGAGATCGCTCAGCCGTCACCGCAAGTAGCTTGTTATGCTGATGCTCGGGTAGACCTTCAGGAGGTGGATCGTACCCACACCAAAAAAAGATTTTTTTTTAGAACTTTACCCAACTCTAGGAATTTCTCCTGTATCGTGGATGCGTTTACAAACATATAAACTCACATACACAAATACCCAGACGTTGAACAATTCCTTGTAGAACATACAAATCTTTTGTTCCGTGCGGGTCCGAAACCGAACCCGCGGCACGTAGCTGCAGTCCAATTGCTCAGCCACTGCGCTTATCGTGCCGGCTGATTAAAAGTTGAATGAGAGGACAAATCTTAAATTGTCAACTATTGATATAAATATAATATTATTGAAAGAATATAAATGGGTAACTGAGGCAGTCAAAGCTTACCCTAGTTTTTATCGCAAAGGTTTCCGAGAATCAAAAAGTAGTAGTACTCGTATAATCATATTACAGAAATAGATATTGCTTTAGTAATAGCAAAATAAAAAATATACTTTTAATAAGATAAGTCTTCATGTTATTAAAGTTGGCGGTAGTTACCAGGAAAGTGGACAATTTTATCATCTTTTGAACCGTTAAGTCTTTTTATTGAACATTAGATCATGACCTTCACTCAAGTACACAGATTTTAATTTAACTGTACTAATTATGGTCGCGGGACAGGGAACGTAAAGGGCTATTAACGGACGCCGTGGATTTTAGTCAGTACGAGTCTGACAGTCCCTCCCGCTCTGCCCTGGGTGGGAGAGGACTCATAAGATGATTTTACAACGTAAAACAAAAAAAAAAAAAAAAACGACGGGTTGCACTCTGGGAGTGCCGGCAGAAGTGAAAACTTGAATAGTTATTGTTGGAAATATCTTGTGAACAGATTTTAGTAAAACTTGCAAAAATGGTTGACTTTTTATTTCAATAATTTTCCAATGTGACGTACATCTTTTATAAACAATGTTACCTAGCAACGAATGTATCCAGCATACAAACTTCTTTAAAAGTAATAAAGTCACACGAACATTCACGCAAGCGCCCTGCGCCGTCCTACGCTTTTTCGGTCAGGGTCACGTGTCCTGACGCGAGTTTAAGATTTTATACTTACCCATTACAGAAAAGTGCTCAACGCCGCTAAAGAAGTTTTCACTTCAAAAAAACGACGGGTTGCACTCTGGGAGTGCCGGCAGAAGTGAAAACTTGAATAGTAATTGTTGGAAATATCTTGTGAACAGGGTTTAGTAAAACTCGCAAAAATGGTTGACTTTTTATTTCAATAATTTTCCAATGTGACGTACATCTTTTATAAACAATGTTACCTAGCAACGAATGTATCCAGCATACAAACTTCTTTAAAAGTAATAAAGTCACACGAACATTCACGCAAGCGCCCTGCGCCGTCCTACGCTTTTTCGGTCAGGGTCACGTGTCCTGACGCGAGTTTAAGATTTTATACCCATTACAGAAAAAGTGCTCAACGCCGCTAAAGAAGTTTTCACTTCAAAAATATATGTTGTTGTTATAGTCAAAAGCCTTAATTTGTTTTATCAAAATGTCCGAGGTCTTAAAACAAAACTAACGCAATGGCGCCACAACACAACAATAGCTGATCAAGATCTAATAGCAGCAACCGAGACGTTCCTTGATGCCTCGGTGGAAGACTCTGAGCTCATCAGCGGTGACTGGAGTATAGTACGTCGTGATAGATCTACACCTTGTGGAGGAGTACTGCTTATGGCACGTGCACCCATCGTAATGCGTCGCCATCCTGAGCTTGAGACAGGTTGTGGCGAGGATCTATGGGCAAGTTTCACGTGTTACGGGCGCCCCGTTTACGTATGTGTTATCTATATAAAACCGAGTGCTACAGACGATACTTATATGGAATGGTTTACCAAAGTTGAAAGTTTTATTAATGACCTAAAAGGAACAATTTTTATATTAGGTGACTTAAATCTAAACAGTGCCTCTGTAAATATAAATCATTATTATTGTTATTTTCTAACTTTCTGTAATTTGTGTGAAAAGAATGTTGTGAAGAATGTGCATGGCGGTATGCTAGACGTGGTTTTGGTTCAGGAGAGCGCAAGTTTGTGTGAGATTTCAGTTATATCTACGGAGGGTCTAGTGCCCATTGATGCATACCATCCACCGCTGGATGTCCAGGCAGAGTTGCAATCATCTGGTCATTCAGACAAAATCGAACCTAGTAACATTGACCGCACCAGGGATTGGAACTTTAAAAAATGTAATCATACACTACTTTTAGATTTACTGTCTAGGGTTTCTTGGGACACGGTTGTTTCTTCTAATGACGTTCGCACTAGTACTCATAACTTTTATAACGTAATTTACAGCTTGTTCGATACCTGTGTACCTAAAAAACGTCGAAATAACAAATTAAGTCGGAGATACCCTACCTGGTTTACTTACGATATCATCAAAGATGTAGAAGCGAAAGTCAGGTTGCATTCAAAATGGAAACGTACTAAGTGTGAACATACGTACAAGTTATTTTCTGATCTTAGATCCAGTTTGAAGACACGTATATCGATCGAGCACAAGTTGTACATGAGACATGTTGAAAATAATATAAAGAAGAACCCAAACGAATTTTGGCAGCATATTACCAACCTGCGCTCAAAAGGGGGCTTTGAACCTAATGTTGTCCATAAAGGAAAAACTTGTGGTGGCGTTGCTGCCGCCGAAGCTTTTGCAGAATACTTTGCAAGTGTTTTTCATACTGAGGTACCGAACCTTAACACTGAAAACTTAACTGATACGTGTAATATCAAAACACACAACTATGTCAACATATTTGGTTTTTCGGATCATGATGTGGAGTCGGGAATCAACAAATTGAAACTTAAGAGTTCTATTGGGCCGGATAATATACCCCCTTGGTTTTTAAAACAAGGGAAAGAATTTGTCATCCAACCTCTTAATCATATTTTTAATTTAGCATTGAAAACCGGAGAGTACCCACCACAATGGAAGCTTTCGCGTGTTACTCCCATTCCAAAAACTAGTAATAAATCATCTGTCGATGGGTACCGCCCAATAGCTATACTGTCGTCTTTAGCAAAAGTTCTAGAGAATGTCTTGCACGAAAAAATTTATCGACAAGTAAAGCAATATCTTTGCGATGAACAACATGGCTTTCGCACCCAAAGATCGGTCAATACGAATCTGCTGACTCTTGTCGACTTTATCTCACGCATTCTCGACCGCGGTGGTCAAGTAGATGTCCTCTACTTCGACTTCCGCAAAGCATTCGACAGAGTAAATAATGAGATACTAATTTCAAAACTAAGCGCTATGGGTGTTACTCCAGGGCTTCTGCGTTTTCTCGCGGATTATTTACGCGATCGACAACAATTCGTGAGACTGGGTTTTTATGAGTCCCGTCCTTACCATACTCGTTCAGGAGTCAGCCAAGGTTCAGTACTTGGACCTCTTCTTTTTATCTTAATGATCAATGACCTGCCTGCAGTGATTCGAAAAGCCAAATGCCTTCTGTATGCTGACGACTTGAAACTCTTTTGTGAAATAAAATCTGAAGAAGATTGCACCGCTCTCCAATCAGATGTAGATGCAGTATATAGGTGGAGTGTCGAAAACAAAATGGAGTTTAATGTTGCTAAATGTTACGTTATGACTTTCGGTCGACTGCGACACCCAATTAACTTCTCGTATAAATTAGGCAACAATGTTGTTGTAAGAACTGACTCAATGAAAGACCTGGGAGTCGCATTTGATCGAAAGCTCACTTTTCATGAACATATCACATCTGTTTCCAAAGAGTCTTTTAAACGTCTTGGTTTTGTGTTAAGGAACTGCCGCGATTTTCAAAGTGCTCACGTTATCAAACTCCTTTTTGGAGCCTTGGTTCGAAGCAAGCTTGAGTCCAGTGCATGTGTGTGGAATCCCTACGAGAAAAAGTATGTGCTTATGTTGGAAAAGGTTCAAAAAGCGTTTCTAAGATATTTATATAAAAAACTGTATGGGTATTATCCCTACATGTATCCAACAGAATTTCTGTTGGGGACTTTAAGTTTTAACTCTCTGGAAGTGAGACGGTCGTTTGATCAGTGCATTGTAGCATGTAAAGTTTTAATGGGAAAGATTGATGCGTCGGATCTTCACGATGGAATCTGTAGGTTGTTTGTGCCAAACAACTATTGTCGTGGTAGACGGCACAGATTGCTGGCGGTTCCATCGTGCCGTACCGTTGCGCGATCAAACTCCCCTCTGCCAAGATCACTAAGAGATCTTAATGCTCTCCTGGACTCAAATCCAGATGTTGATTTATTTGCGGATGAATGGAAGTTGTTATTGTTGGAATGTTTGAGTTTTTGTGAGAAGAATGCATGAAAGTGATTGTGATTGTTTTATAATTGTGATTGTTTTATGTTTATTTGATTAAATAGTATAATTGGCTTCGGCCGTTCTATTTAATGTAATAATAAATAAATAAATAAATAGTGGTATCACCTGTGACAATTTCAACTGTCTAACTGTCACGGTTTATGAGAGTAAGGCTGCTTTTCCAACAGAGATGTGCTATGCTACGTTGCTATGGATGCGTTTTATCCACCAATCATATTCGTTGGTGCACATAGAAACGGATTCAACTAAGATATGTTTTTTATATGGAAGGATGCGTGCTATGGATGTGTGCTATGGATGCGTGCTATGGATGCCTGCTAAGGGTCGTTTTCCCTATTATCGATTCATCGCATAGCTCGACCTGCGCATCGTCCTCGCTCAGCTACTTTGCGGCGGCGATCTCACATCTCTGGTGGAAAAGCACTCATTGCCTGATGTTAGACTGACAGCGGAGTCTTAGTAATTTTTACGTTTGGCGTTTTTTTTTACTCTTTGGGAACAGATTCTTAGTTTTTAGGGTAGGTAACCTAACATTTACCAATCTCAAAATCAAGATTGTTACGCCATATAACCAATCAGTATTCATGTCATCACTATTTTTGGATGTCCCAAATTCTAGCCTTAAATACACAGGATGTTACATAGACTAGATATTTACGATTTGTCTAGAGGTCGCAACGGTTCTAGACAAATAGGTAGTATTACGACTTCACAATTATTTGACATGTTGTACTAATTATTTGAAGATAATTAGGTGAACAGTGGCACGGTACCAGAATTACGATAAGGCAATCGTTTAATGATCAATGTAATTAGTAAATAAGAACCGATATCTAGAATTATAAGCAATACACGGATATCATCAAAATTAAAATAAATAGGGTTTTCATTGTATCCTATATTATTCAGAAGCAGAAAACAGAACAAACGTTTCGTTTTCTTTAGATTTACTAAAATGTTGTTGCATTTTGTTTAAAAAAAAATGTATCGTGGGTGCGTTTACAAACATTTAAATTCACATACACAAACAGCGAAGCTTGGAACAACTACACGTAAGTCATACAAATATTTATTCCGTGGGGCAATCAAACCCGCGTTACAGAAAAAATTAAAGGGAATTCTGTCTGTCTTGGTATGAACATGTGATGAGGAGGGATGACACTCATGTGACTAAGAGAGTGATGAGTATGAATGTTGATGGATGGAGAGGAAGAGGAAGGCCAAAGAAAAGATGGACGGATTGTCTAAGGAAAGATATGGAAGAAAAAGGACAAAATGATACTGTGACGTCTGATAGAGGAAAATGGAAGAAAAAAACGTGTTACGCCGACCCCAACTAAATGGGACAAGGGCAGGAAGATGATGATGATGAATCAAACCTGCAACAAGCAACGCAGCAGTACATCGCTCAACGACTACTTCAACTCGTGCCGAAACGAATTAACCAAAAATACTCAAAAAAAAAACAGTAGATATCCATTAACACCGGCAAATAACACAACTACCAGCCAACCACTTACACAACCGTAATACTTTACCTTTCAAACCAATTCTATTTGTATACGAGGCGTATACCAATATGGCAATAAACCCACTAATTGGGGCATTAAACTATAGGCCAACATTAGAACAGTTATTCGGAATGGCGGAGATAATAGACAAACAAATAAGCCATGGGTTATGGGCGTATCTTGCTGGCCAAGGTTACACTTCGGTGTGGCGTGGGTTGCTGGTATTAAGGAGCCTGTAGATCAGAGCTGAGAGGAGAGATAGTTGAGCGATGATGAGTCACTGTAACGGCCTGTATAAAACTGCAAACCAAACGTGGTGCAGTCCGACACACGATTGCACGCTGACTGCAATTTTCGGTTAGATTGCAGTTGAAATTCGGTTCGTCTGTCTAGAGCCTTACGAATTTGCAGGTCGTGAGTTCGAACCCAGCCAGGTGCATTTGGAGTGCCGGAACTGTCTCATCAGATAACCGTGACCCTTGAACGTAAATTGCTTATGAAGGATAACCGTGGATTTTAGTCAGTACGACTCTGACAGTCCCTCCCGTTCGGCCATAGTGGGACTAATTTGATGATTTTACCACGATTGGAACAAAAAAATGCCAGACTCACTTTTCTTTTCTAACCTGCTCCTACTTTTGGGCAAAGGCCTCCATCCACTTTTCGTGATACTGAGATTTGATGTCGGCGGCTTTAATCCATTGCATGCCGAAAGTCTTTTTCGACTACATGACATTATTTTTACGTGGTAATATGATGAAATGGGTCCTCCCACGCAGGGTAGAGCGGAAGGGACTGTCAGACTCGTACTGACTAAAATCCACGGTGTCCTTCAATAGCCCTTTACATTCCGGGGTCACGGTAATTCGTGAGTCCCGCGACCCGACTGCATGGTATAAGAAACAGTTTTACACAACATATCACCGAAATTACATTTTTCGGAGTGTAGCAGACCATACCTTATGTCAGCGAAAACTGTCGGCGGCTCTGGCCCCCTAGACAAGTGTCGGGCGATAAACGTAAACGCTCCGTAGTCTTTAATAGATTTTCAACTTTATACCGCAGCTTTTAAAGTTGAAAATTCATTAAATACTACTGAGCATTTCTCTGCAGGGCTAGGTCTGTAGGCTCCGTTATTACTGAGGAGAGGCGAGCGCAGCCATCTTGGATACTAGAAGTTGTGCTTCAAGGTGCTATTGTTATGTAATTAGAACTATTAGCATTCTTGAGAGATGGGGTAAATAGAAATCTTATGTTTACTGAGGTTGATTTTGCTAGTACCTACAATAAATACATGAAATATGTCGTTGCAAGAATGAACGCTGTGTATGAGGGCCTAGGTTTGATTCCCAGGTTGCGTAAATGGGTTCACTTAGTCTAGATTTTTACCTAAGCTACGTCAGTTGTAGGCTCGCTCCCTACTATACGAGTAGCTCCCATGGTCATTTCATTTTCTACTTTGCGCCACTCCAGGAATTTGTTATGTGTGTCGTAGGTACATTTTCAAACTCACATACACCCAGACCCGGAACAACTACTTGTAGATCGTATAAATATTTGTTTCGTGCGGGGATTGAACCCGCGACACACAGTCGTTCGCGCAGCTACCCTAATCGTACAATCAAATGCAGATTATCGTGTCCGCTTAAATTTAATTTTCTACCTACAAACCTTCAAAGTTCAGGCAACAAAGAACACAAAAAAAACATCCAATTTGGTGCAATCTTTCGGGAGTTGTGCGCATACAAACAGACAGACATAAGAAACTTTGTTTCATACTATTCGTGACGTGCTATTAGCATATTTGCTTTACCCTTTTAGGTTTACATTTTAGATAGTACCTACCTAAGTTTTTTTAAGTGATTAAATATTTTTTTCGCGAAAAAGGACCTTTACAAACACCAAACAGATTTAATCCACCCAAATAATATAATATGGGTTTCTCTTCTATTTATTTTATCCCATAATTACGTGAAGCCTTGAGAATCGTTAAACATTCATTAAAACTGCGAGTAATCGCAAACATTTTTATTTTCAATATTTACTTCGGCACATACGAAGAAAAAAGTAAATAGACGTAACGGTTTGCAAAATTGAACTTTGTTTATACTGGGGTAAGAGTTATAAACATGTCGGCCGAGTAAAGGTTAAAACGAAACCTTTTTTCAGGGTTGAAAGAGGATAACTGGTCAAGGATAACATGCCTTATATGTATATTATCCTTCACGGTTTTTTACGTTTTATGGGGTAAGTAGAAGTACCTAATCCTTAGTAACATTCACGATGTAATTAATTCATCATCAGCCTATAAATCTTCCCACTTTTCTTTTGTCTTTTTTTTTAGAAAACGTTGCCCCACACTGGGAATTTCTTGCTGTATCGTGGGTGCGTTTACAAACATAGAAACTCACATACACAAACACCCAGACTCGGAACAACTACTTGTAGATCATATAAATATTTGTTCCGTGCGGGGATCGAACCCGCGACACGCTGCGCAGCAGTCGATCGCTCAGCCACATCGCCAACCGTGTCCCACTGCTGGTACACAGACCTCCTCTCTATTAGTGGAAGTGAGCCATAATCCGCCACGTGAGCCCAGTGCGGGTTGGTAGATGTCAGATGTCGGTTGTAGGACACGCCGGTTTCCTCACAATGTTTTCCTTCACCGTTTTAAGGACAGTGGTGATTAAATAAATTACACAATACGACTGGCTGGGTTCGAAGCCACGACCTTACAACTCGTAAGTTGGAGCCGATACCACTGGGCCACCATTGATGTCACTCTCTGCTCTGTTACTCATACAATTTCCAAAATTTACAAAACATCACACCCGTAATTCCCGAAGGGGTAGGCAGAGGTGTACCTAATAGTACACTCACATTCAAAATCAAATCAAAAGTTTTTATTTCACATAGGCCCATGAGGGCACTTATAAAACGTCGACAGTAGGTGCTCGGTTCGGGTTGGTCGATTCCATGGAGAAGAACCGGCAAGAAACTCCATAAACTCCATTCTACATGAAACTCCATTCCACCAGTTATGTGTAAATCTCATGTTATAGGGAGAGAGCCTATTATCATTAACCCGGCAGTTATCTAGACTCCATATTATTATTGCAATTTTCCATTTAAAATTAGGATTAAAGACGTTCATCAAAACATTAATGACAAAACCACACGGAGTCCCTTTAGGTAGGTACCCTTATAATAACTTAAAATTACGATTGACAATACCAGTGATTTTATACGTAAGTAGTAAGCTATTTTTACTAAAAGTATGAGCTAGTGTATTCGAAAATTATCCCAGGGGTTCGTATTGGTCGCCAGTCTGTCTTATCAGAAACGTAAAAGGCTATTGAAGGAATACCATAGATTTTAGTCAATACGAGTCTGTCAGCCCCTCTTGTCCCGCACTGGGCAGAAGGAAACATTTGATGATTAAAGAGAGGTTCTTAATACTGAGATAAAATATCCTATGTGTTTTACCAGTCTATAACCTATCTATGTATCATTTTCATCCAGATCCTGTTAGCCGTATTGACGTGATTGAGTAACAAACATCCATCCAGCTGAACATCCATTATGTCACATTTTATTAATAAGGATATGACCGGACCCATCCAGTTAAGCTTAGCTTGACTAAAATCCACGGTGATCTTTCAATAGCCCTTTACGTTTCAGGATCACAGTTGTACAGAACACCTGATGAAATAGTCCCAGCGACAACAGCATCCAGTTTGACCATGCCATCTTTTATAAGCAAAATCCAAACCAACAAAATTAAAAGAGAAGATTTATAAATTCGACCAGTATAGAATATCGCAAGATGTTACCTTACGAACCCAAAACAGGTATATCCTTAGTTACCTCTAACCATAAGACAGGTTCCCGTCTACCCCATAGATTGTAACGCTATCTTCAGGAAGAAGGTAAGTTATTGTTTATCCACAAACATGGATTAGCTATACATGTGTGTTTAACGAGTTAGACTGCTTATGGTTGATGAAGCTCCAAGTAAAGCTGTAGCAGCTACACAACACACTGCTACGCTTTAGGCGACAACTAAGCAAGGAGGTGAGAATAACGTGGATTGTGGTGCTGATCTTAAATTTTTGACTTTAGAAATATCATGGTCTAAGATGGGGATCTTAGAAATGTCTTCGATAAAGATGTTCATAAGATTTTCGAATTAGATTACAAACTAAATTAAAAGTAATTTACATTTCTTCCCAGGTAGTTAAGTGAAATTTTAAAGAATCTGCCGTATACTATTCAGCGTATTCCAATTTATTAAGTTTATTTAAAGTACAAAATAATGATGAATATAAAATTAATATGGATACCTACAACGAAGAAACACATTGCAAAGATAAATGGAATGCAGAATTCAACTACCTACGAGTTGAATACGAGAACAAATTGATAATTCAAAATGCAATTCCAAATGAGGCTTCGACAACAACTGCAGTAATCAAACGAGGGAATAAAAATAGACTAAAATAGAGCACATTCGTGTCCAGTCTCCAACTGTGACTAAATAGGACAGATAAACTACACTGCTCTTATCAACACAATTCTTTCCGACGTACTGCGAACGTGTCCGAACCGGTTAGATCGTGTCAGAGCGAGATAGACACACTTCAACGAACGAACGAAAGAGATGCCTAATAGCTGCCCGAGTAAGACCACAACACAAACACGAGAAAGATAAAGGAATATAGTATAGCTGGTTGCACGTTGCGTTTTCTGCGGAGGTCAGCGTTAATTTAATTTAGATTCTCCTGATCCAGGATTAAGGTTGGTTTTCGGGTGTGCTAGGGAAATATATGATCCTCAGCTGGATAAAGTCTCGATTTTAAGGCCGTGCCCTCGAAAACAGCGGAGTTAAGTTCCTTGAAATTGGGAGTTGCTTGGTTTTAACTCTGCTTATTTATATAAGGTTTGTGAAGGTTCTGTTCCTGTTGTTAGTCCTACATTATAATGTCTTACAAAATGAAATTGTCTAGAAAAATAAAACAAGCTTTCAGCTTACTTGGACCAGTATAAACAGAAATAACACAAAGGAAAGAAATAGCAAGATTGGGACATCGCTTTTTACTACCTTTATTCTTTTTATACATTCTTATTCCAGATAATTCGGAGTCAAGAATTCAAAAGCGACTATGGAATTTAAGCTTAAAACGAAACAAAACTAGTCCATTTCAGTTCGAGTACCCTTAATATTATTAGGCCTGTTCAATTAACCAAGCCCTATTTTCTAAACTAGAGGCCAATTTAAAAAAGGCCTCGCTCTTCTCGAGGCCACGGCTCGCTGACGTGAAGTGCTCGATTCGATTCTATCAGATGTTCGAACAACGCTCGCTTGACTGCTAGTACGCCACTATTTTTTGTAAGCTGCGTTTTTTTACTCTTTCCAACAATGTAAACAAGAAAGGCTTCCTCGTTAATCTGGGGTTAAAGCGGGTGTTAGAAGGTTTAGTGCAAATCAGTTTAGATTACAACTTTTAGCTGTTGATTCTTTCGGTAAACTTGGACTCATGATTGTTAATTTTTCTGTTTTAATTATTTTTTATACGGCTAAGACATCATCTGCCTAGCCTTTTTCCCAACTATATTGGGGTCGGCTTCCAGTCGAGCCAGATTCAGCTGGATATCAGTATTTTACATGGAGCGACTGCCTGTCGGACCTCCACAACCCAGTAACTAGGTAATACGATACCCCATGGTAAGACTGGTTGTCAGAATTTAGAGCTTCTGACTAACAGTAACGACTGTCAAAGATCTACAAATGACAACCGGGACCAACGGCTTTACGTACTTTCTGAGGCACGGAGGAAACTCGCTATGACAGATGGTCACCCATCCACAGACCAACCTTGGCAAGCGCGGTTTAACCCGGAAGATCGACCTGTGCGGCTGTATTTATTTAGCCACGAGCCCCTCCTAGTTTTTATACGGCTAATTATTATTTATAAGTTCTAGTCATCGCAATATGTATTTGCATTTAGGATTTTTCGCTGACGGCTTTCTAATGGTGATCGTTTCAGTCATATAAGCTATGTCTGAGGCCTGTGGGATTCTCGAAAGTGGCTAATTAACCCTGACACCAGCAGTAGCCATATCCCTCGAGTTTGAGAGTTAGTAAATGAAGTGGTGAGAGATGACACGAGGGAGTTAAGAGTAGCTTCTTAAGTCGTTGGTCCCGACTAACATTTGTAGATCTTTGACAGGCGTTACTGTTAGTCAGATACATATAACATAAGTCTGACTAACAGTCTTGCCAAAGAGTATCGTATTACCCAGTAACTAGGTTGTAGTAAGTGTTTGTATAAATTTTGGTCATTATAGAAGTTCATCACAATTTTTGTGTGGAAGTTTTCATTAAAAATTTATTCAATGACATTTTCCATTGCCGTTTCGGTCATGTTAGCCATTTCAGAAGCTTGTAGGGTTCTCAGAAGCGGCGTGTCAACTCAGAAATTTAGCCCCTTCGTATACAATGCGACGCAAGTCTCCGATTCCTTACTTTGGTATCCATTGACGCGTGCCTGTGTACGAACCTCTATGCATTTGTATTGCGATAGTTGCTGTATACCAAAGTTGGAAGGTATCGGCGACTTGCATCGCGTTGTGTACGAAGGGGCTGACAGTGGCCACATCGAATTTGAGAGTAATGAAGATGATGATGAAATAACGGCTGCATAGATTCAAACTCACAACCAAATCGTAAGAAGGCCGTTACTGGACCACCACAGCTCATTAGGAAAATAAATGTGTGCATCTTCTTAGAAACGAAAAAAATAAATGAACTGAACTTACTGTAAGGTTCAGACCCTTATCAGTTCAACAAGTAGTGGCCATGACATTAAAGGGATGATCTTAGATGGAACTAATGTGTAGGGAACTCTTTCGGGGATGCCGCTGAATAGTGTCACGTCTCAATGGCCCATAGAACGTAGGTAGCTTGCCCAACTTTAACTTGAGTTTAACTTTCGAGATTAAGCTAGGAACGTGGTCGTTTTTTTAAAGAGTTTATTGTCAAATTTTGTGTTTTACTGTGTTAGGATTTAGGGAAAATGACGATTTTTAAAAAACCTGACTTCCAAATTTTTTTGCTGCCTCTAATCTTTGTTGAATCTTGTCGTGAATTAGAAAATATACTAAAGCGTGTAAAGTTTCGTTAAAATCTGTTCAATCGTCGAGTAATAAGGTCTTGAATGTTTGTATTAAATTTCGTTCATCGTACACGCGTCTAATTTATTTTATAGACTTGACTCATTATAATCCATAGAAACCACAAACTATTGATCCAATAGAAATAAGAACAAGATATAAGTATCATGAATACCCTCATGATTCATCCTTAGTTACTGTTTCGTGTTTATGTTTGGATTTAATTCCAATGATTCCAGCCGAATCAGATGCAGCTGAATACGAGTTTTTTATTACACGGTGAACCTCAGAAATACAAAATTCAGTTACCTTCCCACTTTGGAAAGACCATTTTATATACTCAACAACACTATGGTTTTCATAAACTACATTGTACAAACCAAGAGTTTGATTGTAGACTTTTATCAAATGTATCTATCTCTTTATCAAAACGTGTATTTTATTTATAGCGGGTAGCCTGGAAAACCTATTCTTACTTATAATTCGCACTAAGCGCTTTAAAACATTTTTCATACTGCTCGCGGCAAAAGAGTGGAACTCACTACTATGTACTAATACAACTACTACGTAATAATACCATGTACTCTTCAAAGTTGGAATGAACAGCTGTCATATTATGACGTCTTAAAACCAGGCTTGATCCAGTGAGTGAAAGAGACAGACCTATACAAGTCGTCTAGCGCCACCTTGTTCACTCACTGGAACAAGCCTGGTTTTAAGACGTCATAATACGACCAAAGGCCTCTTCTGGGTAAGCTCACTCCTTTGTAGACTTTGTCTCTGCTCACCTGCCCTAGACTAGAGTCAAGAAAAAAACCCACTCAAAAAAATAACCTATCAACTTAGTTAACAGATTAGTCATCAGCTAAATGCTTTCAAAATCGAGGTTTCGCTTGCCACTTCGCCATTCGTCATGTGTCGATCATGTTACTGACAAAGTTCAATCAAAGTGCATAGATAAACATACTGATTCACATTCAATTTCGCTGACTTAGCAACATGTCATCCAATCACGCTTCGCCGACAATTATTAATGATTTCCGATCGCATGACATCATGTTGTGATAGGTTATTATGCCATGTCGCGTTATATGAGCTGCTTCATTTCCTTTCTATAATAGATTTTAACTATTGGATTAACTAGGGTCAGTTATGAAATTGAACATGTTAGCATACTATGGAATACTTTTTTATGTAGTAAAATCATCAAATGATTTCTCCCGCCTTGGGAAGGGACCCGGAAGACTTGTTCTGACTAAAATTCACCGTGTTCCTTCAATTATTGCTCTTTGTGTGTCAGGTAACTTGCTTAGACAGACCCGTGGCACCCGGCAGGTGTTTCGCCCTATGGGGACCCCGTTAATTTAGAACACGACGTGCCATTGACGATCGCCAGGATCCTTGATCGGATGGCGAGCTACCCTTTACTCGCCCAAGCCCTAGCATGGAATACTATGTAAGCTTTGGTTCCCGGACAGTAAAGTTTTATTCATATTAGGTATAATTATAATCGTCTACTTGAAATTCTTTGTAAGGATGGTTGGACCCCACAGAAAATGTTGATAGATCATCGCCTGCGTAGCCTGGTCCAACCATGTTGAGCTTCCAATCCAACCAGATGTAGTCAGCTTTGGTTTCGCAACGCATTACGTACACCGTACCTTTCGTGTCCAATAAAAGGGCATAAAGACAGACATTAGTCAGAAGCTCGAAGGTGTGACTATCAGTCTTATCAAAAGTTGTGGTGGTCAGGTTACAGGTAGCTCCATCAAATAATACTGATATGCAGCTGCTGGTGGACTTGAAGCCGATTCAAACATATTTAGGAAAAGTCTAGGCTGGTGATTAGGGTCATCACCTACTGTCTTAATATTGTAGGACCACCAACCCCTTAAAGTAAAGCCGATCACATCTAAAACACAAACTCATCAACTTTCAACACAACACATATGAGTCAAGTCCAATCAAATTGTAATATACAAACAAATTGATTCACAATAATCACATTTCGATTACTTTATCGTGCGCACGCGATGCTTAGTGGACAATGATGGCTTCCGGTGACGTCACTGCCCTTGACATGTTGACTCAGACCTACTCAGAGGTTAGGTCATGTATGTAGAGTGAAGAAAGTATGTGGATGAACGTCATTTTAATTGTTCTATTTAAAATAAACATTATGTTATGAGAACTTTAACGTTCGATGAAGTGATTGACGCAATGGCTGTCATAGATGTTCTTGTGTCATAGACGTCATGGTGCCTGCCTATCTTAAAGAGAGGGTAATTCTAGTGTGGGAAAGAGATAGAGCTATACAAGTCGTCTAGCGCCACCTCGTTCCCACACTGGAATAATTTCGCTTTAAGACGTTATGGTAGGCCATCTGGTTGTGTGCCCTAGACAACTGGTTCTGGTTCATCATCTGCCCTGCCTTTTCCCAACAATATTGGGGTCAGCTTCCAGTCGAACCAAATGCAGTTAAATATCAGTGTTTTACATGAAACGCCTGCCTATCGGATCTCCACAACCCAGTTACTGGGTAATAAGAATAACCCAAGGTAAGACTCGTTGTCAGACTTTAGAGCTTCTGACTAATAGTAACGTCTGTCAAAGATCTACAAACGACAGCCTAAAAGAACTGGTTCTGGTTGTGTGTTTTCGTTTTGTGATTCCTCGTTGGTTGAGTGAGTGCAAGCGCTACTGGTTAAGTAATTGAGCATGAGGTGTTGAGAGCGATTCCCAAGTAAGGCAGTTTTGTGTTTTTCGCTCGGGAAATTTGAACTTAGTTGATGGCATGTGTATGTATACAGTCGGAACACTTACGTCTGTAAAACTGAAAAACATCTTCGTCAGGACATGTCTGTTAACCCAGATATTGGAGTGTGGTGGTCGGATAGGCAGTCACTCCATGTAAAATACTGAAATTTGGTTGCAGCCGGGTCGACTGGGCTTTTTTTTTTTTTTTATCGTGGTAAAATCATCAAATGAGTCCTCCCACCCAGGGCAGGGCGGGAGGGACTGTCAGACTTGTACTGACTAAAATCCACGTTGTCCTTCACTAGCCCTTTACGTACTGGGGTCACGGTAATCCCTTGGTCCCGCGACCCCAGCAGGCTTTGGCCCTCTACAGGCCCCGTCACTATGCTGACACTCTTTGAAGCGCGCGTGGAACACAACGCGCCGTCGACCCGGGCATGGTCCATGGTCGGACAGCGAGTCGCCCATTACTCGCTGCCCGCATGCCCGCGCCTACGGTGGCCGGAGATCGTCCTGCGACGTCCGACGCCGTGGGCGTCTACCACTGCGGCTGGGGTGGAGGGAGGACGCTGTCCTCTCCCTCAGGCGGCCCGCCTCCTCCTTCACGAGCATGACTGCTTCGCAGAAGGAGGCGACCGCTTCCCACTCCGTCTCGCCCCGCAGCATGGCCTCGACCAATGCCGGGCGCGAGAGGTCTCCGCCTATCGCCGTCGTGAGGACACGGCGGTGCTCTGCCTAAGCGGGGCAGTCCTGCACCGTATGCTCCACCGTGTCCTCCGGACGATCCTCGCAGTGGTGACACCCAGGCGTTTCTTCCCTCCCTATCAGAAAGACTTACAATCAAAAGAGTAAAACTATACTTTTTAGTGATGAGTTAGGGTCAGGCTTTGGAAAAATATTACATAACTACCTAAGCCATAGTTTTACTAACCATTGTTATCATAACATAAGTTTTAAACAAATGATAAATAGAATGATTCAATCAAATGTAGAGGACTATTCTTCTATAGTTCTCCTTTTAGGAAATAGCTTCAATGTAACTAAAAAGGACATAGTGGATGGTGTGGACTCCTTACTGAAGTTGAACGTGGGAAAACTGATGTTGTGTGCTTTTCCCTACTCTGATAGTTTAAGTGAAGCTGAAAATAACCATATTTATAAGTTAAACTGTTGCATTCACATGTTGACATGTTGTCATAGTGACAAATTATTGTTTTTTGATTCTAACAATTTTGTTAGTAGTTTTGTTTTGAATCGGAGACATTTATCTCTGTCTTGGAAATGTCGACATTTGATTGCTATGTTGATAGCATATAATATTAACCATGTTGTTGCTGATGTATTAGACTCTAGGTTAAGTAGTAGTTTAAGTGACGAGTCTGTGTTGTTAGGTTGTCCTAACAACATAGTGATCCAATGTTGTGAACCTGCATGCTGTACGAAGGAGGATCTCCCTAGTATACCACCAGCCTCGGAGACCATTACCAGTCAGATAGGGTATTCCCTTCCTGCTGGTACACTAAATGGTTCTGTTGTGGAGAACACTCCGGATAATTCTTTAAACTAGATTGTAAGACAACAGAAGAAACCTCTTTAATTAGTAACTCATTATTAGTGAATAATGAACAGGTTTCTTCTAGCAAATTAGTTAAATATAAATTATCAAGAGGAGAGCAACATACTTTAAGATTGTTTAATTTAAATATTCAAGGATGCTCTTCTAAACTTTTGGAAATAGAAATGTTTCTGGAATCAACCAAGTTTGATATTGTTTGCCTTACTGAACATTGGTTAAAAGATCATCAAGTTATGTCTATTTGTTTTAATAATTATTGTGTAGTTAGCCATTTCAGCCGCAAACGTATGTTACATGGCGGATCATTAATATTAATTAAGAAATCAATTAAATCTAAAACTCGAAATGACACTGTTGAACTGTCAGTTGAACACACCATTGAATTGTCCTGTGTTGAGCTTGATAGGCATGTGATAGTGTGTGTATACAGACCCCCAAATTACCAGACTCTTCCTATATTCGATTCTATAATGGAAGATGTGTTAAATAAAGTATGTAGTAGTAGTAAATCTGTCATCATCTGTGGTGATTTTAATATCAATATTTTAGAAAATAACTCCAATAGTATCAGATTGTTGAGTCTTTTTAAATCATTTAACTTGTCACATATTTTTATGGAACCTACCAGAGTGACAGCTTCTTCTGCCACTTGTATAGATAATGTATTTTCTAATTGTGATTATTTGCATAAGGAAATTTTTAATAAATTGCCATCTGATCACAGTGGCCAAACAATAACGTTTTGCGCCTACACACCTATTCAAACAACTCAAATAAGGTATAGGCCAATTACATGTAAAAATCTAGAAAATTTTAATAAAACACTAACAAGTAAATTATGTGATCATTATAACTTTAATAATATAAGTGACCCAAATCAGTTTTACACCGAGTTTTTTGCAATTTTAAGTACACAATTTACTCGCACGTTTCCAGTAAAAACTAAAACTATCTTCACAAAATTCTTATTTAGTGATTGGGCGACACCTGGAATTCGTAAAAGCAGAGAAAGGCTTTTCGAACTTTATGGTCTGAAGAGACACAATCTGAATAATACTACCTTTCATCAGTATGTTGCCAAATATTCAAAAACTTTTAAAATTGTATGCAAAACAGCTAAAGCTATTCATATAAGTAATCAAATAAAATCAGCTGATGATAAAATTAAAACAACTTGGAAAATTATAAATAATGAGACAGGTAGGAATAAACAGCGCAACAACGAATTTAATTTAGAAACTGCACATGGCCCTATAAACACGGATATAGAAGTAGCTCAGGAATTTGAAAAGTTTTTTTCGAACATACCTCTTAAGACGACCGAGTCTTTGAATTCGTCACCCGCACTCTCTGCTGCCTTACTTAGAAATAATGTAAAGGCATGCCCGATGGAGTTTAGGTTTCGGCACACAAACCCCCAAGCTGTGATTAAAGCATTCAAAGATCTTAAAATTAAGTCAACAGAAGATCTCTGGGGAATGTCTGTGAAGACCTGTACATCTATAATAGAAACCGTTGCGCCTTATTTAGCCTTTATATTTAATACCAGTGTAGATCAAGGAGTGTTTCCGGATCTCATGAAACATAGTAAGGTTGCTCCACTTTTCAAATCGGGTGATTGTAAGGAACCTAACAATTATAGGCCTGTGTCAATTTTGCCAGTTTTCAGTAAAGTGTTTGAAAAGTTAATGCTTGCACAAATGCTATGTCACTTCAATAGAAACTCCATCTTTCATGATCAACAGTTCGGTTTCACCAAAGGTCGTTGTACAACTGACGCCGGTGTAACCCTATTGAAGAACATTTTTAACTCCTGGGAGGAAGCGCAAGATGCCATAGGAATTTTTTGCGACCTCTCAAAAGCATTCGATTGCGTAAACCACGAAACGCTGTTGCTGAAACTGGAACACTATGGAATTAAAAATACAGCTCTTGATTTAATAAATTCATACCTAAGAGATAGACAGGTTAAAGTTCAGATAAACGGTGTAAACTCGTCAGGGGTTGAAATGACTATGGGCGTGCCTCAAGGTTCTATTTTGGGTCCATTCCTTTTCTTAGTCTATATTAATGATTTACCCCATTTACTAAAAAATCAACCACAGATGGTGTTATTTGCTGATGATACATCGTTAATTTATAAAATAGATAGACGTGCACATAACCTAGATAATGTTAATGACTCTATTTCTAAGGTTCAAAATTGGTTTACTCTGAATAATTTAGTTCTTAATGAAAAGAAAACTAAATGTATTAGATTCACTTTGCCAAATGTTAGAAGTAGCGATTGCGACGTTTTTTTGAACGGAGTAAAATTGGAATTTATAAATCAGACAGTTTTCCTGGGAATCACGTTAGACGATAAATTACAATGGGGCCCCCATATAGCATCTCTAGCGAGCCGTCTTAGCTCAGCCGCTTATGCTGTTAGAAAGATAAGACAGTTAACAGACGTCGAAACTGCGCGTTTGGTTTACTTCAGCTACTTTCACAGCATTATGTCTTATGGCATTCTACTGTGGGGCCGGGCGGCTGACATTGAATCCATTTTTATTTTGCAAAAGAGAGCCATCAGAGCCATTTACAATCTACGTCGTCGCGAATCTCTTAGGGAATTATTCAAAAAGATTAATATAATGACAGTGCCTTGTCAATTTATTTATGAAAATATAATGCATGTTAGGAAAAATCTTCATCTTTTTAATAAAATAAGCGATAGACATAATTTTAATACTAGAAATAAAGATAAAATTGATCAACCTTATTTTAGATTGTCTAAAGTCAAAAAATCTTTTATGGGGTACTGTGTTAAATGTTACAACAAAATACCTAGCGAAATTTTAACTCTAAATGAAAGAAAATTTAAAAGTTACATAAAAAATACACTTAGTAAACAAGCATATTATAAATTAGAAGATTATATTCAAGATAAAAATGTTTGGAAACATGCTGGTCCTGCTCCATAGTACAATGTAGGGTTTAAACAAAATCAAGCTTGTTGAAATTTGAATGCTCACACACTTATATTATATTTGTAAAATAGCTGTAGGTAATTGCAATATTTTGTTAAAATGTGAACACCATGTACCTTTTGGCTAAATTTTTTTTTTATTTCTTATACATTTTTTTATAATATTTAGTCTAGATTTAAAGTACATTGCTTTCACATTATTGATGTCAAATGATGTATATAAAAATATTGTAAAACATTTTTAAAAAGAGTAAGTATGGAGTTTCTTGCCCATTCTTCTTCATACAAACCTACCCTTGCGAATGGGTGTAGAATCAATCCCATCCCATCCCATTTCCTTTAATGTTAATATTCGACGTTTGAAAGTGCCTCGTTGATGGCCTAATTGAAATAAATGATTTGACTTTGACTTTGACTTTGACTATCAGACACAGGAACCTCCCGAAACTTTCGTGTCCGGTGAGGACCTGCGCCATGCGGTAGGTCAGGACGCCGTGACGCCTATCCAGCCACTCCTCAAAGAGGGGTCTTACCGCCGCGATTGCGGCGTGCCCGGCTAAGTTTACTTAACCTTAACGAAAAAGTATGGAGAAATAGAACCACAAAAAAAAATCCGCGCTACATAAAAAATACTCGGTATTATCAACCCCAAATTGCTTCTAACACTGATTGAATCAATATTCATTTCATAAAGACTGCCCATATTCTAGTCGTAAAAAAGAAACTTATACTACTGTACTGTATTCAATACCGGACACGGAAGGGACACAGAATTACGACAGTCATACAAACTTATACTTGTATCAATCATACAAATGGCCCAGGAATTGATTGGTAAGGGGACCAACATAGGGAATTATGGATATTTTTTCTTTGGCAACTCATTTGGACCCGATTGAGTTTAATGGACCAGTAAAACATGGTCACCTGGAAAAAATAATATCTCCATAGATTCTGAAGGAAATAAAAGATCTTTCTAGTTACAAATTAAGTTTTCATTTTGATATGTATTATAGTGTAAAGATGTCCGCGGACATGCGGGCAGCGAGTAATAGGCAACTCGCTGTCCGACCATGGACCATGCCCGGGTCGACGGCGCGTTGTGTTCCAAGCGCGCCTGAAACAGTGTCAGCAAAATGACGGGGCTCCCTTCTAGAGGGCCAAAGCCTGCCGGGGTCGCGGGACTTATGAATGGCCCCGCAACGTAATGGGCTATTAAAGTACACCGTGGATTTTACTCAGTACAAGTCTGACAGTCCCTCCTGCTCTGCCCTGGGTGGGAGGACTTATTTAATTATTTTACCACGCTAAAAAATAAAAAAGTGTAAAGATGAACTTAGACAAACTTCAACATAATTATTATCCCAAGCACTCTGCATCCAACAGATTCCCCCTACCGGGTCATATACCAGTAAAAATAACAAGTTATTTTATAACCATTTTTTAATTAAAACGTTTACTGACGATTGACTTTAAAAAGTGTTCATAGTTTATTTTTTCGCTACATTAAAAAAAATCGCATCTAAAAATTCGGTAACGAGTTATATAATCACGAATTCTCCCCTTGAAAGCACGAATTAAAATTTAGAAAATTGCCTAAAAAAGATCCTTCTAATAATTTCTCATTTGTGCCGAGAATCCGAGATAGGCGGGAATGTTTGCTATCATAAAAACAAAATTAATTTAAATTAAATTACACTCTAATTTGGGATCGCAAACGTTATATTAAAAACGGGAAAAATACGTTTAGGGAAGCATCAGTCCGGTGTAACCAGACCGTCTGACATTGTAACCGTGGCTCTGGAACGCAAAGAGCTACTAAAGGAACAGTGTGAATCTTGTCAATAAGATTCTGATTGTCTCTTCCGCTCCACCTAGGGCGCGTGGACTCGATGATTTACCACTCAAAAAAAGGGAAGCTCAAAGCCTGAGTACCTAGTATTCTGGACTGAGCAATAATAAACAGCAAACTCACATTTGCAGTTGACAAACATTTAATCCGACAGTGCAAAAAAATATAAGGGTTCCTTGTAGACTACGGAATCGCCAAAACCAATGATATTAACAAAAAACCGGCCAAGTGCGAGTCGGACTCGCCTTTAAAGGGTTCCGTAGCAGCAAGTAACATTATATAAAAGTTGGTTGTAACTTTGAAAGATAAATTGCGGTTTACGATTTATGACGTATTAAAAAAAAATGTAAGTTGGTACGCACAATATTGAGTGATTTACCATGTTATTTTAATATCATGGACTTCTTATAGGTTTTCCTATAATCTATAAGGAGAAAACTAATTTCTGTATTTTTTTCAAAATTTTAGGTTCAGTAGTTTCGGAGATAAGGGGGGGGGGGGGGAATGGTCAATTTTCGTCTATTTTCTTGAATAACTTGGAAACTATTTATTTTAAAATTACAAAAAAATACATTTAAGATCTTCTCAACAAGACCTTTCATTTGATATGCCACACGATGCAGTTTTCAGTTTTTTTTTTTTAATTTTCCCCTCCCCCCCCAAAAATGACCCCCCATATACAGATTTCATCTGCTCACGTCACACCTCTGTGTTTGGGTCACAGGAATTGATATGTGTACCAAATTTCAACTTAATCGGTCTAATAGATTCGGAGATAATTGACTGTAAGCGACGGACGGACAGACACACGAGTGATCCTATAAGGGTTCCGTTTTTGTATTCAGACGTACGGAACCCTAAAAACCAATCGATTCTCCACAAACACCCTTGCTCACCCCATTCCCGGAAAGCAGCCGTGAAAACACACAAAACCGCAGCTTCCAGCCCTTTCAATATTCATAACTTGTTGCGAATTAACGAATTCTGTCTGGTGCGCAGGTTTTGTTGCTAAAACGCTAATAATTGAAGCAATCTATGGTGTTCGCCCTCCGCTCCGTGTGTTATGTGGTTACCACAATGTGGGTGCATCTGCTTAACTGAGTTACAGGAAAGTGGGTTAGTAAGTCTGATTCCTACAATGGATAAACTGATCATCGTATAAACCTAAAAAGCAGCAAAGCATAGGTCAGCGACAATATTTTTAAAAAAACCTTGGCCCATACCAGGAATTTCTCCTGTGTTGTGGGTGCGTTTATAAACATAGAAACTCAAATACAAAAACATCCAGATCCGGAACAACTATTTGTAGGTGATACAAATATTAGTTCTGTGCGGGAAACGAACCCGCGAAATGTTGCGCAACAGTCCAATCGCTGCGTCACTGCGCCACACGTGCCATCAAGTTGCAAATCTATTTAGTCCGCTAGCGTCAGAATAATGGACACTTCTTTAAAGCAAACAATTAAAAACTGCCTATTATGTACGATCATTTTTTTTTCCTTTAAATTAACGTAAAAGTTCCAGTTTTCGTCATAAAAACATGGAGGTATTACAGCTATTAAGCTATACAAAACCAGTATAAGCTGATCGTTCATTGAACGAAAATATCCAGAAAAACGAGGCCAAGATTATCTGGATTTTTATAGATTGATGTGTAAACGACAGCAGGTTAACTTACCGATGTGTCAAAATTTACCAATCGAACGTTAACATTCTACTATTGTGCTAAGGTTGAAAAACTATTAAGCCTTTGTGAGACAGGCGTGACGAATGCGAAGTGTTACGTTTTTATTTGTAATGTATGGAATTGTTTGAATCCAGTCACATAGAAAAGCGAAAGCAATCCGATAGCGTGACAGAACTATCGGACTGACGTCTCGCTTAGGTTCGGTATCGCTTCGGAAACGCTTCGCTTTCGCCTGTCTGTTTGACAAAGGCATTAAAGAAATTTGACAGATTCAGGTAGATTGACCTGTCTGTACATTACAGTTCAATGTACGAAGACGGGATAAGTCTCCCAATTTAAGGAGATCTCTTTTAATGGCTTCAAGAAATACAAAAGTTGTTAAGAAAAATATATAACTGAGTGGTTATTTTTTGGAGTCTGTATTTAGACAAATCGCAGTAGAAATTTGAAATAATGTTGTAACATTATTAAAGTTCTTGGAATTAAGCTAGCAGTATAAACTAAAGTATGTGCCGTCGACGTTTTGTAAGTGCACTCATGGGCCTATGTGAAATACATAATAACATTTGATTTTATGAGTTTTGGTATTTTTAAACGATTCTTTTTATAAATTTTAAGTATTAGGTGTTTAGTTTGATAATACTACAATAAAATAAGAAAAAAATCCATAGGAAATTTAAAAATGGTTTTTTCGTTATCTTTATTTACTAAGTTATCTTTATTGCGTTAACTGTACAACATATTGACTTTTAAAAAGTAACAGAATTACCCATTATTTTTGATTCTTTCTATAATTTTCGTTTTCAACATTTTTGATTTAAAAAAATAAAATTTTACACCATTTTTATGTTTCGAATAATGGTCACCACACCCAGTAGGATGCGGGCAAAATGTAACCACACGGCAGATGGTAGTCGGGACAACGTTTTAATAGAATATGAAGAAAAATCTAGAAGGATCACAATTTACAGATGCTAGCACATCAACCTACTTCAATGTATCAAGTTGAATAGATTTTCAACTTTATCCCAAAAGCGGAAGGTTATTGATCGATTGGTAAAATTTGACCGATTGGGGTAGGTTGAACTGCTTCACACGGCTACACATCAACCTAAAAAAACCAGTATAAGCTGACCGTTGAATGTGCGGAAAGATCAAACATAGCGAGGCCACGATATACTGGTTTACCTTGTGTACCTTTTGAGTAGTGAAGAATTATAATTGACATCATAAACCCGGGACTCATCAACGGCAGGAGATGGTAATGATGATGAACCAGGAAACGCAAATGACTTGATGATCAACAGTTTTAAGAGTGATTATAGGTGTTTTATTTTAATTTCAAATTACGAGTATTGAATAATTATAATCAGGATATAAGAATCCCACTAACGAGACTAAAAGGCTTCTTTGGAACTACCCGAGCCCACTGCATGATAGAAGATACCACATGCTATGTCTGACCTTGTGTCCTTCAATAGCCCTTTACGTTCCGGGGTCGTAAATCATAAGTTCCGCGACCACCTTCTGTGCCTTTTTTTTTTATCGTGGTAAAATCATCAAATGAGTCCTCCCACCCAGGGCAGGGCGGGAGGGACTGTCAGACTTGTACTGACTAAAATCCACGGTGTCCTTCACTAGCCCTTTACGTACCGGGGTTACGGTAATGGGAGGTTACGGTAATGGGAACCTTCTGTGCATTGGACTCCTTTTAAGAGACGCAGTATATTGAGTTCCTTTTGAAGTTTTGACGTAAAGTATGAAAGGGCCTGATAATTATAGTGATTCTACTGAAGGGTACCTAAGGGTTTTGTTAAATTGGGCATCATTTCCTGTGTCCGAACTCCACTGTGCTCTTTTGGGTAAATTATTAGGTTTGAACTTTGAATGGGAAATACTGCCCTACTATGCGCAAAAGCTACCGCTTTTTGAGAAACCTCTCGAAATCCATGGATAGCCTTAAAAAAATACGCATCTCATGAACTGAGCCCTTTAGCGCTATTTTGTTCAAAACCTTTTTAAAATATCCTTTACAAAATAAATTCCTATTTCAGTTTTACCTTAAATCATTCATACGTTTATCTTTTATTTTTTTGACGTTGTAAAATTATCAAATGAGTCCTCCCCCCACCCAGGGCTGAGCGGTAGGGACTGTCAGACTCGTACTGACTAAAATCCACGGTGTCCTTCAATAGCCCTTTACGTTCCGGGACACGGTAATTCGTAAGCCCGCGACCAAATCATTCATACGTTGGCATAAAAACCAACTTTGTGATTTAGCATGGGAGTGGTGATTAATTAAAACAGTTAAAATTCAGTAGGACCTCACTTAGTTTTAAAATATTGTTAACGAGTTTTTGTTTAATGGGTTAAATATACGGAGCAGTTTTATTTGACATTAGATCCACTATTAAGAATAGCTGTAGAAATTCTACATTGTTAATTAATCTTAAGCTGAGAATTGTAAGAAAATATTACATTTATTTAAATAATAATACCATTAATAGGTAAATAAATATAATATTTTCTTACAACAGAAAAGTTAACCTGTCTCTGCTGTATGTCTCTCAAACCGTTTTAAAAGCCAGTAATTTCTCTTTTATTTTCAGTGTTTGTTCTTCAATAGATAATGAATACGAATTACTGTTTTCAAAATATAATCATTTTAATTAATTTTTTTTTTAACCCTTTACAGAATTGTTTGCGAAACAATTTCTTATCGAATATTCAAATATAATTCTGAAATCGTTTAGTGTAACTATCAAATGATTTCTAATCTAGGTATGTTGAGAGGTACCTAGATTAGAAATCTTGAACTAGGTAGCTTGTTGCTGTCAACTAAAGTACAGATTTATTTTACAGCAGGCCTAATTTGAAATTGCCTTAGTCATAAACTGTAAACATTGTCCCATTAGTCTCTGTTTGTGTATAAAAGTTTAATAAACATAAACTTTTGTGGGAACAGTTGCCAGCACAACTTTATATTACATAAAATTTCAAAATAAGTGTTCATACATCTAAAATTTGCATTTAAAACGGCCACCGTGGGCTGTGGGTTACGGTTAGCCGGCCACGGCTCGTCACGACGACCGGTCGGACCGGTGCAGTGGGAAGCACAGAGGAAGCGTGCGCTTCCGCCGGCCGCCGGCGCGCGAGTGCGACGCGGGGGGAGAGCGGGGCGCTTGCGCGGCGCGGGGCAGGGGCGAACAGCTGAGCGGGGTATATTGACAGCACGTTGCCGCTCAGTCAGTAGGTTCTCTGTCACCGCGGAGTGCGAACGTAGCCGCATAAAGCCCACACTACACGTCGCTCCCGATTGATTATGACACGATCGCCCCGCAGTGCTAACTGAACTGCGGTCGGGACACCGCTAAAATTATGACTTTTGGACTGTTCGCCGGCGACGAAGATAGTAGCAGATATCTCGTTCTAGAAGAGAAAGCTTTTAGGATAGTGTCCAGGTACTGGGAGGTCTCAGGAGTTTCGTCCGCCGAGAGGCTGCGGTTCAGGAACAAACAGAGGCTCCTTGTTGCCCCATTCGGACTGTTATAAATATTTTTTTAAGGAACTTATGGATATTTTTTTGGACTCAAACAAATTAGTCTTTTAGTGTTTTTAAGTGCAATAGGTGAACTGTGTTTTTTTTGTGTTAAGTTTTATTTGGGGTTTATTTTTTTGGATAAACAAAAATGGTGCCCCAACAAGTGTCGGATGTGAGGTCCCTCTCACCAACCTCGAGTGGTGGAGTACCCGTGTTCGGGTCCCAGCTCGTCGACAAAAACTCATCTACCCCATACACGGATGCCACTCAGGTAAGTCCACTCTTACAACTTTTTTCTAAGTGCCAAAGGTGAAAATAAAAACTTTAAAAACTTATAAAAACTTTAAAATAAATAAAATTATGAGTGGGATTAAATAAAA
Organism: Agrotis puta; assembly: GCA_943136025.2. Classification (NCBI taxonomy): domain Eukaryota; kingdom Metazoa; phylum Arthropoda; class Insecta; order Lepidoptera; family Noctuidae; genus Agrotis; species Agrotis puta. The sequence continues at coordinate 16,239,827 of OW964183.2, read as the reverse complement.
TAAAAATTTAAATAAAGAACATGAAATAAAGTCGGGAAAAAATGTCTAGTTACAGCCAAAAATTTAAAAAATGCCACAAAATTGTCTAAGGCAAAATAAAATAAAGTAAATTTAAAAACTTAAAAGTCAGTAGTTCAGAAAATAACATTATAAAACAGGGTCTCAAAACATGCAAGCAAACAAAATTAAAGCAAGTCATTATAGTTACGTCGAATCATCAACATCTTATCTAAAATTTTATCTATCAATAACAAAAATATTTACATACGCAGTCCTAAAAAATGAGTGCGAATCCGTGACATACGCACAAAAATATAACTGAAACGCCACCGCAAAAATATACAAAAGTAACGCGCAATATAATTTTATCGCTCAGAAAGTAGTCAACACATGGCAAAAGGATATATTTTGTAAACACAATACTGTAGATGACGTGTCTTACACCAATAAAATAATAACGCTGGAGGAAAAAGTATAATTTACCCAATCCCAATCCAACACGGAAAATGTAACTAAGTCAATAAATTTTAATTGTGGGATCTACCTACATTATAACCGTCTGTCTACTAGTAACTACCGACAGGGAAAACTAATTCAAATTATAATAAATCACATTTTACAATTCAAAACAGCAGAACAGCATACGAGCAGACATTTGTTAAATTAATTAAATTTCTGCTAGGTCGGTGTGTGAAAATGCTAGTACTTCAAACGGCCCATTAAACTTAAACAATTTGTAATTTCGGTGTGTTGGTTGAAAAGGGTTAGTCCCTTATTATCTTGGAGATAATCGTAATAAACATTCATTGGCCGACGCAGCCATTACCGAGACACTGAAATTCAATTCGCTCACTAAACTGGTTACTAACGAGGAGTAATGATGCACAGACATGCGATCCAGCAAGCCAGCGCAATAAAAAATCCCACGTGGAGTTAAAACACACTTGAAAATCAGAAATCCGACATTTAAATCGGCGAATAAATTTTTAAACTCTGAAAGTTGGTTTCAATAAATTGAGTATGCATTTTAGGGTTAGGAACATTGAGTAAAATAAAATCTATGTTAATGATTGTTTGGGAATAGGAATTCTTATAAAAAATGTACCCAGATATTGAAATCTGAAAAAATAAATAATTATGAAGACAGCACAATTTTCAAATTGAAAAGGAAAACTATCTTGAAACTGAAACATATTCGTGTATTACAAACTAAACTGTGCTAGCTCATTTTCTAATAAAAATAGTTTTAAGTTTTTGTAATTTTATAAATATGAATAAAATTATAACATCTATGAAATTCTTAAATGGGCTATAATGTAAAACCTTGGAAATTTGTGTTGAAATGTTTAATAGCTACACATTACAAAATCGTATATTTGAATCCATTATAAAAACCTTGTAAATTAAAAATAAAACGTCTATCATACGTGCTGCAATTGAAAATTAACATTGATTATTCCTATAATAATTGAAACAGAAATGAACTTGGAACGTCTGGGTTGACAGCACTCATTAGGCAAGCGATGAATAACCAAAAATTGTTGTGAAATAACGCGTCAAGTCACGTAGAGAGAGAGATTTCCACAAAACCAAGATTAACGATAGAAAACGCTGCAATAAATTAAGCGACCGTGAAATAAATGAGATGGACACTTAAAATGTAAAGGTTTCATAAAATGCGGTAGCCAGTAATGAATAAAATAAACTATCGCACGTTGATGACGGTGATAAATCCACTGCACACACAAGTGACGCAGCCGATACGAAAAAGACGGTCGGGAGCAACGACACCGCAACACATTTATGAATTTTTCGCATTATCGCATTATAAACACCGGCTCACGCGATATCGTATGAAATGAAGCTATAGCAGTCAAAACAATCAATAAAATAAAAAGGCATATGATATTAAGGCCATGCTGCATCCATGAAATGCGTCGAACGGAGAGTGCATTAACATTTCAATGTCAACACGTAACAATGTATTTTTAGTCATCCGCTGGCCAAGCGAGTCTTTCTCGAGACTTGAGAGTTCATACACTCCGAGCCGACACTTTAACTCGGCAAGCATGATAACCTCAGTTTGCGCAGCTCTCGTTACCAATCAGATACAAGGAAATAAAACGTACAAACGTGTGTCGTTGCAAGTATAAGGAAACGATTAAAACAGTATCATTGCAATATTTAATTGTACTGATTGCACGTAATTGGCAGCATTTCTGTCATCACGACTTATTGATTATTGAAAAAAATTACGATTGTTTAGATTCTTTTATAGTAGCTGATATCATACGTCTAGTCTATGACTAATTGTTTCGGGCAAAAAGGGGTAGCCCGTGAAGAATTAAGTTGTCTTTAATCCGCAACCGAATAGCTGGAAAAAAAACCATCTTCGTCAATTTTTTATGTTCGGCAATAATTATGAAATCGATATGCTTTTATTGGCTAAAAAAGTGGACGTTAAAATTTAGCATTTGGTTGTGTACAAAAAAATACAAAATTAACTAAGGGCGGAGCTTTGGATCATTATGTAGCGAGCGACCGACCGGACTGGCTGTGTTATTTTTTGTTAACGTTTTTTGATGGACGCGAAGCTAAGAGTAAAGGCAACAGTTTTGTTCCACAAGGTTATTTATCGTACTTTTATTTAGCTGTTGCTATTCAACGTTCAAAGTTATTTAGAAAAAAATGTTAAACTCGACTTTGGCTAGTTTGCGGAAAATTTAATTTTCACAGTAATGTGCCTTTCTAAATCAGAGTTTTTATTACATTACTTTAGCTTGTAAAAGGTCTCACTATATTCTACCTGCTTTAAAATTATTTGTCCTTCAAGTACCTACCACACATGAATACCAAAACCACTCGTATTCCACACCACGTAGTATCACGACTATTCTCGATAGAATTCCCCAAGTCTAACTGTATCCATTACCCCTTCATTACTTAAAAACATAAAACTCGCACAACTTTACTCCGCCAAGCACTAAAAAGCGATTAACGTAGTCATTTGCATTAACGCGAAATCTTTGAAACAATTTACATTGAGTTCGTAGAAAAAGTGTCGTACAAGTAGCAGGGCAACTTCGTGTCTTTTCACTATAATGTTGGCCTTACAACTGCGACTCACGATATGCAGGCATTTCAAGAATTCTCCGTGTTCGGTATTTCAAGTTCTACCCTAGACTAAGGGCTGATAACGTTATTTGTGGAGCAAAGAATTTTTTGAATTGGTTTTGGTGTTTTGATTAATGCATTCTCTGTTGCATTGATGAGTTCTATAGCTTCCTGTTCCTTTTTTCGTATTCAGTGTCATGTTATAATCTGAGTAAGCTAGTAATTTTCCTTTCCGGGTATGCTTCAACTTCAAATAATTCTACATATCCGTTTGGAGCTATTAATTCTACATAGGCTATATCTAAAACATTATCGTTCACGTTATGGTTTTCAACGCTCAATAAATCATACCCTTCCTGTATATTAGAAATAGACTTTTACACCTTCCTGCAAATCAACTGAGTTGCCACCCAAAATTTTAATTACCATAGTTTACATCGCGTACAAAGCAGTGTTGGCAGCTAAAGCAAATCAACATTTGATTGTGCTCAAGCCACTTGCAATTTGCAACTCGTGGGTGTTTTTAATAGTACCATTATAGCTGAGTATTGCTTAAGAATAATTCAAAGTTTACCTACCTTTTTGCAACAATAATTTGGATTTGTGTACTTATTTGGAGCGCATTACAGTATCGCTTCCTTATAGAGAGCTACTTACGTGGGTTCCTTAGGAGTAATACGAGTGAAATTACAGTAGTCGATAGGGTCTTTGTAGATGAGAGTAATGGTTATATTTTTGTCTAGTGGGTCTATGTTTTCTTTTATTTCATAATCAGGTACATTTTTAACTTATGTTTAGATCTCAGGCCTTCTAAGGTTTCAGTCTTTCCAGATCAGTAATAAATTCTGAGAATCATTGAACTAAAGTACTGCAAAAAACAGAAATAGGACCGAGAAAATCTCAGCTTACAGGATCGTGGAGAAATAAATTCTTTAATTAACTTTTTTTTGCGTCTGGGACTGAATTTAACAAATTTAAAAATTAATTTGTTTTTAAACCCTTTATTTCGGTGTAGTAATATTAAGGACCTTCAGAGGATTGTTAATGGATTTCAGAATAATTTTCTTTTCTCTTGAACATTTTTAAGCTTCGTCTGAGTAAGCCGATTGTTCGCTATTAAAGTTCTCTTTCATGTAAAATAATAAATAGTGTTAAGTTTTGAAGGGCTGAAGAGAAATTAATTTTCTGAACGTAATAGCGCTTTATTTTATGATTAATATGAAATGCCAAAACAAGCACTACACTAAATAATACTTAAGAGAAAATTTATAATGGGTATTTGAAAATACTTAAAACAGAAAACAATTTAATACTTACTTTGCAAAAATTTGTAAACGAAAATAATTTATTTTACGACTAAATTCATGGATCGGTAGGTACTTCAAAATTTGCTCATCGTCAGAAATTCAGCGATACACGTTATAAATTAAAACCTGATGCCAAAACTAGATTCCTGGCGAAACTCCCACATGAAAACAGATAGTCTGAAGAGCAAATAGCAATAAATTCGTTTGGGCCGCGATGACGGCTGAACTCGGTGCAGGAACAAAACTGCTGCACATACATCTTTGGTTCGTATTTTGTGCTACTATTGTTTGTTTCCATCTTATGGTAGCTTTTTGCGATAATGATGAGCTTTGGTGGGTTCGGGGTAACCCATTTACTAGTTTATTATCTTGGCAATAAAAAAATCTAGAAAGGAACACACGATAAATTTGCTGTGTAGTCTACCTGAATCTATTTTAATATTATACATTCGTAATACCTGCACTGAATCAGCTGTCTATATTTTTATTTTTATTTCTTCCTTGATCGTAAAAATCAACAGCCCAATAAAAATAATGTTATCATTTAGGTACAGAAGTTGCATTTAAACATCAAGGCTATCTAATCTTTTGCAATTAATTTGGTCACTGATAATGTTTCCGAATTTTCAGCGTTACGGTAACATTTTATTTTGAATATCTTTACTTTAAGAGATAGAATGTATTTCTTCACGGTAACAATGTATGTATCATTGGTAGAACCTTTTGAATCATCATCAACTTGCTGTCCTTGTCCTTTTTACATGTTTTTTTACTAGTATCCTTTCTCAACGTCGGTACTATTTATTTCAATTGTTTCAATATCACAGTTTTCACTACGTAATCTGAAATAAACCGTCAAAATTAACCTCGTCAATAAAACAATTTTCTTTCTTTTCTTTGGCAACAGCTGAAAATTTCTGTGACACGCCTATTGCGGATCCATAAATTACACCCAAACATAACTCTAACCGAAATTTCATCACATTTACAACCCTGGTTAATCCGAACCGTTAAACCGAAAACACCGTACCCGGAACTTAAGCCTTAAATATTCAGCAACCTTCAAAATGTTAAACCGGAGTCATTAAGCCGACGGAACTCTAAAAACGATAAACTTTACGAGGAACCAAAGGACGACACTCGATCCCAGACACTTTCGAAAAAAAGAAACTCCGTCTGCGAACTTCATTTTCCCTTTATGATGAGCATGTGTATTTATGTGTAGGTTAGTCAAATATGAGCTGGATTCTTTTTGATGGTTTCGATACTAAAAGGTTTATAAATCATATTTAACCCCAATCTTCAATATTGACTCATACAAATAAGATAGATCCTGTGAGTCAATATTGCAATTCAAAGTTCTCCACTTTTCATGACAAGTACCTAATTCAATTACTTTTTCTTACCAAACCTAATTACATTCGATGCTGTCCACTAATCCAATCTGATTTCCTTGATTCCCAAATCATCTTCGAAATTAGTTCGTAATCCTCATATAATCCTGAAGACGCCCCTAATATCACAATAACAGAACTATTGATCCTCACTCGGGTAGTAAGTGGTCGTTGGCTCCTAACTTTTTGTTCGTCCTTCTATTCACTTGCGAGTTCTAATCGCGTTACTCTATTAACCCGTGGACAGCCCCTTTATACAATTAGCTACTTATTGACTTGGAAAAATCCTACTCTCTTTTAATCTAGTTTTTTGAAAGTTTGCGCCTTTTCCCAGCACGTTGACACTGGGTGCTCCCCGCTTTTCGGAAAGTTAGCATTGACACCGGTTGGGGTGTTTTACTTTTAGAAAAGTATCTAACTGAAATTTCCTGTGCGTTAAACTTTTAAACTACAAGCCTTTGGGAATTTCCGCAATCAAATTACACTTGTTACTGAGTTACTTTATAAAAATGAACATAAAACGCTGTACAAAAGGGTTAGTATTACCGAGAAACTCTTTCAAAGTAATTGCGATTCTAAAACGTAACGTTATTTCTATTAAAAGGCTTCCAAGTACAGCTTGCAGCACTCGTGAGCGAGCGAAATGAGCTTGGAGATCCATGCATACATTAAGTTGGATTTAAGTCTAGTCTAAGTGAGGAAGACCTCTGAACTTATAGGTGCGATTGTCCAACCGTTGACCCTGTCGTCTAGACAGACTTACTGGTCTGGTCTGGTATTACTTACGGTTTCCTGCTACTAGCAGAGGAATGAATATTGGATTGTATCGAATTCTACTTGTATAACGATTGAGTATCCATGAGTGCGATTCGTACTACAGTGTAACTCTGTTTCTTAGTTTTTGTACTTTTTACTCTGTTTCTTTTAAGAACAAAGTTCAATAAAGTGGTTCTCATGTAGATTCGAAGAGCTGCTATATAAAAAGAAGTAAACAAAACTGGCGTCCAATTTGTTCGCTTCCTTTTAAAAGCAGTCAAATACCTCAACTTCGTTTTTTACACGATGTAGGTAAAGAATTTAAAACGACACTAGCTCTAAACGTTAGCTATAAAGTTTGCCTCAAGCAATCGCATTTCAGGCCCAAAAGTTGATAAAAAGGCAAAAAAAAATCGTTCAAACATTTCAACTGCTGTCGTGGAACAAATCGCTCTTTGCAAGCTCAACGTTTGGCTTGAAATTTAAATAGCTTAAAAATAGTTTGAAAAAACAGCATCGGCTGGCGAGGCATTCGCATGATTTATGCCTTCTGTAGCGTGACTATGAGGAACGGCCGGGTAGTTCGGAGAATGCCCGTTAAATTAATCGCTTCGTATTTGGCCGTGTGAATTATCAAAATTCCTCCGGGTCTAACTGAAATAACGGGCGACTAGACTTTCATGAACGCCATAATTTATTGGGGTAAAATGCAAATGTATTTATCCGGCGCAAGACTTTGGAAAAATATGTGTAAGCTTGGTTAGGCTCGCTTGAGATTTATAGCACTGTCTTCCAACTTGAATGGGTTTTAAATATAAATCCGAGTTTGTACGTGCACAATCTTGGATCTTTGAACCGGCAAATTAATATATCCAGTTCCTTTGCAAGACTTAGGTGTTAAATTGCACAGTGCTTCTCTGTTTCACGATGTACAACATTTTAATTGTGAACGTCAAGATAGGTCAAAGTTACGCCTTGCCCAGTAATTTAATATAAAACAGCCTTCCTAATCCAACCAAATCAAAATTTACTTGTATTATAAATGCGAAGGTTTGTGGATAGATGGACGGATGTTTGTTATTGTTTAACGCAAAAACTTCTAACCGGATTTGTATGAAATTTGGCACACATATAGTTAATATTAACCTAGATTATCACATAAGATAATTTTTATCCTTATATTACGTTCCTGTGGGATTATATTCAAGTTGTAGCGGGCGAAGCCACTGGCACCAGCTATCGATATAATTTAAAACGAAAACATCAGGCTTGCTCGTGTTAACTACAACTAATGGTGATTAAATTACTTGTCCTAATTATGTGTTAGTAGATAACAAAAGAGCTGTTGTGTTAATGGTACTGATAATAATGATACTACACAGTTGGGATTACGTTCTAGATTTGTAGGAGCGTCTGTTTTTGCTTGGCCCTCTTTTATGGAAGGAAAGATAGTGAAATTACATTATGTAATGTAAATTTTGTAACAAATCAAATAAAATGTGTAGGGTTGCTGGTTGTGAAATTAAAGCCCCGGTGATCTTGATGATTATTTATTTATTGGCAACTTCACTGTTACATCAATTTATTATAAACAAATCAAGTTAGTCGCAACCCTAAGTGGAGGGATGAAAGGGACTGCGTGGCTATCGCCCTTCACACCTCCCCTAGCTGGCTAATTCCAGAAGACCGCTAGGCTATCGAACTGGAGTTAGTCGTACTTAGGTTCAGAATTGGCTGCGTGGCTACCGAACTCTGACCCTCTAGCTAGTAGAATGATGATTTGTTCGAAGACAGCTCGTCTTATAAAGGTGGATGGTTTGTATGTGTGCTCAATCTTCACACGTAGTCGTCTTTAGTTGTGGTGCAGATAACAAGCCGGGTGGCGCTGGCGCAGGTAGTTGAACTCGGAAGATTATAGATGGCATCACATGTTCACAAAGGTCATCTTTACTTGCTGTCTTCTTGTTTATGTAGCTGCTCATCATAGTGGTTTGAATAGATTATACTAGATGGCGCTGTGTGTTTGTTACATTCTCCCCCTCTGGTACTCTATAGGCGTCCCGACTGAGTACCAGGATCAGTAACCATCTTCCTTGGTCTCCCTCTTTTTCTGATGGGATTTAATGGTTTGGGCACATTGTCATCTCTTTGTTCAAATTTACATATTGCTGACGTATGATATTTTCCCATGGATTGATCTGGTGCCTTTGTGCTTGCTACTTCATATGTTGATGCTCCATGTTTCTTTATGACAACATAGGGACCATCTCTGCGTGGAGCAAATTTTGCTGTGAACTGTTTTTCATTACTGCTTATTGGATGTGTCTCAACCAGTACTAAGTCTCCTATTTTATAATTTGGATCTGGTCTTCTTTTTTGATTTGCACGTTGCCATTTCAGTGGCTGGTGGTCAGTGATTGTAATGAATTCTGTACCTTCAATGTAGCCACGGAATCTTGAAACAGCCCATACAATGGCTAGAGCTTCTTTTTCTATTACACTGTAATTGCATTCTGCAGATGTGAGAAGTCTACTTGCGTATTCGACAGGGAGTTCGTTATCGTCCTCCCCCTGCACTAAAGCTGCACCTTTTGCATATTGACTTGCATCAGTCTTGTGTTGTGTCAAAGTGACAGTACTCAGTAAACTGTTTAATTGTTCTTGTGTCATTGTTACTGACATCTTCACAATTAAGTGGGTACTCCTTACAATTTTACGGTAGGCCGTGCAAAATTTGAACGTAGGCCAATATAAATGCCAGTGCCAATGTAGGGTTGGCCGTCAAAATATGTGGGTATCCGTCGATTTTCTTTGGGTGTCAATGTAGGTTTGACTTCCCAATTATGTGGGTATCCGTAGATTTTCGTTGGACGTCAGAATAATTTCACTATCCGAACATGTGGGTATCCGTGGATTTTTCGTTGGACATCAGAATAATTTGACTATCCGAACATGTGGGTATCCGTGGATTTTCGTTGGACGTCAGAATAATTTCACTATCCGAACATGTGGGTATCCGTGGATTTTTCGTTGGACGCCAATGTAGGCGGGTTGGCTATCCGAACTTGTGGGTATCCGTGAAGATTTTACGTTGGACGTCAGAATAGTTTTGACTATCCGAACTTGTGGGTATACGTGGATTTTCCGTTGGACGCCAATGTAGGGTTGGCTATCCGAACTTGTGGGTATCCGTGGATTTTCGTTAGACGCCAATGTAGGGTTGGCTATCCGAACTTGTGGGTATCCGTGGATTTTCCGTTGGGCGCCAATGTAGGGTTGGCTATCCGAATTTGTGGGTATCCAAGAATTTTTACGTTGGGCGCCAATGTAGGGTTGCTGGTTGTGAAATTAAAGCCCCGGTGATCTTGATGATTATTTATTTATTGGCAACTTCACTGTTACATCAATTTATTATAAACAAATCAAGTTAGTCGCAACCCTAAGTGGAGGGATGAAAGGGACTGCGTGGCTATCGCCCTTCACACCTCCCCTAGCTGGCTAATTCCAGAAGACCGCTAGGCTATCGAACTGGAGTTAGTCGTACTTAGGTTCAGAATTGGCTGCGTGGCTACCGAACTCTGACCCTCTAGCTAGTAGAATGATGATTTGTTCGAAGACAGCTCGTCTTATAAAGGTGGATGGTTTGTATGTGTGCTCAATCTTCACACGTAGTCGTCTTTAGTTGTGGTGCAGATAACAAGCCGGGTGGCGCTGGCGCAGGTAGTTGAACTCGGAAGATTATAGATGGCATCACATGTTCACAAAGGTCATCTTTACTTGCTGTCTTCTTGTTTATGTAGCTGCTCATCATAGTGGTTTGAATAGATTATACTAGATGGCGCTGTGTGTTTGTTACAAATGTAATTTTGAAATAAAACTTTCCAAAAAATGCTTCTCTGAATTTTCTAATATAATTATGAATAAAATAAATTGTCTACAATCTTTAAAGTTGTGAATATGAACATATCCTTAACAATTTGGACTCGACAGATAGGTGATGTTAGAACGCCTTGGGGTTTCATAAAGCCGTGTTAGAAGGATTAAAATAAAAAAGTAAAGATTATTCTATTTCTATTATCTCTTCAATTGCTTGAGTTATCCACAAATCATAGTTAGGCTGCTAAAGTTACCTTTTTAAGGCACTAGTCTCCTCACTAGAAATTGAATGACCATCATCATCTTCCTGCCCTTATCCCATTTTACTTGGGGTCGGCGCAACACGTTTTTTTCTTCCATTCTCCTCTATCAAACGTCACAGTATCATTCACTCCTCTTTCTTCCATATCATTCCTTATACAATCCATCCATCTCTTCTTTGGCCTTCCTCTTCCTCTCCATCCATCAACATATAAATTGAATGACCAAAGTTTAAAAAATGGTGTGGAAGTTATAAATTGCAACGACTACCCTTAAGTCAAAGATCGAGTCCTACCTCCCCCTGCTGTATAAATAGCACAAAGTTTTCTTATAAAACGGTACCTAACGATATTTAACATGTTGCACTTTAGCGAACTAATCAGAAAGCAAGAGATATATAATAATAATCTTCTAGGAAACTTGGCCGCTTCTTAAAAACAAGTTATAACATTATTAGTGCTGATCGACAGTTTTGCGATGTTACGGAAAAATGTTCGGTTGGTAGGTTGTTATGGCTCGATGTAATTATTTCGCTGATGTAGGAGTTAAGAAAGATATTATGGAGGTTGCTAAATTATGATTGGCTTCTTGGAAGTTAGTTTGCTTTGTAAGAACGTTCGTGAGTTCGTGACCTATTTCTATATTATCATGGTCACTGTACCACTGGACGACACGGTTGGCGGAGTGGTTTAGCGATTGACTGCTGCCGGTTCGAGTCCTGCGCGGAACAAATATTTGTACGATTTATTTTTAGTTGTTCCGGGTCTGGGTGTATGTGAGTTTAAATGTTTTTAATCGCACCCACGATTCTGGAGAAATTCCTACAGAGGCAACGTTTAAGAAAAGACGAGTCATTAAGTTATTCAGCCGCTACTTGTTACAAGGTAACACAGATAACCTCCTCTAGATCCAGCATAGAAGGCAACCTACGCGCCACACACACCTCAGATCATTTGCCATTGCTTAACTTCTTCGTGTGTCTTCTATCAAATATGATTTTATTCTCAAGTCAAGTTCAAGTCTAAATGAAATTTCTAATAGCTGCTTGCGTCACCACGGCTTTAGCGTCTAGTCGACACTGAAGGAATCAAGAACGAACACTCAACTTAATGGCAAATGCATTGACGATTCGCGCGCGTAGGTTGTAGAATCTAGAGGAGGTTACCTGTGATGTTGGACCTAATCAGATAGCTGATGCCAACGTTATCAGATGATGATGATGATGATCATTATGTATCACCATATTCTCTGTTTATACCAAAACCTAACACACACACAGCAATGTTTTTATCAACGCACGTATCCAAACCCGTTGTACAATTAACCTGATTGTTATCAGCATGTAGTTAGTTAACTTGGCCGTGAACTTTGAACAATTTTGGCTAACTATCGATCTAAACGATAAGAAGTATGCTGTAATCATTTATTGAGTTGGATTTTTAATGCAAAACGTATACATACATTTGAATATATTAATGGAAGCTGTATATGGATGCATAGATTTATATCGTGATATTTTTTATTTTGGTTTGCTTCTTAATTTGGGTTGGTATTTAGGATTGTACTGGTCGATCGATCAAAATATTAATGAATTAGGCACGACTAGAGCAACCTATTTTTGTCTTGCTATACTTACTATAAAAAAAAAATTAAATATGCTGAGTTATAAAACATAATTGCTCATACTCCCTGTATAACATTATAACTATTTAATAACTATGTAAATCAGTAAACGCCATCGCAAAACCGGTTTTTACTCAAACTCACATTAATTCCAATTTAAGTATAATTTTCACCTTTAAGTAATCAAGTGACATGATAATAAAATAATGATGACATGATTTTCACAACTTCTTGCTCTAATATTGAGTCGTTAAACTAATAACCAAGATGAACTCATAACTTCACTTTTTGTTCACGTTTTGTGCACTTTTTGTTCACGTTTCTATGAACTAATCAGCTGATATTAAATGAACATTAGGGGTTATGCATACGGCTTACGAAACGCGGTGGTAATGACTTGGCACGTAGGTGTTAGGTACTGCCTTCTATTGCTATTAGTTACAGTCATTTTAACAATAAACTGGCATTATTATGGGCTTATTTATTATTTTACGAGGCCAAGTAGCAACGCATATTCTATTAGATCCACTATATGATTGTAAAGGTAACATACTATTCCACAAAACAGTTGACAGAAGATGAAATTAAAGAAGCTGCTCATCAACTGCTAAAAAAATCACACTTTCTACTACTGCATAAAGGTCCTGTCAACGTCTTAAGCGCCGTTGACAGTAAAATGTAGAGAGAAGAAACAAAAGAGAAGCAAACGTCATTGCGTTTGATGATCTATAAATTTGTGTTGATACAGTTTTAAGTCTGTCACCTTTTGAGACGGGCTTGTCCTATTTTTACCCGGACAAAGGTGACATCACAAAATGCAGATAAGTGCGAATAGAATCAGTATCAGTAGAAAACATCCGGATGACGCGTCCGGAAGACGTATGAGTCTTTTATCTTAAGTAGTCTGTTTCACTAAGTCTTTGGCTTAACCATGCGGATGTAAGATTTAAGTTGTGTAGTTACTTGTTTAAGTTACGTGATAAATGCACCCACTGAATTTACTCTCTGAATGTTCGTTAGTTTCGGAGTAGACGAAATTTTAGGTAGACTTGACAACGTAACAAGGTGGAACTCAGGACGATTAGTTACTGGCACTTCATTAGTGTTATTAGAGATAAATACTAAATTCACTATATTTATATGAATAATAAATACAAAATGACTAGACAAGACTTGGATTAACAACAAAAAGCCACAGTTACACAAATACCTACCTTAAGTCAAAGCTACAAACTGCGTCTTACAAAAACTTTTGTTGAGAAAGACCCTTCGAAACTCAAAAGAAACTGAAGCAAAAGAATCGTAAACTAAGATGTTTATGAGACCCAAAGCTGGCCTACCAGTCACCCTACTCCGTTCCACCATCAAAACTACACGATCTACTGAACTAAATCAAGAACTAGAAAAAAACATGCACAAAAAACTGCAATTGAGTCTCAAGGAAAAACCAACCTTAGAACAGTTAATACAGAGTTGAATGTACCTTAAGTTGGAAGCCGGCACAAGGAAGCCGAAGCAAAACTTGTATACAATTCTGTGGCCTTGAACTTAAAAATATTCGAGGCGAGCTGTTCAAATGTGACCGGTGTGCCTCGAGGCACTCCCGATATGGCTAGGGTGAGGTTCTCGACGAACGACATAATAATATTCCGACTAAAATTACTCAGGAGTTTTAATACACTGCGGAAAGTGATTAACACGAAGGATGAAATGAAAAAGATGAGAAAGGGAATGTTGAAAAGCGATGAAGACTTTGTGATTCTTAAAGAAGTTGAGACTGGAATTTAGAAAATGTAACTAAGCTACGTTCATTGCACTTAAAACTACTGTTTATTTTTTTATTATAAAATCGATATATAACAAAATATAAAGTAAAGAATAACTGGATTCCCAATAACGATTCCTCCGCACTTAATTACACATTCAAGTGCTAACACTGTTCTCTAATTGAAGCCTCAGACATATATTTTGGCCTGTTGGTCTAGTGGTTAGTGACCCTGACTGCTATGCCGGAGGTCGTGGGTTCGATTCCCACCCAGGACAAATGTTTGTGTGATGAGCACGATCATTTGTTCTGTGTCTGGGTGTTATTTATCTATAATATGTATGTATTTAGAAATATATAAGTATGTTTATCAGTTGTCTAGTACCCATAACACAAGCTCTGCTTAGCTTGGGACTAGATGGCGTTGTGTGATAGTTGTGGAATATTTATTATTATTATTATTATTTATTTATTTTACGATCTCTGTAACGAGCGAAGCAATTAAATATTTAACGTTAAATTCATTGTTAAAAACATCTAATCCTTGTGAATTAATTGAAATACCTACAGAGAACATTAATGTCAAAGGTTAGGGTGCGATGAAAAATGAAAGAGAAAATGAATTCAGATTGGACTGTGTAAAAGAGCTCAATTTTCAAATCAGTTTTGATTGCAAGGTGGTGTAATAGGGTTCATGTTGAGTTCATTAGCTTAGCCAACGTTTTATCTAATAATAACGTGGACACTGCTGACAAAATATTAAAAATATCAAAGATGTAGCTCATCATTAGCATGTCTAGACTCGTTTTAGCATCTTCAAAGGACACAATCTTTTTATCTTATAAAGCAGCTGCAATTTTTCCAACTATACCCAGAAGTGTTTTGAATTAACTACTACTTCAGACAGACAGATTAGTCGGAAGTCAGACTCACCTTTCATCCTACGGAACCCGAAAGGTCGCGACAAACCGAATCTACATTCAGACAATCTCCGAGATATGTAGATGAGATTCAATGCTGACGATTTATGAAGAAAGCTGAACGAAATATGGCAGCGAGTCGACCGTTTTCATTGAAACTTTTTTACAACCTCCCCTTTAGATGGCAGATAAAATTGCAAATAGACGGACGGAAAAGGGAATTTTATGTGAAGGTGACTTTACGCTTTTTATTTTTTAAGGGGAGCTGGAGCTGTAAAGACGGTTAGTGAAAACAAATTAAGCTTGAACGGTCTGATTTTGCGACGTAGGTTTCTTGTTGCGATTGAAAAGGTTTAGCTGACGATAACGGATAATGCTTTTCACTTGGTAAACGATAGCATCTAAGTTGACAAATAAAGAAGAAAAAAGGAATTCTGTTCTATTTTTTTTTTGCTATATGCTGTCATTTTGCATTTGCATTCCTATCTGTAAACACGTGCATAAGCCAATTCTAATCCTTGACGATTTAAACAGAAGTCACAATTAGAGCCAATGCGTTACTTGAATCCACATTAGGCTTAATCGTTTGGCATTCGACCTGCATGGAATTATAAGCAGCCAATATAGTTTTATGTTAGTGTGTCCTGTTGTACTGTAACAAGATCATTAATACATGTTTTAGTTAGGAACAGTCAATTATTTTTTATGGAATGCAATGCGCCTAAAGCCAATCTTTTCTCAGTGCTTAAAACTACAAAAAAAGGAAAAAGGAGCAAATCCTCAGTCCAAAAATAAACCTCTATCTTTAAATCAAGGGTATCACAAACCGGTTTAAAACGAAAAAAGTCAAGCCAAGTTAAGAAGTGACTTGTAACATCCATGTTCGCTAATACACGACCAATATTTGTTCTGGTGCCAACTCTCCGAGGATTGGACCGGCCGGGACGCTCTAGTGAGCAAACAATGTTCTTTAGATGCATTCTGTTTCAGCGTTCGACTCGTCTCGAGGGGCTGGCGACTAATAGTGTTAGTTCCAAGTGCGTTTATGGTATATGCAATTTGGATGGAGAAGTTTTCTCAAAGTTTTGTGTGGAATTTTAATAGCCTGTGTTGTGTTTGTCCACAAGCTATTTGTGTTGTTCTATTGCATGTCTTTTATCTTCAGTATATTAATTATAATTTAGCAATCGATAGTTCTTATTCATTCATATCTCTGAAAAACTGTAAAGTGCTAATGGTGACCGGTAAGGTAAAAACCAAAACCCAAATCGGTGGTCTGATCAAATTTCGGAACAACTCGATATGACCATCAGCACTGCAATTCATCAGGCCATCGACCGCAACAGATGGAGAAGAATAATTGAAACAGTCACAATTCTCAGCAGTGAGGGAACGATTCAGAAGAGATTCTATGATCATACATTGAAACTGCTTTTCTATAAACCAACTTACTAACAGTTTCCGTCCAAACCAACCATGACTATTACAAATTCCCATAATACTTTAACAGACGAGTATAAAAAGCATAAGCTAGTAAAAGTAAGGAATAATAACACAGAGGCTATAAAAGCACCATTATTAATACCAAACCGACTAAAAACACTCGCAGGATTCGGCCACTTGAGAACACTTGGCAATATAGCTGTTACTACATAGTTTTTATAAAGCGCATGTGAGCGATAAATTCAAACATTTAGTTCGGTCGAAAACTTCACTTTGTATGTTGTAAATAAAAAGTTCCATATTAAACTACAATGTAGTTCCGTTTGGACTTGCATCTGCGGAACAGGGCTGTTTGTTGATTTTCAAGTATGATTTAAATATGGGTTTGTTATTTTTAAGTTCTATAAGAGTCGTCTCATCAAGTTTGAGTGGCCTTTTGTTTTCAAATAGATTTATTTGTTTGGTACATTTTAAGTATGCGCTTAACTATTTGATTTATATTGCATACACGTGTTTGTTTTTCTCAATGAACTATTATTATGCTGTTCGAATGTTTTTCTATTTCATCACTTTTAACATTCACTCTTGTTTGACATGTAATTCAAAACCATTGCATAACTTCAATTATAAAACTCTGAAAATGGCTTTTGATAAATGCAGGAAGGTTCAAAATTCCTAGAATAGTTTTCTTTTATTCCACTCTCAACCCTAGACCTGATTGGGAGCATCTGGCAATGGTTTTACGACATGCAGCTGATGTATTTGGCCGCGTCAGACTGCCAGAGTTTCCCTGGGACGGCACAGCATCGCCTCTCGGGACCTATGCACAACTTTGCCGTAAAGAATTGTGTGATATGAATTTGGTATTCGATGTAGTTTTGTGCAATTCCTTTATTTGATGTTTCAATACAATAAACATAGTATAACTGCTGGAATATCAAAATGTTAGCGACTTCATGACAATAACAGAGTTAATTAGATCAATTTGGCACGGTTCATTACAAACACCCAAAAGAAGCAAATAGAGTTCGTGTTCTAATTCGAAAGTCGACCTTCAGTGACTAGTCTACAACACAACAACTAATTTCATTTAGTCCCAATCTTAGCAACTAAACTCAACTTTAATCCCTCACATACTTTTTTCGTTTATTCTTTTTTTCTCGGCACCGAACTTGTTTGTTTCCAGCCCTTAAGCCACTTGATTCAACTTAGCTTACAAGTTTTTCATCCGTTTTTTCGTATCCAGGAATTTTCCTTTATTAAAACTCGTAGCTAAGTTTACTGAACATGCGAATTTGGGACGGGGTCAGTGAATTGTGATCCAGCATCCCCGAACGGACCATTACCGCTACTTGCTGTAATTGCTTTGGGAATACCTCGAGATTCGTGTCAGATGTTTAGCGTAACATTTTAGGAACCCTGACCAGACATGTTTAGTGTAACAACGTTTTAGTCACCTGGCTCTTTACCTCCGAGATCACATTTTGGTAAATGGCGCCGTCTTATTACTTATTTAGCAGACACAGAACGCCATTTTATTCGACCCCAACATGCCTCTTGCGTTATTTATTCATTGATACACTCATGTATATTTATTTGTACAAAATTGGAAATACATTTACTTACTGTATCTACATGCGTCTTATTATCAGTTCAAGCAATTGACATGGAAATGTAACGTTGTACCTAATATAATATATATTCAGAAATGAATTACGGAATGTATTTAAATATGGATGTGAACAGATGCAAATTAAGTCTGAGGTTGAGCGTAACAGTTGAAGATTACCGATGTAATGATAACAGATAAAGTTTAATTAACTAAACTGACGCAATCAAGGGAAATAGTTTGCAAAATGTTGTATTACGGATTCCAATCACGTCGTAAGCCAGAAGTTAGCTGAAACGAGATCGGCTCAAAAGCGAAGATCTTATTGACTGTTCGGTTCGTACCGGCATCTATTGACTCGGTAATGTCTCCCATTTCCGAACCAGCTCTCGGAATAAGAAAAGTTGGTACAGGGGAAAAGAAAAGAGGCCTTTTCGGAGCGCACTAAACTTAATAGGTACCTTTGATCTTGCAACCCAAAGTTAGAATTAACTGGAACAAAGACACTGACCATCTGTTAAGGACCCCGAAGAAGCGAGTAACTAATTTCAAGTTTAATGAGAAATCCGCTTGAAAGGAATAATTCAATTTTCTGTATTGTTAATTTGTGTGTTCGCTACAGCTTCCAGTTTGGGATTAACAGGATTCCTGGTGAGGGAGTACTTTATTGAAACTCTTTGTACCATTGTTTGAATTGTGATGATACAATTTTCATTAAAAGCGTTGAGTATAACGCCGCCGATTTTAGAACAACTTTCTATAATTAAATCAGTGGTTGTAAATTGGATGAGATTTCTAATACAGCTTTTTATTTGATTTTGATTGTTGAAAGTTTTAATTTCTGTTTGATTATTTCCCTCTTTGTATAATCATGAACAAATATTATGTTTTTGAATAATTTAGTTGCGATCTGTAATAACCTATATTTCGATCCAAGTGCAAATACACATCTTAGGGACAATAGTTCAATAATGCGTCAGTATCATTTCATTCCTCCCAACATACCCAATTACGTTCAGAATTTTTACGAGTTCTGGCAAACACACATTCCCCATTACTTCTACCTTTTACATTTCACCCCTAGCCCGACATGTAAACATTTCCATTGTGAGACATCTCAACATATACACATATGACTATGATTTCTTTATTACGTACCCTTTATCCTTTTGTCCGCCAACGCTCGTTGCCTCTCAAGATATTTCTCTCTCACTGCCTTCTGTATCTTGGAAGATAAGAATGTATTGAATTTTGAAACATAAGGTTTCCCTTTTTATCTCATACCCGAGATTCTTTTATATTTACAGACCAACAAACGTAAAGTGATTCGTCTGAGCACTCTATTATATAAATTGATATTTGTTCCTTTCAAAGTTGAGGATATGTTTAAAAGATTATTTTGTTACAAAGGTTAATATAATGTTATTGAGTTTTGCAGCCTTTTGTTGGGAAGGTGGTGCTTTATTCAGTAGCTTCCTGGTCTACAGCTGGGTCCAATGTTCCTTTTGACCAAATCACATATTCTTCAGATTTTTTGGGTCTTCGCCTCCATCGATTTATATATTATTATCATCCTACGTAAGTTTTATATCTTTTACCTTTACTTGATTCGAATCTTCTGCGTCTACCGTTTGTAACGTATTCATAGATACTAAATAGTGATTCTTCAATAAATCAATTGGAATTGACAAATTCATTAATTCTACACTAAATTCTAGATGTTTCTGTGAAAGATTTATATCATTAGAATCACTGGATTCCTCGTAACGGTTGTGTCGATTTTAAGTAGGTAATTTTAACGGGTCACCATTAAAAACTATAATTTAATTTATTTTGATTAAAATAATTTTGTGCATTCGTAGTTTGCTATCCCAATCAATTTTGTTGGTTTTGAAACAATGATGATTTATTAAATCTTTAAGTTCTTTCGGTAAAGCACTTATAGATAGGTCATTATTCTTAAAAAGGCATCGGACGCCCACGCATTATACGAGTAATTGGACTCTGAGTTACCGCTAAGATTGTAATGAGCTCTGGTAATGTCTCACTTAAACGCAACGCCACGCAGTCATCTAACCATGAACTAGAAACGCATCAATGACATAAGATTACAAAAATTACATGTAATTTAATTACGTGTGTTTAACAAGCACGTTGCCATGTTCCCATGTGTATGGGAGATGCTAGCCCCGTTACTGTGGTGTGCTATTATGACTACGTGGAAAATTACTGTACAACACAGCCTGGGTTTTTGTTCTCACAATGTTTATGATACGTGCTTTTTACTGTACTGTATCTTTACTTATTATGATTGGTAGTTATTTTTCTTGTAAGCTGTCTTTTGATGAAATTGTTTTGTTTTATATTGGCTGTAGCTTTATTACTAAGTACCTTAAAATTAATTCCCTTTTCTATTTTTAAGATACTTGTGTCAAAGCCTAAATTTAAAGTTTTCATATTTGGTCAAAACGTTTCAAAACTATTTTCACTTAAACACATTTCGCCATAATCGAAATTAATGATTTCCAATTTCTCCCCAGATTTCTTTTAAACAGCCTACATTCTACTAATCGTAGTCGATGAGCAATTTTATGGCCATTTCTTTAAAAGTTCACGGCTAACCTGCGCTCTGTCCATTGTAATGTTAGTGACAGCTTGTCACGAGGCAGCCTACATATATGTTATTATAAAAGCATTACTGTGCTGTACTGTTATGATAAAACTTCATGTTATGGTCTAATATCAAGGCGGAAATTTAAGTATTTTTTGTGATTTTAATAGCAGGCTTATTTTCGTGGACATTATCATTACTGTTGAACTCCACTGGACATTGGCTGGTTAAAAGGCTCGTTTTATCACCAGTGTTACTTGCTCAGGTATATCTTTTGAAAATGCTATGATATTTAATTCTATGAACATTGTGATTGCTCATTTTGATTTTGCAATTAAGTACTGCATAACCTTATGATATTACATTAGATATTTCCTCATTAAAGGTTCAATATACAAACAACTTGATAATAAAATGTGTAGGTAGTTTGTGTAAGCTGCAGGAGGGCCGAAAAGCTGCAGGAGGGCCGAAGGCTCCTGGTTGGGTGGGTTTCGGCGCAGGTCAAACTGCTGGAGCCCAGGCCCCTGAGGTGCTTCCGCTGCCAAGTGGGTAACCACGCGGCATGCATGTGCACCTCGGAGGTCGACCGCAGCGACAACTGTTTCCGCTGCGGTCAGCCCGGACAGAAGGCCGGCTCGTGTACGGCCCCGCCGCACTGCTTCGCATGTGCGGCGGCTGGCAAGCCGGCCGATCACCGGGCAGGGGGCAAGTCCTGCGCCCCGCCCGCTAAAACCAGGAGCAGAGGTAGGCCCTCTGCTACCGCCGTTCCCGCCGCCGCAACTCCTGCTGCCGCCGCCGCCGCCACTGCCGCCGTCGCCGCTGCCGCTGTGGCCGCACCCTCGCCGAGGGCCCTGGAGGAGGCTGCAATGGACTCCGATTAATGGCTCCATTGCGCTTCCTCCAGGCGAACATCAACCACTGCGCCGCTGCTCAGGATCTCCTGCTCCAGAGCATGGCGCAGTGGTTGATAAATGTCGCCGTGGTCGCCGAGCCGTATTTTGTCCCGCCCAGGAATGACTGGGTGGCGGACCTGAACGGCTCGGTGACCCTCATCTCGTCGGCCGCCGCCGGTACCCCGCCCCTCGATCGCGTCGAGAGAGGGCGGGGGATCGTCGCAGCACGGTTCGGGGAGATCGCCGTGATAGGCGTTTATTTCTCCCCGAACCGAACTATCGCCGAGTTCCAGGACTCCCTATCGGAGCTGGGAGACGTCGTCGTCGCATTCGGTTCCCTCCCCGCGCTCGTCCTCGGGGACTTCAACGCCAAGAATGTGGCTTGGGGTTCCCGGGTTACGGACTACACGCGGGGCAGGATGCTCGAGCACTGGGCCCTGGCGCATGGCCTAGTCATCGAGAACCGGGGTTCCGTCCCCACGTGCGTGCGGTGGACGGGCGATTCGGTGGTGGACATCACGTTCGCCACCTCCGGCCTGTCGCCGCGCGTCACAGACTGGCGCGTTGTAGAGGAGGTGGAGACCTATTCCGACCACCGGTATATCCGGTTCGACGTCTCCGCCCAGACCTCAGACGCGCCGGTCCGACGGAACCCAAGTGGTCCGCGATGGGCGCTGAAGCAGCTGGACCGGGAGCTATTCCTGGAAGCCTCGATCGTGCAGGCCTGGGTGTCACCACCGGACAGGCCTGCCGACATCAACGACGAGGCGGGGTGGTTCCAGGAGGCCATGTCGGAGATCTGCGACGTGGCCATGCCCCGGGTCCGGCTGGGACGCGCCCGGCGTCAGTTGTACTGGTGGTCGCGCGAGCTAGCAGCGCTGCGCGAGGCGTGCGTTGCCGCGCGACGCCGGTACACCAGGTTCCGCAGGCGCCGCACCCGACCTCCGGATGCGGTGGCTGCAGAGATGGAGCTGCAGGATGGCTACAGGGCAGCGAAGACCGCCCTCCACGACGAGATCTGGCGGGCCAAGGAATTGGCCCGCAAGGAGATGCTGGAGGCTCTGGACAGGGACCCATGGGGCCGGCCCTATAAGTGGGTGAGAGAGAAGCTCCGCCCCTGGGCTCCCCCGTTGACGCAGAGTCTCTAGCCTCAGTTCGTGGAGGACGTGGTGAGCGCCCTGTTCCCCTCGCGGGAGGAGCACACTCCCCCGCCCACGGCTCCGTCTCCGGCGGTGCCTGACGCTGGCGCAAACGCGGACCACAGCGACGACAACGTCTACTACGCTCCGGAGGTGACCGAGGTAGACCTGAGAGTGGCGGTACAACGGCTCAAAGCCAAAAATACCGCCCCAGGACCCGACGGCTTGCCAGGAAAAGCCTGGGTCCTGGCCTCGGGGACTCTCGGGCCTCGACTGGGGGGGCTCTTTAGCGCGTGCCTGGAGAGGGGCCAGTTCCCGCTTCGTTGGAAGACGGGGAAACTGGTCCTGATCCAGAAGCCCGGGCGCCCTGCGGACTCTCCGTCCGCATTCCGGCCCATCGTGCTGCTCGACGAGGTGGGCAAGCTCTTGGAAAGAGTAATTGCAGACCGCCTCGTCGGGCACCTGAATCGGGTGGGCCCGGACCTTGCGGAGAGCCAGTATGGCTTCCGCAGGGGGCGCTCGACGGTGGATGCGATCACGCGCGTGAGAGCCCTCACGACGGGGGATGCGGTTTCCCGGGGCAGGGTCGTCTTGGGGGTGTCTTTAGACATCTCCAATGCCTTCAACACCCTGCCCTGGAGTTGCATCAGGGAGGCACTCCGGTATCACCGGGTGCCGACCTACCTCCGTCGTATAGTCGAGGACTACCTGACGGACAGAGCCGTCATCTACCCCGGTCACCGGGGAGAGTGGAACCGGCGAGAGATGTCGTGCGGTGTTCCACAGGGATCGGTCTTGGGGCCGCTCCTGTGGAACATCGGTTACGACTGGGTGCTGCGCGGCGACCTCCCTGACGGCGTCGGCGTAATTTGTTACGCCGACGACACGCTCGTCCTGGCGAAGGGAGAGTCGCACCAGGCGGCGGCCGACGTGGCGACGCAGGCGGTAGCGACAGTCGCTGATAGGATCCGGCAGTTGGGACTCGACGTGGCGCTGCACAAAACAGAGGCCATGTGTTTTCATGGCCGTCTGAACGCGCCACGTTCAGAGTCCCACATTACGGTGGAGGGGGTTCGCATCGGCGTCGGGAGGACGATGAAGTACCTGGGACTCGTCCTCGACAGCCGGTGGAACTTCAGGGAGCATTTCCTGCATTTGGCCCCAAGGCTGAACCGGGCAGCAGCCGCTCTCAAGCGGCTCCTGCCCAATCTCGGCGGGCCAAATGCCTCCTGCCGGAGGCTGTACGCCGGTGTCGTGCGGTCCATGGCCCTCTACGGGGCCCCTGTGTGGGCCCTAAGCATCCGGACGCGACCACTAAAGCTGGTCGCATGCCAGAGGGTCATGGCTATCCGGATGATCCGGGGATACCGCACGATCGCCGGCGAATCAGCCAACCTCCTAGCGGGATTGCTGCCCTGGGATCTGGAGGCGACTGCCCTCCAGCGCGTCTATGAATGGCGCGTGGAGGCGCAGCGTCGGGGCGAATCCCCGCTGCCTCGACAAGTCGAGGCGCGGCGGGAAGAGCTCCGGCGCGATCTCAGGGCAGTATGGAGGGAGCGACTGTCGCAACCGAGGTCCGGGCACGCCGCAATCGCGGCGGTAAGACCCCTCTTTGAGGAGTGGCTGGATAGGCGTCACGGCGTCCTGACCTACCGCATGACGCAGGTCCTCACCGGACACGGAAGTTTCGGGAGGTTCCTGTGTCTGATAGGGAGGGAAGAAACGCCTGGGTGTCACCACTGCGAGGATCGTCCGGAGGACACGGTGGAGCATACGGTGCAGGACTGCCCCGCTTGGGCAGAGCACCGCCGTGTCCTCACGACGGCGATAGGCGGAGACCTCTCGCGCCCGGCATTGGTCGAGGCCATGCTGCGGGGCGAGACGGAGTGGGAAGCGGTCGCCTCCTTCTGCGAAGCAGTCATGCTCGTGAAGGAGGAGGCGGGCCGCCTGAGGGAGAGGACAGCGTCCTCCCTCCACCCCAGCCGCAGTGGTAGACGCCCACGGCGTCGGACGTCGCGAGACGATCTCCGGCCACCGTAGGCGCGGGCATGCGGGCGGCGAGTAATGGGCGACTCGCTGTCCGACCATGGACCATGCCCGGGTCGACGGCGCGTTGTGGTCCACGCGCGCCTCAAAGAGTGTCAGCATAGTGACGGGGCCTGTAGAGGGCCAAAGCCTGCTGGGGTCGCGGGACCAAGGGATTACCGTGACCCCGGTACGTAAAGGGCTAGTGAAGGACACCGTGGATTTTAGTCAGTACAAGTCTGACAGTCCCTCCCGCCCTGCCCTGGGTGGGAGGACTCATTTGATGATTTTACCACGATAAAAAAAAAAAAAAAAAAAAAAAAAGGTAGTTTGTGTAGGTGTTTCACTTCAAACTTTTTAAACATGACCTCCGCAGTTGCTTTGGGTAAACTATTAATAACACTGTATTTACTCGCATATTTTACCTCCATATGATGATCTATTACATAACAAGCCAGCTGACTTTTCAAAATTATTAATAGACAAGTGTATTTATAAAATTTTCCTTGTAAGCTAAAGGATTTTAATTTATAATTGTCGCAATAAGTACTCTGTGTATTATTGAGTGACACATTGCGATGTTGCCGCTCTTCATTTCTGTTATTGTACCTAAATTAATATCTGAAGTGCCTAAAATCCCACGCAGGAAATATCAGTATCATGCATTAAGCCAATAAAAAAAAAATCAACTGTTTTCATAAACAGTGTGATTCGCTACTGCGTCACTAGTGAAAATTACTCCGTTATAATTATCTATTAAATGAAGGTCACACCACATCGCTCCTTCAAGAGAAAATACTACGATTTACATGACGCGTGGAAAACAACACGTGCGAGCTACATCAACACATACAGCGAACTATTAGACAAAATGCGAAATTACCGCCATTACCCGCGTTGACCGGTATATTCGCTTTCTAAATGTACACTTTGAGAAAATTACAGCGTTTTACAACTGGCTGTTTAGTGATTTTCCATCTTAATGAATGATAACACGTGTTTCACCTAACAGTTACAATAAATCAAACCGATTTTTTGGCCAATGATTCTTAAATTTGTGATCAAAAAATAGTTTAATGGTCTCATCAATTGCTCTAATTACCCGTTTTCAATAAAACAGTAATGTAACAAACACTGCAACATATCAGCATGCACATACACGCGCTAATTATTACGATTATATGACAATTTTATCTAACACGTAACTCACTATCTAAACATTAGTCATACTAGATAATGACTTCTGGAAATATCCCTGTTTTATATACAAATCAATGCAAAGTAATTTAATTCGTACACTGGGTTACTGAGACAGTTGGCTAATATCGACAGTTTAATTAATGATTGGGAAAAATACCTAGGTAATTTAATCAAAATGGGGTACGGTAAGAGGTCAATTCTATGGAATGACCTGTCAGATTTCAGACATTTTAGCTGTCAAATGATGCACGTTCCGAAACAATAGTGATGTTATTGTTATGAGAAACAAGGTTCAAGGTTCCGTAAATGTTTTGATTGAATATTACTGACTGTTTTGTTATGATACAACCATTGAATCGGTTACCCAGAATCTAGAAATTCTACTCCACGTGTCTAGTTTATAAAACGAGCATTTTTTTATTCACCATAGGTTCGCGTTTGACCACCGTGCAGCAATGATATGGTGGATTAAAGAAGCACGCTTGCCTACAACCTAATCACTCTTGACTGAAAATATATGGAATTAGGATTTTTTATATAAAAAACTGCACATTCTTAATTTAAAGGTACGCTTCTATATAAATATCTATAATTGCAATCACAGAAGCTGGCCCGTCTTAATAAATCCCTGTGTTGGCACGAGGCAAGCTCCACGCGACTCCAGATCTCCATTCGGGGCTATTCTTCGCCAAGATAGCGAATTATTGGTTCCTGATAGCACGAGTCAGGTTTATAGGATTTATACTAATTGCGTCTGCGTTTAGTTTGTGCTGCTTTCTATGGTGTTTTAGTACTTGAAAGGCTAGTTACCTATCTACTTAACATTCATCAATGATCGTTGAATTTTTTTTTGTGGTAAAAGCGGTAGCAAAAATATCTGTCTATTACGGGTCAAGACATACATACATCCGACTGACAGTCAGACGGGTCCCGTTGGTAACCTGAAACACTTATGATTAATTAGGATATTTGTTTTATTGTCGTTTTCGCTACGCCAAAGAATACCATCTGCGCATTATTAATATAAACCTTAAATTAACATAATTAAGTTTCGTTTTGGCACTACAAATAAAACCTACAATCAAACACGCAATATTTAACACTGAACTAATGGCTAAAGTAAAAATAAACAGAATCAGCTGTTGGTCACATGCAACCAGCGTGCACCAGTCAACTGAAAGACGTATGTTATCGCGATGTTCTTAAATGATGAGTTCCCTGATATTATGCACATGTGCGTCTGCGCATCTCGGTGTCTGTGTTGTGCCTGTAACGGAGCTCATGTCTGGCTGATAAAATGTTGGTAAGATTGACATTTAAAATGAATTAAGTGAAGAGTTAGTAGTCGTTAGTTTCAAGTAGTTTCGTGTTCAAACTGTATTTTTATGCGGTTATAATTTTAACAAGCGCGATTGTAATGTTATTTATTTTACACGTGTTAAAATATTTTTATCCTAGTTTTATTCTTAAAAATATTCATAGATACCTACTTTCTGTGTTAGAAATTGCCTGTTCATCGAAAATTGGCAGCCTTGCTGTCCCTAGCTCGTGTTCGGTATACTAATACAGTAGAAAATCCATAACAAGCGTAGCTGCGCAGTTAAATCACGATACGAGCCGCACGCGCCGCTCCATACGCCGAATATTCGTTATCAATCAACTTCCCTAATCGTCAACATTGTTTTGCACGTGGTTTGTGATTAATACAGGGTTTTTTTTTTGCCAAAGGCTTCGCAGTATCACAAAACAGTCTAGATTTCTGTGACCCTGGAAAAGAAGGAAAAGGGTGGTCTTTAAGTCAGTAATAGTCTGACTGTCCCATCCTTGCTCCATACAGGGAGAAAGGACACGTTTGACGATTTTACCAAAAAAAAAGGTAGCTGGAATTCTAACCCCTTCTTCCTACAAATGCCTTATTGACATCTGGGTATTAACCTTTTAGGTGTTATTATTTATTTTTATTATCTGTGGTTACTGATTTTTATAATCAGCCAGCACCATAACAGAACGTCAGATTTTTGGATTTCGAAGACAATTTTTTTTTCTTTTTACCTATTTTAATAAATTGCTTGTGCCAGTCTTCCCTGTCTTCCCGACTACCTTTGAACCGGGTTCAGTACACTAATACGGCTCAAAATCGGTAATAAGCGTAGAGCTACGCAGTTACATCATTACACGCGCGGCGTTTGCGCAGGGCTTATTAATAAACAGCCACGTGTATGATATTGTGCGCTTCGTGCGGTGCATTTTATCTAACCCGCTACCCGCTATAGCGGGTTAGATTAGAATTAGGGTTGGGTTAAATCTGGGTGTTTGTCTTAGTATTTTACCTTTTTTGCTGAGGGGGTTAAAAGAGGCTACTGTAGCAATATCACAAAATGTAATGCGATAAAATTAGCAAAATGGAATATGCTTTATGTAATAGAGTAGATTAATTGATAAAGAAATTTTTTATCGCAATTGTATTAGCAAAGTTGTTAAAGTGGTGTTTATGAATGTTTATTTATTAAAAGCAGTGTTTTTTTTATAGACTACCCAATTCAAAACTTAAAGTAAAGACATCATAACATAAAGAAAGACACTTTCACTCCTATCTAAATCTTAATTCTATTTTAACTAAGCCATCAAGATTTTGTAGTAGCTGCATATATATACAACAGTTTACCAGCGGTTAACGTTCGTCTAACTAAATCTAAGGTTATTGCGAAAACTTGCTTTTATAATATGGGTTACCGGCGTCATAATTTTAGACCGGTTTCATAAATGTTGTGATAGGCACAGAGGTTAAGTTATGATTACTGTTTGAATTCTGAGTCACTGTAGTTGTATTACGAACGAGAAAGTGACGTTTATTTGACTGAAATATAGCAAAATACCTGATAATATACCCGACACTTTTTTATTTGAATTATATTGTCCGTAATCCCGCGTTTTAAGGATTGGTAAAAAAAAAATAGACTGAAAAAAAAGCTTTTGTCCCAGCTTTTTTTTTCAGTCTATTATTTTTGACCAATCAAATCGCCACCGCCTATGATCATAGCCGCACCCGCACAATGCACTCGCGGCCATATCTCGTCCGTCCATGATAGCGCTAGACTCGGCAACGCAACATAAAGTAAACATGCTAATATTTCAATTAAATGTTATAACATTAACACCATGTTTGAACTAAGGAAATACGGGACTTGTGTTAACGCAATGTATGGGTAGGAACTCGCTGTCTGACCATGGACCATGCCCGGGTCGACGGCGCGTTGTGTTCCACGCGCGCCTCAAAGAGTGTCAGCAGAGTGATGGGGCGCCTCTAGAGGGCCAAAGCCTGCCGGGGTCGTGGGACTGTACGAATTGCCGTGACCCCGGAACGTAAAGGGCTATTGAACAGTACGAGTCTGACAGTCCCTCCCGCTCTGCCCTGGGTGGGAGGACTCATTTGAAGATACCACGATTAATAGTGTCTATTACCTATACAGTCACACTATTTATAAACACTTCTCTTGACCCTGTTATTGACTTTCAAATGATATAAATCGACATAGATTGCAAAATTTCAATTCTCGAAATTGAATTTGAAACCTGACTCCCAGTAATCAGTTTCATCTGTCAAAATGAAATCTATTCTTTCAGCTTCTGAAATTACATCATTCTATCAAAAATCTTACAAAACAATTGTTTTTAATAAAATAATAACTTTCATAAAGGGTTACTAACATGGAAAATCCATATTGGCAAACACTTTGGCATATAAATAACCTACTTTTACACGATAAGCCGTTGTAAGATATAATAGATACCTGTGTACAATGTAACCTCTTCGCAGTTAACTCTTTAAACAACCAATTTATATGTGACCTTACGAACGTTGTTGACTAGAAAATAAATTAAATAACATTACTAGTAACAGGGATCGTAAACACTTTGAACTAACGATGCTAAGTCTTAGTACTATCATGTGATGTGCCAAAGTCTCTTCCCTGTTAACGTATACCACTCATCGGGGAGTTTCATCGGCTCTCACCAGATTTAAATTAGTTGAGTAAATAAAGCTGACGACATGTCGGGATTTCAGTTTCTCTCAAGTCAGGAATCCAGGGCTCGTCAACAATTTGGTTCAGATTAAAGTGCTGTTCGTTCCGTCGATGAAAATGGCCGCTGTCATGTTTGAAGGGTAGCAATTGTCACCAGTGACGTTTAATGGCAGTTTCATCAGTGTGTCCTGGCCTTATGTAATCCCCTTTTGTAAATGGTGCCTTCGGGATAAAATGGACAGTCTATTTTTGTGGAACCTCGATCAATTTCCCGATTGACTTCAGTTTGTACGGGATGATGATTGATAGATTGACGCAGCCGTGTTTGACTGTTACGTTTGTTCAGCAGCTGATCGTAGATTGGAGAATGGTTGATCAATGGTCATGCTGGTGATGATACCTTTGGGATTTGGTATACTTTCGGTGTCAATATAAACCTGTTTGTTTAATTAATAGCGGATACCTTCTTCAAAAGATGATAATGGTACCTATTAATTGAGGTAAGAAAAAGTGAGATATTTCGATAATACTCTTTCGTTCAAAACTATTACACCAGGTAGATTTAGGTCTAT
Source organism: Agrotis puta (assembly GCA_943136025.2). Taxonomy (NCBI): domain Eukaryota; kingdom Metazoa; phylum Arthropoda; class Insecta; order Lepidoptera; family Noctuidae; genus Agrotis; species Agrotis puta. The sequence continues at coordinate 16,209,294 of OW964183.2, read as the reverse complement.
TACAAGCTCAAAAGTAAGAATAACAGCTATTTCTTTTTATAGTACAATTTCGCCATTAACTGCGTATCCGGCACGTTTAAGATCGACGCATTAAACGTACGGACGGACGTAAACAATGTTATTATTAGTGATTTGTATCGTTGCACGCGATAACTCCTATGGGGATAGATATAACTGGGTTGGTACTGTGCATACAAGCACACGTGGCCGACTTTTTTATCTGTTTACTCGTTAGTGTACCCACTACTTACACCTATGGGGAAAGTATGGAATATTATATAGGGCCATGGTATGTTGAATTGGTAAATATGCATGTTAAAATCTTATTCTGTACGTTTTTCCAATGAAAACCAGGTAATTTTTTCTTAATTAATTATATTTATGAATGATTTATTTCTGCAGTCCAAAAAATGCGGTTCAACAAATTAAAATACGACTTTTAATTATGACTTCACTTTTTTTTGCTACCCTCGGTTTTACACACTTTATAACGTTTTTATAATAGGTTTCAAAATGTAAAAAAAAAGTTTAATTTTACCGCATAAAACCAGCTACTGGTTGCCGTTTTACCACTTTTTACCGCGGCCATTATGTCATGTGTCAAATGCACCATCATAAAAGTATTCGTGTTGCCAAGGAATAAATTAAAACTATACACTTATGGCGCATGTATGAGCGGGCAGGCAGAAACTTTTGTATCGATTTTCAGTTGAATAAAAAGGAGAAAGTAATAAATAATTACTTCATAATTATGTGTTGATGTCTGATTGATTGTTGTTGTTTTGTACTGATGTCGTCGTGTAAGAAACAATTTTAGCAAAATGACAGGGTAATACTAGTTATAGGGAACTGGCTTAATTGTTTGTATTAAATGTTGTTGCATGTATCAATGGATTTGTCCTTAGACTAGAGGAGGTAGTAATACAATTGATAACAACACTAATATAAAATCACTTCACTTCAAACCCCTTCAAAAACCTACCAACTCCCATATTTTCCCTTCGTCACAAGCCATTACAAAAATTAAAAAAAAAACAGCAAATTCGCCATTCCCGTCGCTCCTTGTACTGCACCTACATATTGAAATTATTGCTGACATTACCACGACAATATATGCATTCGCGACACGCAGGTAGAAAGTTTGTGAACTTTTATGAATCGTAAATTCATGTTTTAATTGAGTAATAACGCTGTATATTTAGTAAATTCTTACTAAGTATAGTTTGTACGATAATAAGCCATGTTTAACTGATTTAGGTGGAGATAAGTGGGTAATTTCATGTATAGGTGTGGGGCTTTTCATTCCTTCGCTTCATCGTTGAATGATTTTTAAATTTAGCATCGCTGTAAATTTTATTTGGTGCAAATTTTTCTTGGCTCCTTTTACATTTTCGTTTGAAGTCGATCTACGACGCAGAAAAGTTTAATGGAATAAAACAAAACAAATAATATTGCTATACCTTTTTGTATTACTGTGTTCAGTGATGTATCACTAAAGTAACCTTATTTACAAGCAGTACACTCCCTAACAAAACAATTTCAATTTATTCCCACGAAATATGGGGACTTTCGAAATTAAGAAACTTAAAAAGTCTTCAGAAAGTTGTTAAATCTCGGGGCGTTGGGACAAGGTGCTCCCCCGAAGGTCTCACTTGTAATATCAAGGTGGGCTCGAAGATAAAGTTTCGGTTCAGCCAGTATTATAGGATCAGATAGTTAAAATGGCCGGCGTTCGTATCTTTTGAGAATTAGTAATTGAAATTGAAGGAGTTTTCAACTTGAATGACTGTCAAATGGCAAAGTTTTCAACAGAGCTATTTTATTTCCTTCTTCTAATGAAGATTTATCTGCGGATTAAGATAAAACATGACTAAGTAATACCAACAAGAGCTACTCTATCTCGTACAGACTTATGTCTGTAACGTGACCCCATAAAGCATTGCGAACAGATCTTGTGTTTACTTGCGATGTAGCAATATACATAATATTACGTATATATGTAAATACACAAGTTTAATTTGCGCGTAAACGTAAAAACCTTCACACTAACAATCATAGCAGCAACGGATACTAGACAATTACGTACAATGCACCATTTAGAGGTTACAATAATTCGCGCGCACACTAAAATTGAGCAGTTTGCTTTCAATCAAAGTCAAATTCAAATAGAATGCAACATCCTTAATAACTAGGATTATTCTTGAGATATTATTGGCTGTTCCTATCAAGACATTAGCTGTAGTGATTAAATCAAGTGGTTGATATAGATCGACGGGTTACTATGTGATTACTGCAGTGATGTAAAGCATAAACGTCGAGTGACGGCGTGCGATGCAACGTGATCTTAGCACGTGGATCGTTAGTTGAATTTAAAGCAAAAAGTCTACTTTGTGAATAAAAAATAGGTATGTAGAGCGAATTTTTTGAGTACTTAAATCTTGCTGAGTGATTTGATCATAGAAACATAGGTACTAGAAGATGAAAGAACAGTCAGAACTTGATAAGTGATCACGCAAAAAAAAATGTTTCATGACTCGGCGATAAACCACAAAGCAGGACATAACACCCCCATGGAGTTACATTTCCCAAAGAAAGAATCTATGGCCGCATATGGTCACCATTATTGCACCATAACTCAAGGAGATCTGACAACATTTGGTCATATATTTTCAGCTGAGTCTCGGTCCGTTTGATCCCACAAATCTACTAAACAGATCTATGCAGCAAAAACGAACTTACATAAGCAAAAATATTACATCCACTTTTTTGGACATCGTACAGTTCTTTGGGAGATAGCAATATAGATCTCTCACGAGGATATGTCTTCATAGCGTTTTCGTATTTGGTCATAAATGTCATCGCTGTTTTTTTAATCTAGAATCTTGTTTTTTGGGAAGTTAGCGGTGGTTTTTCGCTACTTGTGTTTTAGTTTTTATCTAGATTCTAGACTAGTTATTACACACCACCTAAACTTCTTACTTTATGAAGAGAAGAATTTACGGAATTTAAAAATGGCAACCTGTTCTTACACTGCAGAATTTTGAAACACCATAATCTCTTTAGTCTTCAAATAAAAGGAGTAATTCAATCTCTCTTATGTTGTCCTAATAGTAACATTGTTAGGTCTTTAACTGAGTCCTCAAGGGATAAGAGGCATAAGCACACAGCCGGAGTATTTGTTTGTAGATAACTGCAAGGTTGCAAGACCAAAGCAAATGTTTGTTTTAACAATATTTTCTAGCCACTTGGTGTCGACATCAAAATAAACAAGATTCTCTTTTATTATATTAAGTTTTTATATTGTTTTCCAAGCTTATCTGAGTGTTTGAGATAGTGTGCGGAGTATTAGTTGTTTGTTACTCATCGTGCAAGTTGTAGGTTTTGCTTTTCCTTTGCTATAAGTGATACATGGACTCACTCGAACAATCTTGGTTGGACACAGTCATCGAAACCACAGTCGGACTTTAGAATTATTAATACAGTGAGTTCAACAACTTCCAACGTGATTTCTGTCAGCTACATGCTTCACTATTTGTTGTTAACAACATCCTAAATTCTAATTACATCAACACCACATAAGTCCGTCTGATTCGAACTCTGAACAATTTCCGCTCCCCCGGCCACAGAACCACAGCTTCAAAAACATAAATCCAGATAAAGTTTATGAGACTCATAATAAACTTAAGTGCTGGTTTTCTTTGATAACGTTAAGTAATAGGATTTCTTTGGGCCTTCCAATTTGTATTAGCTGCTTTATCTAAGTCTGTATGAGGTTTCATAATAATAGGTTTGCTTCTTTGCTCTCTCGGTCGAATGTGGGTCAGATGTTTTGCATCTCACGCAAGTTTCGCCATTCGGGCTACAAGTCAAAGGATTACTTTTATCGCTACATTATTTTGATCGACTTCTTGGGAACGAGTGATAGTGTGTTCTGGTCGCTTGACTGTTTTACTTGACCGAATTTTGTAACCAGCATTAACGTTGAGTCAAAGTTTATACTTAGATTTTAACAAGAATATATGACTACCGGAGAAAATTACTTTCACTGTTAACATGCTTATCAGTTACGATTTTATCATTAAACAAAACATCAGTATGAAACTCTAGAACAAGTCTTTAATCATCTCTATTTTAAAGTACTATGTCACTCCTATACTTACACATACCTCAATGATTACTCATGAAAAGAAGCAAATTACAGGTCGTGAAGCCACCTGTCTCCATATTTTTGCAACTGTCGTCTTAAACATCTGTTATACGGAAACGAACAGTTGTCGATGCAATTTTTTTTTGGTTGAACACTTGAACAAATATCTGCGTAATGAAGACCGAATGTTCGGTATTGTTAACCATGATGATCTGGAGATAGATGTAGTGGCGTGGAGATCGTTGAACTTGAAAGGTTGTTTTAAATCAGAAGATGTATATTATTTTAACGGAAAAATGGAACATGAATGTTCCGCCCCATGCAGCAAAGAGATGTTTGTGACAAGATGAAAGTCGCAGACCGTCTGCTTATCCAACAAATCACATAAGCCGTTTTTATTTCGTCCTTAAAAGGAATACATAAATACGTAGACAATGATCACACATAAAACCCTAATTCAACCGAGATCCAAATCCCAGCCCACACCATAAAAAGTCGTCAATAAAACCTGAATACTATTCATTTCGAAATCACTATAAAATAAAAAAAGAATCAATAGTTTAAAGACAAAAGAATTTAAAGAACCAACTCCATACGAACTTAATCCCTAAAGGATTGAAAATAAAGATGAAAACAGTTTGAACCAACAAGATGTGGGCAAAGCGTAGTGCGGTAGCTTAAAAAATAATCATGAAAGAACGAAAAATGTTTTTAAAACGAAAACATAGTGGAGTAGATAAGAACGCGTTTTATTGTCCCGAAACATGGGGGCGACGAAAAAAACTTACGATACAGGCTGTTTGTGTTCGTAAAAAAAGGTTTCATTTGATAAAACTTCTACTTTGTGTAAGGCTTCGCTACTTTAATAATAATATCTTCTTAAATAACATAATTATATAGCTAAGCAAAAGAATAATTAAGTTTTAACTAAGTAAAAGTCTCTACGATAATTCTTTTCAAATTAAGTACTGAACTTTAGCGAAAGACGAAAAAACAACGAAAGAACTTTCAAAGTCCGCCCAGACGATATTTTATGTTTAAGTGCCAACAAAAAAAATAATGCCCTGGACATTATCTAGCAGGCAAGCCTTCATGTAAGACTCAGGGAAAAAAAAACAACAATTCATACTTAGCTTTCAGATAAAAATCAAGATTTGAAAATCGTAAATTATTTCCCAGGCGTTTTTATTGAAATCTGAACCAGTGTTTCAATGTAAATCATATCATAATAGATACAACACATTACTATTATCTGTGTAATACTCAGACATGTAAAACAAAGTGATTCGTATCATGTTTGGTACAGAACGATACATCAAAAACGTCCTAGTATCTGATGGGGTAGGGCTTCGAATGCGTCCACTTACTTTTGTAGACAAATTTTTGTATATAGATCTGTCCAGATATGAGTTATGAATAAATGCGTTGTCTTTTCCGTGTTTATTGTATCTTACGTGTTTTCTATATTTGAAGGAGTCATGCATTTATTAAGTCCTCTATAAAGAACTCCATTTTGATTTAGATCATAATCTGTTTCTTTTCCGTCTATAAGCTCTTATTTTACGCCTCATTTAAGTTCTGTAGCCTTAACATCAACAGCAACTACATGAAAGATTACTGCAATATGGCTTTGCTCTTTATTATTATTACTTTCCCCAATCCCATTTCCTGTGACCACCCCTACGCAATCCCGGTTTGGTAGCTATCTCGTCCGAACGTCCCTTCAATCAGACAGCCCTAAATCCACTACCTGTCCTCATCAATTATATTTTTTATCGGCTGAGTATCTTCTAACATTGTCTAACATCTGCGTCACGGCGTGATCGATGCGATTTAAATACCATTCGTGTTGCCAGGTAAAGACTGTTGATTGAAGGGTTTTTTGATTCAAGGAGACGAGGTAATCGGTGATGATTGTCTCAAAGAAAGATTTTTTTTTAATGATACCAAGTTAAGTTGAACTGAAAAGAATAAAGTTAAGGATAATATAAGACCACCAAAACAACATTACCCCGAAGTTCCACCCTGTCTGTGTGTGTTACACAGTTTTACCACAGGAATCGACTTGATAGTGAAGTTAGTGTATCTGTAAGCAAAAGATTTAATTCGTATCCATAATCTAGAACTAATGAAGAAATTTAATTTAATCGAAGCTACAGTATAAAGCTGACTCTTTCCCATAAATCACGAGCTTTCAAACCGTAAACAAAACAAAAGTAATCACATAATTTACGAAGGTATTATTCTCGCCGAAAATCGAAATCCTGCCAGACCACTTCTTAAAAGTGCACATTCACAAATCCAGCAAACAAGCAGAATGCACATTAAAAGCACATTTATCGTCAAAACAAAAACTAAGATCGGAAACATTCGTCCGTGAACAAAAAGAAAAAACACCGTCCGGGCAATCTCGATCAAATTGTATAAGAGGATTAAAAGATTTATCGTACAAGACTGAAGGAAATTTTCGGGGAGGCACTCGCTTTTATATCGTTACATTTCTTCTTGTCTGGTTAGCGGTACGTGAGCCAGCATAACTTAACTGGGTGCTTAAAACATTCGTTTATTTGACATGTTTCATGTAAATGTATATTTGGTAATGCGGTTTCGGTCGTTGGGATGTTTCTTTTGTGTTACTGGGGTGAATAAAAATTCAAGTGGCACGGCTAAATATGGAATCTTTAGATCGGTCTGTAAGAATTACGTAGGCTTATCTTTATTCAACTAAAACTGATTGCAGATTATTTCCTTTTGTATGTGATAAAAGGAGAATAGAAGATCCAATAATTTCTTATCTTTGAACCTACACATTGATAGGAAAACCACATTATTAAAGGAGTATCCTCAGAACAAAAAAACTCATTTATAAATAAGAAAAAGTTTTCTCGTCATTACTACAAGTTACATCTTCCACCAGACAATAGACAGATGATACTTTACATATTCCTCTCATTTACAATTCAGAATAAAAATATTATTCATCTTTTTTATCGGTTTATCTGTTCTGACAGTTTTAGGTTCTGGTATTTCCGGGTCTTATGAAAAGGTAAATGATTGGACCTGAGGGTTGACCCCGCTGCGGTTTGGGTCTGAATCACAGGCTAAAAAACTGTGAATCACATGACTTCTTAACAACTTCATTTGTGCTATTTGGTTTTAAAATCATGTAGGTACCTATCCATTTCAAAGTAGTTTCACCCGACCATTCTTAGCTACCTATAATGTTCTTTATTGCCAACGTGTTCAGTATCTAACAATTTATTTTCTATTTTCAGGTAAATAGCAACATTGGCGTGAGCATTACGGTAAGACGGAGCAATACATAAGGAGGGTAATGCAGTATTTTATATCGACTCCTTAACGGCCACTCAGCCTTTACCTGAAGAAGCTATTGCGTTTCTTAACAAAACTATAACAATAAATTTTGCTGAACTTCGTTCCGGACTCCGGTACAACGCGAACGTTTAACAGCTCACAGTTTACGTTTACTCTGATATATACTTCATTAGCTTGATTTACAATAACGTTTATATACGTTTTTAGTTTATAGTGTTGTTGGTAATTAGTTTTGCGAATGTTAGTTGCTGTTTACATGTGAAGATGTTACGTTTCGCGTAATCGCATGAAATTACATGAAAGTGTTATGTGGAACTGTAGTTTGTATATTTCTTATTTATATAAAAGTCTTTTTCTAATACGCATAAATTATATTTCTATTCTAATAAAAGTCTCTAGCCACGATATATTGAGTCTAGTGCTTACAAAGTTTGTATTCGTGTAGCCGTAGTGTGTTCTTTGCTAAAGTTTGATTCGAACACGGAGCAATGTGTTTCAGGCCTGTACGTATACTTATATATTCTGAACCTAGATGTTTGTGTACGTGATTTGTTTGTACAACATCATGTTTGTGAACATGCTTTGCATATAAACCGTCGTCAACGATACTAAATAAATCTATATGAGTGAATTTTTTATCAGCAGTAACGTTTCTTGGAATGTAAGCTTCTATTTCGTCTCGTATAATTGAACAAGATACTTTTTCAAACCTACCTTTTCACCAACTCATTCTTTAAACTCCCTTTTTTTCTAGCAGACGTCGTCGGGAACAAAGTAATTAAAAACTTCCCTCCGCAGTTAGAAAGCACTTCAATGGTACCAGATTAATACGAGTATCGCGTGTGTTGACTGCCTTTATTTCAACTATTTCATATTATTTATGGCTCATAGTTGAATTTTGTATCAAAAATGCATGCCCATGTTCTATATATAACCTCGCGTGATATGTTTCTCTGTGTTTATTTTTGTCTGTGACAGTCCAAATATGTGTTATTGATTTGATTTTTCGTAGTCTTCGTTTTCCTGTTTCGGTTTTTTATGGAATTTATTGTGTTCTGCGTTATTGGATCAAAAGCAACTTTTATAGAATGATTACCGTCTGTGTCTTCTAATGTTTAATTTCCTTTTATAGTGGCCATTTCGTCTACATCATCTACTACAATTACATTGGCCATCAGCACATTTCCCAGTACTCAATTCAAAGGGCAAGAGTTCACGCTCACCTAACGAGTTCTAATCCAGACTAGCATTAAATATTATGGTTTCCTGCTCCTATGTTTTCAAGTGACATGTTAATTTGTCTGCAAGTAGCCACTTCCTCATTAACTGTTAGTTGCACGTTCGGGTTTAGCTGATCAGCTGTATTAGTCCGTTTGTCTCTATTATATGATGTGTTTAGATGTACTTATACTAGTGAACTGACCCGGTTTTGTTTGCTTTAGTAATCAGGATTGGCTGATGTAGATTTTAGAAATGATTTCCGATTAGAGAGAAATTAAATTAGTATATAATGATGATGCTCGAAAATCACGGTTTATAATTATAGCATATAATTTAATTAAAGTTTATTTATATAGAGGAAAGAAAAGGGGTCAAAATACAAAATATTTTCTGACATCATATTAAGCTTCCAAGTATCATTTGTATTGAAAAGTGATCCTTGATGACAAAAGAAAGATTTCAATATCGCTTACACAAAGTAAAGTCCCTGAACCAAACCAACATTAATGAGCAATATGACACCAAACAATCAATACACATCCTTCGCATCCACAACTTTCCCATTGAAATGAATACAAACCTAATGAAAATCGCTCCAGCAATTTTGCAGATCATATTACTCATACAGACAGACTTCCTTTTGTGCCAGATACGTTTTGATGATCCGTATCACCGTTGGTCGTTTGATGTATAAACTGTGCTACTAATTAGTGAACTAGCAACTAGAGTTGAGTTGATTTAATTTTAGCCGCTTCAATTCCTGTTTGAATCATGGTCTTAATAAGCTCTGTTTAGCCAGCCAGGGATTATGGTGAATTCGTATGTCACTCGATGTTGTTACAGGCAATGGACTATTTGAATTTCTGAAATTAATTACGCTTTTGGTAGTTACTTGTTTAATGATTAAGACTGACATGGAGCTGAAAATTCGAATCTCCCTTTTGAAATGTAAAAGGCCGGTCCAGACGAAAACGCTGAAAATATAATGATTGTTAAAATAATTTGTGCTAGGATTAATAATACGAGAGTATTAGAACTTTGTCAAGTAAAAACTCGTCAAATTGATGAATTTTGACAGTCAAGATAACAAACATTGCCACCAAAGAAATTGAACTAAAAACAATTTCAGAAAGTTTCAAAATGAAATAAGACATCTTTTGTTTATTATTATGGAGCTCCATTGTAAAACCATTGAATTTCCATCGAGGTTAACAAATTGAAACAAACTGAAAAGTCGACTTCTAAAGTTAGAAACAGACTTCAAATTGAGACAGGATTCATTAATTCAGTGTAAGAAGTAGAATTAAATCATTCGAACCTTTAACTCAACAATTTGGACACTACCCTTAAATTAAATTGTTCAGTTATTAATTTGTTGCGATTTCGAAACAAAAAGTGAATTTCGTTACTTCAAAGAGTTAGATTGTCTTATCCAAGTTATAATTTGATGGAATTGAGTGTAATTTAGAGAGACGTTGTACTGAAGCATCATTGAAATTATTGTTAAAGTTTAGAGTGTTTTACTTGTCTAGTTATCTGGTACTTGAGTCTGCTCTCAAATTTTAAATAGGTTTTTGAATGTTTTTGATCTCAACAACAACTTTGAGCTCTTTGAGATTTGTTACTGGAAAACTTTTAATGTTTACAAACGTATTTACTTCGTTCACTCGTAATAAATATCAAATTGTTGTTTATGTACGAACAAGACACTGTTTTGACTAAAATAATGTAAATAACAGAAGTAACCTAGTCAACTTATTCCTACTGAATTAATGCAGTACTTCAAGTTGGCCTAGTTGTAACCTAGTAATGAAACTATCACTAATACTATAAATAAAACTAGATCATTTAACTCTACTAGATACCTACCTAGCTATGCAAATCAATACTTCAATATTCAAAATATCGCGAGCAAAAATCACAATCATCGAAACCCTTTAGATCACATTTTTTCCTTCAAAAATTATGAAGTATAATGAACCAGCGGGAAGTAAGTTAGCATTAAGTATTCGCATTTCCATAGCTGTCTCTGTCGTAGCAGTTAAAATTTCACTTGGCTAAGCAAAATTTTCTGTCCGCTGCAAAAATCCTTCCCCTTTTAGGGAGAGGGGAGCGCCGAGCGAATTCTTGCATAAAATTTACATCGAGCGGTCCACACAAATTACCATTTCACTTCTTACTCTGATTAAATGTTGTAGAAAAAATATTGCTCTCTAAATGTAAGAGAAAATTCTTGGGTTTTCGACTCATTAAAATTGATGTTTTGTTTTTTTTCGTTCTGGCCCGCCTGGCGCTCGTTCCAGAGTGAGTCCCTTCCAGTTTTGCATTTGACTTTTCGGATATGACTCTCTTTACATAATTCAATTTGCTTTTCTCCAAATATGATACGTGCTTTTAAATTCAGCTTTCAAACCGCGTAGTTTCGTACGAAAAACAGCTGTAGCCGGCCGCAGGGAATTACCAACGTAATGTCCTACAAAAAAACGACGGGTTGCACTCTGGGAGTGCCGGCAGAAGTGAAAACTTGAATAGTAATTGTTGGAAATATCTTGTGAACAGATTTTAGTTAAACTCGCAAAAATGGTTGACTTTTTATTTCAATAATTTTCCAATGTGACGTACATCTTTGATAAACAATGTTACCTAGCAACGAACATTCACGCAAGCGCCCTGCGCCGTCCTACGCTTTTTCGGTCAGGGTCACGTGTCCTGACGCGAGTTTAAGATTTAATACCCATTACAGAAAAGTGCTCAACGCCGCTAAAGAAGTTTTCACTTCAAAAATATGCTAGAACTTGGCAATGGCCGAGCGGGATTCGTCCAAAAAAGGTGTGTGTTACAGCATCTTTCACGCAAAAGGGTGAGAAAACAGCGGAGGCGAAGCAAAGATATTTGGCAGGCCTTTACAGGCTAATGATCCACTTGATTGCGGTTAAGTGTCGCTATAAAATGTCTGGATGTTGCCAACTAGGGGAAAAAAACAGTTGCTCCTCTAAAGTGACTATTTTTCCTGGCAGCCTCCCGATATCATGAGACAATTGCCTTTGCGAACACTTAAAGTGGACGACAATTGATGTTTTCCCACTTCGCTTACACTAACTTAATTTTGTTGTACAGTGGAAAACTTTCTTTATTTTACATAGGCACTTCTCGTTTTGTATTTCGTGTAGATTTTTGTTCAAAACGTTTTTCTACGAACGAAATTGTGCTCTGGGTTAAAGCGAAAGTTTATTTAGCGGTCGTTTTAAAACAATAGTTAAAAGCATATTTTTGAACAGTCACAACAATATTTTAGTACAATACCGTTCAAAAAATTCTTACATAAAAACCTGAAACCATAAAAATGTCCTTCCCAAACTTCCGTGGAACCTAAATTGAGTTCAGAAAAAGGCTTCGCAACTTGAACAATCCAAGTTATACCAGTAATAAGTCAAAGATTGGAAAATAACTTGTATAAGTGGAAAATTTACTATGAAATCATCATGAAATCGAATGTCTTGATTGAATTATTCTTCCGCAAAGTTGCTATTTCTCGGAAACTCACGATCAATCATGATTCTGTTAGTATTATATGACAAGCAGTTACTGTGCCAAGTACGTGATATTTATTTTGATGAAAATCAGACAGATTGGGGAAATCCAGGTGGCTTGGACGAATTGGATGAGTAATTTTCTTTTAAAACAGGATGTAGCTTTCTATGTAAATGTGCGAACAATGCAGTTTGAGGTGAGGGTTACTTGGAAGCCAGAAAGGAAAAGTTTGCACAATATTGTATGTGCTTCAAAATGGATGATTATTTCAAGAACTCGGTTTACTATTAACTTCATTATGATTCACGTGATCTCCTAAATTTAATTATTCTTGTACTCGTACATTTATTTTTATCCATCATTTAGTACCTTTACTGTTAAACTTATTGCCCATTTAAACACTTCTCTTTATATGACCACCATTTTAAACATTTCAATATTTTTCAAAACCTTCTGCTTCTATTTCTACACTTTGCCGTAAATCAACAGAATCTTTGGAAATAACTCGCAGCGGGTGAGCCAGTGAATCGATTTTGAATTCATAATTTAATCTGGTCTGGTCGCGTAGCTCGGGAAATGTTTAATTTGTTCTCCCGATACAAGGGGACATGATGGTATTCCGTTGACATTGTGACCGCCAATATTTTCGCAGAATTTCTGTGTAGATTTTGAAAATTTAAATGATTTATTTGAATTGAAATCAAGTTGTTTTGTAAGTATGATTGATTATGATACATAAGGATTTTTGAATGAGATCCCGACAATTGTCATCCCTGGAATTCTAGGTCAAAATTAAATATATTTGGACGACTTCAAATTATTATGAATCTATTAGATGAATTGCTTCTAGCTTCTCATAATTGTATACAGCTTGAAATATTTTAATTCGTTAATAGGAGGTCAACGCTGGAACTAAATAAAATGGCCTCTGTACAAATTAATTTAGTAGCCCTTTTCCTAATTCCACCGTGAGAGACAAAAAATATTAATCAAAGCAGTATTCGTAACTCAAAAGTGAGTAATTCCTGGAGCGACTTTATTAAAAGTTGATACAGTGTTTCTAAAAGTAATATAATACTTTTGGCGTTGGTCGAATAAACGTTTCAATATTCGAGGGCTTCATTAATCACGGTAATTGACGGGAAGGGGACTTGGTCGTGGACGCCCCCTTATCCCCCTTCAGTTGTGTCTGTGCTTTTGTTTTTTGATAATGGTAAAAAAATTGTTATAATTTCTGGAGGGGCGTCCGTTTCTGTTGTTAACTTTGATTCTCTAAAGGATTATGTAATTTGGTTGGTAAGTGAGTGTTAATTTGGAAACAATGGTTTGGTACTTGTAATTCAAATTAATGAGGTTGATTGATATGACTGAATTAATGATGCTGAAGTAATTTTTAAATGCTTATTTACATTGTAGATGGAAAAACAAAAGCTCCTTTAGTAAAAGAAAGATTAAGACGAAGAAGAAGCTACTAAAACACAATCACCTTGTAACTGCAACCCAGTGTTGGGCAAATTTTAATTGCAAGAACAATTAAAGATTAACAATTAATTAATTGTTAATTGTTACAAATACAGTTAACAATTAATCAATTGTAATTGTGAAAAACTACAACTAACAATTATTTAATTGTTAACTGTATTAGTAACAATTAACAATTAATTAATTTTCAATTGTTTTTTTTATTTTAATTAAAAATAACAATTAATCATACTGCTGAATAATATAAAGCCGGTATATATAAATATACAATATACCTGTGTGGTTCCGGGTATTTGGGGGGGGGCATCTTTTCATGTAGTTAAATAAATATGCTAGTGGATTTTAGTCGCGGGCATGCAGGCAGCGAGTAATGGGCGACTCGCTGCCCGACCATGGACCATGCCCGGGTCGACGGCGCGTTGTGTTCCACGCGCGCCTCAAGGAGTGTCAGCAAACTGACGGGGCCTGTAGAGGGCCAGAGCCTGCCGGGGTCGCGGGTCTTACCCATCACCGTAACCCCGGTACGTAAAGGGCTCGTGAAGGACACCGTGGATTTTAGTCAGTACAAGTCTGACAGTCCCTCCCGCCCTGCCCTGGGTGGGAGGACTCATTTGATGATTTTACCACGCAAAAAAAAAAAAAGTGGATTTTAGTCAGTACGAGTCTGACAGTCCCTCCCGCTCTGCCCTGGGCGGGAGGACTCATTTGATGATTTCGCCATGATAAAAAAAAATAACTTACAGCCTCTGACCTCATTTTTATTCGTCTGAAGTCTAATACTTATAGCTTAATTTTCCTCAATCTTTACTAATTTTATTTTGATACATAAAGTTAATTGTTAGTTTTAATTGTTTTATAAAACAACTAAAAAAGTTAATTGCAATTATTTTAATTGTAAGTTGCAATTGACATACGTTAATCAAATTAATTTAATTGCAAGGTGCAATTAAAAGTTCAATTGCGATTAAATTTAATTGCAATTAATTTAATTGCAATTACTTTTTTAGTCAATTAACAAGATAATTGACAAATTAATTGATTAATGCCCAACACTGCTGCAACCCTATCTAGATACTTCGCAAAACCATTTCAATGAGCATCCAATTATTAAGACCGTTATTATCAAAAGGAGTAGACAACCTAATTCACGGAAATAAAATAGAAACAACGATGGGAACCCTGCTTAATGTTGCTCGACGATAACGATTTGATTGCCCGATTGTTCGAACAACGAATTATCTTGTACAACCAAATACAAAAAGGAATTAAGGAAACTTTATATAAAATAGAGGAAATCCTGCTATGTATATATCTCGCTATTTTTAAGGTCGAATGAATAAAGGCTAGATGTGAACTGATTAGCTAAAATGGAGGAAGTGACACGGCCTTTGGTTTCTGTTTGCCCTGCCAAGGACGAGTCATAAAGATACGTGTTTGACTTGGCAAAGTAAATTTTAGCGAAGTTAGATTAGATGAGATAGTCTGTTAACTTGGTTTTGAAATGCAAGACACGGAAAATAATGGAGACAGTGAAGTCCTGACTAAAGAAAAGAAATTCAAAGATCCAACAAAAAGTAAGAGCAAATAAGACCGCAATTTTTTCCATCTAAAATACTCAATAGTCAATTTCCCTAAGCCTTACCCAGTATTCGGATGTCACATTTAATTTGGTCGGAATCGCCTATTAATCATTTATGGAGTCATTAATCAGATATCAGCCTGATATCCTTTCTCATTCCTTCGAACGTTGAGGATTTACTTGACAAATTACTTTTTCGCTTTTCTTGTTTAGAAAGGGTGGATTCTTTTTAAAGTTTAGTGGAAGGGTACTTTTTTCTGATAATGCTGTTAGTCGACTTCATTTTGAAGATTGCGAAGTAATTATGGGAGACAATGATGGTGATCTTTTGGAATCTATCTTAAACATCTAAGGCAAGATTAAATCAGTTTAAAATCAAAATATTGAACTGCAACGTTTTCCCTAGCGCTGAAGTCCTTGGAGCCAGACTAAGAATTGTAAATACTAACAACCCCAAACTCGTTGCAGCAAACCTTAAATCATTGGAGAATTTCGCCAATTCCGCCCAGTACTGGTATGTTTACGTCAAACTTTACCGTAGTCATTTGGGCACGATTTTTATTAACTCCCGCGTCCCGATGCCTGTAGAAAACTTTTGTTGCGCCTTTTTCTTCTTTTTTACGTTCCAAGCTTTTTATGGTTCTGCAGTTCAGTTTATCGTTTATTAAACTGTGTATAGATTGGATATTAAAGAAGGATTTCGTTCTCGTAAAAATTGAGAGATTCTGGGTGATTTCGAGATTCGGTTTTATTCGAGGCTTGAGTCGAAATCAATTGGGAATCCGATGTGTGATGATATTTAATTTGGAGTTTAGAGAGGCTGAGTTAGCTCGATTGTTTTATGGAGGTTTATATGTTACAGAGGATTTGTGGGCTTTCGTATTCTTAGACTTTGCACTTTTATGATCATCGTACACAAATTGTACTGTCATTACATTGTTCTGAAGTGCTTCTCAAAGCAATATTTCATCAACCCAGTACAGTTATCTTTTATGTTAGTTTCGCATTTTATTAAGAGCCCCTCAACTTTCTATAAAGGGAAATATAATGTCCTAAAAGAATAGCTAAGCTTTTGTAAACATAATTCAAATGATGAAATTACCAACGATATCTGAATTGTGTAACATTCATTATTCCACAGATTGCGTATACTATTGCTAAATATGTCACTGTATGAGGCTTTTAAGCACCCACGCAGCTTCAGAGTATCAAGGAGATATTCTATTGCATACCATTATAACCTTTATTCGACAAGCAACAAGATTTAAACTCTCCTGTAAATTCAAAACCAGCTGTCAATAATTTATTACGCTTTTATGAAGGGTAATTTTTATTACGGCGCTAGTAACATTGTATCTAACTAATTGGAATCTTGTATTATTTTAATTGTATTATAGTTTCAATTAATTTAAATATTAATGGGCGATTTAGATCTTTAATTGCAGTGACTGCGTAATCTGATTGTGATTTGCGATTGAAGTCATTAGTCTTAGTTAGTTCTTTAAGTACTGGTGCCACTCCTTTAGTAACAGGCTCTATAATTCATTAAATGAATGGTTGAAGTGAAATAACATCTACGTTTAATTATTTCCCATTAGTATATTTATTGCCCTTTAAAGAGAACATTGCTCTCCTATTTTCTTCTTCAAATTGTTCATTTTATTACTTTTTTTCTTTCGCGATGTGTACAAGCAAGATTGTCACCAAAATTATAGTATTTTCAGTGGTTTTTGGTGTCACAACCCAAGGTGTATTTTATGCACGTATGCCTGCAATACTGCAATAGTATTTTGGTAATGAAATGGCATACAAACACAATTTTGTGGACGTGACTGCGTTTTTGGCTATTTCTTGTATTAAGTTTTTTGTATCTGATTGCATTTTTGGGAGGCTAGAGGTTTTTTTAGTGTAGCTGCGATGTTTTAGTATTGGTTACTGTCATGTTTGGTGTCCCTTTTTACTTGAGACCTCATTTCAATCTGGGCTCTTTAAGATTTCCTTCCATAGTAACTTATTCTACAGCAACATCGTATTATATACAATTTCTCAAAAAATCCAACTGTAAATCATACCACTACCGTAATGCATTATAACTATTTATGCTTAACGAATTGATTGTTACTTAGGTACTATTTTAATATTATGTTTGTGAACTAATTTTAAGTATTTTATTTTAAATTTTAATTTGTGTGTTAAGTAATGTTTAACAGAAAAATATTTTTAAACCTAGAAGTTTATTTTATGTTACCAAACGATGTGTAGCCTAAAACTTGAATAATGTTTGCATGCCATTTTTATGGCGAAATGTGTTTGAACTTATATTAATTTTACCATCTTTATACATACCACATTTAAAGCAAATAAATAATTTTGACTTTTGACTTTGATCGTCACAAAATCCAAACAATTCTAACAAAACACACGTTTTTACTTCAAATCGTTCGTTACAATTCCCTTTACTTGCGAGGTGAAGTAAAAAACAGAAGGTCAGGCTTCTTACGATCCTACGAAGTAATGAGTGTACGACTGTTCACGTCTCGGAGCACGCAAATGTTCTAGTGTATAGTGTATCAGTTTCGTAATAGGCGCAAGGTTACTATAATGACTGATAATACTTCGTTTTTGTTCGTAGTTTTATTTGAGCGAATTTTAAACTTGTTGGTTGTTTAGGAGAATTACTTATATATAAACCAATTTCAATGAAATATGTTTTAATATTAAAACAAGGCATTTATCTTTACTAATGTTATAAAGCTGAAGAGTTTGTTTGTTTCTTTGGTTGAAGGCGCTGATCTCAGGAAATACTGGTTCGAATTAAAAAAAAAAAATGTTGTGTTGGATAGTCTATTAAACGAGACACGACAAATAGGATCCGAGCAGTGGATGACAACACCAATCAATATAAACTTATTGATCCAGTGAAGGGCAAAATCCTTTTTATTTGTAAAGAAGACATGCTCAATAAATATGCGTTTTTTTACGTGGTAAAATCATCGAATGAGTCGTCCCACCCAGGGCAGAGCGGGAGGGACTGTCAGACTCGTACTGACTAAAATCCACGGTGTCCTTCAATAGCCCTTTACGATCCTGGGTCACGGTAATTCGTACAGTCGCGACCATGTGAAAATATATTAAAGTAAATTCTGAATAATCAAGGTTTGGACTTACTGCTGAGTTGCCTATCGCGCTGGATTTCAGCGGCGTTGTCCATACATGTAAAACAAACAATAATAACTTTAATTACCATATTTACGGACACTATCATCAATGTGATTAACAAACACTATCATCAATGATGGGAAACACACATTAGCTCTAATTAAATTAGATTAACTAATTATCTAATTAATTATATTAGTGTTAGCTATGTTGCATTTGAGTTAACTGGCCTAAATACATTACACAAAATAATTAATTAATGCTAATTTCTATGTAAGACGGCTACTAGGCTTGAGGAAATGGGACATTCAGCAATCTAGTGTAAGATAATGATTTTAATGAAATTTAAAAACTTAGTTTGCAAAATTTGAAAGATTTAATCAAGCGCGTTTTTGCAAATCTTTCTGTTTTCGTGCTATCTCTTTACATTAAAGGGGATTACAGAATATCTGTTTGAAGATGTCTGCTGTTGGTTAGGTTAGGTTAGTAGTGCATTTAACCACCTTTTTATCATATTTATGGTTACTACAACGGTATGTTTTTAGTTAGGCAATCAAGAATATCTGTTATATTAGTTTTTTCTTTATAAATTCCTAATAAACTGCTTTTTAAAACCACGCAAGGTCTTGAAAGTCTTTCAAAGTAACATTTGGAACGTTTCAAAGTAACTTTATCATTCGTTATGTTAAGCGAATAAAGTTCTAAGAGTACACTCATATCCATAAATATGTTGACACATTTGAATTTCAATTGTATTCTAATGTAAATACGAGAATTTATATAAATTTTATTAATATTATGCTATTAACTTTGGTTAACCCTTCATCTCTCATAACATTATTTTTTTGGTAGTAAAATATAATAACCTAATACGATTCTACTCTTGATCTCTAGAAACAGTTTCTTTATTCTTTACCTAATCGAATCTTACCTCTACCTTATACTCTGTATAAGAATAATAATAGAATGGATGTTTGTATCACACTACTTTATCATTACTTTCCCTGGTGTTCATAATAGCCGGTTGCCATGACAACGTAGAGCCGTCTCACAGCACCCAATATCAGGGGAATGGCCAATAAAACCCAAGTATATTCGCTACACAAATTGGTAACTACGTGAGTAAGTAAGTGCTTAAAAATAAATTGGATATTTGTCAAGTGACTGCTTTATAAAAGTGATTTTTAAAATAGCTTGTGATTTAAAACATGGCATTCTCTCTTGTACAAAGTGTCAATAAATGCCTAAAAGTAATGGCTGGCATTTTTTTTTGTCTCTGAAACACAAAGGTTTCTTTGAGACAAAACCAAATAGAAGCCTTTTTCTTTGAATATTTTAAGGGATGAATATTTAGGTAGGTATAGGTGCTACTGAAAATAAAATTGGAAAAAAATGTTGGTCACAGAATACTTAAACGTGAACAAAGACATTGTTTTGCTTCTTATTTTTTGTGCGGCATTTGCAGATTCAAATCCAATCTCTATTCCGATTTTACCTATGAAGCAATACAAAATACCTTACTAAACATAGTCTAGAATAAAACCAAACAACATTTAGGTACTAAAAAAGCCGTCTCTAAATATCTGTTTACATTTCCAAACTTAACTCAGAGCTAAAAACCAACGCCCTAAATAACAAGTCAGCTAATTCATACATTTCATCGTGTCATGAGCCCAACAAAATGAGTGTATCATTATAAAAATCTAAATGTTCCCGTTTCTTCAACACTTAAAACCCTAGCTTGACAAGTAATCACTTGACATTGTAATTACAATTCACGCACCCATTGTTTTATAAAATTGTTAACCGACTGTATTAAAAAATACACTGGATTTGCATACGCCTCAAGCGGTAATGTTTCCTTTTAATTCGGTGGGGCTACACCACCAAAATTAGACCATGGCGGTTAGAAGTTTAGAACACGCGATGTAATTCTATTTGAGATTTTTATCTGTTCAATTGATGGTTATATAGTTACGAAATGAGCTTAAAAAATACGATACTGTGGGGTTCGGGTGTTGGTTTAGTGGCGTAGCGTAGCGGCGTAGCGTAGCGGGTGGGGGTTGAATAAATAATGTTGTGTGTGTGAGTGCTTTTTTTTGTTTGCACAGGTTTTGTCGTAATATTATGTTCAAAATGTTTAGCGTTCATGGAGATTTAATCATATACCTAATCAAAAGTTAACCAATATTGATTTGAATAACCACAAAATCTTTGCTTGCGGTAAACTCGTATTTGCTTTCAAATAAATCAAAATAAATATTCTATACCACAAAACACGAGTGGCGCAATATTTCATACAACATATTTTATTGTGACCAAAGCAGCTATAACATTCGAAATCGCTTCCACTTATGAACTCTCTTAATCCTAGCTTATAAAACCCTACCCTTAACGTAGTACAGTGCGTGATTTAGTTAATGAAGATCGTTCGAAAAACGTTGTATTTGGTAAAATAACATCTAACGAGTGTGTAAAATCTAATTATTTCTGTTATTATAGCAGGTTGTATGTTATTTGAGAAATCTACATCTGACAGTGAACGATTAAGGTGTTAGAAATTGTATTGTATTTAATTTTTTATATCTTCATTCTTTGTTTTCTATGAAAGTGGAAGTATTTTGGGCTTGTATTTTCGTTGCGATTCGTTTTATACAGAGTTGTAAGTTATTTCAAAATTACTATGAAGGTAGTATTTATTCGTTTATAGAATATTTATCTTACCCAATTGAAAAACAGTAGTTTTCTTCTTTCAAGAATGAATAATGGTAAACTAAAATTATTAAAGCTCTATCTGTTTCTAAAATAAGTTTAAAATTAATTCAAACGAAAAAAATGCTCTATTTATCCTACATAGAAACAATTAATCTTTTTACTGTACGTAACATAATCCAAGCAGTGAAACTAACTTCCTTCTTCTAACTTAAAAAAAAAAAACATATCAAGGTGATTCGACGAGGAAGCGAACCTACGATCCGGCCTTGTTTCGTGAAAGTGCGACCTTTAAGCCATGGGGCCTTTTGAACGATGTTAATAAAAGTTCCATGAGATGCAATCAATTTTACTGTTTTTTTTTAATGAACTTTTAAGAAGCTTTTGTGTCGGCAAGGCCTTATTTAAAATATTTTTTCATAGGTTTAGCTTGCTCACTATATTTTCAGATATCATATTAGGGTTTTTGTAAATAAAATTGGTTGTCTACCTACCTACAAGACATTGATAAAATTTTCAAAATATATTAACCCAAACTTATCCACCAAAAATCTATTTCTAGCATCCATTTCTCACAATACCCAGCCAATACCTGCAATAAATTATAAAACCTACACCGCCCATTGCCAAGCGATACGTAAAACTCGAGTCGTTCGGTCGGAATGAACGATTAGTGAACGAACGAGATCATATTACCACTGCATAGGTAGATCCATTCAGAAGCTCCACGGTGCAATTAAAGTACGTCCGCTGCAGCCGGTCTTGGGCATTCACCTTTGCTGTCGACCTTGCTGTACTTATTGTCATCGTCTCAGACATCTTGCATAAGAGGAACAGTAGGATGATGCATTGTCATGCATTATTGGTTCTCGTATAACTTCTATGTAATGGAATAAAATGTTGGCTCAGTCGTTTAAACTGTAGGATGAATAACTTTGATAAGCACTGAAAGAAAAAAAACGACGGGTTTGCACTCTGGGAGTGCCGGCTAAAGTGAAAACTTCAATAGTAATAAACACACACGAACATTCGCGCAAGCACCCTGCGCCGTCGTACGAATTTTCGATCAGGTCCCGTGTCCTGACGCGAGTTTAACATTTTTTACCCATTCCAAAAAAAGTGCACAACGCCGCTAAAGAAGTTTTCACTTCAAAAAAACCATAGTGGTTTTACAATTTTGTAGGTATATGTATAAAAGATCACTAGGTGACCAAGAGAGGTCATAATCATAAGTTTTGAAGTTTTAGGAAGTATTAAAAAATGGTGTACTAAAATTTTATGACCAGTACTTCACATCAGTCCTTGATTGGAATGGTTGGAAATCATGAGGTCTTTGCATGCATGTCATTGCCCAGTAATGGGATAACTCAGGCAGACAGTAACAGTAATGGTGTAAAATGCTGAGATTTAAACATTATTTGGTCTTGATTCCTTGATCATAAAGAATACGAATCAAATCAGGATTATTTTTATTTAAAGCAAGTGGAACTTCTGCAGTCTCCTGTACATTTGATCATGTCACGGAGACCTTGGTCGGAGATCGGGCGGGATTGCTCGATATCTTGGTAATCTTGACTTTCACGCCGGAGATTAATTGTGGTACTTTGTGGTTTTTGAGTACGAGCACAGCTGGACCCGTGTGCTTTATTGCGTAGACAGAGAGAGCGACAGTTTTTATTTTAATACAGCCTACTTTTGAGCTAAAAATAGACGAATGTCAACTTTGAACCATGATATTAGCATAACACGACTTACACGACACTTAAACAGACTTTATTGGCACTACTGCGTTTAAAACAACTGTTAGGACGATAATGAAATATAAAAAGTACAAATATATTGTTTCATTTCTGAGTAAAAAAGTTGAATAGAATCAGATTTGAACCAACGATCGATCGAGAAGCCAAGCGTAAAGGCACCGTCTGCCTGTATTGTGCTCCGTTCTCCCAAGAGCCTCTTTTCAGCAACTATTTCAGGGATAGAAACCTTATCTCAGCCCAATGAGCTTTCTGATTTTCGTCCATTTTCATTCAAAACTTTTTTTTTATATTGATACGAAAAAAAGATCTTCTAAAGCCGTATTAATAAATTTCAAAACTGGTTCCACCACACAATGATTGAAGGAATGGCACAAAATGACTTCACACGAAAATTGTGTTCCTACATATTATTATCGGAGTTCAATATCCAAAATACTTTTTCAAAGAGTTTGAACGGAATAGAAGTTTTCAATTCAACAAAAAAGTTGGGCTTATTGACGTAAATCGACTTTATCATAATAAATTTATTGCCCCGGGCATATTACGGGGTCTTTGTGGGGTAGAAACTCCCGTTGTGGGTCGTGAGATGTTTATGTATGTGTAAAATATGGAAATTCGGTATGAGATTCATTTTAGATTGATTTTTGGCTATGTTATGTTATGTGTAACATTTCCGGGCACGCTGCAATCGCGGCGGTAAGACCCCTCTTTGAGGAGTGGCGGAACTTAAAGGGCTATTGAAGGACGCCGTGGATTTTAGTCAGTACGAGTCTGACAGTCCATCCCGCTCTGCCCTGGGTGGGAGGACGATTCGATGATTTTACCAGATAAAAAAATGAGTTATATTTCGGAACGGATTGCAAAATGATTTTCGATTACGCGTTTTTATTTTTAGCCAAAACTTGTTCGGAAACCAGTTTTTTGTTTGCATCGACTTGTTTTGTTTAAACCTGAAATGAAAAGAAAAAGTAATTGGATTCTATATTTGGATGTTTTTTAAACTAGCTAAAAGTGCGCGAAATAATAAGAAACGAAATTAAATATACAAAATGAGTTAATTTGTTACAAATAAGCTGGTAATTTAAACTGAATAATAATGCCTACCACTATACACAATAAGGGTAAACGTAGGTTGTATTAATACTATCCATTATTTTACTTCGTAACGGACTTCTAAAAACCAAAATGTTAATGGAGGTATTATGTTGGCATTAATAGAAAACCTCTTGATTGTGATTTATGTACCTCTTTAAGTATTAAGGTTATTTTTTGTTGAAAAACGTGAGCGTTTTGTTGTATTGTCTAGGTTTTATTTTATAAGAGGTTCAATCTTTTAGTTATTTTTTTAAAGATTTTCGAGATAATTAAATGATGAAGGAGCTATTCCTTAAAATGTTGACCCTTTTTAATTTTCTGAAAAAATAGAGCTTGTAAAGTGATTTAAAGATACAGAAAAAGCAAACTTTTACTGTAAACATTATTAAAATGCAAATAAGTAGATACTCAAAGTAGAACTCAAGTAATTTCTGAAAAATACAGTTGCGCGTTAGATTTTTGTTACGAACAACAATGACAAAAGATTACGGAAGCGAACGATCCTATTTTCCACTAATGCTGGGCGGGAGCACATTTTCTCGTCCTTTCGCTTAAAATCTAAATAATACTCGTAATGAAACCAGAAAAGTGACTTCGTAAAAATATATTTAAGGCCATATACTTTTATCACGTACCGTCTTAAGACGGTGCCCCTTAAAACTTGCAAATGCTACACCCTTAACGCTTTATGTGTATATTTTAAGTGATATTCTCGTAAATTCCGTGACTCTTACGTCACGTAAATGTACTGATTTCGTTACTTTGCGTGTGTTTTTTTCGCCTTTTTTTAACATTTACATATTATTATCGAGTTGATCTTTGAATAAAAAATGAAGGTTTTCTTGAATTATCACTTTGTTGTTACAATCTAAATGTATAAAAAATTCGCTGAGGATTACGATTATGCATTTTTAAGGAACCAGTAGTAAAATGAACTGTAAAAAACTTGCACGCTGTATTTTATGGGAAAAAATCTCCTAGATTATTACGGTACATTAAAGTTACTAAAATAGTTCAAGACAACTTTCTGATGTAAAGTTTTATGTAATATTTACTACCATTGCTTTTTAATTTTATGACTCACCATAAGAGTAATCCTATGTTTAATGTCCGACTTCCAAACGTTCCATCTCGGAAACTTTATGAAGAGTTGGTTAAAAACATCATCTTCCTAATGTTTATAGTCAAGTGGTTCTTTTATAGTATTAGTAGAGATCTATGTGGTTATATATGTCGTCTTATTTTAGCTTATCAACTATGATGCGATTATCTCGTAAATTGCTGAACCGGTCGAAGTGATTTTTACATAAATGGAAAGCTTATGTCTTCCTGATCAGCATGAAGATAAAGTATGTTATTATACTTCACTTAAAAAGATACTCACATGATTCTGAGTAGTTTGAACTCGTCAGATTATTACCTCACTTATGAAGGTAATTATTACTGTGTATTTTCATTCCACGGTTTATTACTATTTAAAATTACGCTTTATTTTAATTGAAAGGGTAGCTTAAATATTAAATCACTGCGAGGCAGTTAATGGTTGGAAATCATTCACCCCCCCCGATAAGACCATCTCAAAATATTTCTAACAGTAACTTTACCTGACCTGAGAAACTTGTAATGAAAAACTTACCCGCTATCAAAAAACCCAGACTAAAAATTAAATGAAAAAGACTTTCAAGAATTTTTTTCATGCACCAAATAATAAATAGAAACCTATAGTAATTCTGAACAAAAATCCTTATAATCTGAACTTCTTTACGAGTTGACATTCAATATTGGGACTAAAGGTGGGCTCAGCGAAGCGCTATTTTATAATAACTTATACACATTGGGGTATTACTGTAATTTGGAGGAACTTGCCTGGAATAACGTACCGGGGATACTCTTTGAGCAAAAACTTTAATTTATATAACCGTTTGTTAAGAGACGATGCTATTAAATGGATTGTTCATGTGCACTCTGAAATTGGATTAAATTAACGCGAGCTTTTGTGATAGCTATAAAAGTAAATTTAAACAAAATATTTATTTTAAAACTTAAAAAGTCAAGTCTAGGTTTTCTTACTCTCTTGCAATATTTATTTAAATAATTAATACTTATAGTTATATTTTGTGATTTAGTTAGATATTTTTGTAAATATGTAGATTTAATCAATTGTACTGTATAGTTTTAAATAGTATAAAATTTTAAGAAGGTACCTAAGCAACCTAAAATCTAGCTTCAGTGATTAAAATACAGCTTAATTTAGCACTCATCTAACAAGCAGCAGTTTATGACTAAATACTTCTAATACTGGTCCCATGACCTCTGTTCACCTCAAAAAAAAAAAACAAACAAGCATGAACATAATCTATTCTTTTCCTGGTCCACAATGCATGATAAATTGTACACGTGACAGCTGTAATGAAAACACAGCAACAGACATAAGGGCGTGTAACCATGCATGCGACATAAGACGTATATTTTAGCATAGCTTTAATAAACATTGGTGATTATACAACACTCTGGCGGTCTCGTGATGTGACATTTTAAACATAGAATAGAAAAATGGACAGACAGATCAGGTTTTCTTTTTATTGTAATTTTTGTCTATATTTTTTCGAATATTACTCAAAAATACTCAAACAGTCCTGCAAAAACATACACCGACAAAAAAATTGCCATACTAATACAAGAAATAGGAATCCCCAGAAATTACGGATGCATAAACATTGTTATAAAGTTCGATTTTACTACTATTGACAATAATAAAATATTTATTGTGTTTCGTGTTGACCCTAAGGCTCTTAAAGATAGCGAGTAAAGGCGCTGATAGCTACCGTTTCGCAGTTGAAAGATCTTTCCAGAATGATATTTCTATGCAAAAGAAACTGTTAAATATGGACATATGGCACTGTCATATCTGGAATAATTCGATTATTTTAAGCAAACAAACAAAAAACGTGACTCTTTATGTATCAATTACGAATTTCATAAATACACACGCGCGGCCAACCATGTTTTATTCAAACTTAAATCGTATTTTTTTTTTCACAAAATCTAGGTTGTGTCTTAAAAATTTGGCCGGTCGTTCAACTGTGATGTGGGAGAATTCTTTGTATACAATGGATCGTTTTCAAAAAGTCGGTATTTTTCTGTAAAAAATGAACCGTTAATGATGATTTTAATGGCAGTTTTTTTTCTTGTTTTCAGGTAAGGAGATCTTCTTTTTGACGTCCGTAAGTGGATAAGTGATTTTTGCTGTTATAATGTTGGTAAGTGCGAGGCGGTGATTAACTCAGTCCAAAACTTTCAACAAAATATGAAGTGTTTACAAAGTTATTAATTAATAGTTTAGAAATAACTTTATATTGCAATGTCCCTCTTGACAAACAGTTAAAAAAATCGTCTAATTCTAACAATAATATCTCAGTACATTACTACTAAAACCTATCGAGAAAAAACCTAACCATGGACAATCAGTCTCATCGAATTGTGTCTATCGCGTCGGGTGAACGGCCTCATTATCGCCCTCTCGTGAATAATATATGGGACGAATTCGCGATTCCGCCGTTGACTGTCGTCACTCGTCACAGTTGCGTCATAGTCACTCTCATTACAAAAACATTGAATTCATCTGATCATACAGCTCATTTTCTTCCTATAAAATATTTACTAGTGTATAATTTCGGCGTCAGACGATCTCCGGCCACCGTAGGCGCGGGCATGCGGGCGGCGAGTAATAGGCGACTCGCTGTCCGACCATGGACCATTCCCGGGTCGACGGCGCGTTGTGTTCCACGCGCGCCTCAAGGAGTGTCAGCATAGTGACGGGGCCTGTAGAGGGCCATAGCCTGCCGGGGTCGCGGGACTTTCCCATTACCGTGACCACGGCACGTAAAGGGCTAGTGAAGGACACCGTGGATTTTAGTCAGTACAAGTCTGACAGTCCCTCACGCCCTGCCCTGGGTGGGAGGACTCATTTGATGATTTTACCACGATAAAAAAAGTGTATAATTTCGATAAAGTGACAGTATTATAATCATAATTTCAAACAAGTACCGACTTGCTTCGATGACAACCAAACGTTGGATATTGACTATCGTAACTCGACAAGAATAACAATCAGTTAACGCTTCTCCATTGCCGTTTTTCTTCGCAAATTTCGGGATTGTGACCCACTAAAAGAGCAATGGATGCTCAACGGGCAATATGTAATACGTTTTCTATTACCCGATCGGTTTAGAAATTCAAAGTTTATCAACCTAAACGAGAGCGCGTATTGAATATAAAGAAATATAATTTTTACATTTGAATGCATTCGACGTCCCTTTTGCAAAAGTTATTTTGAACACGATTCTTTCAAAATTAATATTCCATGTATATGTTTTATGCGTGTGTTGACACGGTTTTTGTTGCTGGCGTTAAGTAAACAACTGTACCTAAAAAGTTTTTCAACTTTACTATTTTATTAATTGGCCTTATTATTCGTAACCAAAGGTTTTTTCAAGTGAGTTATAGCTGCGATAAACAAATATAAAATCTGCTAAAAATCCTTGATATTGCTATCAAAAAAATTTAACTTTAATACCTATGCATAGCACTTTAAAGTAACCAAAATAAAATATCTTGAATTTTCAAAATATTAAATAGAAACTCTCTCTCTAAACAGAAATAAAATTTTAAAGCCATTTTATTAAAAAATTCACATTCAAAATCAGCATAAAATTTCAGTAGAGTCAAAGATTAAGTCGCAAACTCAAGCGTTCTTGTCAGTATGGGGTCAAAGGCAAATAACCTGGGGTCGGTTCAATGCCTTTAGTCTTTTTATTTACGGCTTAATTTTAGCATTTATTTAAGTAGTTAATCATGAGTTTTCATTGCTAATTTAGCTATGGTTTTACTTCAATTGTGATTTTTGCAATTATTTGCTATTTTTAATATGGATATTTTGTATCCAGTTGGCTTTTAAAAGTCGTTTGTAGTATTTTTACACGATATTCAACAATGGTCAAAAGTCAAATTCTTGTTATTAAGAATACAAAAATTTGACTTTTGATTGTCAAATATAAATAAACATAAATTTATAAAGGGAATTATTACCGATATCACTTTGTAAACAAAGCCCGTCCTATCCCAAGGCATTTTACCATGCGTGTGCTGTTTAATATTAAAACAGTATTATATCAGTATCTAATCTGTCGAGTTCAGTAACCACTGTAATCTATGTGTATTATAAACAAGTCGTTTAGATAACGGTTCTATCATTTGTCAAAAAATTGTATATTACTAATGTCATTAAATATATCGTATTTACAATGTTTTGGTTTTATCTACAGTATGAGCAGTGAGGGCTCAACAGTTTTAGATCGAATTTGCATCGTTTTTCCTTTAACGGGAATACCCTTGTAAATTAACATAAAATAATAGTAATTGTTATCTACAATCCAAATTGCTGGTTATCAAATAATTTTTCAATCCTTAATCAGAGTATACTTTGCCTTAATTGTGAACTTTGATTCCTAATTTGTTTATTATCGTTACAGCTAATGAGGTCGACAACCTGATTTTATTTTTATCAAGATTTAGAAATAGATTATGATTTCGTTTGATAAACAAATTAGTTTTTTTTTATGAACGACGTCATACGATTTAAAACAAAAAATTGTAAGTAAAGAACTAGCATTCCAAACTTAAACTTTGAACTGTAAATAATTTTCTTAAAGAGTATCATACATAAATAAATCTGAATGTATTTCAATTTAGTAAATACTATAAGAAATGAGTAGGTGTAGACATAAACACTAGAATCAAGTTCATTAACCTCATTATCTTGGTAAATGTATCGACGCCAACATTTTGCAGTTGTTAGTCACTCAATAGATTTTTTTCACAATAATAAAATTTCACAACAAAATAACGTTAATAAAAATATGTCCAGTTTTTATCAATTGGTAATTACTGTACTTGGTATAGGGTAGTACAGTTCGCATTGTGAAATTATTATGTTGTTCTGACTGTCCGATAGTGGCTGTTTGACTCCAGCTCCTGAAGTTCTAGTAACTTCCATTATATCTGATGACAGGTGATTTTATTAACTATCGACCTTATGTCATTGACTGACTATGCCCATTTCTGTCCCAGTGTTGCTCAGGATGGACATATATGTCACACAAAAGCTTTTTAAATGTACTTTTAAAATGTCTGGATCGAATGACAATTAAAGCACAGGTATATAATCATTATATCGCAGAGTTATCCTTGTCTGTTATAACGATTGTTTATATTTTCAATTTTCTTAATCTTTTATAAACTCTAAAGCCACTCAATCATATTTATATCGTAAACGAGCCATATAATGTTGAGATGAAATCTTGGCACTATTTGCCTCGTGTTTCGAGATTTGTTGCAATGTTGTCTGAGTTAAAGTATGTTTATCTGAGCAACAGATGGCGCCACGTGGAGCACGATGAGCGCGTGGATGAGTTCCATGCCAAGTATTAGATGTCAATCGTTAGTATAATTGATTGTGTTAATTATATTTACAAGCGGCGAAATATAGTATTACGTAGTGTATTTTGTGATAGTGTATGCTTGCATTTCAATAGAGAAATGGATATAATTTCATATAAAGCTTTAAAAAAACGCGTGCAGATTACTTTTCAATAAGTAGAAAGAAGTTAATAATATAAATAATCACCGGGCGGGACTGGCGGAAGAGGTAATTGTAAACCTGGAACGTAAATGGCTATTGAAGAAACACTGTGGATTTGAGTCAGTACAAGTCTGGCGGCTGGGATTAATCCACGGAAAAAAGCGGGCGAATCATCCACAAGTTAATTAAAGTAAAATACAACTTGGTACATATAAAATTCACAATTCAATGCAAACAAATTTATGTTTCAATTAAGAAGGATCTATTTATTTATTATTTATTTAATAGTTTAACCACTTAAGAGCAATTAGCTCTAAAATTAAATAGTCCAAGTCGTTTGTGAGTTGTCCTCTCGTAATTACTGTACCATTAATGGTCCCTCTAGATTTTTTGTATTTTTTCTTATGGATATATTACTGGTCGTATTTCTGAGTTCTAGAGCCCATTTAAATATATTTTTTCATTTATATTGGCTAGCTTTATATTGTATTCTTCACCAGAATATTAATATCTTATTATCTTTTAACATTCCTCTACCAAATCCCAAATCTGTTAGAAAAGACTTTATTAAAAATCTTATTCCTTTTTATCTGTCATATTGTTTATTTATGTTCTTTAATAAAATGAGATGTTTGCAAGTATGCTGCGCTGTAAACGTGCCTCTTATCTCGGGGGTAAATGTATTAAGTGCGTATAAAAAGCTGTTGCACTTTTTTATGTACATTGCAAGTGGATTCAAATGTACGTAATCTGTCATGTTGATACTTTGTAAAAAAGCTTTCAGGTAATGTCAAACCACGGGCAATAAACGAAGAATTTGATTAAATTAAACGTTTTTTAATTTTATTAAAATAAATGTTATCAAGTTATTAAACATTTTTAATTGATACTATTTTAAAAACAAAACAAAATTATAAAAACGGGACATGATGTCATACAATCAATAAAATGACTTTGGTGTCGCAGACATAATAATGAACTTAATCTAATCTTGAAACAGAATACTGATTACCCGTTACTAAGCCGAAAGCGAGCCGAAAGCGAGCCGAGTCGCGTGCTATTTATAGTTTATTTCGAAGTGACCCACTTAGGAACTTTGTAGATAACCTAACAGGGTCCGAGACGTTATCTTGATACGACATGTCTATCACTTTCCTGTGTACACTGTTTTCAATATAGTGGAGATTATTAATTGCGAATAACTTATTTTTCGTTTTAGAAACACAAACGTGAAAGCCGAAAAAAAAACGATCGGCGTGTGCATTTAGATTAAAAAAAAAAAATGTCAGACACTAGTACATCATTTTTTTTTCCCAAAACAAATGCTACAAATCTATTTTCAGAATCAAAAGATAGCAGTTAGTGTAGGTACACTTGATTTCATTTAACCCCTTTTTTCTCATCTGGCTTTAAATGATTATTTTCAAACCCATAAAAGCACGTTTTGGGGCTGAACTCGAAAAAAATCATCGAACGCAAAAATCGACGCGAAAATATTCAAAATCAGAATGCCATATTAAAAACATGGCCGGACTGTGCCGGATTAAGGGTGATGTACATCCAGGTTTAATCTACGTTTATCGTCGACGAGCAGGCAGGCGGGCACAGTCAATACCGATCGACGGTTTAAGCCGTCCGTCCTGCCTGTTATATTGTTTTAATAACTTGTGAATTTATGCCTTTGCATGCTTTTGAGCGTTTTTTTGGGATATAGTGGAATGCTTTGGGGGTTTCCGTGTGGTTTCAATGTGCAACGGTTTTTTATTTATTTATTTAAAAATGCAGTTTTATGAAAAGCTTTTCGCACTTTTTACTAAAAATATTTGGGCACTGCACTCCGGAGATCATCGGTGCTTTTCAAAGTCTAAATGAGACAATAAACATCAGGTTTCTCAAAATGCCATCTGTTTTGCCACTCCTAAATCTGTCAAAACATTTCAATGTGTCAACTCAGTATTTTACCTCAGTAATAAGACAAAAATAAAGTTGATTCAAGACATTATTTCACTTTGCCAAAGAAAAATAAGTGTAAATTATTTGTGTACACAATTCGCCTATAGATTCGCGAGTGTTTTGGCAAATATTCTTAAAGCTCGGACAGAGTCGGCGAAAAGTTGGGAATTTAACAACTTTTCTTCTTCACTATGTGTTCTGTTTTTATTTAAGATACTTTGGGAGTAAAACGGGGTTATCGTTTGTAGAAAAAAAGTGAAATATTAGTAGGCTTTTAATAAATGACTGGGTTGATAATATCGAAGCCAATTAAAAAATTCAATCATTTAGGTATTAATAAATTTGCTTTAATAAAAAGAATATAATAAAATTGCTAAATCGAAAAATTAACATGAAAATTGAACCCTAAACCGTCCACCCCTCGCTACCAATTAGGTTAACAAATAATTTCCAAAATCTAAAACCCGTAACCTTTTTTCAACTACCATTCATGTTTACGAAAAAAATTGGTTAACCTACCAATCGCAAAGGCACTGTAATCTACCGTGGTGCTGTAAAGGTTAATGACCGTCGTTACATCGGCAGTGGGGGGTTGAATCTGAGCACCGATGGGTTTTCCTCCTATACGTATATATTATCCCACCAAAAACATTAAAATAATGTAAAAAAATGCCAAGTCTCTCGATGCAGTCTTTCCATCGTAAAAAGTTTTGAGATCTCATAGAAGCCAAGTCCTATTCAAATTATTTTGTAGTTATAAATCAACATTTAGTAATTGTATCAATAGTTTTCTTTATATTATAATTATAGTGACTTGGCAATGAGCACCAATTTAAAGCTGCTTGCTGCCTGGAATTATGTGCAAATGTTACTGACGAGACCTGTGATCAGATCACTACCGACTACATGCTCCAATGCAATAATAAAAAATAAGTACCTTACGGGCCATCGCTTTATGAAAGTAAATGAACCGAGAGTACACTAACACTAGTGTTTGCGTACACACTTGTGCAATTGTGCATTATAATTTATGTCCTGCGCAGTTTACTAGTCTTGGATGAGACTGACTGCCGTTGCCGAAATTCGGTTGGGACGACACGGATAAACCAAAAGAAAATTAATTTTGTGATATTAATGTTTACGCATGCGGTGTGTGACTTTCAACTCCAAATATGCCGTTTTGTTTCTTCTTGTGCTCATTGCCAAGTCACTATAATTATAATATAAAGAAAACTATTGATACAATTACTAAATGTTGATTTATAACTACAAAATAATTTGAATAGGACTTGGCTTCTATGAGATCTCAAAACTTTTTACGATGGAAAGACTGCATCGAGAGACTTGGCATTTTTTTACATTATTTTAATGTTTTTGGTGGGATCTCATTTATTTTTTGTAAGTGTATTTCTTTCTTTTTTTTTAGGTGACCTCATAATTTCTTGGACTTCAGCTACTGCTTTGCTTAGAACCCATTCTCTATCTCTTTTGTTTCTTTTCAACGAGCTAAATAAACATAAATCTACTAACTTACAAAATAAATATAACTAAACTAAATAACACGTAAACAACTAGATATTGTAACTACCTATGTCTATGTTATATTAATAAACTATTCGCCTAAATAACTGTTTCAGTAACAATAATAAATCTACTATCTAATCCGGCTAACTTAAGTTCTCCGAATATAGCTACAATATTTTTTTAGTTTCGAAATGGTTTTTCGTAGGTAGGTGGCGCTATCAAATGAAAATTATTATTATTTAAAGTACTACTTATACTGCGCTCGGTAACGAAACCATAGCGCGATTCAGACAGGTACAACGCCATCTATCGAGCGCGCATACAATCGAAATTTATCGCAATACAATGGAGTTTTAGCTTTATTAATTTAATGAATTATGAACTTTATGTATCAATTAATTATAGTCTATGTATTACATTTTTATTATTCTTTTCTATTCCATGTATTTATTCATCCAATTGAATACTTAAACAACGAACAAAGTTAACAATGCAGTCAAAATCCATACATAATGTTCTTGCCAAACCGCAAATATAAAATTGTTTTCTATGGTATATTATTTTTTAATGTTTTTATAATTTTTCCTTTATATGTGGCTAATGACCTATCTTGGTGCAAAATTTGAAGTTTCTAAGTCTGCTAGAAGTACCTTAGATTTTTGATGATCGGTCAGTGAGTCAGTGAGTCAGTGAGTGAGTGACAAAATGGTGTAACTTTGATCGACCGTAACTCCTAAACTATTAATTCAATTGGCATGTAATTTCGAACTTAAGCTTGTTCTAATGCCTACTATTATTCACCGAAAACCTAAACTCCTAGCTTTGTCCACGTCGAAGATATAGGGGGGGCGAAACAGCCGCGAATCGCATCGAGAAAAGATGGTACGGCCGTGCCCGTTTTGCTCGAGACTTGGCTGGGGCACTGCCGTGCCCCCAGATTTATCTTTGTAACTGTTGGGTAAGCACGTGGGGTGTAATGGGTTCAGTAAATGTACCGGAGATGATAGGGCGAAGGTTTTTTGTTGCAAAATAAGTATCTGTAAGAAAATGGAGGCAGTGTGTCTTTTTTTTTCAGCATTTGTCTAGTGTTTTCTTTTAAGAGCTTTTGCAAAGTCTCGAAAGGTTATCCTCATATATGACTGGATGTAGACACAAAAATAAGTATTAATCATTGAGCAAAATTGGTTTTCTTTCGTTAATTATCAGAATCGGTTTCTGTTGGTGTGAGATCATCAAATAAGTTCCCTTTCTGGGGGGTACATGAGGGACTGTCACTCTCTTACTTACTGAAAATACACCATGTTCCTTTTATTTCAGTCTCCGTTCCAGGGCCACGGTTACCTTATCAGACAGCCCCGCGAACCAGATTTCATAACGATAACGCCATAGCTTCGTGATCTAAAATCAACAATCAGATCATCAATAAGATTTTATTAAAGTTCTTCCATTTATGAAATCGTTTCACACTTTGACATTTACAAACCTAACAAGTTCATTCAACCTTTTAATAAAAACAATTAGCTTCACAGATTACTATCCCTAAACATTAGCTGAGCCACCGTCCAGCAAATCCCATGAAAATAATCCGAAACAAAATACCAAAACACTGGTACCTACTAACCCAAACTATTAATACT
The DNA here is from genome assembly GCA_943136025.2 of Agrotis puta. Classification (NCBI taxonomy): domain Eukaryota; kingdom Metazoa; phylum Arthropoda; class Insecta; order Lepidoptera; family Noctuidae; genus Agrotis; species Agrotis puta. Next base: position 16,173,518 of record OW964183.2, on the reverse strand, counting down.
GCTGACCCTAAATTTTGCAGATAACATACAAGCAGCTTAATCCCATGTTATCATTAGACACACTCACTATTCGATAATGTCCTTCTACCAAGATAAATTGCCTTACCCACCACCTCTATCACATATGTAACAGAGTTGAGAATTAAAGTTTTTGGGTGTATTGATAATTTGGTATGCTGGTATTGGGGACACAATAGATTGACTGGTTGATCCTCCTTTGTGATAAATATCTATTGTCTTTTCTTGGCTTATTGGTATCGGATCTTGATGAAAGTGTATCATTAAGTTTAATTAAAGGGCAGATATTGAGATAGACATAGAGGCTAATTGCATAGTGCATTGGAGATTTTGTGTAGCGATTAAGACACAATGGGGTTTTCTGTCAGATGTTTTGAGACTTCGAAATTAAAATTAGTTGATATACAAAGAAACTTACTTCAAACCATCATAAATAAAATCTAACACTAAATAAATAGTCGTAAACATGTCTACACAAATCGTAATATTTAACACATTTTATCTCCTCATAAGCATTTCAGAAGATAAGAAATAAAAGCATTTATTTTTAAAAGCTCTTAAAAATTCATACGGTCGCCATTTGGATCGTTTCGGATATTGTCGCCTAAGATCGTGACCGGACGAGCACGAAGCGAAAAATTATTTCGACAGACCACGAAATGTTACCGAATGCATTTTATGTCATTAACTTTTAAAGAGAATTGACGATTAAACGGAGACGTACAGAGTTAAAACTACATACAATGTAGGTCACACAATAGGCTGGCTTTCTGCTTTATCTTCCCGAAATTGTTCTGTCATAAAAATATTATAGACGGCCTTAACGTCTTAATGCTTTTTAAACCACCATTCTTAACTAATTCTACATAAAAATAAACAATGTACAGTCCTCCACTCAACTCTCTACAATATTCATTATAAATAACAGTCGAATGACAATCAATCTTGTGCTGAACGCCCTACTAAATTGTCTTAACTCGGACGATCCATTTGTAAGGATTTCGTTAAAAAAAACGTTATTACTAATGACATGGAAGTAACAGGAAAATGCTTGAACTAGACAGATTGAATATTGTTCAAGTAGAAATAATATGACTGGCGGAATATTGTGGTGGAATATTTTTATTTCTGTGTCACTTAACTTCTTATTTTAAGATGCCTCCGCTATTTGCTTTTTATTTTAACCTCTCTCCTTCCTAAGATCCCTACCGGAGAAATTCAATGACTTAAACCTCTCAACCTATTGGAAAATTATCTGTTTTTAGTTTCATAAATGTACCATTCTCGAAATACTTCTCGAACATTTTCCACGCCTCCTTGAAAACGAAGACGCTCGTTCAACTGGCCAACACAACATAAATCTGGCCTCTAGTATCGATCTTTAATGCCACTTGGACTCCTGCCCACCCCATAAAATCACCCTTTTACCATAAAACAGAAAACCATTAACGAACCCATCAAAATTCACTTATAAACTTTCATATAATTCAAAATACTTATTCGAAAATGTATTATAATATCTTTCTGGAAAGTTCATCAGTTTTTCATTCTCTGTCTGTGTCAATAATGTAAAGTGTCGGCTTGAAGTATTGCCAGGAGTAAATAATTTTAGTTTTAGATGTCTAGACTAAAATTAAGTGTCGAGTATAGAAAAGATTGTAGTAAATAAGACGGCACGGTACTCGTAGTGCTGGGAAATGTCGATAGATCCTGTATTTGAATAGGTTGCACGTCTTTCAGTATACATTATCTTTATATTAATTTCATGTCGTTTTTAAACATAATAATCGTAAATATAAACACCCTGGAGTTTGCGTTAGATACAAAATATGAAAGCGTACGAATACGAACGCATGTATGTACATACGTCGTTCGAATTGTGTTTATGAAGTAGAAGTATATAAAGTTTAGAGAAAACTTTTTAAAAACAGCAGTAGATTGTACACTATCATAACTTTAGTTTATCATACCGAAAGAAATCCACGAGAAATTGCAGCCCGCTACGAAGTGGGGTTGAAAACATTTTGCTCCGATATATCGAAACGGTAGCAAAAATTGGCACGGAATATATCGTAGTGCATATCTCGATCTCCAAAACCCGTATTTACGTTCGCAGGTACCAGAGGAAAGTTTTAGGGTTCCTTACGAAATTTGAAAAGGATAGTTTCGTTTTTGCTTACTGTTTTGCTCATAAATGGAGATGGGATTTGGTATCTTTACAATACGTGTGCTTCTTTCTGAGTATCAACATTTTCCACCTCTGATCACGAAATATCGATAAATATGGTTTAAAATTCACATCACTAAAACTCAGAATTTATTTAGGCGTCTATTAAGTGGCTTCATTTAAATGATAAGAAATTGTTTGATGATATAATTTGACAGAATTTTAAAAGCAATACATAAAATCTACATCTTAAAATCGATATTAAAGTATAATTTGAAGCATATCATTTACCACATAGATTAGTTATTGTAATCTTTAGACTCTTGAGATTGAAACACCTACATTATAACACTTTTAAAAAAGTATAAAATTTCCTTGCTTAAAATGCTTTATTTTAGTTAGCTTTTCTACGTACGTAACTCTTGTTTGTTCAAAAGGCCAAACTATCGATTTCCTTCTACAAAAGTGAATGTCGAAAAAAGCTACGGAACCACAGTGTTAAAAGTTTATATTATTTGTGGAATCGAACGCTGCACATCTGTTGGAAGTGTAGGTTTTTTATTAGGCTGTTATTTGTGCAATCGGAGCCGACTACCCGCCCCGCTTCCCCGCTTCACGTGTTTACACGCGGCGAATTAAAATGTTGTTACTGCTTTCAATTTGAGTTTGAGTTTCAGAAAATAAAGTTAATTGATTTCGTAGTTCGTTTATGTTGGAGAAAAATAGATGTTAGTTTATTTAAGAACTGTAAAAACCAACTGTTATTTAACATCTCGTAATGTTTTTGTATGTAATTTGATGTAAAGTTTGCAAAGGAAACGTACATAACTGTTATATTATAAAAATCAGAATAAAAACTCTCGAAAAATTTAAAAGTATACAGAGAGACAATAATAACCACAGTAATTCTAAACAGAAGTCAAAAGCTTCCAGAATGAAAGTACTAGGAAACCATAGGATGAGTCTGGTTAAAATAAAACAACCAAAAACTAATTGGGTATACACTTTTAATACCCACACTTTTCATTAAGAAGTCACCCAACAATTACTCCAATACATTTCTCTATATCACCACGCTATCGTCCAAGGGAGCAATACAAAAGCATTGTTAAGCCACACATAGCCTTTTCGACGTTGCCTTTAGGCCGATTTCATTTTACAAAGTAACTTTGAAAGGGGGGCTAGACAGCTGTCGTATTCCGTAATATTCTAGGGACTAGACTAGACGTAGAGCCAATGTTTGAGCAAATATTTTGAAGAATATTGGACCCAATGTTGGAATGAGGGAAGAAATTGCAGTCTTTTTCAAACTGACGATGTACCTAAGTGAAATTTTATAAATGTTCCCGAAGTCTGGTTAAATAAATTACAGTACATTTTTCATCATATCGGTACAAAGGGAGGTTGCCCCCTCCAATACCTTACCTCTTACAATCTGTTTATACCTACGAAGTTAAATTGGAAGTCTTTAAACGGCAAGTTAATTGAAATTCCATGAAGATGAAACATGAGTTATTTTGCGAATTAAATTATGCTCAGTATATTAGAAACACGAGTATGTATCGTTATTTGTACATTGTAGCAGAATTTTAATATAAGTGGCAATCATTACGTTGAAGAAATATTGTACAAACGTTTGCACCAACGTTGGCCGCCAACACGTCGCAGACACTCAGTGCACGGCGCTTTATTAAATTCTGGAGAGATTGTTTTTCTGACTGGCGTCCTCAAGTTTCAAGAGGGTTGAACTTCGTAACTTTATAGTTAACTTGTTATGATTAATGCTAACTAACTATGAATAGATTAGTTTGCGAAACGTTTGAGAATCGCCCCTTTTAGCGTGAGTTTGTGATTAAAGTTTTGCGTCGAAAAATATAAGTTTTTGAGCTGAAATAAGATGGTTTACGGTTGAAAACACTGCGGAAAGAAATCTTAGGCAGCTTCTTATTATTTGCAGTTTAAAACTATGACTTTACTTTTGTAAGAAAACTGTTCTTGTCTTTTATGAGTACTATCTATACATCTGCCTGCCTAGCCTTTTCCCAACTATGTTGGGGTCGGCTTCCAGTCAAACCAGATGCAGCTGGATATCAGTATTTTACATGGAGCGACTGCCTGTCGGACCTCCACAACCCAGTAACTGGGTAATACAATACCCCATGGTAAGACTGGTTGTCAGACTTTAGAGCTTCTGACTAACAGTAACGACTGTCAAAGATCTACAAATGACAGCCGGGACCAACGGCTTTACGTGCTTTCCGAGGCACGGAGGAAACTCGCTATGACAGATGGTCACCCATCCACTGACCAACCTCGGCAAGCGCGGCTTAACCCGAAAGATTGGCCTGTGCGGCTGTATTTATTTAGCCACGAGCTCCTCTAACTACTATCTATACTTGTACTTTATATTGTAATTATCTCTGGAACTTCTGACCCGATTTCGATTTTATTTTCGCCAGTGGTAAGCTTTTTTTTTTCATCGTGGTATAATCATCAAATGAGTCCTCCCACCCAGGGCAGGGCGGGAGGGACTGTCAGACTTGTACTGACTAAAATCCACGGTGTCCTTCAATAGCCCTTTACGTACCGGGGTCACGGTAATCCCTTGGTCCCGCGACCCCGGCAGGGCCAGTGGTAAGCTAAATTATTCTTGTGTAGTATAGGCTATATTTTTATTTTAAAATGTAGCCAGGATAGGTCCCTACTCTGTTTTACTCTTGGAATATCTCACTCTTTCCTTAGTTGTATACCACACTCTAACTATTGTTTAGTCTATCCCAAATGCCTGTCGGGGTCGCGGGACTTATGATTTGCCGTGACCCCGGTAGGTAAAGGGCTATTGAAGGACACCGTGGATTTTAGTCAGTACGAGTCCCTCCTGCTCTGCCCTGTGTGGGAGGACTCATTTTACCACGTAAAAAAAAGTTTATCTGTAATTGTATCTTCATTGTTTCTTTACTTTATCAGTCCATCAGTTGAGCGGAAGATGTTAAGTGACCATCTCACCTTCCCGCGTCTCTAAGAACTATAACGCTATCCAATTATAACGTCGACACAGCAAACTTTATTATTTGTTTGTTTTTGATCAATACTAAAATAAAAAAGTCGTAAAATTTTTACGATTAACGTTGAAGTGATATCACAAGGTTAGTTGAATGAACTTCGATAGTACATAACTGATGACAGACACACATGTAAACACACCTATATACCTATAAGTATTGACATATATTGGAAATTTACTAGCAATCCAACGCACACAACAAAATTTGAAACATCAATGATGTACGAAATTCTGCTTGTAATGCATCTACTGCAACGTATTTTTATCACAAAACTGACCCAGATTGTAAATAAGAATGTTTTAATTAAAATTCGGGGTTATACTATGTGACTTTTCAACATTTGACACTGATGATAAGAATTTAATACAAGTTTGTGCTAATTAATGCCAACCGTATTAACAAATAATAGGTACTTTAATAAAGTTTCAATATGTAACTACAATACTCTTGCAGTCGTCATTAATTAATTTCTTATCTTTAGAATAAAAACAATATCGGTAAAAAACAAAATATTTTAAAATGTTTCCTTTCGCGTGTTTTCCTTACTTAGCATATCGGTCACGATAACTGGTTATCTAATCACGGCACCTTTCACCTCCAAGTCAATGGGTTTTAACCTCTCCTTTCTTACCCTAATCACTGCTATTTCCTTTAATTAAAATTGATTACTCACCATTCTGTCTGCAACCAAATCACGCATCCATAGATTCAGATACTGATATTAAGACTAACACATAGTTCGAAGCACAATAACAATAGATTATATAAAAGCAATCTTAGTAACAAAAACGAATCGAATCAGAATAAATAAAAGCCTCATTTTCAATAACGATAGTGTGACGATCATCTCAAAAAATCCATTACGTTTTACCAGAGAATGCGAAGCTCACCGCAAGACAATTGAGTTACGCATATTACGTCAAAACAGCGGTGGTAACGAAACACCGTCGGGGTAATTGGCTGAAGGATACCATTCAATCTTGGAGATACCACAAGAATAATAGGCTCGTGTTACTAGCTCGATATCTAATAGTAACAGCCTATCAGAGATCTTGTTCCTGCAGCAGATACCCCGGGTTTAACATTTGTGGGATTTGTTGCAGATAAGATTGTTCTTTAAGTTTGACAACTATAAGTGCTTTAAGACTTGAGAGTTTGAGAGACGTTGTTAATGAATTTGCTTTTGATTTATTGTTTTTATCTCTCGTTTATTATCACTCCTAAGTTAAAGAGCCGCATATCCGTAAATAGATTCCTTAAACTTCTCTATGGAGGCTGCTCCAATGGGATCGAATAAAAGCTCTTTTTTTTTCAAAATCAATCAGCCTTACCCTACCTCCACCTACAACTACCAGAACAGTAAACACCCAAATTAAATTCCAGCCATACATCATTCGCCCCAATTCGTTAGTTGCGAATAAATTGCAAGCGAGGCGTCCGCGGTAGCAAGCCCTCCATAGTCAAATTATTCACTCTCGCAATCCTACTAAAGCCAGCAGTCCCCGCCCAAAGCGGGCTGTTCGTGTAATATTAAATTATAGTGGGCCAAGTAAGACATTTCGAAATAGAAAATTGTTTCCATTCGTTGTTTGTGGACTGTGCTCTTAATTCAGATGAATGTGTTTATGCTACTGCTGGTTCTGGCTTTTTTGTTAAGACTCCTAGTGTATCGTTTCGAAAAGCAATACAGCTTTTAGATTTAAAGGTCAAGCCTTTTTTCTGAATTGGTTTCTTTAGTTCTTTCTTAGAATTTGGACGTCTTTTCGTATCTCAATTCTTCCGCTGTTCAATTTAGGCTCTAACCGTGACTACTTCAGATTTATCTTTTTAACCAAGATCTTTTTTGTACTTACATTTGATATTTAGTTTTATTCTAGTACAGTCCTTTCTAAACACAAAGCTCTGAAATCTCAGAATTATTTATTGTTCTTTAATTCGCAAACCTCATAACATGAATCTCTCTAAGCTTTTATAAAGCTGCTTTATAAACACAAAATACAATTATACGAGTACCTGTAAAAAGAGAATTATCAAAGCCATTCCTAGATATAATCTAGCAGCTAATAAGCTTTCAGAGTAACACAAAAGAGAAAAGTCTACTACTTTGTACTCTGCATTTTTAATTCCTGTTATAAAATTCTGTTTGCTCTCGGCTGCTTTTAATGGCAGGGACATATAGACTGCAGCTTCAGCATAATGCATGTCTACGAGTTGTTTTTTCTTATTTATGGTATTAGTTATCGCCATCTTGGAGAAATTTTACCTTATTATCGAGTAGATTTCATTTGGAAATACTTTGTCGTTACATTGTGTAAATTTTCTCTTACAGTTCATTTATTATAATTTTCTCATTCTAAATGACTGTTTTTAATTCGTTTTGGGTTCGCTTAGTTCGATATTTTCACACTTGTCAACAGACTGTACCGTCAGGTACAAAAAAAGTCCTTTGAAATGAAAAAAGCAAGAAGTCAACATTAAAAAGCGGCACTTTTTCAAACACAATAATTCTTAGCAGTCGTACAAGCAAGTACAAGTTGACAGCAAACTGTTGCCTGCCTTTTATTTTTCCTATAGGCGCTCCTTGCCAAGTGTTCCAAGTTGTGGCTGTTTCGCGGCCCGCCAACTCAGCCGTATCGGCGGGACTTTTAAAACTCAACTCTGATACGTTTAATATAGTGTCTACTGCAGGCAAAACTTAAATAATGCCCATAGAAAACTTGTTTCGTGCAAGTTGCGGGGTACGCCGCTCCCGGCTAACTTTCCTGTTTGCTTTCAACCGTACGTATTTTATTCTTTCCTCTTTTAAATGCGATGCTTTGCATGTCGGTTACCATCGCAGACGGACCGTGTTTTAAGAGCAAACCTTTTGGGACGGTTTCAAATAGAGGCGTATTGCCTCCGAACGTCGGATTGTTCTTTTAACGTGCGGCCCGCGGAGGATCCTTGCCTGTCCATTGTTTACTTGTGAATATTGTAATGCTCGTAAATTCACGCGAAAAATAGCCTTCCTAAAAGGCAATAAGCATAAACACAACTGTGGAAAGTTGGTTTGAAAAGAGCTTCGCGATATTCAAAACAGGACGAGGGGGCTTAATGTTATTCATGAATGTTAAAGCGTCGCGTTGTTCCCAAACATCGTTTATATTTGTAAGTTACGAAACAATGACACTAACTTAAACTCTGGATGTAAAGACGGGTGTTATCTTGGTTTGATGGCTCACATAAACAACAGATACGGTTTATTGCTTCACCGCAATTTCGTATTAAATTTCAAAGTTTCGAAGTTTCTTCCGTAGTTAAAAGTGACGGTGTATTATAACGATATATATCACCCCGCTCAAGATACGATCTCGACTGGTCCAGATTCACTTAAATTCGGTGCTAACGAGATATTTCAGTAGTCTAGTATCTTATCTTGGAAATCCGAAACTTCTCAAGTTTAGGCTAACAAGTATCTGTTAAAGAAAGTCAAACAAAACGTCGTATAAGAGAACGGTGAATAAATGGCTTTTAGCTGAACAGCCAACGGGGAAATAAAAGCATAACCGTGTTTGTTGCTTTAACGCAGAATAAAATGATGTCCAGTGAACAAACGGAAAGAGAATAAATTAAAAGTATGGACTCGGTCCAACCATTGTTTTATGGTACACTTCATGTGTTTATTTACCAAAACATAAGCCGCGTTTACGTTTGAATATTTCGGAGTTTTACTTTAACCTATCGGATGACAGCTCGGATGAAATATGAAAACCCGGACGTAGGAAACTCTTTTTCTCTTGACCAAAAATTAACTGGAAATTTTGTTTTCTGAGCGTGATCGTTACAGACCGGGAAAACAGATGCATTAAAATTTGTATAACGTCTTGTCTAAATTCCAATATTTCGAGCAAACGTTTTGGAAGCTAATAATTTGAAGTTTCATCTGAATTGAAACAACCGCTCCATCATTTCCAATAACCGTACCCAAGTGATGCCAAAAATTCTCGGCGAAAAAACTCGCAACAACGTCAGGAAACATAACAAATATTTTAGGATCAACCAATTCGTTTCGTGAAACGTTCAATATCTGGAGCACCATACGTACGGATGGACAGGAACGTGATAAATTCGTTGAGCAGGCGAGGGAATGACACAGTGATCCCCGCTCATATTTCACAATATCCAAGCGACGCTGGCGTTGTTTTAACACGGATAACTTTGTGTACATCCACCATGTTTTATCTTGGCTCTTTGATTTTGTTGAGGCTGACGACCTTTTAGTTTTCTTCAAAACTATACACATTTTTTTATTTGTAAGACTTGTAAGACATTGCAAACCAAAATGAGCCCGTTTCTTTCATGCAAGGCTTTGTCGTTTTGAAAGAATTGACCTCTGTCAATTTTAGCACAATAATAGCCCTGGTTTTTAAATTCAACACATAATAACGAGAATTTATGTATATCATTAGGTTATTAATATAATAACACACTTTACTTCCGGCTTGTATAATGCGAAGGTCATTTCCTATACTACTTCAAACCAAATTACAATTCAAAACTTCTTCTAATCTAAAATCCACACATATTTCAATGGAACACAGTCCTAAGGTCCTCAAAACAAATTGGCCATTCAACTTGATATTTGCCAGAATTCCAACGGACCCCGGGACCCTTTGGGGACAATTTTGACAAATAGTTGGACTAATAAATTTTCATTGAAACCCCCGATAACTTTTGCGTCAGCCGTTGAAATTGGGACATTTCACTGAGTAACACTTAACTTAATTAAGAGTTCAATTAGTCTTGACTTAAGTATGATTATAACTTCTTAAGATGTTGTGAGTTCTCTTTGACTATATCTTAATGTATATCAAAAGTCCCGCAAAAGCTTTAATGAAACTCCAAATCCTTTGGTACACGTAGAGACTGTAGGAAAACAAATTTAAAATGATTGCTCCAGTTTCATTACACGACATTTTGGAACGTTCAATAGGTACGCGAACGCAATGATGGCGATAGCAAACACTTTACATTTAATATCGATATGCTCGTTTATTTTTGGCTCATATGATCCAAATCTTGAACGTGTAATCTTCAATATTGCAATTATCAATTAATCAAATATGTTTCATGCCCTCAATGCGTGCAACATGTCTGAATAAGTTCAAGGTACAATTAAAAATGTTTTGCATAATTAAAACTGTTTACCGGCTAATATATTCTTTCGCATGTTTGCGATCATATCATGCTGTGGTGTTATTTTTTCTTGGCAACATTACTCGCCCATTATTAGGAGATTGAATCTCGTAGCGTGCACATGAAGCATTTTTTAGTTCACCTCATTTATACATTACCTTGACGCCGTAATTAACGCAGTGAATTTCGAATGCAGTTTTAGTATTAACATTTATTTTGTTCACTGCAAAAAAATTCTGATGTTTTATTTCGTCAAATTCTTTTGATTTAAAGTCTTGTTAAATTTAGCGCAGGTTTTTGACCTGAGTAGGTACGTGTTTGTTCATCTTTGAAGCTGCGAATGGAAAATTAAGTCAGTATTTCAAGATAGGAATCTACTGAATGTTGTGAAACTTCAGCCGTGTCATTTAATTAGTTTAATATATTGTTATCCATTGCAACGTTAATGTAAACTGAATGTATTGTGGAAATTGCAGGCTGCGTAATACTATCTGAAATTCAAATCTGATTTTAATTAACGAAATCTGAATGCGCCCGTTGGAACACACATCTTACCTGAATAAGACTGTTACCTGTTTATTCAGATGGCAGACCGAATCACAGACATACACAGTCTAGCATATTTGCGAAGCCAGCGTTTTTGAATAGAACCGGTCGCACTAGGTACGTTCTATTTAGTATTTGTCGGTTGAAAATGTAATTTCGTTTTGCTTACCGTGTATTTTGGAGTCTGTATTTATGTGTATGAGAACATTCAGGCTTTGGTGCACCTGCTGGATATCTGAGATGATAAAAAATAATAGGTACCTGTGTTCAGCGGTTTTTTGATCACACTGAGAATTGCCAACGGCTATCGTCTGCACACACCAGCTACCTCTATTCTTAAACCTTTTCTACCTCAAGAATAAAAAAGTTCAGTCGTTTTTTTCAAAGTTGATAGATCTGACGGAATGCATTAAATATTCAAAGCGCAGTTAAAATAAGTTCGAAATATTCAGTTTTCTACTAAAATAACTACAGCAACAAACTCAATTAAAACATTAATTTATTGGAAGTCAAAGTATTCGCTTGAACTTTAGTCCCCAATCGTGAAGTATGCAATTGCCTTGGCAAATAACTGTATTAAAGTTCATATTAAGAGGTGCAGTGGTTTCGTTGGAACTTTGAGTTTTTACTTGATCAACTTGAAACATCGACAGGGTGGATTTATGAGAGTTCCCGCTTTTCAGCGATAATCGAGATGATCTGAGGAATTTCTTGTATATATTCTGTTGATTCTTGGTTTTATGAGGCAGTGTTGTTGAGTAATGGAATGTTTTGGAAACTATATATCGTGGAGTTGACTGAATGAAATTAATAACGAAAGAGTGGAACTTTCTACCTGCGTCTGTGTTTCCGAACACATACAATCCAAATCTCTTCAAGGTCCTAGTGAACAGACTCCTTCTAGGTAAGCCTACTGCGTCGTTGTCTTTGACTCTGTCACCTCTGACTTAGACTAGAGTAATAAGCAAATGAATGTATTCATCACACACAACCTAAATATCATCATCATCACATATCTTATAGACTTGAGACTAATCAATATAAATCAAATATAAATCATTTGGAAATGACACATTTAAGCTACCAAAATTTAGCGGTCCTTGATTAGCAAGTAATTCAATAATTTGCTTAGCAACGAATTTCATTACATAAATAGCCTCGTTGCTTTTTATAGACGTCTAAACATAATCATAATTAGTTATTTGCTGAAAGACCTAGCTTGAAGTTATGTTCTATAATTATTTCGAAATATTTTTGGTGATTCGAGCATTCCATAATGTTTGAAAGAATTTTGAACACACAAAAATTTAAAGCATTTTTATGAATAAAAACAAAATTTTATTCCATTGTAACTTCAATTTTATTGGAGAGAGCTTTTGCATTACTTAAAATGGTGCAATAAACTAAACAATATAAATACTTAAAAAAAAAAATTCTGCATAACGATTGTAGACAGGTGTTTAAGAACTGCATCAACATTTTCAACGTCAAGTTCTTTACATGTAAAACCAAATCCACTTTTACTACCAAAAGTCACATCATAAAGTGATCATAATGTAGTGTCTATCTCTCTTTCTCGAGTCACACTGTCTCACTCATCTTCACAAACCGTGCTTTCATCAAATGCTCACGAAAAACCTATTCCATCTTAGTCTGGTCGAATTTATCTCATTTTATTGGATACCATTGTGGTTTAATGGTCTGCGTGACATTTCACATCATCCTCATTTGTCACGTTTATCTCAATCTTATCGCGTTGCGTTTTAACAGCGTGAATTGTGCGTAGCCTTAGCCGTGCGTAAAAAGCGTGTCAGACTTCTATAGAGATTTTAGGAGTGTAAGTTATTCTGTGCTTCTGTAACTTGGGTTGTATTGCGACAGTTATTTTGTTTTTTTTACATCTATTTATAATTGCCTTAAGGAACTGAATCACTTCATTCAGAAACTCCTATTTCATCTTGATTTTTGCGGTTTAAAATCATATATTTTTCATGACTGTTAGTTCAATACTTTAAGCTTTTCTTTTTAAGTGTAACATTATTATTAATATTGAGATTAAAAAGTTGATCAATGCTTTTATTTTTAACCTTAAAGTCTTTTAATATTAGCCCATGTTTGCTTGTTCAACTCCCAACCAAATTAATTTCTTTCCAAAAACTTGATTTTATACATTTTCTGGACAAAAATGTGTAATTACATCAGTATGTCAAAAGTTAAGCAACGTTTGTCTCAAGAAACTTTCATTTGATTGTAATTAACAAAGTTTGATCATACGACTCACGTGTTTGTTGTTAAGTTTCTAGATTTATTGTCTAATGTCACCTCAGTTGTTTTCATATTAGATTTTGGATTTATATTTGCGCTGACATTTTCTTCATCATAACTGTTTTTGTCACCTAACTTATTTTCTTCTTTTTAATTTATCGTCATCCCGTATCTTCATTTCTCCACAATATCTCTGACAGAGTTCATTATAATTTATTTCATCATTAAATCTTCATTATGCTTTTCAAAAGGACATTAACAACATCAAATTCAAGTGACATTTGTTTTCTAACCAAATGGTCAATGAATCATTTAGTAACTAAATATTCGTCACTATTCTACAATATAATACTCGTAAATTGCGGTTTTATTATCAACGCTACTTGGTTTCATTACACGAATAACAAATATTTTATTCAATATATTTTTTCTGATGAAACTACCTATTTATTTAAATAATCAACACCTCATGAAAACATTGTATTTTCTAGAATAATATTTGCTCCTTCCAAAGATTAAACGGAAATGTAATAAAAGTCACAGACTCGTCATTTGCTACTTATAAATTTTGCCAAAGAACAAGTATTTACAAAGAGGGTAGATGTTACAAAGTTGGAGCTTTATGAGGTAGAAAATTTCTACTCGTTGTCCTATACTTGGTATGGAAATAACTGCATTTATTACGCATGCAGTTACTGAGAGTGCTGTACAGGTAGTACACAGAGTTTTATTGTGACATTAAGACTTTAATGTCTTTGTAGAGGGTACGTATAAAATGTCTTTTGGTTGTTTTGTCAAAGTAGGTTTAGTACGATGGTGGTGTTAGCTATTTTGTAATATTTTGCCATATAAATGATGTTAGTGCCTTCACTTTCAAAATATTGCCATGTCTACATTCATTCGTGTTGTTGTTTACACTTTATACACTCGTATTGTAGCAGATATTTGGAAGACTTCGAATTGTTTAAAATTATATACATTAAAACATACTTAGATACAATTTTAAAATAGAAAGGAGTCTTTTAACAACACATATCTACAACACAACATATTTCATACCTACTATACAAAATCTCATTACCGAAGGTCAATATCCTGTCTCCATTTTAAGTGGAGTTCCCTCTCTATAAGTTGAAGCCTAAAGTGCATGAAAGTTGGTAAGCGCCGAGGTGTTATTCCAAAGAAGATGCTCGCATACGTTAAAGCAAACAGCAAGTTTGAATGCACTTCAGTCTATGTTGTTTTTAGCGACCACGAATTTTCTCCAACATTGGAAAACTTTAATATGAGATACTGAGATATGGGTGATGTTTTCTTTGGGTGTGATTTTTGCGTTTCTATGATCGATTAAACTTTTAGGAATACAAATGTTTTTCATTTCCCAAAAGCGTAGGTAGCACAGCTTGCATGTCTCTTAAATAGGAATTTTCCCCCTTCATTAATTAACCTTAAATTTTTCCCAAACCCCCAAGCTTAAGGGGCCCATAAAATATTTGCGAAACGTCCCTAAATTCTCCAAACAAGCCCAACCTCGGTAGAATCCCTTTAAAATCCAATCATACTGTTCTAAACCCAACCCCCGTTGGCATCGTAACTCTTGGACCAAGAGCAGGCGACATTAGTTCAGAACCGCATCCAGTTGTAAATGATATCGCAAATTGCATTAACACAGTTTACTTTGCATTCATATCGCGAGCAGATTTAAATTTCACAGCTGTTCTTGTCTTATAAGTCTTGTTGTTTTATAACTTCGCATTTTCCCTGAGAAGGTGACACAGAAGTTTAAATTGTTCTTTTTCTTATGTTTGTTTATAATTTGAATACATGAGATAAGTTTCTGAATTAGAATTCTCAACTCTATTATGTTCATTACTGAGAGTTGGATTTTGGTTTTCATCGTTCTGCGTTATTTTCATAACTTTGAGAATAATTTGAGAATCTCTACCTATAAGTAAACGCTTTTACTGCTTTAGAAGAGATTAGAATCTAAAATCTTCAGAATCTAAATTCTTCTCGTCAGTAACAACTGCCAGTCCTTTCATATCGCTTTAATGATCTACAATAGAATTAAATTAATAGTTTAAAAATTTATCTTCTCCCATCATTATCTCTCAATTGTCTCCAAGTTTCAGGACTAAAACCAACTGATACATTCCCCCCTTATCTACCAAGTCTAGACCAAAGCAAATTGCATTACAACTGTTTTATTTTACATTCATTTCATTCACGGAGACCGGATGATTTAAGTTTTACTTGTTCAAGTCTACTCTCGTTTGTTGAGGTCGGATGTTTGTTGTTGGGTGACACCTGTATAAATTCTACTTGTGCTTTGTAGTAGTATGATTTAAAATTTCTGTCGCTTCTTGTTTATGAGAAAGCTCATCTAAGTTTGTAGATAAAAATACTCCTACTTATGATTTGGAATCCATTAGACATTAAGAGTCGCCTACATTAGCAGCTATTCATGGAAAAAACAATCATAAATATTACCAAACTTTTGTGGTCCTCTAACGTGTACGAAAATAACTTTTACTCACAATCTACAGAAGATTTTCCTCTCCATCTAAGCTGTAAAATAAATCAGCTGATAGCACTACCCTCATAGTCTCGTATTAACGACTGTCCTAACCTACATTTGTGTGAATATTACTCCTACCTATATCATACAAAAATGGTTATTAAAGTGATAACTTACCGAAGGGAAGAGGCTTATATCTCTGATAGAGAATATGAGTGGTCTTATATTTTTACGAGCGTTTTTAATGAGGATGTAGTCTGTCGTTTACTTATATTGTCGTCTGTAGTTTTACCTCAAGATTGGTCCCTGTTTCCTGTTACTTTTTTATTTTTTTCTTTACCGATTTACACGCGTTTGACCTCTATCTCGCCTGGTAGGCGATGCTGTGGGATGATCTGCTTTTCTTCTCTTGTTTTCTTTATGTATTTTTTTTTCATTCCTTATATTTAATATTCAGCTTCATCTTGTATGACTGTCTACCCAGTCAGTGATGGGTGTAAGACATGGTGATTTATTATGTGCACAAATAATTCCATGCCCGTATATCGGTACTCTGAGGTCACCTTGGATTGTCGAACTCGTCAATACTTGATAATGATTTATATGACGGAAGATTCCAGCATATTATACATATGCATTGTTCTTTAACTGTCAGTAAGCCGCGTGTTGATTTTACAAAATATTTTATGGACGCTGATTTATACTGTAACAAGTTCTTTATGATAATATTGGTATTCTGAAATTAATAATTGTATATATGGAAGTAACTTTTATTTTTAATTTTGTATAAGCATTTTATAATTTGTTTCAAATGAATAGAATATAAGTATATCTTTCAAATTAAAAGCTACAATTCCCAAAAGGGTCACCAGTATCTACGCACTAACCCTTCAACCGAACTCGACCTTATATTAACGACACAATTTAAATCACATAAACATAACGACTGCACGTCTGCTCCTAACTAGCCTATTTGGCCGTAAGGTCATTCATAGCCACAGTTTTGATCTACGCAAGTCAATGCGAGATTCAATAAACATTACGTGTTGTAGCATAAAAAGCGTTCCATTGACATTCGTTGAACGTTCACCAGTAAACGTGACGTGCGGGCTAATGACATACAGATGACATACAGATGCTCGTAATTACGCATGTATTATGCCTATGTGTTCTGTAGCGCGAGGAGTCACGTGAGCAGCGTTAAACGATTTTTTTTTGAATGAAGAATGATTTTTGAACGTCATTATTGTTGTACTGTAAATTGTGTTGAATTGGGTAGAGAAGGAACAATACAGAGTGTCAGGCTTTTTACCCAACTGTGGGAAAGAATAGGCTTATCAACAATAATATGTAAAACAGATTTTTCTCTCTAGTATTACGTTGCACAGTAAATTGTTGTTTACGATAATGTGGTAATATAACGCATATAATATAACGAGCTGCTCACAAATGAATATATGAATTCAAATAAACATTGTATTGCTACACATTAATTTCTATTGCATTAAAATAATTATTCAATTGTAATCCTAGCTCGTTAATATGTAACATAATAGTCCGTATAAACCGTGATTATGTAAAATACATCGATTGAACGCGCACAAATGTTATTATAAAACTAATATCTGCTTGTCATTTGCCCCAAAGGATTGTATCTAAAACATCCAAACACGTGTGTAAACTGTAACAATATTTGACAGCGTAATCCGAAATCACGGAATGTCTTGAACCTATTTCAAAACTTAGAGACAATACAGACGAAGTCTGATCGAACTGTCGTATCTGTGTAGACTAAATAGTCTGTGGCAGCCTTTAAAGCCAGCAAGCAGTCGTTCGCTCCACGGAATACATTATACTCAGGAAATCACGACCCATACTAGGATCCAATTTATCTTCTAAAATCATAAATTTTGTATGTAATGATATTTCGCATCCGCCATTTTGGTGTTAAAATAATATTTGTTGCTTTGAAGGGTGAACTGGATTTGATGTCGATATTAGACCAATAACTGTAATTTTTTATTCATGATACATTTTGATTAACTATATTTTTTTTGTATCGTAGAGGAAGTTACGATATTGAATTAATTATGTACTGGGTTTTATGGGCTTTTTAATCTACATAACAGATCCGTTATTCGCGTAGAAAATTTATAGTTTTTTAAATGGAAAGCATAAGCGTATGAAAGCTCGCATTAGTTTAATGTTGAACGCCAACTATCTGACTATCATTTTATGACAAGCTAAGAAATCCATTTCCTTTATAAGAGTTTCAAAACGAATTAATTACTTTTTTTACTGTCTCATAAAAAGTACCCTAAATAACCTTTTAAGCTTTTTAAATTATCTTTATTTAGGTACTAACAATAAAAGTGTAACTCAGAACTGCTCTAGTTAATACTGGGTCAAATTAGAAACGGGCCTCAAACAGGAATCGAACCCGAACATGACAATTATCGATTATTAACCACTTAGCCGTTGTGAAACTTTATCATAAATGGACAGGTTCTTAAGAAGCTTTCATTTACGAGTTTGAAATGAAAGAGTTATTAAATTAACGTTTTAAAAGTGACCTTAGATTATATTCTAATCACAAGTCAATTTTTAACCGACAGGTTAATTTTTGGACTTAGTCATTTTACAATTTCTCTTAAGAGAAGAGATCATTATGAAAATCAAGGAATTCTGGAATCTGGAATTCGGAATCAGTATGAAAATAAAGTCCAATGTGTGTTAGTATGGACTAAAAAATCTAGGTATATCCACTATAATTACCCACTACATTTCATTAGTTCTTAGGCTTGTTCTGGGTAAGCTCGCTCCATCGTCGACTTTGTCTCTTTCACTCATGACCTATACTAGAGACATGAGCAAAATCATCTTAAAAAAAGTAGTATAAAAAGTTAAGAATAACCGAAATTCTCTATATAAGTAATCTGAAAAAACCTGACATAAATCTTTATAAAAATAAAATATAAATAGTAATAAACAACAGAAAAGCATCAAACACGTGTACAATATAGCCCGAAGCGTTTGTAAGACATTAATAATGTCTTATGTTACTATTTTTTCCATTATACATTGAGCCCGAGGCGCCACTCTACCTGTAATAAAGCTGTCGGGCCGTTAAACCAGTGATATCAAAGGGCTCTATCGAAATATAATTTTACACAAAATTATTCTGTCCTTCCGTATTTTATTTGGTATAATGAATAAGCGGCTGCGGGCTTTAAGTTATGAGCGAAATAAAACTAAATAGTTTTGGGTTTTTATTGTTTAAAGATGGCGGCGACTTTTCTGACTTCAAAGTCACTCGTCTTATGTTTTTATTTGTGTAATTTTACCATTGACGTAAAAACTTCATCTGAAACGTGTTTTTTTTGTTGTATAATCTAAATCTAACAGTAGCTCGCTTATAAATTACACCAAAAAAACACAGCCATTATTAAACAACTAGAAGACATTATAAATTACATTTGTGCCTGTGGGCGAGTTTCGTAGTTCAATCGTTACACACAGACCGACAAGGTCGAATACCGTGTTTAATAGTTTAAAATTTGTAATTATCATACTTATAATCATTTGAAACCGGTCCTATTATATTAAGGAGATATGATTATATCGTCAGGAAAAATTGCTTTTCGCATAATGCGAGAAAAAAGTGAACTACATTTATACAATTTTATATATATGATATTGTATAAATAGTTCAGCTAGTATTTATATTAATATAGCATACAATATTTTTGGTATAAACGCCATTTTTTCTCAGTGTACCCGAGACTTATCACAACCGCAGATAATCACTCGGATTATGTTTTACAAGCAAAGCAAATAATTGATGGTACTGTAACATAAGGAACGTGGAAGAGAATGTCTCTTCACACCGAGTTCGTGGTAACTGATGGACGAAAATACATGAATCATAATTAGGAATGTCCCACTTGTGCTATCTTATTTTTGAGGCAGCAGGATCTATCAACAAATGGATTTTTTTTGGACAAAACAAAATGAGCGATAGCTTTACACATTGTTAAAATGTAATAAAACTAAACCATTACAAAGCATTGAAAAGCTCCTCCTCAACGCTAGCAGCTAGTGATGTGCCCAGGAGATTGGCGGCGTTACCTTGTTGTATGTTGTCAAGCCCATGGGTCACGGAAAGCGTCAACAAATCGTTTTGGATTGGCTTTTAAAGCAAACCTGTTAATTACACTAAGAAAAAATATTTATTTAAGACATTGTTTAGTTGCTTAATATTTTGGCAACTATCCAAAATATCCATATTACCAACAAAAAATATTAAAAAAAACTCTCCAATCCGTTGTTCAAGTAACGTAAAAGACATTTTATGAAATTTTATTTTTTTCTTATTATATTGACAGTTCCCGCACAGTGCACTTACAATTTACAAATCATGGCATATGACAATACAAAATGCGTCTTGTTTTTGTTACGACAGCTACAATTTGTTCTTTTGACCTGTTTGACGTGACTCCAAGTCATTCTGCCCGTCTGTCGTTATTTAGTTTTTGCTGCGTTTTTTTACGTTTCCAAACTATATTTTTAGTTTACCTATTAAAACTAGGTATTGTCTAGTTTCAAGGTGATCTGGGATTATAATAAATTACAGCTGGTTGTAGTTTAGTGACTCAGCTGATGGAAACAGGTTTTATGTATATTAATGACGGGCTAATCATGGGTTAGGGCTTGAAGTGACGATCAAATCGACGGCTAATCGTGCTATTGTCATTTAAAGGCAAAATGCCAGTTTGCTAAGTCAATTGTATCCGTTAATCTTCTGATCATACATTAACTGAAGATTAACTGACGTTTAACTATGTGTCATACGTCCTTAAAATGTTATCGCTATAAAGTTCGTTCTTGAATTAGAAAAATATATAATAGATACAATTTAAAGGCTCATATCATTTGAAGTGGTATTATACCCAGAGGTACTTAAGTGTAATCAAGCAGTTTCAATTGAAGGTCTGAATTGACCAAATCAAATCTATCTTGCGCAATAGTAGCGGAGAATAATACGCTCCAAAACATTTTGCCGTACCACCTATCCATCAAGTTTCGTAACAAATCTTTATAGCATTATACAGTATTGTGTTATATCAATCTGTGTTCTGCATTGTTCGCCTTAACACTTGACTTTTACTCAAGGTTAACCAAAGGTTAACAGTATAAAATGTCACGGCATCAGTTTATGACATTTTAAAATGTAAGAAATTGCATCAAGGATTCCCTTTGGTATAAAATTTTATTTGAAACTATTGAGGCTTTGAAATGTTTTGAAAAATTTGACGTTATTTTTAAAATACATTATTATGCTGAAACTACAATAATGAAAAATAGACATGTCACAAATGACTTTGGATTTTTATCACCAATATGTTAAATACTTAGTTTGAAACTAAAAATATTACCATTTTACACGCGGCGTCTAAAAATAAACTAAAACATTTACGTATGTAGAATTTCAACCAGTATCTAAACGTGGAGCCTTAGAACTGGCGATATTACAAAATAATGTAAAACTTTTATGTCTCTAAAGGACACTTAATAAACTATACAACATAATAATTTGAAATAGACACTCTTAAAACTAAAAAAATTCTATAATCTAAATGTGAAATACCCAGAAATATGTTTAACTTGCAAACCATACAAGTAGTTTGAAGAACGCGCATCATATTGAAGCCCTATTTTACAACACCCGGAAAGTAAACATTGAAAGAATCACGCCACAGACATAGACATGCATCATCTCCTGAAGCTGACACATCGCGTGTTTCGTGGCCCCAGTTTAAAAACCGTGAATTTATTGTTAAAATATAAAAACCCTACGTGATGTATGGATCAACCTTGGCCCACAAATGTTAGCTTCAGCATGCATACTGAGAACAATGAAAAAAATGGTGCTTGTCGGTACTAGGTAGCTACGGGTTCTGCATACTTTAAATTGATTTTGATAAAAAAATGCAGTTTCGTTGAAATTTTGATACAATTATTGAACAGGAAAAAAAAATAGATCTTCATTATTTCTATTAACAAATTAAAACGTTAACAAGTCGAGTTCTGTAACTAGAAGCTTGAGCACAAGACTTCCGTATTTTATGTACAGCGTACTCGAAGTATGTGCGGCGTTTATTGTATGAAAAAATTGAAAAAGCGCCTCTAGTGTACGACAAAAGAACTATTTTTATCCATTAAATTATCGTTAAAGTCAAGACCGGTGTAGACTACTGCCCAATTTTATAGTGTTTTGTTTAAAAATATCAGAGAAATTATTACTAACAAGTGTACTTTAGTTAACACACATGAAGCCGACAACATTTTTTTTTGTTTACTGCATTAGTATAAAATGAACAAACAAAAAACGGTCTCAAAACAAATGACAAAAAGGACAGACCGGCATTATCACTTATTTAGTCACCGAACGGTTGAAAAAAAAAACATTCATTGTCATGTATACAAGTCTCGATTAAATCACGTACGATTTACCACTTTTATAATTGTATGCCCTTGCAAAGGACATTTTTTTATCTCACTACCTACGTGAAATGTATCGTTGCCAAGCCTTTTTAACCCTTTGAAGTTATATGAAGTGTAAGCGCAGATTGAAGGGTATTTTTATCCTATTGTAAGTACTGTCAAAAAGGCGATTTGTTTGGCTGTCACTCTGCGCACTGTGCAGTTCAATGTTGTCTGGGTACATGACATTGTCGGGTTAGATCTTAGGTTGAATCTATCAGTATTTTTTTTGTGGTTACACAGAGCTAAGACATACAGATGTCAGATCTACGAGTATATTAAAAGTAGTAGGCAGCCTTTGGCAGTTTTTTTTTAGTTGTAAAATTTAGTTATATTGAAAATACAGAGTGAACATGAATTGTGAATTTATCTTTTTATTTCCTCACTGTTTCTTTTGACTTTGACGATAATAAGTCTATCTGTAAAATTCACTCTTACTTTTAGTGTCAATCTTTTGTGTGGTTTCAAATGATTTATCCGTTTATTAAGTGTAAAGTGATAACTTGGTACCTCATAATTTGTTAATTAAGTACTTTTATTTTTGGTTATATAGTAGAATTTTGACGTTTACGTCAATTTGTTTAAACATGTTGCCAAAAAATCTGGGCTATTTGCCCACTGTTACTAACCGAAGTAGGTTGCCAGACAAAAATCGTTAATTTATAATTTATTGATCATTCATCAAGTTAGTAAGCATTGTAGAACAAGACAATAATCGTCTGTACTTGGTCATGCCAAATTAGTAGACAAACATATATGGACGCTGCCTATTTGTATAGTGTTTGTGTACGTTACGGGCATAGAGTAGGCCACAGATGGGACTGTGTTTTGGTTACGTTTTAATAAAAGTAAAATACTGTCGTTGACTTACGACATGTGGTACAAATTTCACTACAGCCAGAATATTTCAATAGTCAACTTTAATACTAACACTAAACTTAAGCTCTAAAGCGCGCCACATTACAGAAGTGCCATAAAAAGTTTCACAATATTCACTCCGACATCTCGAGAGTCACAAAACAAAATAGGCACAAATAAAACCGTGTCACATACACTAATCCCAAACACATGCTAAAGTGGCACATCTATGTACATTTGAGACATGTTAGCACTTTATAGGTCGAAGTTAGTTAAAATTCAGTGTGTGTACACTTATGAATAGACGATTATGTCGAAAAGTGGGTCAGAAAGGACAATTTTTTGAAAGGTTGTTTTTAGTGAGTATAAACTACTTAGTATTGATTGTAATTAGTTATAGTGTTGGTTTCGAATCTTGAAATTTTGTTTCAAATAATAAAAAAAGGTCTAGTTTAACACTTCTACAATAAATGGGCACCATCTATGTAGAAGCCATAATGCCAATGTTACGGTTAGACGTAAAAAAAGGAAGGAGTGTATAATTTAAACTTACTAAGAAGCGATAGCCTAGTTAGTAAGTCGTCTGATGCACTAAATCAAAAAGTTGCAGGTTCAAGTCTTATTCGGGTCGAATTTTTCTTTCCTCAAAAAAGCTTTACTATAGAAATTCATCCAAATTTCAAGGCATCACCGCTCTAAAACAAGTTTTATAATAATTATCAAGTACCCCTAAACATTATTTAATTCTATAAAGCGATTCCATATAGGAAACGATTTCCTGATAGCAAACTAAGTAAAATGATACAGTGTAACTAATCAATTTTACTTACAAGTACCCAACGCGGAACTACCCGCGTGTCTGGTTATTAATCTATGTCTGCATAACATTTAGAATTCAATGCTACTTATGTGCCTATGTTTCTAATACGGGGTAAGCATTGATTGGAGGAAAAAACGTTTTGATTTTTAGTTTTACCAACTTAATCTGATTATGATGACAGTAACTGTAAAAAAAAACATTTCTAAATGCTGAAAGCTGCTGTTAACAAAAAAGGGGTCTACTTTCTACAATTCACGTAATCACCTCGCTTTGCAGAAGGATTATTGAGATTTTCAAAGAAATACGAGTATACATTAACATAATCTTATTCTGTTTTTTTATTTATTTTGATTAACTTTTTTTCTAATCACAGTGACAAAGTGCCCTTTGGATCCTACTTTCAAAAGCAGCAATATAATGAACATCCCCAAAGGGCCAAAACTTTGATTAAAATCTTTCTACGATCTGAATAGTGTTTCAAATATCACTAGTTAAAAGAGACACTTGAAATTCTGGAATAGTGTATCCCCTGTGGGATGAAAAGCATTAGGTTGTAGACAAAATATTTTATTCATAATGATCACGCTTTTAGACACTGAATAAATTTTTGTTAGACTTTTCGACTTCTATTTTAAATTAAGTTTTTAGAAAAGAAATATGTCTTACTACCTATTTATGATTTTTACGTTTATCTTTTATTTGAAAATAAATATTGAGTACACTATCACCACTAAGCCTAAATATAAAAGTAAAACCGAAAAATTCTCTTTTATGCGCCGCTAAAGCCGGCAGTATAAAATAGTGTCGCCATAAAGTAAATAAAATGCATCCCTGTTGCGTTGGGCGACAATCCTTCACTTATACGCAATTTATATTCGCTTCCTAGAGCCGGCATAATCCTGCCTTTTCTCTGCTGCCTGTTTTACATATATCGAGTCAACGCCACCACTCTACGAGTACATTTAAATTTAAAACCTATAGTTTGATACATTTTTACGAGATTTTAGGACTTAAAAGTTGTTATTTTTTTGCTGATCTTGAGTATGTATCCCCCTGTAAAAAAGATAAATTACTGCAATAAGTAAATCAGTCAATTTATCCTCTGTGGTGAAAATAATATAATTTTGCTAGACTAACAAAAACCAAATTACAATGTTAAATTCCATTATTAATCAAGTCTTCCCCTTTATTCAGAAAATGATTTATTTTGAGCAACCTCACTTTTTCAGAATAATTTGAATTGCTAATGCATTAATCTTAATATTTTAATCAACAATGTGTATCTACTTCCTAATTGTAATTTAAACCAGCAGTGCTCACAATGTTATTTTATCAGAAGCGAAAAGGGTTGGTATTTTGATAATAAATATAATATACTAGTCGCAGATGGCGCTGCCATGATGTAAACATTAGCTTCGTGTTTCTTTAATATTAAAAATATAAACAGTACTTATTTTGACTTGTTTCCTACATAAAACAACCCAAGAGGGGTCAATAAATAAGTGGTAGTGTTATTTGGACAAAAAGTTTAGAAGGAAGTATGAACTGAAATAAATCAAAATAGTTTTGTGTGTTCTTCGGAAAAGTGCAATATTTAAAGATTAATAAGTGTTAACATGGTGGATGGTGTTTCTATAGATATGAAAATACTTAACAACAAGACCTTGTGTAAATAAAATCGTATTATCTGAAGAAATCTGGAAAAAAAAGGTTGATGATTCCGTTTTTTATTCAAATATCAATGACAATTGGCAAACTGTGAATACTGAACAGTGCCATCTATATTTGTGAATAAGCTAACGAGTTGTGACATCTAGTTTTAATTGCAAGAATTGAAAAGTCGGTAAAACAGTTACTTGTTGCTATTGATACTGAGGCCAAAATTCAATCAACGTTCCATCGGACAAGTTGGCGCGTTAGCGAACTCACCGATATAAACCTGCTTACACGTATGGTCGTGGGTTCGAGACCAGCTATAAGAAATTATTTTTGAACGTTTATAAATCTTTGTTTGTCAATAAACCACATAATAATTGAAGTATGGAAGAAATACAAAACGTTAACACCAAAAAAAGATGTCGCCGGTCAAGTTTAGATTTGAGTAATAGTGACTTTGATTTAAACATATCTTATCAAAGTTTACCTAACAACGCAACCATTAGAAATGAGGTGACAGAACTGAATGATAAAGTTAACAAGTTAAATGAAGAACTGCAAATAGCAAACTCTGAGATAGACAGCTTGAATATTGAGAATAGCGCCTTAAAAAAAGAGTTGTCACTTGCACAGCATAAAATTAATCTGTACAAGTCTGTAGGCGCTGTAGAACTAAATAAGAGTGACAAATTGTTTGCTTCGCCTCTCAAATTCTATTCTCCGCAGTATCAAAAACGATATAGGTCGTTTACTATAAAAAAAGGGTTGACAAGAACATCTTCTAAAGAAATAAACTTAAATGCAATGAGAGACAGTAAGAAGTTTAACGAAAGCTTTAATTTAAGCTACTATTTCAAGCAGCCCCTTACATCGGAATGTGACTTTCAAAACACGATAGTAAGTCACCAGCCTTCTTATCGACACATAGATCAAGATAAAATGGGAATGGGAAAAATAGTTGACACAGAGACAGTCGGAACTCTGACCATAGATATGAAAAATATTTCAGACCACGAAAAAAAACACTTAAGTTTAAGTAATAACACAAAAGCGCATACAGAAACAAGACACATAATCGCTAGGAAACATCAGGTGAAGATTTTTGCTGATCAAACAGGACTTAATATGAGAAGAGTTCTTCAAGAGCTTCTGGGAAATTCTTTCCAAGTTACTTCTATGATTAAACCAGGAGCCCCTATGGCTGAAGTAATAAGTTCATGTGATAATTTGTGTAAGGAGTTTACTCACTCAGACTACATATTAATACTAGGGGGTTCTAACGATACAAATCCTTTAAATTTTCAGTCAATTTTGTATCACACCCTGGGACAACTGAAACATGCAAATGTCATAGTTGGCAAACTCTATAAGAATAATTATCTTAATGTTAATATGCTCAATAACACGTTGAGACTGTTATGTAGCAACTTTAAAAATGCAACATTTCTGCCGTTGGATCTCAATTATATTGATACTAAAATAACTTCCAAATACATAAATACAATGAGAGCAAGTAGGCTAATCCATAAAGAAATACTTCGCATAAAATACAGAAATAACTACTTAGAATATGTTAAAATTAAATGTAATCAGATGAAGTGTACTGAATTTTCACGGACTGAGAATGAAACTTCGTCAAAGCATACACAGACAGATGAAAATGATTTTTTTCGATCCTAAAATATCTTTTAATTCGTTTAACATTACACATGTATCTGACATCAATAAACATATTTCCCTTAATATTTATCACCAAAACCTATGTGGAGTTATGAACAAGAAAAATGAAATAGAGGTTTATGTGGAAACTCTTGATAAAAAGCAGGACTACATTTGTATAAGTGAACACTTCTTGAATGAGAGTGCTGCAAATGTTTTTAATCTAAATAACTATAAGTTAGTAGCTTACAACACCAGAAAAAAGAAATTAAGAGGAGGTACTTTAATTTTAGCGCATGTAGATAGACAGTCCGAAATTTGTGAACCAATAAACAAATTGTATAAAATGGAATGTTTTGAAATTTGTGGTGCTATAGATGCTGTTACGGGTCTTTATATCTGTTGTTGTTATAGAAATCCTGTTGAAAAAAATTTTGAGCAGTTCTTAGAAAGGTTGGAGAAGTTATTGGACTATTTATTCAATAGGAAATGCATATTATGCGGTGATTTTAATATTAATTTGCTAGTAGACAACAAACAAAGTACGGAATTCCTTAGTTTGTTAAAATGTTATAATTTTAGGCATTTAATCTCTTCTGCTACTTTCATCCGTAATAATAGTACTTCATGTATCGACAACATCTTAACCAATCTGCCTGATACATCTGTTTTGGATATTGAGGTAGATCACAATGGTTTGGCTGACGGGCATGCAGGTATTTTTGCTGAGGTTCATTTGCAAAATCGAATAAAATCACATTTAAATGACAATCAGTTTATTGTAATAAATAAAAGGGTATTCAACAGTAAAAATAGTGCGACATTCGCTCAGAGTATTCTTAACGAATCTTGGACTAATATGGGTATTAATACTTTTCTTACAAGTTTTTATAAAGTCTTTCGCAGTAGTTACAGAAAGAGAGAATGTAAAATTATCCTTAAGAATAAGTCACAATTAAAGTGGATCACTAAAGGCATACGTACATCCAGCAAAATGAAACGTTTTCTATGTGCACGCAATGGAAATAGGTTTGAATCAGGTGTTTTAGAATATAAAAACAAGTACATGAAGATATATAGAAGGGTAGTTTCTAAAGCCAAAAAACTTGCCATAATGTCTCAAATAAATACATCAAAAAACTCCGGTAAAGAAATTTGGAAAGTTGTAAATAAATGCACTAATAAAGTGAAAGTGATTCAGCGGGAACTCAGGCTTAAGGTTGATGGACGAATTATAGTGGAACCAGAGGAAATAACTAACTTGCTAGTAGACCAATTTGACTATAAAGGTGCTATTGACGTAAATGAAAGAGACCACGCTACGGCCCTTCTCTATCCACACACAGACAAGTTTATTAGTGACATGCATATTTCTCCTACCACCCCATATGAGATTTGTACCATAGTTAAAAGAATGGAAAACAAGCGTTCCTGTGGGTATGACGAAGTTCCGATTTCTCTGTTCAAGGAGCATATTGCAATATTAGCCGAGCCCCTATCTGACTTCTTTAATAAATGTATAAAAGAGGCTATCTTCCCAGAACAATTAAAATTGGCGAAAGTAACACCTGTTTATAAGAAGGGGAGTAAATCTGATCCTAAAAATTACAGACCTATCTCTCTATTACCAGTGCTGTCAAAATTATTTGAAAAGATCCTTAAAATTAGACTTATAGCCCACTTGCGAGTGAATAAAGTTTTAAATAAAAGACAATTTGGGTATCAAAAGGGTGTCGGCACTTCAGACGCCATATATACGCTATTGGATGATGTGATAAGCAAACTCAATAGTAAAATGAAAGTTGCAGGGATATTCCTAGATTTAAGCTCCGCATTTGACACAATTGACCATGACATACTTCTGGCTAAAATGAGTCATTACGGAATAAGAGGAAATGCTTTACGACTATTTTCATCGTATTTAAAAAACAGACGAATGTACGTTGAAATTAACAAAACTCAGAATAATTATAAGAAAAGGCATAAATCAAAAATTGTACGTGTATTAACGGGTGTTCCACAGGGATCAATTTTAGGACCAGTTTTCTTTATACTATTCATTAATGACTTAATTAATTATCTAAATAAAATTTTACCTGACATTCAATTAGTAATTTTTGCAGATGACACAAATGCCATAGTGGCTGGTAAGGACATGGTAGAGTTGACAGAAAGGGTAAATGCTACGCTACAAGCATTTTATACGTGGTTCACGGCTAATAAATTATGCATTAATAGTAAAAAGTCTCAAACAATATTATTTAAAACAACAGCCCGTAATAAAGATAAATTAAACGCCGTCATAAATGACGTCGAAATTGAGCTCGTTGCCGAAGTAAAATTTTTAGGTATACATATTGACCAAATGTTAAACTGGAAGCCTGAATTAAAAGCAATTGATGCATCGGTATCATCTGCATGTTACGCTCTGAGAGCTCTGAGAAATGAAATTGGTATGGAACAACTAAAAGTGGTATATTTTGCACTGGTTGAATCTAAATTTAGATATAGCATACTCTTTTGGGGCAATAGTTATGAATATAACAGTAGAAGGGCTTTCGTACTACAAAAACGTGCAATTCGTACCATGGTCCGCATCTCACAAAGGGAAAGTTGCCGACAACATTTCATAAATTTAGGCATACTTACGGTACCAAGTCTCTATGTACTGGTACTTTTATGTAATATGGCTAAAAATATACAAGCATATGAGACTGTAGAAGAACGGCAGATAAGGGAAGGAACCCGTAGACAGGACTTGAAAATTAATAATTTCACAAATCGTAACCTTAGAATTGTAAAACACAGTCCACGATACCAGTCCGTAAAATTGTTCAATAAGTTGCCTCAAGACATAAAACGTGCTGTCTACACTAGCGCTTTCAAAATAAAATTAAAAAAGTTCCTATTGAATAAGTGTCTGTATGCTGTAGACGAACTGTAATTTAATGAGTTAGCTGTAAATTTAAGATTAAATTATTGAAAGATTAATGTATTATTATTTTAATTAGATCAATCTATGTGGTAATTATTATTGTAAACAATTTTTATAATGTTATTATTTTAAATGTTTAAGGCTTGTAATTATTATTATTTATTTTAATGACAGCATTATTATTTTAAGTTATTAAATTTTAAGGTATGACTATAGCAATATTATTATTTAACGTTATTTTAAGAAATGTGACATGTAATTTAAATTGTTTATAAATGTAATGTATAATTTTATGTGTAAATTCAGATACAAAACTACTTGTTAATGAATAAATGACTAATGACTAAAGACTAATGACTAATGACTCGTATCATCGCTTAATCTTTCTAACGTTTTTGTTAAAGTAGCTATAATAACTAAACAAACAGTGTTTTATCCCAAGCTTTAGTACGAAGCTTTATTATAGGTTTACTCAGTACTGAAAAAGAAATCATTTCAATAATCTCAAAGCTTCGAAAATTCGAAATACACCAAGAAACAGCGAAACGCGTTTTCAATTACCAAATAAAAAATAAATCAAGAATTATTATGAACAGAAATTCTGCGCGAAATAAAATCAAACTTAATAACTTCCAATATGGCGCCAAATTCCAATCTGTATTCCTTGAACGAGTCAAATTGCTTCAGTAATAAGGGTCCGATTTTAATAAAAAAAGGAACTTTCATTTTGACTATTATCCACAAACAAAGTGCGGACATCATCTGGGCCCCTCTCGACAATGGGGGCCCATAATAGGACCTTCTTTGTTCCGTGTTAAAAGCCCCAAAAGTGTCGAACATCTTCTTCATTAATATTTCCCGAGAGTTCAGCTTTGTGCCCACTGTGCGAACGACATCGATGTAATAATCTCCTTAAATTCGACCATTTAATTAATATAATGTTTTAATTTACTGCAATTTGATTATTCAAATATTTTATCTTTATGTTATGATAATTTAAATACAAGTTGCAACACTGGAAATACAATATTAATATAATTAATTATTACTGACACTGAGTTAATCTCTGCAAACTAATTTTGATGTATTCAATAATTATCGTTGAAACTAATTAAGGAAGAATCGTACATTATGTAGAATGAATTAACCAAATTGTATTATTAATAGACCGCTAATCAGTTTAATTCATATTGATGTTTATATATTATGTCCCTGTTACAATTTGCCACAGATGAAATATTACTAGGTATTTAACACAATTGAACGCATCGTTAAAACAAATAGATCAATAAAAATGCGTATTATACTCAGAACAAACTTTATACGGCATAAACAGCTTACATACGAGGATCGGGCATTAATTTTGGCATTTCAAAAGCCATTTAGCTGTTGAAAATGCCAATACGGCTTTTACGCTAAACAAATGCCAGTTATCGCTTAGAATAGATGAGTCTTTGCGTATATAGGGGTACTTAAATATTGTAAGCATTATGTAGTTATCTTAAGTAGCTTTTATCTGATTGCCCATTAATTCCTTTTAAGCTTACTCTTGATGGTAGAAAGACGATCGGCAATGGTAGTTTGGTAGTTAGTTCTAGTGACAGTTAAAGTGGTAGTTTTTGCATAATAGACTGAAACTGAAGAGAGTGCTTTAGACTAAATAGAATTGACAATAAGTACGCAATTCAAGTAGACTTTAATTATCTTAATACTGATGAAATTCAAATGAAGTAACATTAAGTTTTCTACGCCTTTTTGGGCATTTACTTAAGGAGAAATAAGTATAGATTCGTCTATCGAGATTGAATATTGATATAAAAGATTTACTACACTCAAATAGCTATTTATTAGCAATATCAATTTAATCCGATGACTATTATATCGATAAAACGATTTAGCCCAGTTTCTATTAATTCAATTATAAACTTTAACTCAATAAAAACAAGCTACAAAACCGTCTAACATTACACTCACTATCAAAAATTCGTAGAAAAAAGAACCGGTCGCATTTAAATAAATTCGTTTCCTCAAAGGAAGTCATTATTAATCATCTTCAAAGTTTACCCGCAGCGACCTTGTGAGTCGAAGGCTCGCGAAAATTCCGGAATTATATAAAGTGACTAGGAAGTGATGTCGGCAGCCTTGGTAGAACCGATACACGCAGTTGCATTAGGGTCCGCTCATACAGGCCGGCTCGGAGAGCATCGCCAGACGTCGTTCTTCTCACAAAGACCAGCCGCGCGAGCGCAAAAGAGCGTGCAAACGGAGCCATTCGGAGCCAGCGTGGAAGAGTTCGTCATTAGAGGCAGTCGACTCCACTTATTATTTTACACTAAGCGTATTAAGCTGGGTACTCACTTAGCAGTGTTGCATGTAACGCATCAGATACTGTATCAACCTGCAGGTGGGTATGGCTCGTCCGAGCATACTGCGAGCCACCTTTGTGTTCCACTGCGAACACTCGACGGGTCACTGCGAGCTTACAGCGCTCCACACGCGAGCGGTTCGGAGCGGGGTCGTGCCTACGTTCTCACTTGATACCGTATCTGATACGTTACATGCAACACTGCTAAGTGAGTACCCAGCTTTAGGTTTGCTCTCAAGTATTCTCAATAAGTAACATGTAAAAACAAATGTTTTTTTAATGCGATAAAAAATCTGCTCTCCTCTCGGAGTCGGTCTCGTAAGTTATAGTTAAGTTGTACGTTAAATGGTGGTTTGAATAAAAACAATATTAACTAAACAAATAGCTTTATTCTGAACAAGCGAAAGGGTATCAGTAACTCTACATCTAAAAATAACACAAAAACAGAATGTCTAAGCTAAGGTCATCTAAACTCTCGATTTGTCAGACATTGATACATAGAGCTGCGGCAGAGCAATCTCTATTTATCCAGGAAACTAACTGGATGCCCTTGTAGAGTCGGCTCTACGCGCCAGCAATAATAAGCGGCTTATAAACATATGGTGTTGCCAGTTGATACAGGATGTTCCGTATTGTAATGTGAGATATATTTTATGCGTGTGAGATTTATAGTTTAGTGTAATGTTGTATTTGATGACGGATATTTGTAACTTAAAAAATTTGTATAGATTAAATTACTTGATAGAATTTGTCCAGATTCAGTTATTTAAATTAAGTTAACTTAGCCGTCACCTAAATCAAAAATCTCTTTAAACACGTTTCATATTTATAGTATGACTAGCACTTTTCCCGCGACTTCGTCCGCGTGTGTTACGTACTTTCATAATTCCCCCTTTTCACCCCCTTAAAGGTTAAATTTCCAAAAACCCCTTCTTAGTGCTCCCCTACATTATAATAGGAAGCTGTATGCAAAATTTCACATTCCTAGCCCCAGTAGTTTCGGCTGTACGTTGATATGTCAGTCAGTCAGTTCTCCTTTTATATATATATAGATGATATTTTATTACAAACGAAAAACCTTATTTTCCTTGGTAAGCCCTGATTTATTGAATAAGTTATGCGTTATATAGAAAGTAAGAAATTAAAACAGTGTTTTGTACCTGCACAAAGCCGACAGTTAACATTTTTCTAAATACACAAGAACTAATAGGATCAATTACCGCTGTTAATAAAGTATCTACATATATTTGCAATAGCAACATTGATACCTTATAAGGAAGGTTGGCAACACTATAATTTTGCAACGTCCACGTGCGCGGCACATGTTCTTTAAAGCCTAGATCGTGCAAACACTGATAAAGCACAAAAAGGGAAAGAGTCCTTGTGACTAACATCTAAACACACCTTTTCCGGGCAAGTTACAGTACATAACACGCCAGGAAGTTTCATTCTTGTTTCTAAGGTAATAAGAAACAAATAATACATGTTTTATTATGTATTTTGATGTCAGTGAATATGTTAACGATTTTTTTTTGCATAGTAATTTCCATAACATGTTCTGATGTTTATTTTTAAATGCTGACAATATTTAAAAATAAAGACAGCTTGTCTTGTCTAGCTTTTAAATAAACACAATAATAAAAATAAAATCACTTTTCTTGGTAAATAATTCAATCACTAACAACAGGGTAGCATAAAGTACCCTAGTACTAACTCGTATTATTAATTTCATAGAAAAGTATTTATTGCGTTAACATTGTTTGCAATCAAATAAAACAAAAAGTATAATTTTTCTACTTGAACATTTTCACAAAGAACCTGGGTTTCCTATCAATCTGTAATTACAGGCTAGCAAGCTAAACTATTAATTTCCTCAATTACTTTCTTTCAGTGCAGTGCAGTCATTAAGTGATTCCTTTTCAAATTGTATCGGAACTAACAATTTGCCCAGGTTAACTAATCGTTCAGCTGTCCTTTCTCGACTCACTGTTATATGCAACCGTTTGTTTCCAGAAAAAAATGTTGAATATAAATGTAATAATCGTTTTATTATTGAGAAATTGTTTGTCTTTGATGGCAAAGCAAACAATAACAAGAATGGAATTTAATTTATTCTGTGATAAAGCTTTGAATAATGAATCGTTTCTAGTAGACCTCGTTTCAATGAAATAATCATTTTGTTATAAGTCATCCAATTAGTAACAACAACTTCGATACCGGCTCATTTTAATGAATAGGTATCCGGGACATGTAATATATACAAAAACACATGCGACATTTATTGTATTTTAAATATGCATCGAAGTATAAAAAGTGGGTACGGTCCCGTCATTACGTATCTTACTGAGACAGACATGATTCATCAATGTCGTCGAATGATTGGCTCTCCTATATTTAACTCTGAAGTTCAACTATCGTGCATCCGTTAATAATACTCGAGATTTATCAGTACAGGGATAACTCCAGTTCCCTTTCCACCCGTGACTAATTTGTAAAAAGTTCCCAAATGCAAGACTGGCCGCTAAAAGAAGTTTCATTTCAAAGAACCGAAAATACTAAACCAAGCCAACACCAGCTAGCCGAACTTAAAACCGTACGGAAACGAAGAAAAAAGTTGCTTAGCAACAAGTCTGTTGCTAAGCAACTTTTTTCTTCGTCACGAACACCAAACACGTGATTAATCCAGTCACAGCCGTTGCAATTCTGGCCTAAAACAAATTGTAGGCGACCGAAAAACTCTGCTCAGTAATAACTGCGTTTTCAACCTAGATAGCGGACCGCAAAAACTGCCTCCTTAGTTCACCTTGAAACTGTGGGTGTTCTCAACTTGATTTAGTTGCTATCGTACAAACCCTTTTTTGTCTTGAATATAAATAAGTTTGGAAAAAAAAACTTTTTGTCGAGTCGCGTTCAACGAAAGTGGTTCGGTTTAGGGATCCAAGGGCATGTGAAGGCGTGATTTAGCAAAAATCTGATTATTAGGAAGGGTTCTTGCTATTTGCATTGTTAATTTCTTGATATCTGGTGGCTAGCCTTGACGAAACAGCTTTCTTGAGATAACCTTCAATATATTTGACTCATTCGATGTGGTCACTTTTCTATTTGAAGACCCCGCTTCATTTCCTGTGTGTATCATACCTGTTTGCCTGTCAGGACGAGCAATATTTATTTGTAATTAAAATGTGTTCCTTGTATAATAGAACCACAATTATTAGTCGGTCCTTCATTCAACAGGCCTTGAACCATAATCCGGTGTCGTGACACTTTCCCTAAACTCGCACGCTTATCACCAAGGAGACACTACCGGCTTGTCCTCAGATCACTTCCTACATGATTTGATAATAACTTCCTGCGTCCTTATACATCCTCGTTTGTCAATGTTTTGTATAAACAAATTACGGAAATGTTTATGCACTTGAACGTTTTATAGCTCCAGTTGAAGCTATCGTCTCAAATAGAAATTCAAATGGGGTCACTAGTGGCAGACGTTATCGCCGACTGTTTTTGGTCTAATTGCGCTGAATTTTGTCCGTGTTTGGTGTAGATTTTAGTTGCCTTATTAACAGATGTATAGTCGCGTGAGAACATGAACTAACGTACACCAAATCTGTGCGAATGGCAATCTAGTTTCATAATATTATATAGTTAGTAAACTAATCTTGATCAGGGCAAACTTTGCTAAGCTCAATATGTTTCACTAACTTGAACAAAACATACACAATCCAACATAAGACACTATTAGACACTATTAGACATAGTACACTATTAGAGATTTCGACTTGTTTGTAATAATAATAATTCCTATGATAACAGTATCATTAATAGTAAGGACACTGAGTTAATGTTGCACCACCTTGCATACTAATTGAATGTGGCCCGGCTCCACGAATCGGACATGCCTGAAATAATAATAGTGATTCCACAATTAAACAGATAACGCTGATTTTCCACCTTAAAGGCAAATTTATATATTATAGTTGGGCACAATTAGCTTGTAACATTTGCAAACGTGATCTCGATTAACGAAGTTTTCTCTTTTGTTCACAGACAAAGAAAAACAATCCAAACCACATAAAGAGGCCGATGAACGCGTTCATGGTCTGGTCGCAGATAGAACGCAGGAAAATATGCGAGCAAACGCCAGATATGCACAACGCGGAGATCTCCAAGAACCTCGGCCGCGTGTGGAAGACGCTCAACGACGAGGAGCGCCAGCCCTTCATCGACGAGGCAGAGAGGCTGCGGCAGCTGCACATGAGGGAGTACCCCGACTACAAGTACAGGCCGCGCAAGAAGACTGCCAAGTCAGACAGGACTGGGCCTAAGAGCGGAGGTGTGGCCAAGCCAAAGCGCAAACGAGGCGCGGACTCCAATAACAATAGGGGGGTTCCTAAGCGAAGGAGAACTGTCCCATCGGTGCCGAGTGTACCCGTGGACACTCCCGCGCCCCCACCGCTGCCAGCGAGTCCGGCGGGCTCGCCTGATTCCCCAGAATCAGCCTGCTTCTACGAAGACCACAATCGCCGCGAGCAGGCAGACTTAACAGATCTCTACTCCATCACGGACCTGCTGCCGCTGCCTGCGGACTGCGAGGTAGACCTGGAGGCCCTCACGACGGATATCGACTCGTTCGAGACCGCGTCGTCGTCGTCGGGGTCACACTTCGAGTTCTCATGCACGCCCGACGTGTCGGACATGCTGAGCGAGATCGGCGTGGCGGGCGACTGGGTCGACCACACGTTCTCATCGTATCTGACGTCGTCTTAGAGCGGTGTTCGGGTCGCCACGGCCGCTGCCGGCCGGTTCCACTGATCTCATGCGGTCGGCCAACGGGCCGCCCCACGGAGGCCGACGACGCGGCGACCGCTCGCCGCTCCGCCTAGAGAGTGCCTATCCAAAATGACGTGTCGACATTTGGATTTAATGTACAAAGTTATTTAATAAGGATCGAGGGTGAAAATTGTTTTGACAACCGACCTCACGGTCGCGTTCCTCTTCGGTTCGTACGGTTACTTTAATCGTTTAGTTTTAAAGTTTCATTTTCGATAACGGCGACGCTTCGTCTAGGAAGCGGCATCGGGTTTTATAAACGTAGGCTGTGACTTGGTTCTTGTTTTGTCGTTTCGCTTTCGTTATTAAATTTATGGTTTCGACACATAATGAAGGTAATTTCCAAACGACACGTCTCAGACGCATCTCAGTAATTAAATCCGTCTGCTCTCCGTCGCCTGGTTAGTTAGCCACGGGCCACTCGGGCCAGTCAGGCGCCCGCGCCCGCCCCGCGCTCGCATCGCGTTGTCGCGCCGTCTTCTGTGTACATTACGCGACTTGGCTTCTAGTGCATTCTAAAATTGTGAGTTTGCATTCTACGTCACACCTTCTTTATTATTTTATTAACAATTGTACTTTTAAGGGTCGTCTTTTTATTTTTGAAACGTCTTAGATCGAAATATGTATCATTCTTCTTGTAATAGAAAAATAAGACTAGTTATAGTCGTTTGTCTTGCGTTCGTATATACTGTACGTAAGTTCACTTTATACTTTGATGCACACGTAGAGATAGTTAAACATTATTATTTTACTATTGGAAGCTGATCGGTATGTCATTGGGAGAATTTCGGTGTGCGGGACTAAGTGTTTGTCTCGGTTGAATGCGGTGGGCCCCTACCAAGTTAGTGTGTCGGAGCGGATCGCGCGTACTACTTCACTTCTGTCGCTGCTGTATACTGTCTCTTCCGTTACGCGGGGCTCGCTCCCCGTAGGGGTGCAGTGGTGGGGGTCCACTGTTTGATTTATACTAAATGTTTCGAGTCGGTCTTGTAAGTTAGGATTCGTAAAGTAAGGTAATATTCGTTCAATGGTAAGGTATGAAATTGTATTGTAAAGCATGATGGCACCTATGGATCGATGTGAAGGGACACTTTCAATTCTCGTTTCGTTACTCTTCTCGCTACATTGACAACACAATAATGTCTATAGAAGATACATATCAATAATAAATTGGAATGCGTTGTACCGCGGGACGGTGGGTTATAAAGAAATATTATATTGGGTGGGTCAACAAATTGTTAGTTTTCAACACAAAATGTTTTGCTAATTCAAACTCTGTGATTTACTTTATGGATTTTCTAAATTATAAGGTTCTAGTGGAGACTGATATCGCATAGATTAGTTTTAGCAGCGCTAGCTTCTCTAACTCTTTTATTTTTTTGTTATTTTTTAATACTGGGCATAACATTTTATATTGTGAAAAATATAAGTACATATTTTTGATATTTGCGTTGCTGTGGAACACGGACTTTGGACGTTATACAAAATTGTCATTAAAGTAATAGATAGCCAGAAAATTTGTATTTCATGATTAGATAGTAAAAAATAACAAAACAAATCATAATATTTTAGGTAAATGAAATTAAAATCCATTGTTTCCGATTTCCACAGCAGAGCATAGTACGCTAAAGAAATTGTATTTAAAGAAAAAAAAATACGAAAAAAATTGCTAAAAATCTGTCAATTCATTGAAAATTGTGTCAGTTAAGGGGTAATATTTAAATGATTGTTACCTCGTTCATTATTAAGATATATAACCCTTCTACATAATATACCAGTTTTCAAATTGTAACAATATTTGTAGATACTTCTGTGTCCCAGAAAATATAAGGGGTCCGTTGTGCTCTAATAGGTAAGAAAGAAAATGCTTTACCTATATTATATTCTTTATATAATATATTATATATGTATAAAAAGTTCATGTATTAATTAGTGAGTGTCTATGGAAACCCATTTAAATAAGGAAAAATGCATTCAAAGCGTTATCTATATCTGTCTTGTGTGTCGTAGGGCGATTATATAAGAAAGGACGAAAAATAAATTTGTGCCTAATGAAAAAAAAAATTGGAATTTCTTGTAATACTTATTTTAGTGATGCTCAAACAAGTATTTTAAGCGCGTAGTGTTTAGACGCTGTTAATGGACAAAACTTGTATAAAAGATATTGTAAGATTATATTATTCGATGCCAGATTTGCATTTTGTTTTCTCATTTTGCTTCGCTCGCGAGATCTAATGGAATTCCTTATTTACATCTAAAATTTCCGTAAAAATTTAAATTTTGAAACCATTCCTTTTCCAGAAGATTCGAATTTTGTCGAAAATGGTTTTTTTCTGGAGCTTTTTTGTTAGGTCTGGGTTTTCGGTCTGTCCATTTTTGGTCTATTATTTATCGCTTTGCAAAGCTTTAAATTTTATTGTTTCTACATTCATTATTAACAATTTCAAAAGTCTTTGCAGGACGAATGAGCTATTTCTTAAAAGAACATGCAGCTAATTTAAATAGTAACATGATACCATTTTAAAGTTGTTTTAAGGATTGTGTGTCGAAAAAGTCTTAAAGTATAAAATGAGGAATTTCATTAGGTTTATTTTGACTGTACTACCAGTCCCTCCGTATCTTCAACTTTGACAATAAAGTGTCAGTCTTTCTGCTTTATGTTTTGTAAGATTTTTCCTTATAATATTTTTATCAAAGTCGCTATATTTTTTCCTTATTTTTTGCAAATTTCCATTTATATAATGGGGTTCATAACCAATAATAATCAACGATTGAA
Organism: Agrotis puta; assembly: GCA_943136025.2. Lineage (NCBI taxonomy): Eukaryota > Metazoa > Arthropoda > Insecta > Lepidoptera > Noctuidae > Agrotis > Agrotis puta. The sequence continues at coordinate 16,133,322 of OW964183.2, read as the reverse complement.
AGCAATATATACGTCTACAATTAGTGACATCAAGCTCAAATTAGAATAATTCTCTTCTACTAATAAAAATTGTAAGTCGTTCTGTCGTTTTGAAACAATAGGTATAGAATAAGAAATTCAAGTTTGTTTTAATTGATATTACTCAATATGGTATTGCAAAGTTTTCCGATATAAACCGTTGTGCTTCGAATGAAAATTATTTTTAAGCAGTTTAATTTTGATTCGAAACTGGTTTACCACTGAATTTCAAAGTTATTTCAATAATGTTTATTTGCAAATCCGCTGTATAAATCCTGTAAATATGATTTTTATTAGTGGGGAAGTTGTCAAAACCCCAAGAGTATTGTATAAAACAACATCGAATTTAAAATGTTGTAAATTAGCGCTTCTCTTTCAATAATTATTGGAATTATCAGGGTTTAATAGTTTTTCATTTATGTATTTTAGATGTATAAATGTCCCTAAGATTATCATTGCCTTCCTTGGACAATGTTCTTCATAATTTTTTGCTTAAGGCTTCCTCTCTTCTTAGCCTTAAAATTCTTTTAATGAATACCATGGAAGTATATTTTAATCTCAGGTATGTAAGTAAGTATTGAAAAAAAAAATGTTTATAATAATGAAGTCAAAATAAAGCGACACTGTGACAAAAAATTAGTGGGTATATAAAACGTCTTAAGTAAAAATATCATAAAGGACGTAGTTGTTGTAGGTTATATATGTAATTATATACTTATATATTAAGTACGTGTACCACGGTCAGAGACTAATATTTTACGAAGCGACTGGTCTTGTGCAGACATGAAAAGTATATTTCGCGTGTTCTCTGGTCAGTTCTAGATGCAACCAAGTACTCTGACCGTGATATAAGTAGACATATTGTTGTGTATCAATTTATCGAGATCGCATGAAATTAAGCTTTCAATCTCGCTTCGACCCAACTAGATGTATATAACCTGGCAGGCAGACATACTGCGTGGAAGTTATTCACTTGTATCATAAGAATTGGTTATAATAACTATAAATGCGATTAAAATGTTAGTGAAATCATTCACAGAACTGAAAAGTTGATATTCTCGTTACGTTGTTTGAAAAAATAATTGATCGTAATATTATCTCTGTATCATATGTATCTACGCTATTGTTGATTTATTATAAGCATATTCTATCTTAGTACCTCTCCTTCGGTTTCGAAACAAATGGGAAAGTTTATAGTTTTAAATTAGGACTTTCTCTAGACCATAACCAGGCCTTTGTAAATATATCTTGTACATTGTGACGAATTTGGTCGATAAGACAAAATAATATGGTTGATCCTCTTCGATATTGCGTCCACATTTGAAAATATAGAATACGACCAACTCTGCAACGACGTTGTTTATTTGGCCGCAGTTACAACCAATGGTCGCGCTCTAGAGTTGCACGTCCCTAAACCTATTTGCTTCGAAATAATTCAAGACACAACGAATCTTCTGTTCCCTTCTCTTAACCTCACGCACGTCATTAATATTAAATAGAAAATAATTGGTGTCTGTAACTCAATATAAACGATAATGTATTATCACCAGACAGTAGTACGCATATATTCGTTGTTATAGTAGAGTGTGTCATAATTATTGGTATCTATAACTATTAATAATTAAACAAAAATAATGAAAATAACGAAAAATTTCGCACAAGAAAAGTCAAGGAACTAACGTAAGAGTAAAGTTGATAGTTATTAAACAATATGATTAAGAACATGTTACTGTAAGATGCGGTTTTTTTTGTGTTAACGAATTCTTTATCCAGGGGGATACGCCTGCTATATATAACTACGTATGTATTGTCCAACGATCGCAACGAACCTGCGCGTGCGATTGACTCTATCCTTAATTGTTGAATTGAAAGTTTCACGTTAATTTACTGTATAATACTTTGAACAAATTAGGAACAAAAATGGTCCATTAAATTTTAACAAATAATATTAAGGTAGATGCATGTGTACATTAAAATATATGCTTTGGTGTACAATGCCAAACTTAATACGATGCTAGAAAGCATGGCTTTAACAAATATCGCTAAGGATTGGACTGATGTTATCATTTTCCAGCTTTTGCCATTTGACTTGTAAATATTTTGGCCACGTCGGAAGCTGCATCATTTTTCCGAGACATTCTAGTCTGATAAGACGAACCATCATCATCAATGGCCCCTGATACCTGATTATTAGTTTGTGTTATTCAATTTATACCAAAAAAATACGAAGCTCTTTCAACACTGTTACCGATGGATCTCTTTGTATGTAGCGATAAAAAACATTCGGCTTACCAAAAATTGGAAACTCTTGTTTTCAACTTTTTTTTTTGTAACATTGGATTTAAAGATTGTACATATTAGATCAGTTTGGTTTATCTTTAAGTAATTAACCCTCGACGGGTACATTTATTCATCTTTGTCCAATAATTTAGGAGTTCTATTATGTTTAAGTTTTCATACAAGACATATTTTTAACATCGTTTTCCCCTCGTCCGTTGTATAAATTATTGTCACTGTATCTTTAGGTATATACATAAAATGTATGAGTAGTCTTTTAATGATAGGTACGATTAAATAATAATGTAGTTATTGATTAATACATAAGACAAACTGTGTAAATTTTGTATTTGTAATTTGTTTCAATGAACATATAATTATTATATATCGTAAAGTAAAAAAATCCAGTTTTTAAAAAATAACCAGATTTTTATTGAAAATATCCCCTTTTACCTCTATTATAATATCAATCCTAAAATATATCCCCATTCAATCTACAAAAAATACACTGACAATGAGTCAACACACAAACACACACAGACACAATTTTATAGAAAAATGTAATGAGACTAAGCTATCTAGATTCTTTGAATTCAAGTTAAAAGAAGGGAGAAAAAGAAACTCGTAAAATTTAAGTACTGACGCCAGCAGGTCAACCTACCCGAATCTGTCAAATTTTACGAATCGAACATTAAACTTCCACTAAAGGTTGATTATCTATTAAAGAAATTTGACAGATTGAGGTAGATTGATGTGCTGGCGTCTGTACCTGAAAATGTCATCGGATGAAAACCAGGTTCCTGGTGAAACAGGAGCTGGATGAGGAGGGAGCTGTCGGCCTGCTGCGTGAACTTGATGTGGACCACGAGATTCTTCTATACATAAGTAATAAGTATACTAAATATGTGATAGTAAGTATGTATGTCATAAATAAAATACTGGAAAATAGTATCTACCAATGATGAAAAACTTGACTTCCATCCTCATGGATGCGAAAATTTAAATGATGCAATAACTACCTATACCCGCGGTAACCCGCTGCTTAGTTCTTAGAGGTCATAACGTAATGATACGAGACCGATGGTTTCAGAGAGATACAAATATATGCAGTTTCAGTGTGTAAGTGCATCAAAATTAGGCCTCCAGGCTATTTTAAGTATTTTTCACTATACCCAGTTTCGGATTTAGTCATCTACACCCAGTTAGAAAATTCACCCAGTTCATTAAAAGATAAATTCTGTACACGATGGCATAAGTTAAAGCCTAAAAAGGTCAAACCAGCAAAAACCTATTTCAGTAATGATAGTTTAAATAAATAATCTAGTTCCATAAATAAAATATGAGAGTTAGTATTTCAGTACCTATACGATGTAAGCAATAATAAACAGGGCTTAGGCAATATCTTATACTGAGGGGCAGTGAACGACGATAGGCCGAGCTAAATTTATACCTAATTCTAGAATGTAAGGGCCCAGTATACTCCCTTGGGCAACCTCTCACGTCAAGGGTAAAGATAGTGCGACCTACTCTCGGGTCCACTTAGCTAAATGATAATGTTAAGAGATTATCAATTCTAGACAATATTAAATTCTCCCTTATGCAATTTCATTAAAGAGGCCTCACAAATAAGGCCCCGGCCGAGGGCCCTATCATCATGTTATTCAAATTTATAGCTTTAATTTCGTATGCCACAGCGCATTATACGGATCATTACTCATTTTTGATAACGTCATCATATTTGGAGCAATTTTGCAATGCTCTCAAAATTATAATGTTGAAATGTACGCAGATGGATTTAATTTTGACTTAATGGTTTGATGTAACGGTATGGGAATGACCTGAGATGTCCGTATACGTAATGGACGGTAAACAAATGTGGGTCTGATGGCACGCTGTAATTTTAATAGGAGAGAAGCAAAAGGTATTACGTGTTGTGCCACAGATGAAATATGAACCTTTCTTACAATTACTGTAACAAATGACCTTGAAGATGTTTGTTATTAACATAATAGATGACCGAAAGATCTAAAGAAATTAATTCTACTCACTGACCAAGTTTATTCGTATCGCATTTTAATAATTACTCATGGAGGTATAGGTATCGAAACAGGGTATAACAACCCTGGTCATCACAGGGAAACCGAAGGTACAGGGTGCTTTTAATCAGTACGAGTCTGACAGTATCTTCGCTCCACACAGGGTGCGAGAAGTCATTTGATTGCAATCAACCCTATAAAATAGTTTACAAAAAATGTCACCTTAAGACGTTAGAAATGGATCGAAGAATACGACGCCGTAGGCATGAACCTTGATGGCTCATTTGGAAAGAGCGTCGGATGTACTGAATTCGGAGGTTGCAGGTTCAAATCCTGCTCGTGTTAAGAATTTTTCTTTTCAAAGAAAAGCAACTAACAAGTTAAAAAGTTTACTCATTTCAAAATTAAATACAGGAAAAAGAAACACAGAAGCATTATTTATTGTTAACAAGGAAGCTGGTGTTCTATACAAAGAATATTGTTATCTCTCATACAAGGTAAACGGTAAGTTTATACGTATACGAAGGTACGATTTATTCAGGAAGAAATTATTTATTTGAATGAAGACAACACAATTATTCTTCGTGCCAATGAGATCTGTCGTCAAATGTAAGAATAACGTGAATATAAAGCTGTTGTTTACCTCTTATTTTAGACAAATTTCTTCTATATTTTCTCAAATCAACAGTAATATGCTGAAATAGGTAAAACCATATTCCTTACAAAGCTGCTCAAAAAGAAAATTGTCTTTTTATCCTAGTTTGCCACTTGTAGCTAGAAAGGATAGTAATATTTCACACGAAACAATTCGAAATCCCTAAAGCAATAATAATAAAACCCATATTGAATAAATAAAGAGCCAAATATCCAACAAACACATCTGAATCAAATCAATCAATCAACAGAACCCACCGAGATCCAATGCTACTCGAAGCCCGCCACAATACATCAAAGGCCCCTAAAACCAAAAATCACATTCCAACTACCCGTGAATGTGGCAAAAAAGTCCTGGAATATTAGGGGTGCTCTTTGAAAAAGATTCCAAAAATCGTGCATATGAAGAACCTTTTTTAGCAACACAGAAACTATTTCTGAAAAATTGGTTAGTAATCTAATATGTTATAATCTAACGTTACGTGTTTTCGCCATAAATTATCTATCGATATCGAATAATACGAAAAAAAAAACACGAAGTCACCTCCAAATTTTGTAGACGAAATCATTGCACTTGTAGTAAAATGGTTTCGTCTACTACAGTATATAAGATTATCTACTGCTTTAAAATACAAAGGAAATAACCCAGTTATGTCCTTTTTTCACAAACAATAATATGTCTTATTTTATTCTAATCAATTAAAATTGCGTCTGATTACAGGCTGCTACTATATCACCTCAGTTCTTGTCCCATTCTCTCTCGTCATTTCGTCGTAAGTTAGTACGGGAACAGCTCAAGGTCATTGAGTGAAAACAGGCCTAAAGTCTCTAAAACAACGAGGAGCGATTGTCTGGTAAATACAAATTGAAATCGGCTCAGGCTACGCCACAGCATATTTTTTCATCACGTCCGATATCTAGGGTCGGCTGTCGTGAATGCTAATGTAGTGTTTGTTATTCAGAAGCTAGCGCAAGCTTCTTATCTGTTACATTACAGAGCTAAATATTTTCCTCCTACCTACATATTAATTAACTTGATTGATGAAGCCCCTGTTTTACGATACGATGTACTTTTCGGCTCTAAACTTGAGAAAGGTGGGGTGTTGATCTTGAGCTGTTTCGAGAAAGGAATTCATTTAAATGAATTATAGTGTTGGAGTTTTGAGCATTCTCCTTTTAAAAAGTTTTTTTAGTGTAGTTTTTTCTTTCCCCATCATTTATTTAATAACACGACTAAATATGCAATTTTTTCTAGTCGATAGATAATGGAAACAGGTAGAAATGACAACCATAGAATAAAATAAACACCTAATCGAAGGGCAATCCTATCAAGGTATCTGATTAGGTATGGTAGGTAGATCTGCAAACGGCATGCTACAATTGGACTTATCCAAAATCTTAGCATCTTACAAAACATATTCCATCGAACTCACAATACCAATTTCATACACCATCCAATCAGTATGTAAAACAGTCTTCCCATAAACATCCTCTATGAAATCGAGCGTCAAACTAAATTTTCTCAGCTCTTAATCAAGTAGAAGACTTTATCAACAACATAAATTAATTCAGTTGTATTAATACAACATTGAGATCGGTTGGCACGGAATGAATGCTAAGTAGGTGGGTCCAAATTAATTTCGTGTGTTCTTGTAGAGGGCGGTGTTCAAGTGCCTTGTCCTCATGAATATATATAAACAACATCGGACATTCGATTTCCCATATTTAGTGGATGGACTGAGATTTGGGATTAGGTAATGATGGTGTAGAAGCTGGTGATGGAAAAACTGAGAAAGGCTTTGGAACAAGCCATAATATGCTAGTTTTTAGTATCAATAAATTGCAAATCTATTTAGTAGAGGAACAGTGTATAAGCCGGGGACGCGAGATATAATGGGGACTTACACTCTTTAAGCATACTTAACACAACACTAAAGTGGCGCAAGCGCTATCAGGACGCCATTTGCAAGCGGCCATTAACAAATGGCGTCCTGTTGGCGCTTGCGCTACGTTAGTATTGTGTTAAGTTTGCCTTAAGTGTATGATTTCCTATAATTCCTCGCGTCTTATACACTGTTCCCCTACGTCAGTTAGAATATTGAAAAATAATGAAGAAGTATTTTTGGCGTTTTAGTCCAATGAATACTCGTATTGACAGAGAAAAAACGCATCAAGAGTGATAAATGGAGGCTAATGACGTCAAAACTCACTAAAAATTATACCACGACGTGACGTATTGCGAATTTTAGAAACGTAGTATTTATTCAATTTACAAAATTATAAGAAAAAGAAAAATGCGTGTAACATATTACAGTCTTAAATCTAGAAACATAGCTAAATATAGTCAACCTAATAAATGGTGTGATCAATAAAGTGCTTTAACAATACCCAGACATGTTTCTATATTACAAAGATGTTAAGCAGAGTCTATAATAAATAAAATCCATAATTCTAATGAAACATCAAACCAATAATATCCTGGTACCAAGTACACTGAGCCGTATGAATCCATAACATTCTATGTTATCTCTAACTGAACAAGACTGTGCTTCATTCGCCAATCGCGATGGCAGACAATCTGTCGCTACGATAAGACAACGCTGTATCGCTTATCTGAGCTATTTTTAGTGTCACATACTCGATGTTTCCTTAAAGAAGTGAGCTGATAAAGGGTGACCTTTTGAGGTGAAACTATTTGGTACGAACTCCTTTTAGAGCAATACAATGGAGTATGGATAGATGATGAAAGCAATAATGCCTTTGTCAAACAGACAGACGAAAGCGAAGCGAGTCCGAGGCGATACCAAACCAAAGCGAGACGTCAGTCCGATAGTTCCGTCACGCTATCGGATCGCTTTCGCTTTTCTATGTGACTGGATTCAAACAATTCCATACATTACAAATAAAAACGTCTCGCTTCGCATTCGCCACGCCAGTCTGTTTGACAAAGGCTTAAGTGTAGAGAGTTGTAGTAGTCCAGTTGTAACAGGCAAGATTTATAGATTATGGGTCATAGGCTCAACAGACAGGAGCATTGGTTTTTTGTAATTTATTTCATCACCATTACTATCAAAATGGTACAGGAAAACATTGAGAGGAAACTGGCATGTCCTAGAACCAAAAGTTGTGACACCTACCGACTTGGCCCACGTTGTGGATTTCAGCGTATTCCCTCTCACAGGGAGGAGGCCTGTGTCCCGATACTGGGAACATTAGCAGTTAATGATTTATTAGGACGTAAAGCCATTGATCCCAGCTCTCAGTTGTAGATCTTTGACAGTTGTTACTGAAAGTCTGAAAACCAGTCTTACTGTTTTTTTTGTGTTAAAATTATCAAATGAGTCCTCCCACCCAGGGCAGGGCGGGAGGGACTGTCAGACTTGACTGACTTAAATCCACGGTGTCCTTCAATAGCCCTTTACGTATCGGGGTTACGGTAATTTGTGAGTCCCTGGCTGACTGCATTTGGTTAGATTGGCAACCGACCTCAATATAGTTAGGAAAAGGGTAGGAAGAATAATCATTATCATGGTGAAGAGAGCAGTGATGGACCTGCAGAACAACTACTATACTATGAAGAGGATTATGTCCTTGTTTCAGTAATTATCTCATCAATTTACACAGCAATTTAGTACTCACAGCACGGTGTTAAAGCATTTTAGTATTTATTTTGCAATTTTATTGCACGATCAAGTAGATTTAAGAGATTAAAACCGTATGACCTTAGCTTAAGAACGTCTATAAAGAGCTAACATTTTGTTAAAATGGTGGTAGTTTATTTTTATTTTGGCATTAAAGCAAATATCATTAATCATAGTTTTAAGATTAAATATTCTGTTTTATAATAATATAGCTAAGCGTTTTTAATTTGAAATATGAAGCAAAGAAGTACCTACTCCTAGACGTAATTAATCTCAAAATACAATTTTAAGAAAAATAAGGTACGATTAATTGAACACTATTAATTGAGAGATTATTGCGCAAAGTAAACATGACATCGAAAATATTATGGACTTTGGAAAAAGTCAAAAATAAATTAATATTATCAGTTAATTACATTATGATAGCCTTTTAGAGAGACTTACGAGTCACTCAACGAGGAATGGAAAGAGCCATGTTCGGAGTTTATTTGCGGGATTAAATCCGGAACAAAGATATTCTCCGAAGAACCAGTCACCGACATAGCAGTCCACAATGTTCATAGAACTGATAACCGACTTTTTTTCTTTTTTTTTTTACATGGTAAAATCATCAAATAAGACCTCCCACATAGGGCAGAGCGGGAGTGACTGTCAGACTCGTACTGACTAAAATCCACGGTGTCCTTCAATAGCCCTTTACGTTCCGGGGTCACGGTAATTCGTACAGTCCCGCGACCTCGGCAGGCTTTGGCCCTCTAGAGGGGGGGGGGGGGCGTCATTTTGCTGATACTCTTTGACGCGCGCGTGGAACACAACGCTCCGTCGACCCGGTCATGGTCCATGGTCGGACAGTGAGTTGGAATTCAACTCCTTAGCTGTGCGCACAATAAAAGTATTGGCAAAACGCTTTGTACGTACCGGAGGGATGTCCACCATATATCGATGGCGTATTGCTGTACGTCTTGTAGTCCGATGATGGAAAGAGTCTTCTTTCATTAATTAAAGAAGTACTGGCAGCTATATTTATGAAGTAATAAGGTCAACAAATAAATTGACGGCATCAACTATTGGCTCAGTGGCTGAAGATTCGACTGCCGCACAGCGTGTCGCGTGTTTGATTCACGCACGGAACAAATATTTATATGACCTACGAGTAGTTGTTCCGGGTCTGATTGTTTGGGTATGTGAATGGATTTATCTTTAATGTTTGTACACGCATCCGCGATACATGGAAAAATATTAGTATGCGGCAAAGTATAAAAAAGATGTACCAAAAAAAGTGAATAAATTATGAAAAATGTAAACATCGGTGTCATTCGTTTTTGTTTTAATTCAAATACACACAAACCTAACACTGTATTGTAACCAATGCATTTCTCAATCACGATTTGCATAATAACATATCCAAATATTTACTTCTAGCGCACGATCACTGCCAATGACATTTTGACGTCACGACAAACGTCAATAATTGACATTGTCGTCATCCTTGCCATTTGATGTCAATACACAATGTGACCTTAGGAGATTTCTTGCGTACGGACTTGACCGATTATGGACTATTCTGTGATGATCTAAATCAATTAATTACGACAGTTTAAAGTCTATCCAGATTAAACTACTTACAACGTAGCTAAGATTTGTCATGGATAAGTCTAGAGATCTGAAAAGACCAGTTTAGCAGTAGCAATGAATTCGCAATAAATTGCGATAACATTGATAAAATGGGATACTCTACTCGTGCCCAAGCAATAAGATATAATAAAATTTAATAGCAATTCATTTTACGATACTCCTTTTTAAACCCCCTGATTATTCTTATTAGAATAAGTAAGTAATAAGTCTCCTGCGTCAATCTTAATTAATAATTTATATAATTATAATGCTGTTAATGTTATTTTGTTAGAAACGTATGAATACTCTGAAATGTTATAAAATCTTTCAAAATTGCATATTTTCTTGGTTATCATTGAAACTCTGTTATCAGAACAGCAGACGGTCAACTCTGCTGACATTAGTAATAGTTCGGTCAAACCGGACTCGGCTCCGGACACCGGACACTGACAATTTGCCCCTACCAAATGGACTGATCCTCTATTAAAAGCACTTTTTTCTTTAGATGGGTTTGTTCTTAGCCGCAATGTAGACCAAAAGAAATAATAAGTCCCAATACTGAGAGATATCATCCAGAAAGAACTGGAACTCTTGTACTTCTACAGAACACAGTAAAAACTATTTAGCGCTGGACTCCGACAGAATAGTGGTTGAATACCATGTGGCCCTGGCGAGGACTACCTACTTACAAACTATGGCTATCAAAACCACCGCCAACGCATTACTTCTCATTGCAAACAACTTCATAAAACCCTACTTATCTACAATTACGGATTACGAAAATACGTCTAAAATGTAAACATTTTGCGCAAAATAAAACAACTTTCTCTAAAGTTCTAAACACAGACAACTGGTGACGAAACTGATAACAGCATAAACACACAAACAACTCGTTATCAATTATCACCATCTGACCTTGGACAAGAAAGCGTGGCGATGAACTCCTGCGGACATGATCTTGGCATGATGCAAGGTAAAACGATGATTGATGATGAGATTATAAACAATATTCATTTAGATTGTCAATTCGATGATAAGAAGTTGTTAGTAAGTGTATTACTTTTGAAGGGTACCAAGTTATATTCCAAGATGATTATGTTTTGACGTGCTTCGCTGTCGACGACAACTTCGCTGAACATCCAAAGCGTGGCTATTAGTAAATAAATAAAAAACAATTCCAGCAGTAATAATGTAGATTCATAATTTCAGTCGATGTGAAAAACTCTACTTGTTTGTAAAACGTAGAATGCAACCAGCCGTGTTTAGGTTTTACAGGACAGTTGTTGGTCAATGTGCAACACCCATGAAAGGGAACACTTGAATAGATTGGTCAAAGGATCAGAATCACGACAGCATGACCATCAGACAAACCGCTTTGAACGTCTCCGCTGCTAAGATGTACGTTTCTAAAGAGGAACCAGAGGAGAGACAGGGCGAGTGATGTGTACGAATTTAAATACCATAATACTTCTTTGGTAAGACTGTTTGTTAGATTATCTGGCCACTGAAAAGAAATATAAATGACAGCCAGAACCAAGGTATTATTGTGGTTTTGCGGCACGAAGGAAACTTGCCATGTAATGGATGGTCATCTATTTACAAACAGAAGTCGCCAATCGTAGCTTAAACTTCAAAACCATCATTTTTCAACATGTCATTTAGCCGCGACGAAATCTTCTAAATGAACAAAATTCCATAGACATGTCATTATTAATTTCTCTGTTCGTTATCAATATATCCCGTGCAGAGTAATTATGATTCATTGGATCCAGATACCTACGTGACTATAGACTTGTAGTCATATCTAGTAATACTAGTAGTTACGTGTTGTAATTTGTTTGAATTATTTCGTCAGCCCGTAACTGTTATGGAACTTCAACACCTGTTGCTAATGCACCTGATTTTACTGCTTTGTCTATTTCTTTTAATAAGGTTTCTTTATGTCAAGCGTAATTAATAGTTTTGATTCTGGGAAAATATCAATTCGCTGTTAGTGTTAAAATTTGTTTAACCTCATTTCACCAGTTATGTGAAGTTTTATGTACTAGGAGCGTCTTTTTCATTGTCCTTGTCACTAACGGGGCTCAAACTTAATCGCCAGACTGGTAATGAGTCATTCTTGATGGAAAAATCGAATAGTACTGCCCGATCAAGGAAGGGGACCAAATGCTTAGTAGTACCAGTTGTATTTGTAAATCCTTTAGTGCCTTTTCGTCTTTTTTGTGCTGTCTCCTGCTTGTTAAAGGAGAGTGGAAATTACATATTTTTCTACTCCTCCCGTGTTTTTTTCTGATAAATTTCGTTGCGGGATCCAAGACTTTTAAATTCATTCTCCGCAACTTCATGAAGCTTCATTAATTCCGTGCTTTCCTGGTGGTCGCCATTGTTAATTTTGGCTTTTAGGAGCTGCAGTGGCTTGGGTACAGTGCTGTGGAAAAGTCCCACAGTACTATAGTACAGTACGTAGTAGGTAGATACTTACCAGAACAACGCGACATCAAAGAATTTTTATGTTTTAATAATGATAACTGTGTTTAAACTCCATATATCATCATGATAGCTAAGTCTCATCAAACTACACATTAAAACAGATGAGCCATCACAACACATAAATCTAATGATACACATTTGCTTCTTAACAGCTGCTCATAATAGACCAAAGCAATTATTGCAATACAAATTAGTTCTAAAAATCATGCAAGGTAACACTGACCTAGTGTATGGTTATTAAGTATTTAAGTTACTTTGAAACGCACGGTAGACGAAGGACGGTAAACCAGAAAACAGCTGCAGTACAGTACGGTATTGACTCACTTTAAGATAAGGCACAAGGTTGTGTACCACTGCTTAGCGTGTGGACTTGGACTTGATATAATGTTGTATTCGTTTTTAAGGTTATTCTTTTTGTACATATTTAGTGAAGATATTTTCAGGTATTTTTCAGTTATTGGTTGCCGAACATATGTTTTTGATGAGGATGTTACTTTTATCAGTTGATGCTCAGAAATGTTGACTGGACAGTAACACAGGTAATGTTTTTTTTCGATTTTGACAGGAAAGTAGTAAAAATGCTTATTTAGAACCACAATTACTTAATTATACTCCCAAACTGACTGTTCATCTGACGACCATACCTACTTATCCATTTTTACATTCTTGTAAAATAACAATTAGAACTTAATATAAATAAAATTATGTTCAGTTTAGTTTAGAGTTGCATTATTGCATTGCATTATTGTAAGCATCAGATTAGCCTCATACAGTGGTATCGATCTTTAGAACAGCCACCGTATCACCAGAGGTACGGCCAGGGGCGCGATGGATCTGCGGTGCCTTAATCACCAGTTACGAACAAAAATATTTACCAGAATTCTACCCTCGTTAAAACTCTGATCAATTTTGAACAAACTTCAAACTAAGCACGGTTTTCCCCACAATGCACGCAACCAGTTGATTCACCAGCGTTACTTCCTACATCATTTATAATTTCATGGAGCTTATGCCACGATCGCTATATCTGGGTTAATTGTTTCATGCAATGATTCACGGACAACCGCCATATTGGATTTTTAATCGTGAGTTTGTTTACCATTAGTTTTGAATATGATTTCATGGGGTGGATGTAAGGAAATAGGTAAATAAAAGATGTTAAAATCTTCAAATGAGTCCTGGCCCGCCCTGGGTGGAGCAGAAAGAACTATTATTTATCTTCGGTCGCCCTTTGCGTCCCAGTGCCAGTCCGGTTTGGACAGACATTGGTGTGGAAAATTATACAAATTGGTGAAAGGAAGACATAAACTAACATAAACTCATTCCTTTTCATCCTTGGGGTAAAAAGAACGGACAGACTACAGAACAACCTGCACTAATTTAATTAAATCGATGTAATAATAAAAATGGCGAAGTAGTGCTGATTTTTGTGTTTTGAGGAATATTGATATTTCATCAAAACACTTAATAGATTTGAAGGTAAAGAAAAAACCCAAACACAACGTACGGAAACCTAAATATTCTAAATCAGCGAGCGAGTCGCATGTAACGCATCGTGATACGCTATCGGTGATTCTGAGGTCGCGCTGATAACGTGGTCGTTGAACCCCCGATTATTTTTATCAGTGTGTCACCTTGCTATGTTTATTATCTAATATTGTGATCGTGGTTCTCTGACGTCATAATCATATGATTGGTTGACGTTTTTTAATTTGCTTTCCATGATGATGCGCGATGATTATTTTTATTTGAATAATTTAAAAGGATGTGTTTCATAGGCATTTAAATTACTTTTACAATTATATATATATATATTGTGTAAAGAAAAATTCGAACTTAGAGCAGGATTTGAACCTGCGATTCCTCCTTCGGATTCAGTATACCTGACGCTCTTACCAACCGAGCCATTGGGTTTCTTACCAACAAGCATCGAATTATTTAAACAACCTACTACAAGAGAAGTTACAGCAAAAAACATATCTAACAACAAACATATCAAACATATCTCTCATAGAAATACATGGTGAAACACATTTTTTTATGTTAACATTGACCGATTAAAAAAAAAACGAAAATACAATCCGTATCGAAATTGGATTTCCGAAAATACGGCTCAACATCATTTATATAATATATGCTGTCAAGTATATAGCTGGTAAATAAATAAAAATACACCACAACAGAACAGAAAGGTAGCCTTTTGTTTTTACAAAAGTTATAAAACTGAAAATAGCCGTCATGTATAATTTGACGCGGGTAACTGCCACTCATGCTGGGAGACGGCTGTACATTTACAAATGTGGGTATTATGTAAAAATAGGTACCACACGTAAAAATATATGTGAATTTACATGCTTGTCTCCATGCTGGAAAGGGTTCGTGAAAGGATCTTTTTTTTAAGCTATCGTTTCATCATCATCTTCCTGCCCTTATCCCATTCTACTTGGGGTCGGCGCAACACGTTTTTTTCTTCCATTCTCCTCTATTAAACGTCACAATATCATTTACTCCTTTTTCTTCCATATCATTCCTTAGACAATCCATCCATCTTTTCTTTGGCCTTTCTCTTCCTCTCCATCCATCAACATTCATACTTATCACTCTCTTAGTCACATGAGTGTCATCACTCCTCATCACATGTCCATACCAAGACAGACGATTCCCTTTCATTTTTTCTGTAACAGGCGCCACTTTCATACTTCCCCTTTTAAGCTAGCGTTTACAAACATTTAAACTCACATTCACCAATAGTCACCCGGAACAACTACTTGTTAGGTACAAGTTACATTACATTCGCTCTATAAAAGTGGTTGTACATAAAATATATCAGCACCGTACGCGCCCATTGTATGACATTATGACGTCATCATCATTATTCGGATGTCATCAGCATTTTGCGATTTAATAATAACGATTTCATACAAGAATCGCGCGTGTACGGCACGTGCGATCAGCTTAAAATGTGGACATTATTAACTTTAGAATAATAATGAGCCTGTAGAGGATATCAAGAATGTGTCAGAACAAGTTCGAACTTGCCCTGTACGGTAGGAAAATATAATGCCTTTATTATAAATAAAAATGGTGTAATGTTGTGTAAATAGGCGGATATAAGCCACTGCGCACTGTATACATATACCTACGGCCTATTTATGACTGTATTAGTCAATATTGATCAAAATTGTGGAACTTCGATTAATGCCAGTTTCCTCACTATGTTTCCTTATAAGAAATTGAGAGCAATAGTGATGAAATAAGTTTAATTTATAAATTACTCGTATTTGTCATCATCTGCCTAGTCTTTTCAACTATGTTGTTGAAGGCTTCCAGTCGAACCGGATGATAAATATCTATATTTTACATGTAGAGACTGCCTATCTGAACTCTAAAACTCAGTAACTGGGTAATACGGGTAATAATATATAATGGAGTGTCACACTGATAAGACTTTTTCTTATTTTTTCCTATTTTTTAAAGAAAAAGTTGCCCCACACTACGAATTTCTCCTGTGTCGTGGGTGCGTTTACAAACATATAAACTCACATACACAAAGGCCCAGACCCGAAACAACTACTTGTAGATCATACAAATATTTGTTCTGTGCGGGGGTTGAACCCGCGACACGCTGCGCAGTCGATCACTCAGCTACTGCCGCGAGTGAAGTCGCGGGCAAAAGCTAGTACTTTCTATATGTTATTTAATGATGACGAATTGTGTTTCTTTTTGCAATTGTCACGATTATATTCAAAACAGTAATGTAATCCTGACATATACTTCGATTCATGCGAAAATATCGAATGAAAAAAAATGTCGGACGCGGGGAAGGTCATTGATAAGAGGTCGTTGACCGCGTCTAGGCAGTTATCAATATTATCAGTATTTAAATGAATTTAGATGGCAACTTAGTTCGTCTGCTACAATAGGGTTCAACGACATGCCTAAGGCATGTTTGGATTCGACAGGATGTTGAAGAAATATGTTTTTGCGTATTTACATTTATTTTATTTACAATGTTGTTTGTTATTTTCAGATTTTCTTGAAGTCTCGGTTTCTACCAGAGATAAAAGGAACAGTTTTTCTACCATTTATCGCCTTTTCTTGAAAACTGAATGCAACGTTTTTAACGAATGAATGGAAGTATATCCTCTTTCTCATGCGCTCTGCCTCCTCCTTCGCCTCCTTCGCTAGCATTACCGCTTCGCAGAAGGAGATATACAATATAAACATACCTTACCCTTAGACGGGCCTAGAGTAGTATAGAGAACTAAAATAAGAATAAATACAAAAATTGGTACAACCTAACCTCTTATTCAATTGATTTTTAACATGAGAATACTTCATTGAACGTTTATAGCAATTTATTATTTAATTTACCTAGCTGATGGCGGTTTTACTTTCGATTTATCTCACAAAGATATTTTCATAATTCACAACGAGTTAATTCTAAATCTCACACACACACATACAACAGAGTTTACAAATAAACAAACAGAGACAGACACATCTTGTCCGGGACATGTTTGTAGCAAGTTAATGACCTGACAAATAAGAGCGTGTCCCAAGGTATACTTTACACTACGAGTACTTACGTCAAACATCCTCCCTTCTGTCGTTCCCTCTCCTCCCCTCCGCAGCTCCCCTCAGTGACCTCCATTCAATAAAAAGTTCATAAACATCGTTCCCAGAAGGTAACGTTATTTGTATTTAAAGGGTCCGGGAGGCACCGCAAACAAAAATGACCCATACCCTAGAAATGCGAAAAGATGGAAGATTTATGAAATCTAGAAGGTTTATAAAGTTGATAATTGTTTGAATCATACGTAAACTACAATAATGTTATTTGAAAGGGTGAGCCTAAGCTGTGATGTCACAGGACCGTCTGTGGAGGTAACCGCGACCTTGGAATGCCAAAGACAACTGAAGGAACAAGATGGATTTTTTATGGTCACTAAAAGTCTAACAGTTCCGCTCTATCCTGGGCGTTAGGATTCATTCGATGATTTTACCACTCAAAAATAGGGCAAGTTGTCACGTAAAGAGAACTACAATTCTAATGATCTGTTAATGAAATCTCAGCAGTAAACTGCTATAATAAGGCATAGCATAGTATATTCATAATGGTGATTCTGTTAGTAAAATCTTTGAGATCATTGATTAAAGGCTTTCAATATAATTACAAGACTCGTCTTTGTCCGTTACATTCTAGGATTTTAATTCAGAATTCTAGAAGATGCTATTCACAAGAAAATTTCAACGCTATCTTATCCTAAAAACCGAAACTAAAAACTGAGTGGTTTGTACGTTAAATGATTGTTAACGTACACACGATACAGGAGAAAGTATAATGTACGTGGCAAAAAAAGGAGCTCACCTTTGATAGACACGACTTTTCTAAAAGTGTCCATCTTCGAGTGAACCTAGTAAGAGCCCGAACTGACCCAACCCTTCCGAAGGACATCGGAATGAATAAATAAGTAATGTCAATCAAGTTGCCGTGTCCCTCGGACCGCCTTCCGTGTTGGGACGCAATAACAGCGGCTCCGTGTCGCAGGCATGTCACGTTTGGCCCACCATTGACATTTGATAAGGAAAAGATAAAAACTTCAGCGACTTTAGACCACCTGCGGGTGAGAATGTGATGGCGACGAGATATTGACGCGATTTAACATATTGTTACGTTTGTATACCCTAAATAGGTGGGCAGAGGCACTCTTCTGCCCACCATACATCTACTATTGGCTAGTTAAGCTTAGTTTCTTGCAAAACCTGGGTAAAAATGTAGACCCCAGGTTATCACTAAGAACCAGGTTTACGGGAAGTGTTAGCCTGGCCCCTGGATTACAAAGGGTAATTCAAGGAACAGTGAGGGATTTCGTCAAAACGACTATGACACTCCATTTCGCTCCAGCCAGAGTGGGAAATGCATATATGTTATTTCATGACAATAAAATAACCAGAAAGTGACCAGTCTGTCCTATGCCTTATCCTACTATTCCGGGTCAGTTGTCTGTTACTTAACCCAGTCAGTCTTTTTTTTGAAGATATTAAATACATAACCTATATTTTTTTAATGTTTCGTTTAAATTGACCACTGAAAATCAGCGCTGTGCTGTGGGCCCCCCACAGCACGGCTTTATGCTGAGTGGGAAACCTTTCTTGTCACAGTCATGACGTACAACTATGTATTTCTTTTTTGTCATTATGTTTTTCATTTAATTTGTATTTTTTTTTTCTGTTTTATATGTTTTTGTTTCTATTGTATGTATGATGTCTGTGTCAAATAAAATACTTTTCTTTTCTTTCTTTCTTTCAAATTACGAGTATATTACGATTAACACGTTGAACGCCAAGCGGCCCACCGGTGGGCGATTCAAGCCAACCCGTTCAGGCTTAGTGGAAATCATCCATACCGTCATTTTTCGCTAAAGTAAATATCGACACAAAATAATAAAAAATGACTAAATTTGCATATCTAATTTAATTTTATCCTGTTGTTTACGTATACGAAATTAACATCAGCAATAACTTCATACTGTTAGAAGCCGTGTCAGCAGTATACGCTTACCAGTCATTATGAAATTAATTCACAATTTCGACCGGGATAATAAAGCGATTGCTTGCACGCATGCCATTAAACTAAATTAAATAAATAAATAAATAAATATTGCACAACTATCACACAACGCCATTTAGTCCCAAGCTAAGCAGAGCTTGTGTTATGGGTACTAGAGAGCTGATAAACATACTTATATATTTCTAAATACATACATATTATAGATAAATTACACCCAGACACAGAACAAATGATCGTGCTCATCACACAAACATTTGTCCTGGGTGGGAATCGAACCCACGACCTCCGGCATAGCAGTCAGGGTCACTAACCACTAGACCAACAGGCCTGTCAGCTAGAAGCCGTGTCAGCAGTATACGCTTACTAGTCATTATGAAATTAATTCACAATTTCGACCGGGATAATAAAGCGATTGCTTGCACGCATGCCATTAAACTAAATTAAAATTGACTATCACTTATGATAAATTTCCATAGAAGTGTTTAGGAGAGAATTATAAGCAAGTTTAGTCTGAATTAAAATAAATAATGATATTATTGTATTAAGTTTTCGGAACACATCCATTAAAATCAATGGTGTTCTATGATTTTGAAGTTTTATTTCGACAACATTAATAAATTCCAAATCTAATTAATCCTTAGTTTAAAAAAATAAAGGACAAAAATATTTTTTATTTAAATGATTGAATATGATTGAATATTGACAAAATGTCATCATCATCATCATCTATACTAATATTATAAAGCTGCAGAGTTTGTTTGTTTGTTTGTTTGTTTGTTTGAACGCGCTAATCTCTGGAACTACTGGTCCGATTTGAATGATTCTTTCACTGTTGGGTAGTCCATTTATCGAGGAAGGCTATAGGCTATGTTTTTTTTGTTTCAAAATTAGGGATCCGTAATAAAATTGCTTTTTGTAACACAAGGTGTAAAATCGAAAACCTATTTTTGCGTGCGCTGCAAAAACTATTGACAATAGAACAAAATGATGTACTACGGGTTTGTAGATCCTATTAAGACCTACAAAAAAGTCCTCGAGATCATATATCTAGCTATCATGGTTTAATCACAATACCCGATTTTGTGTTCAAAATAATTATTAAATCGACTGAAGAAAAAAAAACTACGTTACATATGTATCGTAATATTGATCTTTATCGAAATTAAGCATTATATTATCAAGGGTATTTATGTAGAAGTAAAATACTTTTTGTTTCATCTCAATCGGATATTTCGTTTAAAAGTTATCACGTTTGTAAGATGTTAAGAGTTGGTACCTATTAGTGAGTTATGGGCCATAGAGTTTTTTATCAACATAAAATCCTGTAATAATCTTTTTCGAAATATATTTGTTGATGATTGTAAGTATAAGATCTTAAAGTTTACCCAGATATCGTCGAAATAGAAAATAAAGATTATCAATGGATGTGTCAACGAGCAATATTGGCGGCGAGAAACAGTAGTTTTGACGAAATTAACGATTTAATTTTTAACTAAACTTCCAGGGGATATAGTCACTTACTCTATTGATAATGTAATGGATCAAGAAGATGCAGTCCATTCTCCACAGGAATTTCTTAATTCTCTAAACCCGAGTGGCCTCCCGCCACATTCTCTCAAGTTAAAAATTGGTGCCCCAGTTATTTTACTTAGAAATCTTAAGCCACCAAATTAAGTTTCGGGAGGTACCTGTGTCTGATAAGGAGGGAAGAAACGCCTGGGTGTCACCACTGCGAGGATCGTCCGGAGGACACGGTGGAGCATACGGTGCAGGACTGCCCCGCTTGGGTAGAGCACCGCCGAATCCTCACGACGGCGATAGGCGGAGACCTCTCGAGCCCGGCATTGGTCGAGGCCATGCTGCGGGGCGAGACGGAGTGGGAAGCGGTCGCCTCCTTCTGCGAAGCAGTCATGCTTGCGAAGGAGGAGGCGGGCCGCGTGAGGGAGAGGACAGCGTCCTCCCTCCACCCCAGCCGCAGTGGTAGACGCCCACGGCGACGGACGTCGCAAGACGATCTCCGGCCACCGTAGGCGCGGGCATGCGGGCGGCGACTAATGGGCGACTCGCTGTCCGACCATGGACCATGCCCGGGTCGACATAGTGTCAGCATAGTGACGGGGCCTGTATAGGGCCAAAGCCTGCCGGGGTCGCGGGACTCACAAATTACCGTAACCCCGGTACGTAAAGGGCTACTGAAGGACACCGTGGATTGTAGTCAGTACAAGTCTGACAGCCCCTCCCGCCCTGCCCTGGGTGGGAGGACTCAGTTGATGATTTTACCACGATAAAAAAAAGCCACCAAATTTATGTAACGGGACTCGACTTCAGGTTAAATTTCTTCGCAATAACGTGATCGATGCAACAGTTTTGACTGGTCTAGCGGTTGGTCAAACAGTACTTATACCTCGGATCCCAATGATTCCAAATGATTTGCCTTATCATTTTAAAAGAGTCCAATTCCCAATTTAATTATCTTCTGCCGTAACGATAAATAAATCACAGGGGCAAACATTTAAATATGTAGGATTAGATTTACGGCAAGACTGTTTTTTGCACGGTCAATTATATGTCGCGTTGTCAAGATCAGGTTGCGGAAACAATCAATATATTCTTCTGCCACAAGAAAATATAATTTACTCAGAAGTACTTTAAAATAATATTTTAACCCAGTTTAAAGTGGACGGACACTCCCGCCTGTAGTCTTATGTGTCTGGCTGAATGACGAACAGATAGACAGCTATTGCCTGCGACTTAGACAATTTAACTTAATCTATATTTTTCTTAATATTATAAAGCTGAAAAGTTTGGTTGTTTGTTATGAACGCGGTAATCTCGGGAAATACTGATCTGATATGAAAACTGTTTAAATATTCAATAGTCCATTTATTGAGGGAGGCTATAATATAGGCAATATTTTATCTCGGTATTTACACGGAAACGAGAAAAACGCGGGTGAAACCGCGGGGCACAGCTAGTTAGCCTATAAAAGTTCCCACTGCTGGGACGCAGGCCTCCTCTCTATGAGAGGGAGTGGGCCATAACCCACCACACAGGCCCACTGCAAGTTGGTGGAAGTTACATGTCATCGAATTTTTGGTTCTAGTATACATGCTGGATTCCTCACGATGGTTTCCTTCGCCGTTTTGAGAGCAGTGGTGATAAAATAAATTACAAAAAGTAATGCACCTGGCTGGGTTCGAACTTACACCCACAACTTGTAAGTCGGGGCCGATATAACTGGGCCACTACTGCTTGACTTATAAATGGATTATTCTTGAAGGATTCTATGAAATCCCATAACAAATTGTGAGCTATTCCGTCCGTCTGGGTTTTAATAAAATTTAAATTTAAATATTTTAAATCAGCAAAAACTCTTGCACACATGTCAAGCCATTGATAAAGTTAAAGCCAACAATCACTTAGGCGGGTTTCCGACGGAATATTTAGAACAATGGTTGCCCCGTGGTGTTTGATGACGCGTTACGCGTTCGCCCCCACGGTGTGACGCCTGCCTTATTTTGTTTACAGGGTGTTTGGTTTTAACAAAAGACACGTATAATAAATTAATAAATAACTTGGTTTGTAAGCCAATTAGAAAATTGATGTAGACTACACTGTTCAGCCGGGGTCGCGGGACTCACGAATAACCGTGACCCCGGTACGTAAAGGGCTATAGAAGGACACCGTGTATTTTATTCAGTACGAGTCTGACAGTCCCTCCCGCTCTGCCCTGGGTGGGAGCATTCATGTGATGATTTTACCACGTAAAAAAAAACTTGGTGGCCGTTTTACTTACGATTTATCTCAGAAAGACATTTTCATAAAAAAAAACTACATTGTTCAAAGGAGGTACTCTTTTTCCTTCCTTTGATAATATTTATGCCGTATCTCTACATGATTTCTGAGCTACTGCACCAAATTGGATAAGTCTTTTATTTCTTGTGTTAATTATTGGCCGGATTTTATGGCAGAAATTTTCGAAAACCTCATTGGGTAAGCCATAAATTCGATCCCGAGGGAAACCGGATCGAGCCGCCAGTTTATGTCAAAGTATTTAGATATTAGGTACTTAATGTACATTTTTATTGAAAGTAACTATACTCTCGTATTCACTTTGTATTTAATCCCCAATGGAATGACAGGGGAAAAATTCTATCGAGATGTCTTTACACAAATAAAAGTAAAACGTTGAGCACGCCTCAATTCCGTGGCTTTTAGTGTAAGTAAGGAAACTAATAAAATTCAATGCACGCTGCACGGCCGTTCTATGATACATATTATAAAGTTTTTGCCATTTTTATATACTAATGGAGATGTTTACCATATTTTTAAATAATAATATATAAGGAAGCTGTGAGTGTTATTTTAATAGCATGATTTGCATAGCATTAATGCTCATTTGCACGCTAGTTTATTTTACTCGTATAACATGGAATTTAGATTTATTGGATGTTTTCTTTTCAGGTTTTTTTTTTTTGTAGTATTTAGTTTTATGACCTAAAATAATTTTCAATTGCTAGCTTGGATCTATTGGTTTTTTAATTAGGTCTTCATTTAATAATGTGTTTAATCGTGATATTATCGCTTTTAACAGTTGGAAATATTGGATATTGGAAATTCAAAACAAATATTAATAAACGTGTTAAATATCCCGTTTTAGGTTCAAATAATAAAAAACGTTAATTTTAAGATTTTGGTAAACACAACAACAAAAACGAATGAGCAGGTCAGAAAAAACACGCGGACAATCAGACGGACAGACGGATTATGGATGACGATTAAGAGTCTTTCATTTATATAACTTTAGAAAGCATTTAGATAAAAACGATTTAGAAAATTACTCACTAACACTACAATTACTTGCCTGCCGGGGTCGCGGGACCAAGGGATTACCGTGACCCCGGTACGTAAAGGGCTATTGAAGGAAACCGTGGATTTTAGTCAGTCAAGTCTGACAGTCCCTCCCGCCCTGCCCTGGTTGGGAGGACTCATTTGATGATTTTACCACGATAAAAAAACACAACACTTGCTTAAAAAACAACATCCTGTAGCAGTCGTCATATTTCTAAGTAATTTTCTTGAAAGGGAAGCGGTGCTTATTTTGTTTATTCATTTGTAAAATAGATTTTCGGTTGGTGAGCTCTCACGTTCGCTGATTCCGTACCTACCACCACTTTGGGACAATTGCTTTTCGACTGACGACCTTCGTGTGTGATTTTTAAGACTATTTTGTATTGTTGTTGCTACTAGTACTTAACGGAGAGTAGGCATTCTAGTTTTTTTTTTATCGTGGTACAATCATCAAATGAGTCCTCCCACCCAGGGCAGAGCGGGAGGGACTGTCATACTCGTGCTGACTAAAATCCACGGTGTCCTTCAATAGCCCTTTACGTTCTATGGTCACGGTAATTCGTACAATCCCGCGACCCCGGTAGGCAAGGTGTAGTCTAGATTATTTTGTGTAATGTCAAAAAAAGAAACAAACGGGCAAATTGTGCAACTAGGAAAATGGCGAACCACCTTACGTGCAGGGTTTTGAAATACTTTCATTGTGCACACAGCCAAGGAGTGGTATTCCCAGTCAGATTCCGTGTTTCCTGATAGCTACTAGGTACTCCTACTACTACTAGGCAAGCGTGAAAATCCACAGTGAATCTATAATGTAATTTATAATTACAATCAACCCATAATTTTCTCAAAGCCCCGTGTGATCCTAGTGTAAATGAGGAGATGCCACATGTCTTCGAAATTTCGATTCAAAAGAATATAATTATATCGATGTTTCCCATTGATGATGATGATTTTGTTTGACACTGTAATGAGAGTCGTGGTAATCGTTTTTAAGCACAATTCTGATATGAAGCCTCTATGGACTATTATGTTGTATTTTTATGAAATATCATGTGTCAACGAATGCGTTCACTTATATCAACAGAAGGGAAACATAGTGAGGAAATTGGCATTTACTAGAACCAAAAATTCGAAGCCTTGTGGCATCTACCAACCCGCACTGGACAAACTCTCTTTTACAGAGAAGAAGTCGGTATCCCAACATTTGGACAGGCTAACAAACACATTAACCAACCAATTAATATAAATGTGACCTACCCTGTTAGGTCTCAGGAACACAGACCCATCACGTCGCCCGCCATTTAATCAAAAATTTAACATCTCAACAAAACGTCAGCCCGTAAACCGTATATTATACGTTAATAAAACTCTTTACAGACGAAAGAATTACGCAATTTAGTTTAATTAAAATCGTTTGCCTCCACGTTAGGGTACTACTTGATTAACTTGACGTTTCGGTGGGGATCGTAAAAAAGTCCGAGGAAATGACGAACGCATCGGGGTTTTAGGGGGTAAATAGACTGGGAATAAAAGAAGAGAATGAAATAGAATAGAGTGGACGAAAAGCGAAACTTCTAAGTAACAACAGAAAAAAAGGGTTGATGCCTAGAAAGGTAAGGGCCAGTGGCGTAGCAAGGCGGGGGCGAAGCGGAGCCCCGGCCTCGCACCTGAAGGGGCCTCCCGCTCAGAGAAAAAAAAGAAGTTTGACAACGGCGATTAGAAGTTTGTGACCAGTCAGTATAGCAGTAGTTTAACTTCTAGTAAACAATGAACATGACCATTTTTGCTTATACAATATAGTTGTGGTGTCCGGTGAGTGGGAACTGAAAAAACCTAAGTTAAGATGTCGCAGACGATCGCTTAGGAAAGTCTTAACAAAATTTCAAAAAATACTACAAAATAGGAACTTTTTATGAGTAACACGCTCCACGGTTTCTTTTTCCCAAATTACAATTTTTTTTTAAACTTCCCAAAAATCCTCAAAGACCATCCATCATTACTTCAAAAATAACCAGAAAAATAAGGTTCCTTTAGAAGCGGATAAAACCCCCAACGTTATCGCGTCGCCTTGATTCGTTGGCTTTTACGAGCGAACTTACCTTATCAAGTGTGTACACTCCCTAAATTTATATTAGGAACAGTGTCAAAACATTTCCTTGACGTTTTACGAGGTTTTTAAAATGAGAAACGGGGTTCCAGTGAAGAACGTCATCCAGTTTTTACAGTTCGCTTCCTGGTGCATTTGCTTGACATCCTTGAATTTCTGGTTGTCTAGTTTTAAAATGAAATTGCCTAGGATTAAACAGTCTAATTTTAGGGCAGATAGTATAATAAAAAAGTAGTTGCTTCCAATCCTGATTTTATTAAAAAAAAAGAACTAACAGAAGATAAAATACAGCCTGCAAAGATCTTGGTGGTCTGATGCGAGACTGACGAAGCAGGTTATAACAGTAGTGACACTGGCAATGAAGGATTTTAGTCAGTACGAGTCTTATACTTCGCTCCGCTCCACTCAAGGCGAGGACTCATTTGATGATATTACCAACCAAAACGGTTGACAAGTGATATATTTTGTAAAAAAGTATATATATTTTTTGAACTGAAAACTTCTTTAGCGGCGTTGTGCTTTTTTTTTGGAATGGGTAAAAAATGTTAAACTCGCATCAGGACACGTGACCTGATCGGAAATTCGTAAGACGACGCAGGGCCCTTGCGCGAATGTTCGTGTGTGTTTGTTACTATTCAAGTTTTCACTTCTGCCGGCACTCCCAGAGTGCGACCCGTCGTTTTTTTTTTAATTGAAGACATAAGCTTTCATTTAATTTTCATTTTGGATTATGTATTAAACGTCGCGCTACTGTTGATGAAAAAGATGAATTTACTTGGCAAGAAAAACTAAGTGCAAAAAGTAGAATGGAACTATACAGAACCTTCAAAAAATAGCTCAAAGCTATGTCCCGACGTTTTTAAACAAACACCTATTCCAGAGACCTAAAATTTGAGTTGGCAAATTAAGTTGCAACCTACTTACGTCTTTATTAGCCGGTTTATACACCTCATAGGGATTGACAAAGTTTTTCTCGAAACACAAGACTATAAGACTGAGATTGCTCATCACTATTTTGCTGTCAACTTCACTCTTGGAGTTTTAAAAATAGGGTTGTGTTTACCGTGTTTTGACTTAAAAATAATTATGTAAACTCTTGAAGTAATAAGCTTAATACTTAGTCTAAATAATGATAAAATGTTTTGTGCGTTGATTTTGTTATGGTCTACAGTATTTCTCATTACTTTTTGCATATTTCTCGGCGGGTGGGGCTTAGCAAAATTCGAGTTGTAATGGAACTACCTTGTACGGTTTTGGGGCGGTCTTCAACGGAATTGAAGTGAGTTTCCTTGTAACTCGGTTTTCAGTTTAATAATAATATTTGTTGCTGTATTCTGGCAGGTGTTTCCACGTATTTTGGGAAATAGAATGAGAGTGTGAAGGTTTTGGCTGCATATTTGATATTTTCTGAGAATTAAATTATTCGTAAAGTCTCTAAAATGCCTGCCGGGGTCGCGGGACTTACGAATTACCGTGACCCCGGTACGTAAAGGGCTAGTGAAGGACACCGTAGATTTTAGTCAGTACGAGTCGGACAGTCCCTCCCGCCCTGCCCTGGGTGGGAGGACTCATTTGATGATTTTACCACGATACAAAAAAAAAAGTCTCTAAAATAAGTTCGTAGCTAGGAAAAATACAAATACAAGTGCTGGTCGTCGGTAAGAGGTTTACCTAATTTTGAAGTAAAAACTTATTAATGTGATCTCCTTTATCAAAATATTCTGTCATGTAAAAAGTTTACTAACGTTTTAAAATACTGGCCACTAAGAATCTTGTATCTTTCCATTCTTGAATATCATGGTGTGGCGTCATAGTTGACAGATTTTTAATGAAAATGGAAAAAATATATTTTTAAATAATTTAAGAATACATACATTTGTGATCAAATGCTTCGGGTAAGTTATTTATTATTGTTGTGGTTAAACCTTAAGCTTGTTCATAATATAGGGCACTATCGGAGTCACTACCGGGCATTTGAATTGTTGGAAATTGGTAAAACAAGCCACCAAAATGAAAAAATACTTCTTGAAAATGCATAAAAACTATCTATATCTATATATCGATAAATACTGGCGCTGCCGCTACAGCTGCCTAAACATCTAGCGGCGCAAATACAACAACCTAATTGGGAATTATATTTTCGATTCCATTGAGAGTTATATCGTTAGGGTTGAACTTTAAAAGGATCAATTACTTGAAATCGTTATATGATATTCCCGTGATCGTGTGACAAAGCATTGCCATTCAACGTGGCAAACTGGCAATGCAATATCAATTGATAAAGATACAGAGAATTTATTCATACCAATTCTGATTGGTGTTACTTTTTAAATATTGAGATATTTTTTTAGTGTCATACAAAATACTGTTGTAAATGAGTAATGAAAATTAGTGAGAAATGCTCTGTCGTTAGTCGTTCTATCAGTTTTTCCACGTATATTTTCAGTTTTAAATAAAATATCTACGATGAACGATGTCCGGAGTCATATAGACTAAAATATCTGCTTTCTGCATCCCAAATGTCACCACCAATAAAATCTCGCATGAAGAAGCCATTAAAAGAGTTTTCACACCTAAAATCAATACTTACACAAATAGTAGCCCACGACATTCACGAGTCGGCAAACGAAGCTGGTTAGAAATAAATTGCTGAAGCCGAAATCTATTATTATGTTAAAGAGGTAGCCAGAATGCAGCACTTTTTGTGCGCCTCCCTCGGATATAAACATGCCGTGTCGCTTTGGCGTTGTCCTTTGTGCATGCCACAGTGCAGTGATTGTTGGTCAGAATTGCAGTTAGTCCATTTCTTTTTGTTTTTCGTTTCTATGTGTTTTTTTAATCGGTTGGATCGAGTAGCTGGATACAGCGTCACCTGATTACAAAGCTGGATTGGCACTGGAATAATATAAACGTGTTTGAATCCAGTGCAGTAACCGGTATCCTGCGCTGGATCGGAATAGAGCATGTTCCTATTTTTCAATCGAGTGACGCACAATCCTGCTACTAAATCAATGTAAATCAGCCTTATAATCATAATCATCACTGGCATTAATGACATTAATCACATAGGCCCATGACGACAAGTGCCGTCATGGGCCTATATGAAAAAGTATACCTATTTGAGTTTAAGTAACTAGGTCCTCAAAAGTGTCGTAGTAAGTCGGTTAGAATTGTCGAGTAAGTTGGTTAGTTTGTCAGCTTATAGCTTACATTGTATAACACACTATTGCGAATCACCATTGTCATAATTAGCAGCCTTGTTAAGGGTAAATAAGTCTTAGCTTAACTAGTTTTCAAAAGGTCTTTGTCCTGATGTTTTAAATTGCTCGTTTCAGATCAAAACGTGATTGATATGAGAACTCATAGTATTAGCAGTGAGTATGCAATCAACAAAATATTTAATTTATTAAAATAATATAATCAAATGAGTCAGGTAAATGCACTAAAAACCAACATCAATGTTTATAATAAAATGAGAGTTTTCATATTAGTAACTGAGTAGTCGTGTTTATGTTAGCAAAATGTTTGTTTTAAACTATGAATATTTGCTATGTTAATCGTGTTTGTATAAGAGTTTTATTTTTGTTTGGTGTAGTTATTTTTGACGTCTGTGATTTTGGTTTGCTTTCTCGATTTTGGCTAGGTTTCTCGTTCTCATCAAAAAATGTTTTAAATACAAAACTTTCTCATTTATTGGGATAAAGATCTCGGGATTGTGTGATTTTTACCTGACTAAAACGAAAAATAAAATATTTTTAGTTAGTTTCCCTTTGTATTTAGTGTAAAAAACTTTATTATTTATTTATTTGATTTTCATATTCGTTCATTTTTTTTTTGGTCTTGTCTATGTATCTTATATTATTATAAGTAAAATGGTTTGGTAATAGAGTGAAGCTGTGTTCTTTTTTAAATATAATTTAAAAAAAAAAAACAAATATTGTCGTATTGCTGATTCTCCACATTTCCCTACTCTGTGACACAGAAGAATTCTCGTTACAGTATTCGAGATAAAGTTAAAATATTATCGTACGGTATCGAGGCGGGTTGCATCCAGCGCGAATAAATGCACTAATACATTTTGAGAACAACAGTTCAATTTCCCCACTGTAGATCTGGATGTATCGTCTCAGGGATGCGAGGAAATGCAACCAATTGTTTTTTTGATTTATCTGTTTGGCGAATTGAATGGTTGGAATTATTCGGTTAGCGGTCTGGAATATTATATGATGGTTAAGGAAGGTTTATAAAGAAATATGGGTGATAAATGTCTGTAAATACAAGCAGACGCACAAAATTAGCACATTCCTATGTGAAAGTCTTTAAAAAGAAATTAGGCATGAAGTTGCTTTTTTTATCGTGGTAATATCATCAAATGAGTCCTACCGCCCAAGGCGGGACGGGAGCGTCTGTCGTACTGACTAAAATCCACGGTGATCCTTCAATAATCCTTTACGTTCTAGGGTCACGGTTATCTGATGATACAGTCCCGCGACACCAGCAGGAAGACGATGCCCTACAATAGGTTTTACTCTAATGAATCAAAAGTTTTAGAAATACAAATCGATTCTATTTCGATTCTAAGACAAGATATAAGGTAATTACGGATTGATATGTGACATACTTGTCTATTCTAGCAAATTACGGACAATCGCATGCTTCGCTTTTCAAGAACACATTCCATGAATTTCTTGATAACTACTATTTAAGTATTATACTTCAATTCTATGAAAGAGCTTTATAGTTGGAATTTAAATTATGACGGCACGGTTGGCGCAATGGCTGTGCGATTCGATGCGGGTTCGATTCCCGCACGGAACACGCAGCGGCACCAGTATTTTCCGGGTCTGGGTACATGTGAGTTTAAATATTTTTAAACGAAACCCGCAATACAATTCCTAATGCGGAGCAAATTCGCCGATGTGTAGTTTTGTGATCGTTTGTAGTTTTTGTAGTCTGATTAATCAATACTATTTCACGAACGGAATTCTTTTATGACTACAATCAATTATGTTTGTCTTGGAAATACCTGTTAATAGCAATAGTACTAAGTTACACTTTAATCGTAGTCCTTACCAAAATCCAATTGACAGTTAAATTAAACTAAACGATTGAAACATTAGAATCTCTTTTCTCTCCTAAGATATCCGGGCATCCCTATCCGGTATTTAACCGGATATATCCTGCGAATGTTACGTCTTGTGGCCGATATTAGAATGTCCGGAAAGGTTCTAGAGCTCGGAGTTCGAGCACGCTGGATTTTCTTTAGTTGGTCGCGTTACATACCGGCTTTGTGCAAGCTCCTTTTCATTTTATTTATTTTACTGTTTCAAGATGCATATTCAAAGAAATGAGTTTTTTTGTTTAATTTGAACAAAAAAGTTGTATTTTTTTGCTAGCAGCCTACCCTGACTTCGTTCAGGTAAAATTTGAAAATAAAATAAAGCCTTTGTCACTCAGTAATAATCTAGCTTTCAACTGAGGAAAGAATTTTCAAAATTAGTTCAGTTATTCTAGAGATTACTTCCTACAGACATACTAATAACTTACTTTATCATTTTATGATATTATTATTAGTGTTGATTTATTTATTTTGGTATATCGTAAATCAATTCCTCCTTTGCATGGATTTTACGACTTTTAACATTGAGATAATTGTTTTATGTATGTTTAAATAGTGTATTTTATACATTAAAATGCTCTGATTGATGTCGAAAATTGTATCGAAATCAATCGCATAGTTTAAATTAACGCGATCACAGTTTACTGGACCCAACCCATGTACTGATGTTTCAACTTGAATAGGCCTTCACCAAATTGCAATATGGCTTGCCTCGCCACCCTTAATGACTTTGAAATGTATACCGTTGGGTTTAAACCTGTCTGCATGCCTGTCACAGGTACGATGTGAAGCCTAAACAGTATCTGTTTCACAATCAACATGCTCTATGCTCGGGATATGCTCATTATTTGCAGATTAATTGAAATTGGAATTATGTAGGAGGATATCTTTTGTTGTTTGACGTATGAATGTCATATTGTGGATAAAAATTGTTTTGGTTAGCATAGATTGAGTCCATAAAGCGAATACTTTTTATGATTTATGTTAGAAGTATGGGTCAAATTGAATACGGACATGGGTAAGGTCCTTTTTCAATGTTTACCCCTGAGAATGTCGATGCTATTGAACAATTGAAACAAATACAAAATTCGGTCATAAATTTGAAACCGTGTAAATTGAAATAAAAAAACAAAAAATTGGTCATAACTTTTAAATCATGAAAAATAGCATCAATATACTCAGAGGTAAAAAGTTTGGAAATCACCTTGTCCATGGCCCTGTTCAATTTGATCCATACTTGCACAACACCCTTTATAAACAAGTTTGCACAACATTTCGTATATTATATATTCTACAAGTTCGTAAAGGATATAAGATTGATACAGAAGGTTATTTTCATAAATTTAGAGCTTCAGATTGTTTATGATTTTCTAGCATTTGTTTTTTTTCATTCCGATATCATTGTTGGTAAATTGTGCCTTCTTAGCCTAAGACCTAACCCTAATGCCTTTGTCAAACAGACCAGCGAATGCGAAGCGGTTCCGAACCGAATCGAGACGTCAGTCCGATAGTTCTGTCACGCTATCGGATCGCTTTCGCTGTTCTATGTGACTGGTTCAAACAATTCCATACATTACAAATAAAAGGTTCGGTATCGCTTCGGAAACGCTTTGTTTTCGCCAGTCTGTTTGACAAAGGCGACGTACTCTTAATTAATAAAAGACAAAATTTTCAGCTTCATTATACTTTTAAATATAACACTTAAATTAACCAAAATGATACTGATGAACACCAAACTGGGCTTTAATCCAGTTGAATCTGCATTCATCCCTTTAATAAAACCTTTAATACATCAAAAACCAGACGCGAACCGGCGTTCCACCGGTACAGCAAATTAAATCTAATCAAAATACATCCATCTCATTTTATGATGGCAGTAAAACTGTGAAATCCGAGCCATTGGAGCTAAAAAGACGTAAAATGGCGTCCGAATCCGCTGATACCGGATTAGATAGCGCGGGAATCAGGTGGAGTGGACGTTGTGGGATCAGCAGAGTTGTGGCCAAAGGGAGATTTTGTAAATACGAGAAAACTGAAGAAACTGCATAAAACGACCGAAAAATAAACAAATTATTAAGATACGAGAAATATGAGAGGCATTGTGGATACAATTTATTCTCTCTTCACAAAATTGCCTTGTCAAATTCACAAGTTTTTTTTATACGTTGTAAAATCATCACATGAGGCCTCGCACCCGGGGCAGAGCGGGAAGGACTGTCAGACTCGTACTGACTAAAATCCACGATGTCCTTCAATAGCCCTTTACGTACCGGGGTCACGGTTATTCGTGAGTCCCGCGACTTCGGCAGGCTTTGGCCCACACTCACAAGTTTGAACTGCTTTTTGAAAGTCTGATATTAAAGGTTTTTGCGAAATAGACCTGTGTCTTCGTCATCGATCAAAAATACAAAATAAGACCTAAATATGTGGAACAGTGGACTTTATTAGGTGATATTTGTTGCTATGTGTCAGCTAGAGTTAGAAAAAATGGATATTAGTTTATTCTGATGGAATTTTCCCAATTCTCATGTAACGTTTGAGTTTCGTTGATTTCCATTTTTCTTTTATTAAAAAAAAACCTTATAAAAAAATACAAATCATTAAAACAAACTTATACTATTATATGGCATACAGAAAGTCACATTCATCTTCAATTTGCTCTAAAATATCTACAAACTGCCTGAAATTTTCAGCCTGCATTGAACTTCAGTTATCCGCCCACGTATTATCGAAAATAAGGGTTATAAACCCTCACGCCGCCGCCGGCCCGTTCAGATGATACGGGCTTAAATCGATGCCTTGGTGCAGGTGACTTGAGCCGATTCACCGACCAAGCTAGGTAACAATCATACAGGTTAGACATTTTGACTTTTACTTGTGCCTATTGGCCTTGTTTTGTTCTGTCTCCTGCTTGCATTGGAAACCAACTCCTCCACTATTCTTTTCTGATTAATTTCGTTTCAGGATCCAAGACAGGTAAATTTATTCTCCGGGACACGTAGAGCTTCATTGTCTCGGCGCTTTTCTGGTGGTTGCCACTGTTGATTCTGGCTTTCAGGAGTTGCAGTGGTTTGGGAATAGAGTGGTGGGTTTTTACTTAAAAATATTGGGTTAGTTTCATCCCACCCGGTAGCCCAGCCCCGTCTATGGGCTTGTTGGGAAAAATTGTATCTTCAAGCACGCTAGTGTTGGCATCGGCATGTAATGGGGTGTATGAATGAATTTGACTTGGTCCCATCCACCCCATTGCTACTGCCCCGGCAGCTCAGTCAGGCGACGGAGCCCCGCTTTACAGGGCTCCTATTACTTGATGGTTTAAAAAAATTACCTGGGTCTGTAAGACCCCGTCGTTCCATATCATCTGTCGGAGTCGGGGTGCCCTAAATCCCGAGCTCGCTTCGTTTGCTTTTGTATAAATTTTTACAAGACTCCAGCGGGGTCGATGAAATTATTTCTTCAGTCTACCCCATTGACGGGACAGGGGAAGCAGGGGTGGATGAGAAAAAGTTTTTATCCTGCCACCCCTTTACATGCCGATGAGTAGCGGGCTGAATGATACAATTTTTCCCATCCAGCCCGTTAATGGGGCAGCAGTGGTAGACGCCCACGGCGTCGGACGTCGCCAGACGATCTCCGGCCACCGTAGGCGCGGCATGCTGGCGGCGAGTAATGGGCGACTCGCTGTCTGACCATGGACCATGCCCGGGTCGACGGCGCGTTGTGTTCCAAGCACGCTTCAAGGATTGTCAGCATAGTGACGGGGCCTGTAGAGGGCCAAAGCCTGCCGGGTTGCGGGACTCACAAATTACCGTGACCCCGATACGTAAAGGGTTATTGAAGGACACCGTGGATTTTAGTCAGTCAAGTCTGACAGTCCCTCCCGCCCTGCCCTGGGTGGGAGGACTCATTTGATGATGTAACCACGATAAAAAAAAAAAACCGTTAACGGGGCAGGACCGGGTCGGATGAAACCAACCCAAAATACTTTTAGCAATCTGTTCTAGGTGGTGATCTCTGTCTTTTCTTGAAAATCTATTTAAAGATAATGAGATTTCTAATTTGGTGTCGAAATATAAGTTGGATTTATGATGTATCGTGGTGTCTCGTTTCATTGTTGGTCCAGCCTTTTTGTTGTATGAGACTGACAAATAAATGTTTTGAGTTTTTATTTGTAGATGGTGGATTTGATGCAGATGTTTATGTTTTTTCAAAATTAGAGCCATGATATTTTTTCACATAGTTATAAAAACGGTATAACCCATAGCTGAAAACGATTTTTAAAATATGAAAAGTATATTTTATGAGTTTTTATCTCAATGACGATACCCATAGTTCAATTGTGCAGTTCAATTTACTGCGAAGCGAGAGTTGTTTTAGTGGAGTTAGTGTATTTTTGTAATTCTAAAGGAATTGACGCTATATTTAGGTTAAATGTTTAACATTACGGACTATTTTTTTTTAAACGTAGACCCCCACACTAGGAATTTCCCCCGTGTCGTGGGTGCGTTTATAAACACACTAGCACTTCGCCCGCGACTTCGTCCGCGTGGGTTACGTAATTTCCTCTAAAAAATTCGAAGGCTGATTTTTCAATCGATAGAAGATTTTCCATACAAACAAAATTCCCCCTTTTCACCCCCTTAAAGGTTAAATTTCCAAAAACCCCTTCTTAGTGCTCCCCTACATTATAATAGGAAGCCGTGTGCAAAATTTCACATTCCTAGCCCCAGTAGTTTCGGCTGTACGTTGTTATGTCAGTCAGTCAGTTCTCCTTTTATATATATAGATAAATCCACATACATAAACAGCTAAACCCAAAAAAACGACTAGTAGAGCATAAAAATATTTGTTCCGTGCGGGAATCAAAACTACGATACACGGCGCAGCAGTCAATCGAGAAGCCACTGCGCTAGCAGCGTCAAGTTTCTTCTATTTTGATACAACACATATAACTCAAAATCTTGATTATACGTGACTTTCGTATTGTTGCAGTTAAAATTTTAGATCGAGTATTTTCGCTTTAAAAACAGATGTGTAAGCTATCAGCAATGTTTCAGATCATTTTTCTGTTATAGCATTTGGGAATCCCAATAATCTGTTTCTGGATGTCACACGGGATTACCCGTTTAAAAGTATTTTAGTAGATAGTCACGCATTGCAGTCATTGGTGGAAGTCACATTGCGCAATTTTTGGTATTGTGGAGTAACATATCGCAATTTTTCTAATTGTTGAGTAACATTTTAGTCAAATATTCAAAATATAGTGTCATTGATTGATAGTTGTTTGTTAATTTGATATCATTTTAATTATCTAGGATGATAGTGATAATTTATGAATAATTTAAATTTGAATTTATCACGCAATTTTAGTCTACAGTCTGTCTGACTGTATATATAGGTACTATAGTAGTTTATTTGTATAGTGCACCTTTTTTATCGTGGTATAATCATCCAATGAGTTCTCCCACCAAGGGCAGGACGGAAGGGTCTGTCAGACTTGTACCGACTAAAATCCACGGAGTCCTTCAATAGCCCTTGACGTTCCGGTGCCACGGTTACTTGATAAGACAGTCCCGCGACCATGGACGGCACACACCATGCCGTCAAAAACTTTTCTGCCCAGGGTAGCAATATCCCTTTGGTCAGTTCACACCGAGACGCGACGGCGCGACGTGTCGCAACGATACTGCAAATGTGTATCTTATCGTGTAGTTAATAAAGTTCGATTTTGAGTCGCTATTAAAATACAGCGCCACGTTTAGAAACACATGCAAATGTGTATCTTATTGTGTGGGAAATAGAGTTAGATTTTGAGTTGAACTCTATTGAAATGTGCGCGCATCGTTACGTCTCGGTCTGAGCTGACCCTTAGTCCTACATTTTACGCTTTTTTTCCAACGATCTGAATTATGAGCAGTTTATTAAAGTTCGTATCACGGATGAAGTAACTGTCACGTTTGCTAATTAGCGCTTTTGAAGCAAAGAGGACCGAATTTGAGCTCGAAACTTTACTCATAAGGACCAGTTAAAGTTTTTCATAAAACATGTTTTTTGTCGTCACGAATCAGGGTTTACGGCTTTTGAAATATCTTGTTTTAAAATTCTACTCTGTAATGTTCTATAATAGGGAAAACTGTATAAGACGGGGACGCGAGGTATAATGGCGACATGCATTCTTTAGGCATACTTAACACAACACTAACGTAGCGTATGCGCCATCATGACGTCATTTGCAAGCGGCCATTAACAAATGGCGTCCTGTTGGCGCTTGCGCTATTTTAGTATTGTGTTAAGTTTGCCTTAAGTGTGTGATTTCCCATCATACCTCGCGTCCCCGTCTTATACACTGTTCCCCTATCCCTAAAATCTTACTGTCTCACTAATACTATTAAGGTAAAAGTGTGTAAATGTATGTTCCGTTTTCACTTCAAAACTGTTAAACCAATTTGTATGAATACATGGAACCCTGGAGGACGTTATAAGCTGGGCAAGCTGAACAGTGTGCAATAACTATTATGAAGTACCTATGAAATGTAACAGTAATGCAGCTTATTCATAATCGTATCATATTTGAGAATGACTTCTCATCACAATTATGAGGAGCTCGTGGCTAAATAAATACAGCCGCACAAGCCGATCTTCCGGGTTAAGCCGCGCTTTCCGAGGTTGGTTTGTGGAAGGGTGACCATCTGTCATAGCGAGTTTCCTCCGTGCCTCGGAAAGCACGTAAAACCGTTGGTCCCGGCTGTCATTTGTAGATCTTTGACAGTCGTTACTGTTAGTCAGAAGCTCTAAAGTCTGACAACCAGTCTTACAGGGTATTGTATTACCCAAAATAGTTGGGAAAAGGCAGGCAGATGATGATCTCATCATAATTATCTACGTATTTCGCAAATATTCACTATTTTTCGGCAACTTTTAGTCAGTCTGGGTGCAGCTGAATATTGTATTATCTAGCCACTGACTATTTAACCATCTAATAACTGGTTGATTGCGTATGTCATGCTATTCTTAGTAAAGTTATCTAAAAACGTTTGACAACCAGATCAAAGGATAACGAAAAGGCTCCTGGTGGTCTACCATTTCGTGTTAAGGCGAGAATAGTTCACTGTGAGAAAGAGATGGCGCGAGACGACTTGCATAGCTCTGTCACTCTCCCACAGTGGAACTACTATTGCTTTAAAACCTCATGGTAGGCCGGCTGAAGTTGTAAAGTAGAATAAATATTTTTTTAAAGGTAGATTTATCATTGACGTCATTTTGCAAAACCCTCAACGTTGAATTAAATAAAAACCTTCAAAACGAATGTGACAGATGATACCTCTATTCCAAAACATTACCGAATCTGAATGTATTATAAGAACTTTGGGTTTTCTCGCAACATTTTCCTCAAGTTTTTCCTACCTGATAAAAAGTGTTACATATTTAACAATATACCACATATGTACATACCTATTATATTCCTTCTTGATACTGTTCACTTGGTGGTTAAAATAAGTTCACAATCGTTATTATTACGGGTTTGTTTCACTTTTAAACCAAAAGTTCACACTTCTTATGGCAAAAATAGTTTTATTCGCGACTGTCAGGGAATAATTCGACATTTCCGAACACGAGGCTCAAGCCAGACTGCCCGTGGGATCTAAAATTCACAACTACCCCAATGTTTAGAAAAATGAAACGAAATGAGGGTAGCGTGAAAAATACATACTGATATCGAATTATGCCTTGTGCATCGATATCGTATGAACTAATTTTTTTTTTTTCTTTTTGTATTGTACATGATTATCTTTAGACTAAATAATTTATTATTCCATATAATTACTGACTATTTTTTATATCTCTAGATATAAAAAATAGTAAATACTAATGTAAGTACCATAAACAAAAATTATACCAGTATGATTTTGAATAAATCATATTTCATTATTTTGTATTATAGCAACACTATAGTTTTAATGATACCACCAGAATTCATTTTAGCCTGTTTTGGCATTTCATCATAATATTAATTTATTACACATGTTCTTTTCAAATACCGAAAGAATGAGTCAAAATGTCCCTAGATTACGGGTTAATAAACTGATGTTAGGCACCAAACTTTATTTATATTCTTTTATACAGCCTGTTAGTGTAATCAGTCTTAACCTTGAAACCATAGGTAGTTGATTTAATTATAAAAATGTTTGTCTGAATTTAAAAATAAATAAACGAATTTTTCTTTAAAAAAATCAAAAATGTTTCTGTCCTACACCGTCCGTTAATTCATGGATACTATGCGCCCGAGTTACGTATTCACTGCAAAGGGCGTTAACCTGCCGCAATAGCCGTCCGTTTAACTACATACCTACATAAGTTTTAACTAACTACATCATAAAATACAGGTAACCTGTGATGTAACTAACTTCCCTTCATACTTTTCCTGGCTTAGGACAGGCAAAAATACCTACCTTTGTTGCGTGACGAGTCCAGATGATGTAAGTTAGTCAGCGTACATTCTCCGAGCC
The DNA here is from genome assembly GCA_943136025.2 of Agrotis puta. Taxonomy (NCBI): domain Eukaryota; kingdom Metazoa; phylum Arthropoda; class Insecta; order Lepidoptera; family Noctuidae; genus Agrotis; species Agrotis puta. The sequence continues at coordinate 16,093,434 of OW964183.2, read as the reverse complement.
TCGTTCAGGTTATCACCCGACGCGGCGTAAACCCGGACCATTTCGGTCCACTGTTGGTTTGTGTACGACATAATCACTAAACACTAACACTTGCGCGAAAAATTAACGGTGGGGCGGCGCGAGGTCGTGAGGTGCGCTGCGCTGCGAGCGTACACACGTACGTTCCGTAGCGACGCTGCCGGCTGACTGATCACTGAAGTGTGCGCGGGCGACACGGCGGCGCCGGCGTCGCGGCCCGGCGCCTTTTGCGCACCTTTGCGTAATAGGGTGAAATAATTTTGGGGAAAAATGGAGACTTTATTGAAAAAAAAAAAGTTTTTATTTTTTATTGAATTTACGTTCTGTAAGTGATACCAAACCACTGGTTTCAAGTTTAAGACTGATTACACTAACAGGCTGTATAAAGAGAGCCAATTATTCACCGTTTTACAGAGCATCCTTGACGAAAAATCGTGTTTTTCATTTTTCATCACAATGTTTACACCCAAGAAGGTGATCATTTTATTTCCTGCTTTGTTTTTACGTTTTGAAATCATCGAACGAGTCCTAACACCCAGGGCAGGACGGGAGGGCCTGTCAGCCATGTACTGACTAAATCCACGGTGATGTTTCAATAGCCCTTTACGTTCGAGAGTCACAGTTACCTAATGAGACGGTCCCGCGACCCCGGCAGGCTTGGGCCCTCTGAGGGGGCCCGTCAGATTGCTGACAGCTCTTTGAGGCGCACGCGCAGCACGACGCGCCGACGACTCGGGAACGGTCCATGATCGGACGGCGATCCCCCAACACTCGCCATCCGCATGCCGCATTTATTTCCTGCTACTGGTTTTTTTTAGTTTCTTCAAGTTCGTATGTAACTTACACGTTTTTATATCCTTAATTATAATTAGTAACGTACTATACTTAATTTTACTCGTATTATAATCATTTTTCTGACCCCAGTTTACAGATTTGAAAAAGTTATTGTTATATATTCGAATAACCCTGATGTGTATTGTGACCACGTTACTAGAGCGTACGCACAAGAGCCTCCAAATAAAATGTTCAATCCATAACTTCTATGTCGGGCCCCAAGCACCAAATTATAAATTCCTCAGAACGGCTGCCACAAACAGAATCAAACCCTATTCTATTGAATTGGAAAGCTGTCATTCCCGACGCGGACTGAAACACTTCAGTTCAATTGTTCCCCGGTTTTTCACGATGTTAGCTTCTTGAAGGCGTATTTCTCCATTTTCGCATGTAAAACAAAAATTTCCCGCATTTTCGTTTGGGTTCGCACCGAGTTGCTGGCGGTGACGGGATTTTGGTAGGGTAGCCATGGTGCGAAAATTTGTGGGACTTCTAGGATATTACTAGTAAACACCAGTAATTAGTATTTGGTTATTAACAGGAATTTAGGATTGCTTTTATAGAAAAATAATCGTAAAACAAAAATACCAAGTTGCTTTACACATTTAGCTTAAATTAACGAAATTAATAAAAAACAAACATCGTGCTCTATCTATTATAGTTAAATTGAGTGACACACGTGGACTGGTTTTGGAATTTAAAGAATTTAGAACGCTTAAATTAGTTAAAATTATTACTGCTACATAATTTGTTCCTTTATAGCCATAGGCATAGGCAATCAAGCACAAAATATAAACAAAGGCGCAATTAAATCACGGATAAACAACCAAAAAGTAAAAAAATACAACGGTAAAACTATGTCATCCATTACGCACACGATTAGAGGAACAACATAATTGTTAAAATGTTTTACAAGAAACACAACAAACTGATTTCGAATGCCACTATTAGGCTCGAAGCCAAGAATTTTCACTAGAGGCGAACTGAGCAATTTATTTTCTTCTCGTATTGTTTTATGAGTTATTAATAATGGTGAAACGACTCTATAATTATGGGTCGTTCCGTTAAAAGCTTAATGAATTTGCGAGATTTCTGTTTTTATTGCTCAAATTAAGTGTTATCCCACTTCCTTGGGAATAAAAGAAACGTGGCGTGTCTGAGATGTTGTTTTTTTCGTGCCTTCAGCGGCAAATGATGGACATAAATTTTGTGGGTGATAGCTCGAAAATTGGGTTCTATTTTTACTGTATTGCAGTGGTGATTGCTACTGCTTTTAGTGCTATAATTTAGATCATGTTGAAATAATAGGAAGAGTGCGGGTGACTCACCTAATACATTAAGTTTTCCATAAAGCTTTATCAGAAGAAAGAAGTCTGGAGTTGTTATTGGGGGGGTTGTTTACTCTGGGGTTTTTGGATGTTAACATAATGTAGCTTAAGACCCCGTTCACCTTTATAAAAACCAGCCTGAGACCAATGCATCTTACCAGTTACACATCTAGTGATGTAGCAATTTGACTGGCACTACCCAAACCGGCGTAGCTACAACCAGTGTTAAAGTAAAAAGTTTATATTTAGACTTACCAAGTTACTAACTACAAATATATTTTTAAGATAAAAACACTAAAATATACTTTATCACCAATTTCAAAATGAACTGTCGCATGTCGTCTAAGAGCGTAGATATCAGCCTCGCGCTGGCGGCCTGGGGCGCCACTACCGCCGCCACCATAATTTAAGTTGTTATTATTACTCGTATTATATTTATGTAACTACGTACGTACGTTCACGTTTAAGGTCACAGCTACTTTGATTGATTTTTTGACGAAGAACTACAGCAATGAGTGCGTCCTAGAAATCTTCACATAAGAATTTATCCCGAAAGCTCCCAGTGCCATGGCCCCCCTAGAATTGCCGGCGAATAGTTTCGCGTCTGTCAGCCGCGTTTGAAGGGGATTTATTATTTTTATTATTGTTTCGCACAACGACTCAGGCTGCCTTATTTCTCTCCTTAAGTTATGACCGGCAAAAATAGAGAGAATTACCCGACGTACGGCGTTATTAAACCTTTTTACTTCATCCTTGGCTTTTGTTGTTCCTGCAGTTCTGGATTTTTATAAAGAAAGGTGATAAACCTCGGGATTTGACGCAATTGCGTTTATTTGGGTGAAGATTGGCGGTTCGGACTCGTGTTTTGGGAAAAAAAAATTGATCGGTGAACCGTTTTATTCATTTATGTGCTGGGATAAAGTTATTGAAATGATTATTGAAATTGTGCTGCGTTTGTAGAGTTGTATTTTTAAGATAACGCTCCTTCATACATGTTTTTGGTAAAAACTTAATCGAAGATGTTTTGTGAACATGTGTGTTGCTTAACTGCTCCGATCAATTCATTTTTTTATAAAAAACCTCATGACTTACTCTTTTATTTATTTTACAATGTGACTGTGACTCCACGATCACGTAAAGTATCGTTATAATTTCTATCTCTCTCTTTCATCTAATTTTTTCTCATCGTCGCTACCAATTTATCGTGACTTAATACTGAAAGTCTTAACCCTCCCGAACAAGTTGCCGACCAACTCGCAAGCGACTTTATTAAAATTCAAACTAACTGAAACTTATTATTAGCCTTTGTAATTTTAAAGTCCTTTCCGAACATTTTTGTAAAATTGTAAAGTTGAAGTTGGTTTTAAAAGTTCGACTATAGGTATGTATTTATTTTTGTAATGTTGATAACTGTTTTGAAACTTGTGAATGGATAAGTCGCGATATGGCTATGTTTTCGTGCTTTAGTCAGTAGGGGAACCCTTTATTTGCGTGTTATTCAATACAAGCATATACCCGCGACTTCACTCGCATTAAATTGACAATATATTTGGGTCGTTTTCGACAATTTGTCAATCTATTTGAGTCGCACTATGATTGAATCTTGATTCAAAAAACACGTGGCGCCATCTATTTACTACCTTTAAAACGTTATTGTGGTTTTCAACGGCAACAATGTTTTTTTCTGGAAATAACTGTCCCGTTTCTTTACCTATGTAATAAAAATCAATTGCTGTACGTTAGTCTCGCTAAAATTCAAGAACGGCTGAGCCGATTTGGCTAATTTTGGTTTTGAATTATTTTTCGAAGTCCAGGAAAGGTTTAAAAGGTGAGTACCTAAATATGATAAAAATATTAGGAAAGCAACAAGTTTTCCCCTATAAACTATTTCTACATTCAAATATTTGATGTTCGTCCTGTCGTTCAGAAATCAATTAAATTTAGAAGTCGTTTATTTATTGATTCTGAGGCGGTACTAACTTTGCCGGGTCAGCTAGTCTGTTATATTTTTGAAATACTAGGCGCTCTACTTCATTGTATCTTTAAGTGTCGCTTCATTATAAAAAGGTAGACATTAAGCTCAATAAGAATAAATAAGCCTTTCGAATAGATTCTGAACGTTAATACCTTCGGGCAAATAACCGACATCACGATCTCGGTCGACAGAAATGTTCTACCCCCGTCTCACATTCTTTCATTTTTCACAAATACTTGACAATTTCATAGGTGTAAGCTGTAGGGGCACAGAATCAAGTGGCTCGAAGCTGTGTAGGATCGCACCGTTGCCAGACGAAACAGAGAAAAGAAGAAAAAAAAAGTTTCTTCAACTAGCTTTCTGATCTGTGGGTTCCGTTAAACAATGTTTTGTAGTTTAACAAGACGTGAAAGAAATCAAATGATGCTGTAGGTTTGCTGTTCTTAAAATAAAATGACATTGACTTTTGACGGCACGTTTGGCGCAGTGGCTGAGCAATTTCGATTCCCGCACGGAATAAATTTTGTGTGATCTGCAAATAGTTGTTCCGGGTCTGGGTGTTTGTGTATGTGAGTCTCTATGTTTGTAAACGCACCCGTGATACAGCAGACATTCCTAGAGTGGGGGCAAAGTTCTTTAAAAAAAAAATGACGTCCTATATTTTTTTTTTTCGTGGTAAAATCATCAAATGAGTCCTCCCACCCAGGGCAGGGCGGGAGGGACTGTCAGACTCGTACTGACTAAAATCCACGGTGTCCTTCACTAGCCCTTTCCGTACCAGGGTCACGGTAATTCGTTAGTCCCGCGACCCCGGCAGGCTTTGGCCCTCTACAGGCCCCGTCACTATGCTGACACTCTTTGAGGCGCGCGTGGAACACAACGCGCCGTCGACCCGGGCATGGTCCATGGTCGGACGATGTGTCACCGATTACTCGCTGCCCGACATTGTCCAATATTTGAAAATTTTGTAACAAGTTTGACCCTGGCAGGCTTTGGCCCTCTAAGGGGGGGGGGTCAGATTGCTGACAGCTCTTTGAGGCGCACGTGGAACACGACGCGCCGTCGACCCGGGCATGGTCCATGATCGGACGGCGAGTTACCCATTACTCGCCGTCTGCATGCCCGTTAATTTTATCGCTTGGAATTAAATCTGTCCACCAAAACTGAAAATTAATTTATATCCAGCTAACGGACCCCTAAAAATGGTCCTGTACTTAATTGAAAATGCCTAAAATAACCGTCGTGCGACGAGATACCTCTGCAATAACTTGACGTTAACAATTTAGATAATTTTCTTTTCACAATATTTTCTTTGTTTCAAAGGTTTTATGTTAGATTTTTTTACTGTGAAGCTCTTGAAGATGTGTTTATTTGACTTCTATTGATTTTAACGAAGATTTTTTTTTGTTATCGTGGTAATAATATCGATTGAATTCTCTTACTCTCATTACTGTCAGACTTGTACTAACTAAAATCTACGGTGATCCTTCAATAGCCCTTTACGTTGCAGGGTCACGGTTATCTGATGAGAAAGTGCCGCGACCCCGGCAGGCTTTGGCCCTCTAAAGGGGCCCCGTCGGATTGCTAACAGCTCTTTAAGGCGCGAAGACCCGGGCATGGTCCATAATCGGACGGTGAGTCACCCATTACACGTTATCCTCATGCCCCTGAAGATGGCTAACAGCTCTTTAAGGCGCGAAGATCCGGGCATGGTTCATAATTTTACGGCGAGTCACCCATTACACGCCATCCGCATGCCCGCGAAGATTGAAGTGTGTGAGGTAAAAATATGCTGCGGTGACTCCAATTAAATTCGGATATAGCAGTATAAATGATAAGTGTGACGACTTGTGAAAGGCAGTCAGCAAACAGAGACTGGATGTGGAAAGCTCACAACCAGGCTCAGTATTGGGAGAGGTTTAGTCCAGCAGTGGACTAATACAGGCTGATAATAATGATGAGGTTGATTAGTAATGATAATGACATTGTCACAATTTTTTTTTTTGCAGGCAGGCGGGAGGGACTGTCAGACTTGTACTGACTAAAATCCACGGTGTCCTTCACTAGCCCTCTACGTACTAGGGTCACGGTAATTCCTTGGTCCCGCGACCCCAGCAGGCTTTGGCCCACTACAGGCCCCGTCACTATGCTGACACTCCTTGAGGCGCGCGTGGAACACAACGCGCCGTCGACCCGGGCATGGTCCATGGTCGGACAGCGAGTCGCCCATTACTCGCCGCCCGCATGCCCGCGCCGACGGTGGCCGGAGATCGTCTTGCGACGTCCGACGCCGTGGGCGTCCACCACTGCGGCTGGGGTGGAGGGAGGTCGCTGTCCTCCCCCTCACGCGGCTCGCCCCCTCCTTCGCGAGCATGACTGCTTCGCAGAAGGAGGCGACCGCTTCCCACTCCGTCTCGCCCCGCAGCATGGCCTCGACCAATGCCGGGCGCGAGAGGTCTCCGCCTATCGCCGTCGTGAGGACACGGCGGTGCTCTGCCCAAGCGGGGCAGTCCTGCACCGTATGCTCCACCGTGTCCTCCGGACGATCTTCGCAGTGGTGACACCCAGGCGTTTCCTCCCTCCTTATCAGACACAGGAACCTCCCGAAACATCCGTGTCCGGTGAGGACCTGCGTCATGCGGTAGGTAAGGACGCCGTGACGCCTATCCAGCCACTCCTCAAGGAGGGGTCTTACCGCCGCGATTGCGGCGTGCCCGAGTAGGAAGGATATAAATTTTTTTTTGTGTGAAATTTTTAAAGTGAAAACTTCTTTAGCGGCGTTGTGCACTTTTTTTGGAATGGGTAAAAATTGTTAGACTCGCGTCAGGGCTCGTGACCTGATCGACAATTCGTAAGACGGCGCAGGGCGCTTGCGCGAATGTTCGTGTGTGTTTATAACTATTCAAGTTTTCACTTCTGCCGGCACTCCCAGAGTGCAACCCGTCGGTTTTTCTTTTCCACATAATTATTGTTCAAACTTTTAAGTATTATAATAAAAAAAAACAAGTTTTATTTTTTATTAAATTTGTTTTTCAAAAGTCTTCTACTCGTACATTTTTACCTTCGTCGAAGTTGCGCAAAAATCATAACGTCACCCCCCATGATTATTATGCCCATGTTCATCAAGTAAGTCAACCACAAAAACATTAATTACCATCAGTATGAACAACAATAGTGCCCAACAATGAGCAGCATGCACTTAGCAAGCTAAACAGATCCGCTCTAAATCAAATAGCTCGAGACACTCAAATAGAAAAGCATTGCAAATATATTCGGGCCACGAAACAAGCGATCGTTCGGAGGACCGTTCGTCGCGTAATTTTGCTTTATGACGTCATTTCACGTAATCCCGCTGCGAATTTTACGCTTCGTTTGTGCGAATCCGTCTTGAGTTTGCGAACGTAATGTTACGTGGAATTAATAATTTTCTAGTTTTACATCGTGATAAGTGACACGTTATTTTTATGTTTCTTAATTGTAAAAAGTGACACTAGTATATTTTGGCTAGGGAATGAGTAGAAACATTATTATTTCCAGAAAAATCTTTTCAGCCTTTTCAAGGCTTTGTTTTTTCAGCTTCTCAGCCGACCTCATACAGCCGAATAGTGTAACCAGTATTTTAATTGGTAAACTGCATAATTCACTGACATCGACAAGCTACTGGTTTAGGTCTGCTTGTCAGACTTTGAGGCTTCTCGGTAACTAGTAGCAACTGTCAATTTCTACAAAAAAATAGCGTAAAAACACATAATACACAATATGTAGGAAAAAACCCTCCAATAAATGCGAAAAATTCAAAAATATGTAACCTATAATATAATATTTGTGATGAAAATATGTTGCCATGTTTTTTCCCTGCCAACTTTTCCCGGCATTATTGTCTTGTTTGTCACTGTCATATCACATGTACTCCAAGATTTAAATAAGAAGAGACGTTAAACAGTATGACAGCACAATAAACTCACAATGTAAACAGATTACAATAGTGGTATACATACAGACATAGTTTCTCACTGTCCTTCGCTTTGGTTCAATGTACGATACTGGCTTGCTACCGCGAGGTTTAATGTAAAAGATGAAGCGGAGAGCGGATACTGATTTAAAAAGTTATTTTATTGAAGCTATTAAATAGTTATTAATCCCCTTGAAAAAATGATGCGTTTTTCGTGTACTCTAATTTGTCTCTCGGATTTGTCAAGTGTAGAGTTACTGAGCATAAAGGAAAACATAGCATCTAGAAGCCGCACGTACACCTTGCGTCCTTCGGATTTGTAGAAGTTGGGTTTCTGGGTTAGGGTAGTAGCTTTCAGTTGCGCGATTTGGGTTGTGGTCCGAAATTTGGATTTTGGTGCGAAAAATATGATACCCTTGGTTTTAAGTGAAGTTGGGTAATGGCAATATTTTGTTTTTCCTGTTTTATTTTAGTTACGATACGTGCTGTGTTTGGGTCAATACCTCGTAATCGTATTTTCCAAAATCCTTTTTTAATATTCTATTTTCTTCCCAGCTTCAGCCTCTGTCTTGTTCCAAACTCTCTGATAGCTGTAGCGATAGCGAGTTATCTGGATCGGCTGCCAAGGTGCGCACTACCAGACTAGTCGACGACGCGCGATAACACTGTTTTTATTTCGGGAACTAAACATTGACACGGTACATGTGCATGTGTGCGTGTTTGCTCTGTGGTACGGAGACTGATATATACGTATTAGATGTGGTCTTTGTACTGCTGAGATGATGATGACACCTATGTTTTTTTAATTTGCTGGTTTTACTCTTGGATCTATTCTAGGTCAGAGGTGACGAAGACAAAATCTACGAAGGAGTGAGCATTTCCATGTTAAGTACAAACGCCACCACATCGACCCACCTCAATCTGTCAAATTTCTGTAATACATTTTCAACCTTATCACAATAGTGGAAGGTTGATTGGTTCGATTGGCTGGCGTCTGTACCATATTGTTTTGGTGTAAGGTCTATTACAATTTTTATCCTCATAACCTATGCAAATATTATTAATAATGAAAATAGAAGACGGCAAGATAGACGACGGTAGCACATTTTCCTGAAGGAAAATGTTGACTTTAATAACAGTGAACTAGAGATGAAATAAAAGTCGGAAGAGCAATTTTTCACTAGAAGTTGGAGTTCGATATTTAAAAAGTTAATTTGGAGTGACATTGAATTCGAATTTTAAAAATTAAGGCAAACTGAATTTACTGTACTGTTCTAATTTGTTTTGATATATTTTTTTATATTTTATAAATGATCTAATAACTGAACATTACAAAATAAAAGATTTCACTTCTAAAGACAGGCAGTTCCGAATATTTAGGAACTATTTGGATTAAAATAAAACACAGAATAAGCATTAATGGAGTGATCATTAGGTTATATTATGGACGATGTGATACAAGCTCTAAAGTCACAGACAGAATTATGTAGATAGCAATTAGTGACAACAGGAAAAGTGTCTTTGGCAAAGAACATTGTTTGTATTCAGTTTGATAATGTCATTCAGCTTCTGAAATAGGTTATAGATAGGGGAACAGCGTATAAGACGCGAGGTATGAAGGGAAATCACACACTTCAGGCACATTTAACACAATACTAACGTAGCGCAAGCGCCAACAGGATGCCATTTGTTAATGGCCGCTTGCAAATTACGTCCTGATGGCGCTTGCGCTACGTTAGTGTTGTGTTAAGTATGCCTAAAGAGTGTATGTCCCCATTGTACCTCGCGTCCCCATCTTATACACTATTCCCCTACTTGTTTAATGAGTGTCAGTCGTGGTAAAATAAGTAATAGTCGGGTCTGGGTGTTGGTGTTTGTGAGTTTTAATGTTATTAAAAGCATCAACGAAACATGTTTTTTTTAAGAAAACAAATAAACTATGTAGTATAAGACCCAGGCATAAATAACTTCAGAAACTACACTTTTATAAGGCTAACATTTCGCTATTAGTAACCCTTTTTTTCTAATCTTGAAATATGTATTTCCATCTCTCGTCCAATCTCCGCTGCTACAATCATAATTCATTCTTTTTCTTCAGAGAGAATAATTCTCGTTGAATATAAACCGATCCCAAGGATAATCCTAGCTATATAAAATTCTGTTCTTGTTCTTTGGTGTCAGAAAATAATTGCCTCTGATTCTTTGAAATGAGAAAATTGAATATGATATTCTTTGAATCTTACGTTTTGACGATAAATATTCTGGAATGTTAGACAGCATTGAAATAATGTAATTTTATAATAATATTACCTAGCCGTTGACTTATTTCTATTTAATTATTTATATTTTTATCTATCGACCTGCCTGGCCCAGGATTGGACCCAGGCTGAAAAATATTTGTACATATAAAATGACTAATAGCACATTAACGTCTTTTCTAACAAATATCCACTACAATCCTGCAATTTCGTTACATTATCTATGATTCTGTGGTAATCGAAACTCCATTAGCTCCTAATTTTGTGTTATTATAGCTTTTATTTTAAAATGGTTTTAATTTCTTCTTTTCATTTTGTTTTTAAATTCCAGTTTCATTGTCATTCAGGTTAAAGTTATTGTTAGTGCGTTTTCTTTTAAATAATTTTCTATTTTTGTGTCTCTCTCTTACTTTGAAGATAATAAAGCATTTATCTTACTGCAAAAAACGTAAGTTTTAGTATGTGATAATAAATTGCACAAATTCCCTTATCGTGTTGGTTTTAGCCGACATCAAACAATTGCAAATCGGTTGTATTTACACAAATGTCTATGTGAAGAATTGTTCATTAGTGAATAACACCTTTATAATAGGTAATTGAATTGATACAGGTGCAACGTTTAGATTGAATCAAATAGTTCCTTCATCCTACTTTATTGTTTGTTGTTTATCAGTCCTCAGGTTTTTTTTTCAGTTTTGTATTTGTTATTTTATATTGAACGCAATATTATGTCCTTCCGCTATTAATTGTTTCTTGGTATTTTATATGTAATGTGTGTAGCCAACACACACTTTCATTAAATCGGTATGCAATATGGTATGATCGGAATACGCTAGAAAAAGCCATTCGGCTTAGATAATGGTAAATTTTTCGTGATCGAAATAAGTACCGACGGCACGGTTAGTGCAGTGGCTGAGCGATTAGACTGCTGCGCTGCGTGTCGCGGGTTCGATTCCCGCAAGGAGCAATTATTTATATGATCTACAAGTAATTGTTCCTGGTCTGGGCGTTTGTGTATGTGAGTTTCTATGTTTGTTAACGCACCCACGACACAGGAGAAGTTCCTAGTGTAGTGCAATAATAATAAAAAAAAGTAACGATAGTAAGTGCTTCGGGTCGGCTTTGTTACTAAAAATATTACAGATATAGACGAGTCGACGACGGTTGCTATTGTTTATTGAAGTACCGATCAGCAATCCTATTCTCTATATATACAGCCTTGTGACAGCGCGGCCGCATAGCTCACGCAACGCTGTAACTAAAGTTTGCTATTCACTAAGCTACTCACCATGGACCATGTCCGGGTCGACGGCGGGTTGTGTTCCACGCGCGCCGCAAAGAGTGTCAGCAAAATGACGGGCCTCCCCTCTAGAGGGCCAAAGCCTACCGGGGTCGCGGGACCCACGATTTACCGTGACCCCGGAACGTAAAGGGCTATTGAAGGAAGCCGCGGATTTTAGACAGTAGGAGTCTTGACAGTCCCTCCCGCTTTGCCCTGGGTGGGAGGACTCATTTGATGATGTTACCACGCTAAAAAAAAGCTACTGACAGCGACACTTTTGCTCACCACATTTACGACCGTGAATAAGAACCACTCGACAATAAGTTGACAGTTAGAAATAAAAAAAAATCTGTCACAGATACGCACATTAAAAAAAAACTTCTTACATTTTGGTATTAGTTAAAAAACACCCTCTATTTTATCTGTCAAGACGATCGGTCGTTCTTAAGTCTGAAGGCATAACAGAACAACTAGCAAATAGTAAGTAACCCAGTTTATAAAATATCCTTACCATCTTCCCGTACATTCGAGCCGGTCTCCTCCAAACTCCCAATTTCAGTGGCATCTGTGTAAATGAAATAATTCAATGGTGTTTTCGAATCCGGGTCAGTTAATTGACAAAGTGACCCGGTCCAGGGTCTGAAGGGTCTTTCCCACACAATTACTGGACAATACATTTGATGGAACACCTGGTTCAATAAATAGATTGAATAGTGTAACTGGAATTAGTGGTGAAGAGATTGGCATAGGGTGGAGTGGCATCTGTTTTACGAATCAGGTATAAGAGATTTATTTCTCCTTGTTTGACGTAAAAACTATGTGATACTCGTACCTTATACATTCGTTAACGTTCTTGTTTTCGATAGATTTTTTTATGGATTTTGTATTTGAACAGAAACAGGTACAGACATCAACCTACCTTAATCTGACAAATTTCTTTAATAGATTTTTAACCTTATCATAATAGTGGAAGGATTCTTTTCAATTGGCCGTGGTCAGATCGGAGTTGCATTTTGACAGAAATAAAACGCATCAAAAGTGGGGGCTCGTGACGTCAGAACTAGAGATAATTATACCTAGGAGTGGCGTATTACCAATTAAAAGCGTCGTATGTCAATCAATTTTGGTTGACATAATAAAAGAAAAATACGTGCCTATAATTTTTTGTTAATCTAACTGACAGGTTAATTAGAATTGTCTGAATCTGTTAAAAATCTTTTGTAGATTGTCAACTTTATCATAAAGGAGGAAGGACGTGTTCGATTCGGAAAATTTTAAAGATTGGGATAAGTTGACGATCTGGCGTCTGTACAAGGATATTTTCAATCCTTATAAAAATATGTTTCATATTTTTTACTTAAGCAAACACCTAAAGTTGTTATCATGTTGACGTTTAGTTCTTTTCCTTCCATGAAATGAATCACAAATGATAATACCTAATTGTAAAATCATGTTTGTTTGTTCTAAGGGAAATAAAATGTAATTCAGGAAAAATCCCCCGGATTTTTAATAATAAATTATTTATTGTTTGGGCTTGATATTTTCATGCCTATCTTTGTTGTACAGACAGAGTGGACAAAATATGCTACGACATGTAGCCTATTTGATACTAAAATGGTCTCAAATTTTGAAACTGAAAGTTTTTTCTAATATAAAACTACTGCTTACTCTGTCGTCTTAGCAGAGAACCTAATCGAAAAACTGATTTTACTTAAAAATAGATGAGAATTATGGACATAACCAAGGAGACTGATGACTTTATTGTTTTCGAAAATTTTTGAACGCCAGTAATTTTCAGAATAAAACAAAATAAAACACTTCTTCGTCTTATTCCAACGAAGCTCTTAGAAACCTCGATCCTTACCATCAAACGAATTTTATAGGTCATTAAAAACATAGCAAAAGGAAAGAAAACATGGACCACTTGTGCACCTCATAAATAACCGGCCTAAAACAATCTACTACAAAGTGACCACAGACGCTGGAGTGTATCGGCACAATATTTGTGTAGTTTCGTCTTAATCCCGGGGTCTGACGCGAGCGATAAATATTTATTGCCACTAAACGTGAAAACGTTTAAGGAGTAAGCGAAAGCGGAAGCGGTAGGAGAGCGAGATCGAAGTAAGCGAGCTTGCTCTTGACGCGATTTGCGCGATTTCGTTCTTGCTACTTAGATATAATGATACTATTCCACTGACTTACGTCGTCGTGGCAAGCGTGTTTTGTTTTTCATCATTATATCGTAGTAATGAAATGAAACGTTGTTTGTGAAATGAAATGATGTTTATTTTATGCAAGTAGGTTATATCAACACTTTTACACGTCTTTTTATAAAACTAGGAGGGGCCGGTGTTTCGTACCTGACTACTCTGAGAAGAAACAGCCGAAACAAACTCAGAGGTCACAGCCTCTTTTGAAGTCCAGACATTATATGTAGATCAGGCTATACGAGGACCATGCAGGTCAGTGTCTGAAATGGTCTTTTGAAGAAAGAACCAAGCATTGTCAAGCAAGCATTTGTCAGTTATCGTGTAGCTCGACTCTTAACCTAACTTAAGTAGCAAGGACGATTTTCATTTTTAGTTAGCAGAAATTGCAAATCGCACGAAGAGAGAGAGAATTAGTTTTGATTAATAACTTCGGTCAAAACTACTCTTGTTCGACGTGTTCGTTTAAAAGTTCTTTTGAGTTCTGACTGCAACTTAGCAATTTTTTCTCCTCTCCTGTCCTGACGGGCCGTCTTTGGTAAAGAAAATTAATCAGCATTGTTATGTTAAATACATAACAATGCTGATTAATGTTCTTTGAGATAAGTTGCGGTTGTACTGCAAGATTATAATATGATTGACGGATGTTATGATATTCAACTTAAATTCTTCAAGAACTTACCTTCGTCAAGAGAAATTAAATCGTAAAGCTTGTAACTTCCACCATACACGAAGATATAAAATCTATTTGTGCGGTACCCGTTGATTTGTCTGTAGATTGTACAGTAATTGTAAGACCCCTTCTACCGATGTTATCAGCATAATGGAGAACATTTGTTGAGCTCTGCAAGATGTCTGATTGACTAAGTTCTATTAATTGTGCCCCGGAATGGAGCCACGATTGTTTGAACCGCAACGTTACTTGATAATTGAATGTTTAATTTTAAATGGCGATGGTTTTGAGGCGATTTAGTTGTCTTTATCTTCCGTGAGGCTTCAATGGGAGTTGATTAAGTGTCTTGATTGTATTTTGTAGTGGAAGAAAGTAGCTTAAGTAGTTTATTGTCTCATTCGATATAACATCATCGTCTTCCGTCTGAACAGGCTTCTTGCTGCATCTTCTTGAGTTCTTGTAATGCTCATTATTACTGATACTAGGAATCTATATGAATGCCTAATTAAGAAGACAGTGTTGACGACGCAATTTTGACAATGCCGAAACTTGACATTTCCTGCAGAGATATTATATTTATGCATTTTTTAGTTTGAAACTTTGGAATGAAACGGATAAAATTATGTTCAGCTATAGTCAACTCATGCAATGTAAAGTATTTCTATCACCATTGCTCTTTTGCGTTTTTTTTTACTTGGTAAAATCATCACATGAGTCCTCCCACCCACGGCAGAACGGGAGGGACTATCAGACTCGTACTGACTAAAATCCACGGTGTCCTTCAATAGCCCTTTACGTACCGGGGTCAGGGTAATTTGTGAGTCCCGTGACCTGCTCTTTTGCGGTGGCATATTTTCAGTTTGAACATAATGGGAAACAATTTTTATTGAGAATTTTTCTTTGTTATGATTATTTTCCATAGTATTTGTTAAATGTATGAACGTAAAAGCAAAGGAAGGTCGTAGGACATAGCGATCTGTAATTTCAAACTAATAACGTATTTACCTGTGATTTTCAAATAATCCTAATTACTTTTATTTTAAAACAATTATATTCGCAGTTCATATACCTTACTAAACTAAACTTAGCTTGCACAAAGACTGGGTTCACCCCAATAGTTCATGAGTTCAATGCGATTGAATTGAACTCCCGACCTTCGCCAGTCAATACCTTAGCCGCTGTGTTATTGTCACTTAAAATTATTAATATCCCATTAGTACAAATTATTACTGTAATTTAGACATTAATGTCCAGTTTTGTTATAACTTTCATTCATTGTAATACAAGCTGTTGATACCATCTAACTTTTATTTGTTGCGTGAAAACAGAAAATTGGTCTTCTATAGTAATACAAAAATGTTTATCTAGGTTTTGTTCATAATCTAAATATCGTCATGTGCCTAGTCTTATCTAATCTGATGCAGCTGATTATTAGTATTTTACATGGATAGACTGCCTACGAGACCAAGGCCCAAGGGTTCCTTATAGACCGGGGCCCCAGTGTGGGCCTTCTCCATGAAGACACGGCCAGCAAGAGAGAGGTCATGGCCATCCGGATGATTTGGGGATACCGCATGGTGTCTGATGAGCTTCCTTGCTGGATTCCCGCGATGGGATCTGGAGACAAAAGCCTTCCAGCATGTCTATGGTGTGTGGAGGCGTAACGATGAAGCAAAACTCCGCTGTTTCGACAAGTCTAAGAACTGCGGAAAGAGCTCTGGCATGATCTCATGGTGACATGATGGGTCGATTGTCTCAGCTTAGGTTAGGCACGCCGCAATCACGGCCGTATGACCCCTCTCTGAGGTTCTCCTTCTCTGCCAGAGAAGCGCCACGGTCTCCTTGCCGTCCGCCGCAGGTTTTCATTGAACACAGTTGTTTCGGGATTTCCCTGTGGATTGTGGGAAAAAGACGCCCGAATATCATCACTGTGAAGGCCACCCAGGAGACACGGTGGAGGTCTGCTTCGCTTGGGTGCAAAACCGCCAGTCAGGCCCCTCATTGATGCGGTTCCTTGTAGTCTACGGAACCCTAATAATAATATAAACATCCACTTCATTATCTTATCGAAACAATATCAGTTCAATAATGAGTGTTTGTCTAGTCTCGGAGATTAATAGTCTGACTTTCATCTGTACCTTTATGTACAAGTTCTATAACCTTAACTGTTGTTATGTTTGATCGGTCGGTCAATATTTGTTTAGTTATAAAGTAATAATTTGTTATTGCTTCATAACTATCTTGATATGTTTGTTCTTGTGCTTAGATTTGGGTTCACAATTAGATCTGAGAATGGGAAAAATGACTACTCAACTAATGTACAGATTTCCTTGTAACTTCTACCCATAGCTTATTTTATTTATTTACTAGCTTTTGCCAGCGGATTTGCCCGGTACAACTCGAAAATTATCTTACGGGAACATAAACACGGGATGAAAACTCTGTGTTAATCAAAGTTATACACTATCTGTGCACCAAATTTTATCTAAATCCGTTCAGTAGTTTTTGCAATAGATACTCACCAACTCGCATTATATCGTTGGTAAGATATTACTTGATAATATTAAAGGTATTCAGTGAAGAACAGGTAAACAAGACAAAAATAATAATATAAGCAAAAGAAAATAACAAAATGGATTCGGAAAAATAATTTCCTGCCTCAATTCAAGATTATAGTGTATCAGGAACATCAAAACATCCTGTCAACATCTGAATAAAATACTGAAATATCGTAGTAAGCTTTCACAATCATTTCTCAGAATAAATAATCATACAAATTTTCAGCGAATCACCATTTCATAAACTGGAAATGGATAATCATGGCGAGTTAGCGACAAACTTCTTCCGTCTGCAAACTAAATTCAAAAATATACTTTCAGTGGAGCTTTCAAAGCTGATATTTGAATAACCAAAACATGTAATCGGAATTAAAAAATTAACGTGTTCTAAGAATTTTGTACTATGCTGATGTTTTAATGGTATTATAAGATTATTGTTTCTTGTTAAATCTATTATAGTTTTATGTTTCGGTTATTGTATGAAATTAGAGAAGGATTGAAATGTTCTGGTTGTTTTAGGACGTATGTCTTAAAAGAGGCGCGGGATTACGGAAGGCGAGTAATAGGTAGCTCGCCGTCTGTTGAAGGATCAATCTCGAGTGAATGGCACGTCGTACGCTTCCTGCGCTCCTCTACCAGCTTTCGGCTAACTGACGGGACTTCTATAGGCTTGCAGGTTGGCCTGGCAGAGTCACGGGACCGTATTAAAAGGACATGATAACCCAGGAACGCAAAGGAACCGGAGGAAAAAAGGACTTTTAGTCGTAATCAAAGTCTGACAGTTCTTTCTGCTCCACCAGCACTGCGGGAAGACCCATTCGATGATATTGTCTTCTAAAAAGATGTCGTAACAAAACAGGATCTAATCAGCTTAATGTTTTGACCACTTAATGTGGCACACAGTCTTCTTCGAGAACTTCAACAAATTTCATTGGAAGCATCTATTCTCTTCTGGTCTTGATTCAGTCCACGACTGTGGTACATAACAGTCCTTCATGAAGTAGTCCAGCTCATTTTGCCATCTTCACTTGGGTTTAACACGACGGACGTCGAGTTTTCTGCTTTGTCACACGTTCCGATGTAAATTATGCCCAGATATTATCTGACCCAGCCGCAGTGGTAGACACCCACGGCAACGGACGTCGGCAGACGATCTCCGGCCACCGTAGGCGCAGGAATGCGGGCAGCGAGTAATGGGTAACTCACTGTCCAACTATGGACCATGCCCGTGTCGACGGCGCGTTGTGTTCCACGCGCACCTCAAAAAGTCAGCAAAATCGACAGGGCCAAAGCCTGCTAAGGTCGCGGGACTACGAATTACCCTGACCCCGGAACGTAAAGGGCTATTGAAGGACACCGTGGATTTTAGTCAGTATGCTCGCTCTGCCCTTAGGACTCATTTTATGAATTTACCACGTAAAAAAAAAGATATTATCTGACGTTCGACATACGTGGCCAGCCCAGTCCCATATCAGCTAGGCAACTTTTCCCCCTGCATAGGCAATCCTTTTTCAATAATACGAGTAAAGACTTACTGTACGAGTATATTCGGATATCGTTGGTACTCTATCTAAACTCTAAAAGGGATTAGCAAACTCTTCACGGTCTCCTTAATCGAGATCCTTAGCAGAATAAACACCTATCGGTTATATCAATAGCCTGTCTGTGTCTATAGAGCTACCGCCGCCTGTAGCCTGTAGCCCGGAGCCGGCAACCCGTAGCCTGTAGCCTCCCGCCATTGACTTTCGTTTGTTTTTCTTGCCCCGCGTCCATTGTCGCAGGTGGCGATACCCGTGGCATACAGGGCGTACGGAGATCGTTCAATATTTAATTATTTGGATTGTTAAAAAAAAGTAAAACTATTCGTTTTTTGCCATTAAACAAGATATTTTGAGATAAATGAGTATTCGATAGTTTGTAGAAGTTTAATATTTATACAACAATATTCAAAACTGTATCATGAAAAATCACAAAGTTATAAGCTTGTTATGTTTCCTGCTTTTCATAAAAAAGCATGCTCATTTCGCAGCGGTTCCCGGTACCGGCGAGCCGCGCCTCCTGTGTCGTGCACTCTTTGATGATAGTTTGGCAATAGGTATCTAACCGTACCGTGATTGAATTGTAATCAACTGGCGATAAAATTAAAAATAAAAAAAATAAAAATTTTAGGAACAAAATACAACTTGTAAAAATGATTGAAATCGATTCAGTTACTGATTCCGAACTATTTACAGATTTCGCATTTACTAAAAATAATGTTGTATAGTGTAAACATGAGTCAAAGCAGACCATAATCCATCTTAATGAAGAAAACATGGAAACACCACACCCTGTATACAAACATTACTAGAGCGAGCACCAAACCAACGCTGGACGCAATTAGCAGG
Source organism: Agrotis puta (assembly GCA_943136025.2). Classification (NCBI taxonomy): domain Eukaryota; kingdom Metazoa; phylum Arthropoda; class Insecta; order Lepidoptera; family Noctuidae; genus Agrotis; species Agrotis puta. The sequence goes on along the minus strand of OW964183.2, from coordinate 16,073,962 downwards.
TACATTGAAATCGCATTATTGGACGCCGCGCGAAAAGGATCAGCCTGTAGATGTTTTTTTGTGAAAAAGAACCTAAGAACCGGGTTTTAGTACGGAAAACTTTGAGTTTTAAGTTAGGACACCTGATGGTTTCGTATCTTAATGGTTTTAGGGTCAATTAGGGATAAGCCTTCCGGTTTTCAACTAATTTATTAAAAAATCGTCTAGCTTTGTTGCCAGAGTATAAATTCATCCATTCATGTTAACTTAGCCTCAATAATACATGCGGGAGTAAGTTTTTTATGTTACATTTTCACGCCTAAACCACTGAAATTATCATCCTGAAAAGTGTACATAGACGGACATACCTTTTATCCCGATGATAACTACTGTTCCCAAAAATTATTGATAATTATTGTATTCTTCATCGTCACCCTGCTTCTCTTTCTCTATATTATTATACAATATTTTCAGCTACTGAGACTACTGCCTACCCTGTAACAAACAAATGAAGGGGCTGTAACCCACCACGTAGACCCAGACAAGATTGAAAGAAAAGAAAGACAATTATAAAAGAAAGAGTTAATTGACATTAAAACTTCTTAAGACTAAAAAATAAACAAATTGTTTAATTGATTGGTTGGTATCAAATCATAACAAAACATTCCAATATCTCTATGGCAACATTAGCATTTAAAACTTTTAATAATCATAGTAATTCTATCTAAACCATGGCCATTACCAAAATCATTAGCTAGAACTAAAGTTGGAAAGTTTTTAGCCCAAACTTCAATTAGCTTGTACTTAAATTTGATTGCAAAGTTTCATCACAGCGAAGTTTTAAGGAGCTTAACAGTGAGTTCTTGATCAGGCACGCTTAGTATCGATTCAGGTAGACCTGGGCCTAACCTAGACTCATTGATTTTAGTGGGCAATAAAACTTTATGGTTTATTTTATATCAATCTAGGGACTAGTAAATGGATAGGTTGTTCAACTGGCGATTAGAGCTGAGTTTGACCAGCGCACGATGCATGTACAGTCACGAGTAATAAGATGTCTACACTTTTTTTTTTGCGTGGTAAAATCATCAAATGAGTCCTCCCACCCAGGGCAGGGCGGGAGGGACTGTCAGACTTGTACTGACTAAAATCCACGGTGTCCTTCACTAGCCCTTTACGTACCGGGGTTACGGTGATGGGTAAGTCCCGCGAAAATCAAAAGCGATTGTTCTCCTACCATTATTGATTTACTTTTTGCGTTTTCATGAACTTTCTCTTTTGGAAGCCATGCTATTACGAAACAGGTCTAATATTAAAGTAGAAACCATTATTTCACGAGAAAATCGCGTTTGAATTTTATTTAGTGCATCCATTTTATTGCTCGTGACTGTACATGGTGCCATTGTATTGAACTGTTTTATTGTAAACAGCATCTTTAATGTTGTTTCGATTAATTCTGATGCTATCGGTTTCATCAACGAGGTAGGTAAACACATCTTTTTAATACCCGGCCATGTGTCTTTTTTATAATTTTGATATACAAGCCAATCGCGAAATTAAATCTAACGAAACCTTCAAGCTGAAATCTATCCAGCCGTACGATCCGCTTTAAAGCGTATCATATAAAAACACAAAGTCACAGTCTGATAAATAATTATGATATCGGCAGATCCATTATTAAATAGCCAGATTTTTTATGAAAATAAAAACGTTGTATTTAACAAAAAAATGCACTCACATGTTGGAATGTAACAAACTTACGATGTAGAAATGCTATCGACAGAGCCATCAAACAAAGTATACCTCTCTAAATCAATTGGAAACACAAACTGTCAATTGAGTACCTTACAATAAAGACCCTTACTTCTTCATGACACGTTTAATATTCCACTTAAACCTTAAATTGTCTCGTTTTCAAGATATATCTGTTGCAGACCTACGTATTGTACCCCGAGGACATACAACTGGCCGTGCACATAGGCTATTATTTAGAAATCCTCACACAATTAATTTAGAACCTTATTCAGGAGCTGATATAATTCAAAATCCAGCTGATTTTATAATCTTTCGGAAGCTTTTCGTCCTGCATTCGAATTACAACTTAGTTTTTATTTCGCTAAGGTTCAGTTTTGATGTTTCGAATGGTGGGTTGCACCGTTTCATTTTACCACGGTTATCGACATTGGATAAAGGGCTGGCCATTAATCGTACTAAGATAATATCAGTTCAGTAATCGCAGATTGCTAAACGCTCTGTTAGTAACTCGTGCGGTGTCAATGGACCTTAGTATAAGATGATGCATTTCAACTTACCGGATTTTTGGTAAAAAAAATCGTTTGGGTTTTGTACCTTTTAGTGGATTTAAAACTGGACTTAAGGAAAATGCAAACAAATAAGTTTAAAAATAAAATAAAATTTGGTAGACACAGTGGCTGTGTTTGATTGTCCCACTGTATATCGCGGGTTTGATTTCCACACGGAACGAATATTTCTATGGCATACAGATAGTTGTTCCGGGTTTGGTTGTTTGTGTATATGAATTTAAATGTTTCTAAACGCTCTCAACATACAGGAGAAATTCCTAGTTTGGGAGCAACGCTTTATTAAAGAAATAAAAATGGCGTTTAGTAGTGTCATATTTTAAGACTAGCTTCCGCCCGCGAGACCGTCCGCGCGGATGTCGGTCTTCGCGTGGATGGTTTATTTCTCCATTTTGAGTAACTCTGACAATGTTGTTATGTTCGTTTTTAAAAATCTTCGACAGGTTGCGGACACGGATGTTATAAAAACAGTTTATTTTGCACTGTGTCAGTCTATAATCTCTTACTGCATAACTGTATGGGGTGGGGCACCAAAAACATCAATGCTCCGGGTTGAACGCGCACAAAGGGCCGTTCTTAAGGTTAGTAACTTTTTGCCGTTCTTATTTCCCACCAAAGAACTGTATGCTCGTGCTGGAGTTTTAACTGTACGCCAACTCTTCGTGTTGAAGACTATTCTCCGCAAACACTCCCTTCTTACCTATAACCCAAGTTTGTTTAAAGATAAACGACGTAAACGCGATGTATGCCCTTCCGTTCAATTCCACACTGCTTTCTTCCGTCGACATTTTGGTTTTCTTGGTAACAGCTTGTACAATAAAATAAATAGAACCTTATCAATTTATTCTTTAACTTTATCGCAGTGTAAAACTAAACTTACAAGTTGGCTACAAAAGTTAAATTATGAAACAACAGAGCAGCTGCTCTGTGTTTCTTCATAATATTTTATAGTTATATGAAAGTTTTGACTGTGTCTCACATTTACACTCACATGTTCATTCAACCTCTGCTCACACACTTCACTTTCGTACCACAAACACATCTCACTCATAACACTGCACACTTCACACACATCACACGCATTCATGTCGCGCACCGATTCAAGTGTTTAAAATTTTCATTGCGCTGGTAATTTTGTATTTTGGAGTTCTGTTGTTTTTGTTTCATTCTTCTTTTTCTTTCCTTAGCAATATTTTAATTCATTATTTTTTTTTAAACCTTATTACCCTTCATTACATATTATGTAAATGAATTGTATTTAGTTCGAGGTGAGAGCCTGGGGATCCGTCACACAGGTTATCCTAGTATGGACGCCAGTCTCTCACAAAGGAACATACATATTCCATACTGTAAGATAAAGATTGTATTTATTGTAATGTGATCCTTTGTGTAGAGAGAAAATAAAGAAATTTATTATTATTAAAGAAATTTATTAATGACATCTTATAAATATCTATTGGACCCAAATACGGCTAAGCCACATAATTAAGGAGATCCCTCTATTGAGCTACTGCTGTTGAGCTCGCGTTCTGTACTGAAAAATAAGTTTTTTTTTTCTACATATTTTTCCAGGATACTAAGTATCCTATTTTATGTCCAGGATAATAAGGTATAATTATACCAAGTTTCATCGAAATCGAACCGTTAGTTTTCACGTGATGCCTGCACATACAGACAGACAGACAGACAAAAATTTTTTAAATCACATATTTGGGTTTGGTATCGATCCAGCAACACCCCCCGCTATTTATTTTTTCAATGTTTTCAATGTACAGAATTGACCCTTCTACAGATTTATTATATGTATAGATATAGATGACTAATAAGCGACATTTCCAGCCTTCTGCGTCTCATTTTTTCACCCTATATGGCCAAACGACATCAGCCAATTAGCTATAAATACATAATTAGCATATAACCTTATTTATAACAAGTTTATCGACAAGTGGTAGCGGCTCCATATCTCGTACAGGTCGTGACTCGCTCTGGACATGTTCCAGCCTGTCTATCTGTATGTCCCGCCCAATCTCCGTAACCTTGAATTGTGGTGAACGTTCGTTACTTATACTTATGTAACTAGATTTTGTTCTGTCGGTGTTTGTGTAGAAGTTCGGTTGTATTTTTATTTTTTTCATTTAACTAAGGATAATATATGATCCGCATAAAGTGTGAATATTGCTTTGTATTATGCACTATTTTATCAAGGCAGGGCTCGTCGCAAAACTGTCTCATCAGGTTACCGGAACGTAAAGGGCTATTGAAGAAACAACATAGATTTTAGTAAGTACGAGTCGGACAGTCCCTCCTGTCCCGCCCTAGACGGGAGGACTCATTTGGTTTCTTTCCCACGTTAAAAAAGGGCAGTGCTCAGTGTCCTTGGTCTGAGGAGGTTTTACTTAAAAAGTCCTTTTTTGCCCTGAATTCTCCCACTGCTAGGCAAAAGTCACCTCTATAAACCTTTCATTCCTTTTCGTCGTCTTAAATATTGGTACACCCTGTGTCGTAACTAGTCTTTGATGCGGCCAGTGCGGGCTTCTTTAAGCGCACCCTGGTGGCCTACTAGTGCAGTTCCAGTGTGGGAAAGAGACTGAGCTATACTAGTTGTCTAGCGCCACCTCGTTCCCACAATGGAATTACTCTCGCTTTGAAACTTTATGGTAGGTTACCTGGTTCTTTCAATTGTGCTCCTGATCCGGTTCTTCTGACCCCCTCCAGATTCTGCGGCCCCTGTTTTCAGCACTGGGTACACGTCTGTTTCACCCTTTGGAAACAAGCTTGTTGATAAGTTATGTTAAACCTAGAGACCTATCCATAGACTTCCTGTAACTGTTTTTCGGTATCATGCGATACGTTTCTGCCTTCTATGACACCTGCATCCATGATGCGTCACTAAGTTAGCTTTATTAGAAAAAAAAAACAATTAGGTAGATGTGACGAATTGGGAACATTGCCTTCTTCTCTTCTCTTAAAATTTTTCGTCATAATTAATCGATGTTTTATTTTGTATCTTTTCAAGAAATATTTGCGAGCCAACGTGACTTAGCGCATTATGTGGTGGAGAAGTCCAATACAAATATAACAAAATTAATATTTATGATACAATTTATCGATTACCTATTCTGTTATTAGTAACATGAGGAAATGGCATACAGGTTTAACTTCATTAATGTAGTAAACTTTTTTTTTTTAAGGGTGGCAAAATCATCAAATGAGTCCTCCCGCCCTGGGTGGGGCGGGAGGGCCTGTCAGACTCTTACTGACTAAAATCCACCCGTGTTTCTTCGGATGCCCTTTACGTTCCGGGGCCGCGGTAACCTGGATTAAGAAAAAATCCGCGACCCCAGCAGGCATTTGGCCCCCGTCGGTGACCCATGAAACACGACACGCCACCGACCTGGGCTTGGTCCTTGGTCGGACGGCGAGCTTACCCATTACTCGCCGTCCGCAAGCCCGCTCCGCCGCTGTGCCCTCTGCTATTCAGAGGGACACGCGTTGGAGCATCCACCCGACAGGCTATTCGCATACGGGCAAAGAGACCCCTCAGGCACACAGTGCCTAAGGAAGAGTTTTGCCCGCATCCCAGGGTGCACCGGCCCGAAAAACTGGTCTTCCCCCCGGACGTATCCGAGAGGGAACTCCAGTCCACGGGTGCACGTGGAGGTTTCCTGTCTTAGCCCCCCAATGTAGTAAACTTAGACAAAGTGAGTAGCACTCTTTTGTCTATGTAGTAAACTTAGACAAAAGAGTGCTACTCACTTCGGCTGGGAGCTGAGACTCTATTGGAAGCCGGGGTAGGGGGGGGGGGCTCCAAGTTCTTAGCAACCCAGTGGCTGAAGAAGTATTCAATGCAACTGCTGCCCGTGACACATGTGATCCCGGGTCCGGCGACATCTATGCGGAGCTGACCGACAACTCCGGGTGTGGTGGACGTGCGTGCGTGCAGTTTGTGGCAATTTTCTCTAACCATGCATATTTTCATAAGATTTGTTTAGTCTTTATTCTGGCATGTGTCAGTCGGTGTCATAAACTGTCTTTTGTTTTACATATGTCACCAGTCATTTGAAGGTGTAAATTATACCATTAATTTTGTGCATTTAGTACAGAATCTCACGTCACCGACGCTCCTGAAGCCAACAGAACTCGTCGAGATCTTCAATTTCTGGCAATCTTGAATTCTTCTGACTCTGATAAAATATCGTCAATGCACTTACGTCATAACTTCCTGCCTTCTTCCGTCTTCCATTAGGTGGACCGACCTTCAAAAAAGTTTCTAGTCAGACTGGACATAATCAATACTTCCAAACAAAATTTAAATCAATAACATAATTTATTGCGTACAATTTCAAAACGGCTAATCATAAACTCGTCAGTGATCGAAATCTCCCACGTTTTTCTTTCATAATATTAAATAACTTGCCTCAACATAATAATTTTACTAACATTAATGTATTAGCATAAAAATCCGCGCACTAATGAAATATTGAACACAGGCCTTATTGTGCACCGCGCTAGGTATCCTGCAGGTACACGGCCCAAAGAGAACTAGATGCCCCATTGTACAGATAGATGAAGGTTATATTGACTGATTTTGTAGAAATACTGGATGTGCGATCATCAAAAGAGATGCTACACATAGTCAAAGACAAAATTCAAGCACAAACACATTGAAACTTATTGTTTCTTTCTTTGGTCAAAGAATAAACATTGTCATCCAACGTGGCAATGCTGCCATCCTTCTGGGCACGTTCCCAGATGACAACGACGCGTAGGAGTACTTTGACGCCTAAGTGTCTCTGCCTTATGTGTTTTTCTTTTTTAATAACATTTTTAGTTTTAATTTGGTATCTTTCGTAAATATTTTGTTCGTAATATTTGTAAATTGTTGACTTGTTTTGTTATCACTTGTTACTGGGCAAAGACTCCTCTCAAGTTTTGAGGGTCGCCACAGTTTGTCTTCAAAGACAAACTGTAGTTTCAGCGCCGCCACAGCGCTGAGTTTCATAGAGAATAGCAGTACAGGTCGTCTCGCCACCTTTTTGGACACGCCTCGGCGTCCTGTTTTCTAATAAAATACATTATTCAGCACATGACTGGTTTTCTCCGAACCGGTTGTTGGGCTGGTTTGCAAAGGTTTTCAATTAAATTTTTCATTATCACATATATTTTTTTTCTACGTATTACTCGTATGTCCTTGTAACAAAGCTTAGTGCTTATATACTAGTTAATATTTATTTTAAACGTAGTATGCACATATTATGTTGTAATTTTTTTTTTAATGATAACTTTAAAATTACGCAACACACCTTTTTTTTTTTTTTTTTTTTATCGTGGTAAAATCATCAAATGAGTCCTCCCACCCAGGGCAGGGCGGGAGGGACTGTCAGACTTGTACTGACTAAAATCCACGGTGTCCTTCACTAGCCCTTTACGTACCGGGGTCACGGTAATCCCTTGGTCCCGCGACCCCAGCAGGCATATGCATAATTTTTAAACACCTTATTTCCACAAACACTCACATGACTTCCTTATAACATCGAGCACATTAAAATTCGTCTTCCTTTTAATTTAAAAATTAATAATGATAACACCAGCAAACCATAAAATAATGTTGAAGATTTCAGGGTATTAGGCATATTAAACACAATCTACAAAACTCATATTATTACTTAGAAACATGGAACCATACTTAACCGAATGAAGCCACATCTAGCACGTTTAAATCCGCGCGGTTCTCTGCCACGTAGGCTCGAGCGGCAAAGACCTGAGGCCAAGGACACGGGTTCGATGCTCGGTGAATAACATTATGTTCACTGCACCCAGCGAACGGTGATGCATTGAAAAATTACAACGATTGTTTACAGCGCTGAAAAGCGATTTTATTGCAATATTGTTTAAGTTTTTTTTTTATATTAAAGCCTGCTTTGATTGTAATTGGTTTATTGTTTCAGGATATTTTAGTTACAATTAGTTTCGTTTTTGTTTTCAATATTATGTCTGTGTTTACATAGGTGCGTAGGTGTACATTTTCCTATTAAAGTAGACTGTATTGCGTTGAAATCGAATTCAGGTTCGAACTTTGGATGACACACTCGCGAGCCTGAAATTTTGCTACTGACCTAAAGCTTATAATATCCATTGCAGTTAGGTGACATTTGACATCGCAACATTAAAAAAATCGATTAAACTAAAAATGGCCCAAGCTATGTTTTCAATAAACTCAGCTGATCAGATATTTTATGTATTTAATTTTTATTTTAAATACAAAATATATTTGTATTCGTTCTCAATATATTTGTTTTAATACCTCCAAGTTGTAGATTATGACTGGTACAGATTTACAATGATCGGATTTTGACCTTTCGGCCGGTCAAAGACTTAGGTCTTAAGCAAATCAATGCCCCTTGCAAAGTTAGTGCATCCATGTATATTAATGTGTTTTATAGTCATTCAAGGCTGCCCATACTTGGTGATTCTCGGTATTTCGTCTTGGGTGCAATAATTATTATTTTTAACTGCGGTTGGTTGCTTTACGTGAGGTCAAAAGTTCGGTGTCCGGGTCAGGCGATGTCATTAGACATTTTCAAAAGTTTTTTAACTATGGATTTTTTTCTTGTTACACTTTTCTCAGTTTCTAAAGGCCCATTTACGCTGTAAGAAATTGCATGCAAATTGAATGTAAGTTTGACTACATTGCGGTCTATTAATGAGCAATGTATTAAAAACAATATTACTGTGTAGGTATCCGTATCTAGTTTAATTAAAATGTTGAGTACCCGATCAAATTTTTTCAAGTGGTTTTTCCTTACCTGCATATTAATGATAGTTATTTTTACACAACTGGCACAACAGCCCTTCTCGTAACAATAATTCTTAAAAAATAAAATTAGGGAATATTTAGGTGCTTTTATACGTGGTAAAATTATTGAATGAGTCTTCTCACATGGGCAAGACGGCAGACTTGTACTGACCGCGAACAAATTTTAAGAGTTGTGTTTTTTATTTTGTGTTTAAGAGAGTTCCCAAGTTGACAGCTGTCAATTTAAACCAATTTAAATTTAGTTTTCTTCCACTATTCTACCGATAGCTCCTGTAAGCTTGAACACAAATTTACGGGCACGTAGGGTCGTCGTACCGCCTATAGAGGGCCATCCCACGCGGTGTCTGGGCTGCATGTCTGCTGCTAAACGACCGAAATCGAGCGCTCGCCACTACTTCGGATAATTTCGGTTCTCGACCGTGGTTCGTGACATAGAGGCAGGTCATTGCGAGATGCAGCATTTGAAAAAATATTTTATATTCCATTTTTGAAATATAGAAAAAAAAAATACAGACAGAAATAAATATAGACAGTAGTGCAGTTGGAGAGTCGAATGGAGTAGTGGGAAATGTAATGGTTTCTGAGGATTGTATTGCGGATTCTGGTTTAGATAGTAATCTGTTCAATTATTTCTAGCGACCCCTTGGCTTTGCACAGGTGTAATTTCGCTATGTTACTCTAGAATAATGTACATTTCTACTGATGAATTTCAAAATCGGTTCAGCAGTTCCAGATATTACTTCCAAACAAACTTATAAACTTATCTCTTTACAAAAACTTTTAGACGCATCCCCTAGGGTTTTTTTTAATTTTTATATAATGGTCTCTGGTGTCCCATTAAACCTTGTGTAAAAATTCATCAAAATCGGTTTAGCGTGTATTAGATCTTAAGCTTATGAACCAAACTAACTCATTTTCGTATTTATATCTACTTTATTTAGTTATAGTTTTGGTTATAATCACGTAACAGCCATGACTACTACCAGAAATCAATTTATGAATTGCAAAGTTTGTCGCAGTGGCTGAGCGATCGACTGTTGCGTAGGGAGTTGCGGGTTCGATCCAAGAACGGACCAAATATTTCATGTTCTATAAGTCGATGTTCCGGGTTTGAGTGTATGTGAGTTTATTTATTTTGATTATAAACGCACCCACGTTATAGGATACATTCCTAATGCAACGAAAAGATTTATATTAGAACTTATCCAGCAATTGAATTTCAGTTTTTGCTATTAAAATTGCAACAGCCAAGATAATATTTTAATATTTTGATAATATTTTTGACGACACGTTTGGCGCAGTGGCTGAGCAATTGGACTGCTGCGCTGCGTGTCGCGGGTTCGATTCCCGCACGGAACAAATATTTGTATGATCTACAAGTAGTTGTTTCGGGTCTGGGCGTTTGTGTATGTGAGTTTATATGTTTGTAAACGCACCCACGATACAGGAGAAATTCCTAGTGTGGGGCAACGTTTTTTTAAAAAAAAAAAAAGAAAAAGAAAAAAGAAAAGAATATGAATAATAAACACTACCCACTAATTTGCACATTACGGCAAAGCGCCACTTATTTCATAATTAACTTTAAACGCTTCCTTATAGTTAAGAGGAACTGCGGCTGGTGATATAAAGTACAGCAGGATGTTGAACCTCATAGTCAGTAATTACGTCAGCCTCAGTCATAAGCAGTATAAGAGGCAGTTATATGTCATAAATAGTGGTGCCGTCAGAAGTGACGCATTCGTTGCTTGGCCACGAATTACACGGACAAGCAACACAAGAGTTGAAGCTACTGAAAAAACGTAATGGCTCAAATGTTCAGTCATTTATTTTCGAAATATGGGTAGTTCAAAAAGGGACAATGTATGCACGCTAGACGTAACACAAGTCGGATAACCTGAGGTTGTGTCTGGATTTTTATTGCATCATTAGAACTGCGGGTCGACGGCGCGTTGTGTTCCACGCGCGCCTCATGGAGTGTCAGCATAGTGACGGGGTCTGTAGAGGGCTAAAGCCTGCCGGGGTCGCGGGACGAAAACGATATTTTTTTTACAAACCTTAAGTATATTAACTTGCCCTGTTTTTACAGATAGTTCTCAAAATAACGCCGAAATTAACCAGGGTAATTCAGAATGTTGCAAAGTAGGTTTGTTTCTACCAAGTTTAATTAGTGTTGGGCTTACAATATCCCAAAAGATATCTGCACCCAGTAAAATGACAATGTCAGAAAGACTGAAGAACTCAAGATCAGCCAGCTGCAGATTGTGAGGTAGCTGTGATGGATCAATGCTCACAACTGGAAGTTTGTTGGTTAGTGGTATAACAAGATATGACACGTTGATACAAAATTTGTTCATTCGAATCTTATTTTTAAGGTTTATATTAACTTGCCCTGTTTTTTACCCGACTACGGCAAAGCCAAAAGGAGGGTTATGATTTTGACCGGTATGTATGTGTGTATGTTTATATGTTCCCTCATAACTTATAAACTACTTATCATTACTTGACAAATGAGGTGGCGTTAGAAGCGTCTCAGTTGTCTGCTGATTATAGGTGACGTGTCACCAAATCCAATATGGCGTCCTCTAGGGGATGTAAAGTCGTAACCGCAAAAAAATATATTTTCGCACAGTGTCCACATGGGAATCAAATTAAAGGGCTTGATGAGCACATTTGAAATATATATACATTATATAGCTTTTACTAGCTAATTTGCTGTTTCTAACAGTGTCATCATGAGTATCAAATCATAAATCTTAAATTCACAACTCAAAAATATACATATACCATAAATTACTCACTTCAAATAATATAACCCCAAAATAGTGTAAATAAAAAATAAGTTAAAAATAACCCAAAAATCGTCATCGTCGGCCATATATCACCACAAAGTCTATCTGCAGGTATACCATTCTCTTTTCAAATAAGTCCTGGCTTGCCCATGGGTGAGCGGAGGAGACTGTCAGATTCTTAATGGTTTAAAATCTACCGTGTTCATTACCTTTGCGTTCAAAGGCCACAGTGTCTTCGACCCGCGACTCCGGGCAGACCGCGCCGCGGCCTTTTCTTTAATCAGGATCAAATTATTATTAATTGGAACATATTTGTGTTGGTGATAGAGGGCTATTACTGTTAGGCTACTACTGTTTTCCAGTGGTAATGGTAATGGCTTATTCACCTCGATTTACAAGTCTTTATATCGTAAAATCAATTAGTTATGCGAATATAATGATTATGATCAGTTGATTTATTACGGGAGGTTGATTTCATCGATTGATTTTATTCCTGCGTCAGAAATAGTTTAATCACGAATAAATTAAATTATGGACGGCAGTAAAAAAGATTCGAGTCATTCTATACTGGTATAATTACTTGTGGTAATAATTTTATTGTGAGTTATTGTGTTTGTCATCATGACAGTTTAATAATTCTTAGATAAATGTGTTACTCTGGATTCTAAAAAGGTTAAAAAAAATACTACCATGAAGGTGCATTTTGGAATGTTGCGTGTCCCTGGAAAAGGGACCAAATCGAATATGAGCATGGGCAAGGTTATTTACATGGCTTACCATGCGCGGATCTTGTTCGGGACCTATAATGGCCTCGAGGTCCTAGGTCCGTTGATAGTCCTCAACCTTAATGACGTGGTCGGTTATTTGCGGCAAGAAAAAATCATCTCTCGAGCTCAACGCAACTGCAGCGACCGGCTATGTAATGATTTGATGTGCTGATGGCGTTTAGTTCCCTTTATGATATTGTCCGAGAGTTTTAAACACTGTGTAACCCATTTTACCTATGGATTAATACCACCAATTTTATTCTGACTTGCAAACTCATATTTAACCAAAACTTTGCATTATATTATTTCTATTTAAGGATCGTCTGATTAATACTCCGTCTCTGCTCACACCCACGCCGCAAGAGGGTTCAATAAGTCTCCAATAACTCACTTTCAACGATTCTTTTTAATGCACACCCACACATTGTTAAACTTATGGTCATGTATATTACTTAACTGTATAGATTTTAACATTATATTCATAAACGTATTAAAGCTAACGGCAGATAATGATGACTGGGTTCACTTGGAGTTAAGGTACTCTTGCACTGGTGCGTAAAAAAGGTTCAAATCAAATCAAATCATTTATTTCAAGTAGGCCAATTACAGGCACTTTTGAATTGTCAAAAGACATAAAATAAAACTAGTACTAAAAATAGTTATGGTGCTACAGTCCCAGTCACAAGACATAAAAACTGTGAAAGTACCGTAGGTGATCATTCCAAAGCGTAGATCTCTATGGAGAAGAATGAGCAAGAAACTCCATGGACACTCTTTTCCAATCGCCAAATTTTTAACAAAACCTTTGTTACATCATTCATCTTCAGATGGTACATTATGTGAGAAGGATGTGGCAAGTTAATAGTGTCCATAGTAAATATAAAAAAAGACAATTCAAAAATAAAGTTATTTATAATTACAAATTAAAATTGACCATGGCAGCTTAGAGATGATCAGTCCCAACTTACAGGTATTGCAAAATAAAAAGGATTGTGGTTGTTGAGACATACAGATGCCAGCACAACAATATCACACAATCTGTCCCCCTGTCGAACACGAACCAGTGCTGGACTAAGTGTACTGGACACGTAAGCTGGACCCGAATCGTGTGCTGGACCCGACCCGTGTACTTGGACCAAGTCCGTGTACTGGACCCGAAGCGTGTACTGGACCCGAACCGTGCTCTGGACCCGGCCCGTGTACTGGACCCGGCCCGGGTACTGGACCCGACCCGTGTACTGGACCCGACCCGTGTACTGGACCCGACCCGTGTACTGGACCCGACCCGTGTACTGGAACCGAACCGTGTACTGGACCCGGCCCGTGTACTGGACCCGAACCGTGTACTGGACCCGAACAGGGTACTGGACGAGTGTACTGGACCAGGCCCGTGTACTGGACCAGACCCGTGTACTGGACCCGAACTGTGTACTGAACCAGAACCGTGTACTGGACCCGACCCGTGTACTTGGACCAGGCCCGTGTACTGGACCCGACCCGTGTACTGGACCCGAACAGTGTACTGGACGAGTGTACTGGACCAGGCCCGTGTACTGGACCCGAACCGTGTACTGGACCCGGCCCGTGTACTGGACCCGAACCTTGTACTGGACCCGAACCTTGTACTGGACCCGACTCGTGTACTGGACCCGAACCTTGTACTGAAACCATCCCGTGTAATGGAACCGACCCGTGTACTGGACCCACCCCTTGTACTGGACCCGAACCATGTACTGGACCAGACTCGTGTACTGGACCCGACTCGTGTACTGGTCCCAACTCCTGTCCTGGGCCCGAACTGTGTATTGGACCCGAACCGTGTACTGGACCCGAACCTTGTACTGAAACCATCCCGTGTAATGGAACCGACCCCGTGTACTGGACCCACCCCTTGTACTGGACCCGACCCGTGTACTGGAACCGAACCGTGTACTGGACCCGAACAGTGTACTGGACTCGAACCGTGTACTGGAACCGAACCGTGTACTGGACCCGAACCGTGTACTGGACCCGAACCGTGTACTGGACCCGAACCGTGTACTGGACCCGAACCGTGTACTGGACCCGAACCGTGTACTGGACCCGGCCCGCGTGCTGGACCCGAACCATGTACTGGACCAGACTCGTGTACTGGACCCGACTCGTGTACTGGTCCCAACTCCTGTCCTGGACCAGAGCCGTGTACTGGACCCGCCCCGCGTACCGGACCCGAACCTTGTACTGAAACCATCCCGTGTACTGGACCCGAACAGTGTACTGGACGAGTGTACTGGACCAGGCCCGTGTACTGGACCAGACCCGTGTACTGGACCAGACCCGTGTTCTGGAACCGAACCGTGTACTGGACCCGAACAGTGTACTGGACCCGAACCGTGTACTGGAACCGAACCGTGTACTGGACCCGAACCGTATACTGGACCCGAACCGTGTACTGGCCCCGAACCGTGTACTGGACCCGGCCCGCGTACTGGACCCGAACCATGTACTGGACCAGACTCGTGTACTGGACCCGACTCGTGTACTGGTCCCAACTCCTGTCCTGGACCAGAGCCGTGTACTGGACCCGCCCCGCGTACCGGACCCGAACCTTGTACTGAAACCATCCCGTGTACTGGACCCGACCCGTGTACTGGTGACACACCGTGTACAGGACCCGACCTGTGTACTGGACCCGACACGTGTACTGGACCCGACCCGTGTACTGGACCCGACCCGTTTACTGGACCCGACTCGTGTACTGGTCCCAACTCCTGTCCTGGACCCGAACTGTGTATTGGACCCAAACCCGGGTACTGGACCCAGCCCGTGTACTGGACCCAAACCCGGGTACTGGTCCCGGCCCGTGTACTGGATCCGAACCTTGTACTGGACCCGACTCGTGTACTGGACCCGAACCTTGTGCTGAAACCATCCCATGTAATGGACCTGAACCGTGTACTGGACCCGACCCGTGTACTGGACCCGAACCGTGTACTGAAACCATCCCGTGTAATGGACCCGACTCTTGTACTGGACCCGACTCGTGTACTGGACCCAACTCCTGTCCTGGACCCGAACTGTGTATTGGACCCGAACCGTGTACTGGACCCGAACCGTGTACTGGACCCGAACCTTGTGCTGAAACCATCCCATGTAATGGACCTGAACCGTGTACTGGACCCGACTCGTGTACTGGACCCGAGTCGTGTACTGGTCCCAACTCCTGTCCTGGACCCGAACTGTGCTTTGGACCCGAAACGTGTACTGGACCCGGCCCGTTTACTGGACCCGACCCGTGTACTGGACCCGACCCGTGTACTGGACCCGACCCGTGTACTGGACCCGAGTCGTGTACTGGATCCGGCTCGTGTACTTGACCCGACCCGTGTACTGGGCCCGACCCGAGTACTGGACCCGAACCGTGTACTTGACCCGACCCGTGTACTGGGCCCGACCCGTGTACTGGACCCGAACCGTGTACTTGACCCGAGCCGTGTACTAGACCCGAGCAGTGTACTGGCCCCAACCGTGTACTGGACCCGAGCCGTGTACTGGACCCAAGCCGTGTACTGGACCCGAACCGTGTACTGAAACCATACCGTGTAATGGACCCTACTTGTGTACTGGACCCGACTCGTGTACTGGTCCCAACTCCTGTCCTGGACCCGAACTGTGTATTGGACCCGAACCGTGTACTGGACCCAAACCCGGGTACTGGACCCAAGCCGTGTACTGGACCCGAGCCGTGTACTGGATCCGGCTCGTGTACTTGACCTGAGCCGTGTACTGGATCCGGCTCGTGTACTTGACCCGACCCGTGTAAGGACCCGAGCCGTGTACTGGACCCGAGCCGTGTACTGGACCCGAGCCGTGTACTGGACCCGAGCCGTGTACTGGACCCGAGCCGTGTACTGGACCCGAGCCGTTTACTGGACCCGAGCCGTGTACTGGACCCGAGCCGTGTACTGGACCCGAGCCGTGTACTGGACCCGACCCGTGTACTGGACCCAAACCCGGGTACTGGACCCGGCCCGTGCACTGGACCCGGCCCGTGCACTGAACCCGAAGCATGTACTGGACGCGCGTCGGACTGGACCCGCGCATCGGACTGGACCCGTGCATCGGACTGGACCCGCGCACCGGGCTGGACCCGCGCACCGGGCTGGACTCGCGCATCGGACACAAATTAAAAATTGACGGCACAGTTAGCGCAGTGGCTGAGCAATTGGACTGCTGCGCTGCGTGTCGCGGGTTCGATTCCCGCACGGAACAAATATTTGTATGATCTACAAGTACTTAGTTGTTTCGGGTCTGGGTGTTTGTGTATGTGAGTTTCTATGTTTTTAAACGCACCCACGACACAGGAGAAACTCCTGGTGTGGGGCAATGTTTTTTTTTTTTAAAAAAAATATATATCTTTTCATAAGTATTGTCCGCCCGTTTTGATTTTGACGTTAGCTACGTTCATATATCCGTATCTGGACCTGTGTCTTCGGTAACGGAAAGTAGACCCCCTGCTCAGAGCTGCTTCAGGTAAAATTAAAGTCACATAACAATACTATCGAGAGCTTACGCACCAGTGGGTTGCTGTCTTTACCAGCGGCCCACGCTCATATTATAAATTATTAAAGGTCTACCACTCCGAGAGCTGTATTAGGCCGATCGTTACCTCTGCTGATTGCATGAATGTCTCGGTATTATAACTTGCATAAATAGTGTCTCTTCGCTGAACATAATAACTGTGTAAATACCTTGAAGTTTTAATTGTTTGGAGTTTAATTAGAACATGGTATTTGGATTCGTTGTCGCTTTACTATGCAAATTGTTTTATGTAGATACTATTTATGATATTTTGTTGGTGATTGAGAATTGAGATACGATTGTCTATTCATCGTTTTCCTGCTCTTATCTCATTCTTGTTTTTGGATCGGTACAACACGTTTTCTTCTTCCATTTTACCTTATTCGACGTAACAACAGTTGGGTTTTAGTAAGAATCACTCGAATTAGTAATATAAAGATACTAAGAAAAAAATCTACAGGCAACCAATTTACCACTACATTATTTTACGTGCATATTTACAAAAGAATATAATTATACTATATTTTACCCTTATTTTTAATGTCAAAATGTGTAAAGTTCATCGACAAACCAACGTCAGTCGGTATGTGATATAAAAACACCGTGTCTGAAGATTTATGCGACCAATATTCCAGGGGGATGCAACTCCGGGGTGGTTTAAAAATGTATTAGAAAACTTGTATGATTTATTATTATTGCATTAGATATGTTTTTAAGTTGTCTGTATCGTTTTAGGGTTGATTCGTGAGAATTTGTTAGTGTTTGGAAAGGCAGAGTGAAGGGTTTTTTCTTCTAGACTTTTACGCGTTTTTTTTTATTATGTTTTTTCTTTTGCTCTTTCCTACAAGTTTTGACCTTTGGGTGACTGAGACAAAGCCTACGACGAAGCGAGCTAGCCAGAAGAAGTTTTTTTTCACTCTAACTTTGAAGAGATGATCTCTATTTTTCAATTGGTTTTGACAATCAGCTCTTTTACATCATCAAATTGATAATATTAACTGTCACACTGATATTTCTCTGTCTCACTGATATTTCTCTGTCTTTGACGTTTGAGCTTCAGATGGGGAATGGCCTTAGAGCTGGCTGGCAATTTGGGTAGGTGGCTGAAATCTTATCTTAACTTCTCCAATAATACCGAAGCACAAAGTTGAAGTCTTGAGAAGCGGGAAGTCCTGCTTCTTCCCAGTGTCATACGAAAATACCAACCAAAAATATGGAACTTTGACGTTAATTTAATGGAAAAAAATTAGAACCTCGTTCTTACACAAGAGACGCTTTTTCAATTTTCCATACAATAAACGCGGTAAATTATTCAAGTACGCTGTAAATAAATTACAGAAATCTTGTGATAAGCACTCGGAATACAAATACTGCGTTGTTATTTTAGAAAAGCTGAACTGCTGGATGTATGCATGCTCAGCAACATTTAGTGTAGGGGGCGAGTAGATAATTATTATATTGTATTTTTTTTTTACCGTGGTAAAATCATGAAATGAGTCCTCCCACCCAGGGCAGATCGGGGGGGACTGTCAGGCTCGTACTGACTAAAATCCACGGTGCCCTTCAATAGCCCTTTACGTTCCGGGGTCACGGTAATTCATACAGTACCGCGACCATCATTGTGTTAAAATAATTTTTCGAATATTTGTCTTTTATAACCCTGTTAATTCAGAAGGATAAATAAGGTGGAATGAGACAGACCTCTAAGCAGAGGTATAAATACTAAATCCACATTTAGCCTGTTGCCAATAACCTGACAATAATCTCGGCCCTCAGGTTACTAATTGCGTATTTAAAAACCAAAAACTCTGACTGACCTGGGGATCAAATCCAGGACCTCATAATCAGTGGCATGAGTGTCCAATAGACCTACGAGGCAGGTTGTTAGCTTTTATTTTATAAACGATCCCACCCCCTTCCAACTTCCTTATCCACCATCTGTTGAGTCAAGCAACAATAATATAAAATATTAACATACCCGTAACCACACAATATTGAAGCGAAAATTATAATCAAATAGAAAACAATAGAGTAGTTATGAGGTTTTTTATTGCAGGTTGTTAACCCCGGGTCGACTGACAGTAACCTCTATGACGTTAGTCAGCCGGTGTAAACGATTGTCGTTGTAAATGTTTTTTAATGTTATTTGGGTGACTGCCTCTTTCGTCTACTGGCAAAGACTGAGCTGGCTTAGCATTGATGCTCTTTTTTTTTTTTTTTCGTGCTAAAATCATCAAATGAGTCCTCCCACCCAGAGCAGGGCGGGGGGGACTGTCAGACTTGTACTGACTAAAATCCACGGTGTCCTTCACTAACCCTTTACGTACCGGGGTCACGGTAATGGAAAAGTCCCACGACCCCGGCAGGCTATGGCCCTCTACAGGCCCCGTCACTATGCTGACACTCCTTAGCATTGATGTTCTGGGTTCAAGATCAAAATAACAACCAAACCACTACAACTCATGTGCGCCAGCATCATCAGTGGTGACCACCAGAAGCACCGAAACAATGAAGGTCGACGGTGTCTCGGAGAATGATTTTAACTGTCCTGGATCCTGCAACAAAATTAATCGGAAAAGAATGACGGAGGTGAGAGAAAACTACGTAAACTCCACTTCCCATATCAAGCAGGAGACAAACAAAATGAGGACATTTACAACTGGGGTAAGCCCAGTTGCTTAGCACCACGGATATAAAATATGAAGCCTAAAAGCGTGTCAGACTTCTACGGACGATTAGTACACCTTGTTCCTTCGGTAGTCCTTTGCATTCTAGGGCCACCGTATCCTGCTTGAACAGTGCCGTGACAGACATACTTCTTCATTAGATTCATTTCACATGCGTAAATACATAGAATTGGGTTCTACAAATTAAATAAAAAAATCTTGTTTCTCATTATTTTTGACTCAATCTATATTCTCATGCACTGCTCTAGATCTAGTCTACAGATTTAGGTCTAGGTGTGTAAAACAATCATAAAGATTATAGCAATTAGTAATTGCAAAGCAGTTGGTATTAAACTTGGTATGAACACGAAGATTGCTCATAACTTGGATTGTGCAGGTATTAACTTATTTAATGATTTTTGTAATGGTCGCAATTGTAGTTGTTAAGTTTAATTGAAATCATTAAAGTTCTCTATTATCGTAAATCATTGCTGTACACTATTGTGATTTATTTATTTTATACTCTAAGCACACAAATACACAGAGGTCATTTTTTTGGTTTCTCGAAGTCTTTAAACATATCAACCAATACTGATGCTATGACACGAGTATCTCGGATATAATGGTTGAGAAATTTTAAATACACTACTGCATGTATTTTAGTTCTAATCTTAACACAATCCATTTACAAGAAAGAAGTCTTAAAATCAACGCCAATTATAACAAGAATTTAGTGATGCCAGTGATGATTAGTGATGACACTCCAATAAATTATCGTTATCGATACTCCGCATGCTCGGGGACAACGTATCGACAGCCGACAGCAACACGAATACAATTTGTAAGATAAAATAATGTTTTGGGTTGCGAAACATTGCGTCACGAACCGACCGAGAAGCATGATTAAACTTGCAAAAGCAAAATACAGCCGAGTAAAGGTTAGTCGGTGGTTAGTGTTGGAATACGATGTCGATGAAATTAATGTTGAATCAAAATTTCCGTCCATCAAGGCTTGTTTATTTCTGAAGTTGGTTTTGTTGAGTTTCAATTAGTGCTGTAGTTATTCCAAGTATTTTATTATTAAATATGAAAGCTTATTCAGTATTCTATTGCTTATATCAAAATAGTTCCGTTGTAACTATTTTATAACGTTAATTACGTTTTATAGTTTAGTATTGACTACTGATAAACCTTTTATTCATAAAGTTCAATGGTTTTACGAAATGTATAGTCTTCTTTTCAGATCTTGTTAATACAAGTATTCTTTAAGGTACAATTTATATAGAATATTATTGGTAGGTATGGGGTATAAGGTACCATTTATTTCAAATACTGTGTATTTGGTAATAATACTGTGCAATTTAACATTAGGAATCGTATGCCAAGTATCGATGATTCTGTTTATCGATTTATCGACCCTCTGACATCACTAAAAGGCACGGTACCGATCATTGTCAATGGGTTCGTGATCAAAATATACGTATCCGCTTATTATCTTAATAATTTTGTATACAATCTCGAGCGGCTGACTCATTTTTGAACCAGCCAAGGTTTTATGCCAAACGATCTGTTTTTAACTAGGCAATGGTTGTTTTACGGTGTGATTTTTTATGGTGAGTCGTTAAATTTAGTATTGATGGTTATGATGGCATGTTTCGTAAGGAGTGCTTTTTAATGTGTGGCCGATTCGTAGTACAGTAAAAGGTACTTAACCTAGCTTTGAACGTGTCATGTGTGGGGGGCGTCTGGTGAATTATTTATGCGTTTAGTTGTTTTTGTTGTTGCTCCAGTTGTTACATGTTGTTTGGTTCAGAATTCTTAACTTTCCTATTAGGATTGACCAATTTGTAAGTAATTATCAATACCTATTTTGTTTTACATTATGTCCGATGTCCGCAAGGGTGACAGATAAGCGTGGAGAACTGGCGATCTCATTATCATATCGTTGTTATTAATTTGCTTACAATAATAATTTTCCGTGAAAAATTGACAGCATCGTGATTAATTTTCTACGACATATTTGAATTTAGTGGAGAACTAGCATCCTGTTGATAGAATGCAGTTTATAGACTGAATCTATTTTATGCACTGTATAAAATCACCGTCAACAGGGTGAGGTAGGTACTATAAGGGATCGGTGTGTGAATTAAAGAAGTTAATCAATAATTAAAATATATTCAATTTATAAGACGCGAGAACTATATCACAACTTTTTTTCCACAGAAAATTCTAGACATTATACTTTGCTTTTTTAATTTCAAACTTGTTTGAGCGAGTTGAATCGGCCTGTACTCGTACTGTATTTACAAAATAAGCTAGAATCTATTTTTAAGGTTTGTTCACGCCAATAAAACCTTCACCAAGCCTTCAGCGACCGTGTTCTGAAGTCTTAAAACCAGGCTTGTGCTAGTTAGTGAAAGAGACAGAGTTATACATGTCGTCTAGCGCCACTTTGTTCACTCACTGGAACAAGCCTGGTTTTAAGACCTCATAATACGTCGTCTGGTCGGATCTTTAGCGACATTGGCTGGTAAAAATAATCATCGCAAGACCTAGCCGGTGATACTGGTGATCGCCAACATTATTTTCGAATTTAAATTGCACGTTACTGTTCACTTTTAGCAGGATTGGAATAGACTATTCTTCAGATTACTTTCATATTAGGTAATACTTTATGAATTTTGATTCTTTTAATTTGATTTCTATGTATATAATTTTGAATGTACGCATAGGCTAAAGGTTTGTCCATATAAATAAGTACCTACCGTTGCCGTATACCTACATATTTAAATGATTTAAAGAATTGGAATTATAACGAACTTTTAAACTTATTATCTGTAACTTATTCATTGCATCCCTTTAATAACATTTTCACCAACTTCGTGAACTGATTTCTAATAATTGTGCAATTTGTATTTATTAGCACGTAAATCTTCAGTGATAGCGTCAATCTTCTACTATCGCAAGGATCTAAATCCTTTTCCTATCGAACATCACATTTTCAAATAAACAATGACGTTACGAATTCAAACAATGATGAATAATTTCGAATAAATACAAGTGGGAGGAGCGATAGTCCAATGGGTACAGCACCGATCTCTAAGTTGTGGGTCGTGAGTTCGAACGCAGTAGCTGCCAGCAAACGGACGGAGCTATAAGGCCAAACGCCTGCCGGGGTCGCGAAACTGTCTTAAAAAGGCGCAGATACTCTGGAACGCAAAGAGCATGTGAAGAAACAGGGTGGTTTCAGGGTGTTAAAAGTAGGTAACGAAATAGTGATGACTTTAGACTTTTCTGCACATTGCTCGTTCACTACCAGACACTTTTTTTATGGTGGCAAAATCATCAAATGAGTCCTCCCGCCCTGGGTGGGGCGGAAGGGACTGTCAGACTCTTACTGACTAAAATCCACACGTGTTTCTTTGGACGCCCTTTACGTTCCGGAGCCGCGGTATCCTGGATTAAGAAAATATCCGCGACCCCACCAGGTATTTGGCCCCGCAAGAGGCCCCGTCGGTGACGCGTCAAACACTATGCGCCACCGACCCGGGCTTGGTCCTTGGTCGGACGGCGAGCTTATCCATAACTCACCGTCCGCAAGCCCGCTCCGCCGCTGTGCCCTCTGCTATTCAGAGGGACACGTGTTGGAGCGTCCACCCGACAGGCTATTCGCATACGGGCAAAGAGACCCCTTAGGCACACAGTGCCTAAGGAAGAGTTTTTGCCCGCATCCCAGGGTGCACCGGCCCGAAAAACTGGTCTTCCCCCCGGACGTATCCGAGAGGGAACTCCAGTCCACGGGCGCACGTGGAGGTTTCCTGTCTTAGCACCCCCACTACCAGTCACTTACTGCAACTTACAGTCGTTTTGATCAAAATGCGCGATGTAGAGCTACAAGGTTTGGTTGCATTATTGGTGCGTAATGTACCTGTTCCGACTTGTCGAGCGGGGACAAGTCACGCATAACCAATGACCTCGGGTCTTGGATACTCAGAGGAGTGTCCACTTTAGTTTTAAAAACACGTTAAGTGTGAATCATTGTTATGCTAATTTTATTTCTACATTAATTTACGATTTGCCAACGTATAATAATATTCTGCGGTAAGTGCTACAGTGCGTAATTAATAACAAGTTGGTTTACGAATGCATAATTTTATATGTCTGTCTTTCTTGTTGTGAACTTCAGACAGTTTTTTCATTAGAAAATAGGTGTTGTATTTTTTAGATCCTTGTTTTTTAAAAGACCAATCCTTCGATGATGATGTTTCAGGTGTTAAGTCTTTTGTCTTTACAGCTCCATGAGCTCCCAACTGATTCTTTTTTCCACTTTGATCCATGTTGGTAATTTCACCTGAGTTAAGAAAATTAAAATAGCATTTGATGTTGATCTATGGGTCATTCAGCAGCTACTTTTTTTAGAGAATTGTTCAACAATTTTTTAATTTTAGTAATAAGACGGTTACTGTCTACAACACTGTTGACTGTAGTTGACAGTTTTTTTAGACAAGTGTTCGATTTTTTACTTTTTTTTTTGTAGTAAGTTGATACAAGTCACATACATGTGTATCCTCCTAGACCCACAATAACTATCTACTCATAGATAACACATTTTTTAAGATGGTAATTTTCATTGAAATCGGTCGAGCCGTTTCGGAGGTGTGCAACCACAAATAGCTATCGTGACACGCTACCCTAGCCGACAAACTAATACCCAAAAAAATTTGCTGGACCTTTTAATGATTTTGTGATTTTGACAACCGTCCTGATTTATTTCATAAATTATGTTTCCTGTTATGATAAATTATTATTAAATATTTTACTTACGAAAGAGATTTTCAAACAAATAAACAAACGGATGCAATTCAAGATTAATATTTAAATGGCAACTAAATCACCTCATTATAACTGTCCAAGTAAATTATACCTACAAGCTGTCAGTACTCGTAACTCAACCGCGATTATTGCGGAAATGACACCTAATGATACATACAGAAGTCATAAATTGACCTTTAACGTTATAAACCTTCCACCATCTTTCGAGCCCTGACTCACCGATGTCCGTTACCAATGACTAAGAATTAATTAAATCTCCAGTTACCGATAATACAACTCGCAACAAAGCAAATTCAACCACATTTATTAAAGAAAAAGATTCAAAATCGATCGATTAAAGAATGCCGTTAACGTGTCACGAGGGATCAGAGAAAATCGCCTCAATTTAGGATTCTGTTTTAGTTGTAACTGTGGTTTTAAATTATTTTAATGATTTGGGTTCGATAGCCTGACCTTAAAGCCTGTGTTTATGTAAAAGAAATTAATTTTAAAAGGTTTTTTATTTAAGGTAATTTTAGTGTGATCACGAATAATCACGGTATAAAATGATGTTTTGGCGCAGAGTGCGCTGTTGTTTGAAGAAAGTTTAATCGTGTATTATTATTTAACTTCATATACATTTTAACTTCACTGGCTTCAAAAATGGAAGAGGATATCAATTCCAATGTTTTTTTTTTCGTTGTTTTCAATACTTACACAGAGACTTTACATAATTATTTTTATTCCCCTTCTATCATCGCACATCTAGACGCACGGCAAATTACCATCCTTACCTTATTGCTATTCCACCAATTCGCACTAAGCGCTTCCAAACGTCTTTTATAATGCGGACAGCGAAGGAGTGTAACTCTCTGCCTGCGACTGTGCTTCCGAACGCATACAATCCTAATCTCTTCAAAGTTACAGTGAGCAGGCTTCTTCTGGGTAAACTCGCTCTATCGTCGACCTTGTCTTAGTCACTCCTGACGTAGACTAAGGTCAAGAGCAAACTCATTGAACATAAAAAAGCCTATCCTCTCTAATCGCACGTCATTTCCCTTGATCAACTGCTACTTTCATCCATAAAATATGTTAGAGTTCATCTTGTGAAGATCATAGCTCCGCCTAGCCTGAAAGAAAAAACCCCTTACGTTTGCTGATTCTGGCTCTCCAATCATCGTTTCTACTACTAATATGGTCTGCCCATTGCCACTTCAGTTTGTTTACTTCTGTAGGCTATGTCCACTACGTCAATATCTGATGAAGAGTTTCAGAGTGGGGTAACGGAAGTCTTCAATAAATGTCAGAAAATCGAAAATAATGATGACGACAATCTTTTCGGAGTCAGAAGGGATCTAGTTGATCGATTACAAAGATAAAGGTGTTACATTTACCCGAGAATATTGTGAAAGGCAGCTGCCCGAAAATATGAAGTTTGAGCTTGTCCAGAAAACTGTTTGCAAAAAAAATGCTTTTGACAGTTTCAGCGACTTTTTCAGAAATTTTAAGGGTTTTTGTTTAATATCTTGAGAAGGCCTTTACCCACTTTAAATTTAGGTCACACGCCTCTTTTTTTTTTTATCGTGGTAAAATCATCAAATGAGTCCTCCCACCCAGGGCAGAGCGGGAGGGACTGTCAGACTTGTACTGACTAAAATCCACGGTGTCCTTCAATAGCCCTTTACGTACCGGGGTCACGGGGTCACGGTAATCCCTAGGTCCCGCGATCCCGGCAGGCTTTGGCCTTCTACAGGCCCCGTCACTATGCTGACACTCTTTGAGGCGCGCGTGGAACACAACGCGCCGTCGACCCGGGCATGGTCCATGGTCGTTCAGCGAGTCGCCCATTACTCGCTGCCCGCATGCCCGCGGCTACGGTGGCCGGAGATCGTCTTGCGACGTCCGACGCCGTGGGCGTCTACCACTGCGGCTGGGGTAGAGGGAGGACGCTGTCCTCTCCCTCAGGCGGCCCGCCTCCTCCTTCACGAGCATGACTGCTTCGCAGAAGGAGGCGACCGCTTCCCACTCCGTCTCGCCCCGCAGCATGGCCTCGACCAATGCCGGGCGCGAGAGGTCTCCGCCTATCGCCGTCGTGAGGACACGGCGGTGCTCTGCCCAAGCGGGGCAGTCCTGCACCGTATGCTCCACCGTGTCCTCCGGACGATCCTCGCAGTGGTGACACCCAGGCGTTTCTTCCCTCCCTATCAGACACAGGAACCTCCCGAAACTTCCGTGTCCGGTGAGAACCTGCGTCATGCGGTAGGTCAGGACGCCGTGACGCCTATCCAGCCACTCCTCAAAGAGGGGTCTTACCGCCGCGATTGCGGCGTGCCCGGTCACACGCCTCTACTGACCAAGTGAAATCATAGCATCAATAAACATAACAAACATATTGCAATGTATTACAACGTATTACTTCTTCAAGGAGACATTCCAAATCCTGACTAATTATCAGACAATGCGCTCGATAAGCTATCTTGTACAGCAGTCGATAGAAATAATGCAGAAGTGGCCGGAATGACGTCATTCGATGTTTTATCTTATCTCAGGGCAATTGTGAGCTGGATTGGCAGACATTATGGCGATGTTTTAATCAGTAGGTATCTTAAGGCGTAGTTTTGTTTTGAAGGATTTTACTTATTTTCTGTTAAATTTCATCGAAATCGCTTCTTCTATCATTTTGCCGTACATTCCTTTACTTTTTTTGTATTTTTCTAAGCTATAAGTACCAACTTACATACTTCTATTACTATTATTAATCGCCATTTCTATCCGTGGTGTTCATATTGTCTACACCAACCATTGTCTCTAAGGGTAAAGAAGATCCTGCTCTGGACGCAGGATTGTCCGGATCGTAGGACTGTCTGAGTCGTAGGACAGTCTTAAAGGTTACAGAGACCCTGGAATTTAAAGTCAAATTGAAGGAACGGTGGATTTAAGTCAATAGGTACTAGTCTGACAGTCCCTTTTGCCTTACCCAGGGCGGGAGGACTCCTTTCATGATTTGATTACTTATAAATTACCTACGAATGACTCCTTACATCATTACTATCTTTATCTTGTACCTACCATAGTAAACATATTTTAAGTAATCTTATATATAAAATAAGATGAGGAAAACTGAGCAAAAAAATTAATTTTATCTGTGTAAAGTTTAATTACTATAAATATAAATAAGCGATAAAAAGCCTACGTGATGAATCTGGCATTGCATGCTTTAGTTTTGATTGATCTCTTGAACCTAATTATCGTGGAATGAGTAATTACTGTCACCTTATTTCTATTATCATGTTCTTGGAGTAGCTATGACCTAATCCTAGCTATCTCTTTCTGATTATTTTCTCAGAAATGTTCTGAATAAAATAATCTTCTTCCGTTCAGTTTCAACGATGTTTTGTCTTTAATTTTAGTTCTTAACCTATGAAATTGCCATTTTGTATGAAAAAAAAAATTAAACGAATATTGTTAATGTATTTTTTATTTGTATTAACCGACGTAATCACCCATGCAATCAATGCATCTTTGCCAATGCAGTGGCAGTTTATTGATGCCCTCTTTAAAGAAATCAGCTGTACGGGAGGTAACAAATTCTTCAAAGGTATTTTGTACTGCCTCTCGGGTATTGAATTCTTTTCCCGCCAATAAGTTATCCAAATTCTGGACCTACTCCAAATCTGGAGTAACCTATAATAAATATGTAGGTAGTTTTTCTCTTTGCTCAGAAAAACGGTATTAAAGGCTACCTGTAATCTGTAATAGGGATCCTACTTGCAGTGGTGGAACGTGGTAGAACTCACCAGACCCTGGACCACGACCACCATCCGCCATCGGATTCCAGTGTCAGTTAATAGTTTGTCTTCTGTGTTCTTCCATTTTGAGTCTCATCTTCTGGGCCAAATTGGGGCCAAAAGCAAACCCGTTGAAAAAAACTGGCCTATATTAAAAAAAAATAAACGACATAAAAATCATGTCTGGTGTATGGGAGACCCTTTTTATTCCTATTTCTAGTAGATCCTATTTGTTATTATAGCGGCGGCAGGAATACATCATCTGTGAAAAAATCAACTGTCTAACGTGCATAAATGGACAGTGGAATCTTAGTAATAGTCTCATTTTAGCTTTTGGGCACGGAACCCTACAAAACCAAACATTGTGTGGGTTGATGGATGTCACATGTTTTGTTATTTTGCTTCGAGGTCATACCTGTTTCTTTACATTTTGTCGAACTACTCAAAATATCCTGCACTATCTTCGAAAATAGGGAACCTGGGAGGTTCAGAGAGTTTTTCTTCTAAAATTTTGATTTGAGGAGCTATCGCACTGAATTTATCAAGGGTTGTCTGTCTGTCGGATGTGTCAGAGAGAAAAAAATCACATTGGATGGGTTTAGGTCTAGACCGATTGATTTGAATTCCTTTTGGATGAATTTAAAGTCATTGATAACGTTGTCTACGTCACCTCCTAGAGTTCCGTCATCTAAATACCAAAATAAATTCTCCAGCACTTAAATATGTTATCAAAACAGAGAAATATTGAATTTGATATAATATCTGCGCATGCGTTTGTTTTTGTAATGAAGATAAGTAGTAAATGCCTACGTGACGCTACCGGCATTGCACTTCGCACAAATTATGTTATTTTCATGGATTGACTACTCTTTTTGCGGTGTTTCCGTAGAATAACAATCATTTATTGGTCGAACGATTTATTGATATAACATAAGATTTCTAAGCCAACAACTATTAAAATGTAATCAGATTAATTAATTATTTGGTACGTAAAATTGTCTTTGATAATATCTGTGATCTTTTTTTTTTCAGCTTTGCTACCGTCCGTATCTTGGTGCAAAATCCAGCACTCAAAGTATACATAGATAATCTAAAATATTTTTATTTTACATTGGATGCTTATCAAATACTCAAGAACTATACTTTCGATTATCTCCGGATATGAATCACGAAAAATGTACTTAGGTATCTTGTCACTTGTGCTAAAGTGTAAACATTCTTCACAAAATCTGCTTACTTAAGTATGTACTTTACATGCAAAATATTAAAAATAAATGTAATGGAGGGACGAAACAATTGGCGCAGTAGTTGAGCAATCGGCTGCTGTGCTGCCTGTTAGGTTTCGATTTCCGCACCAAAAGAAGTATTTTTTTGAGCTATAAGAAGCTATTCCAGGTCTGGATGTTTGTGTATGTGAGTTTAAATGTTTGTAAAAGCAAAAACGATACAAGAGAAATTCTTAGTAGGGAAAATTATTGATAAAAAAACTGACAATGAAAATCCCGTTTAACACTTTCGAGTACAAAACCCTTTTTTTTTTAAACGTGATAAAATCATCACATGAGTCCTCCCACCCAGGGCAGAGTGGGAGGGACTGTCAGACTCGTACTGACTAAAATCCACGGTCAGTGTCCTTCAATAGCCCTTTACGTACCGCGGTTACGGTAATTCGTGAGTCCCGCGACCCCGGCAGGCTTTGGCCCTCTACAGGGGGCCCCGTCACTATGCTGACACTTCTTGAGGCGCGCGTGGAACACAACGCGCCGTCGACCCGGGCATGGTCCGTGGTCGGATAGCGAGTCGCCTATTACTCGCCGCGCCTACGGTGACCGGAGATCATCTGCCGACGTCCGTCGCCGTGGGCGTCTACCACTGCGGCTGGGTTGGAGGGAGGACGCTCCTCTCCCTCACGCAACCCGCCTAAACTTTGTGATAGAGAAAACATCATAAATTATTGACGACGCCAATAATATTGCTTCCGTCACCCCATTTAGATAAATATCCACGTGGGGTCAAATCACCAATTTTGCGTCATCCAAATCTCGACACTACGTGACTTATATCTTGTAGCCATAATTATCAATCTGCGGTTACATAAAATAAGTACCTACCTGACTATAACATAGGTGTGTCCTAATGTAATTTATATATTGCACCTGTTTAAGCAATTATCTTAGTAAATAATGTACTTAAACATTATCAGTACTTAGAATTCATTATTTATTTATTTCATTCATTTATATGATTCAGGTGCTGACTTCCGTTTGGAATTACTTGTGTGTAATTCTTATCTCAGATACAAAGAAAGGGAAAGGGACGACGAGATACTCATTGCTCGCCGTCCGATCATGGACCAAGCCCGGGTCGACGGCGCGTTGTGTTACACGCGCGCCTCAAAGAGCTGCCAGCAATCTTACGGGGCCCCCCTTAGAGGGCAAAAGCCTGCCGGGGTCGCGGGCCTGTCTCATCAGGTAACCGTGACCCTGGAACGTAAAGGGCTATTGAAGGATAACCTTGGATTTTAGTCAGTACAAATCTAGGAGGACTCATTTGATGATTTTACCACGTTAAAAAAAAACAAAGAAAAAGTAAAGGTGCATTAAAAATTGTTGTTTTTTTTTTATAAGTTGTATTTTAATTCTCTTTACTCTCTAATAGATGTCCCCACTCTTCATTTATTTATTTATTCATAACTTGCTAAGTAAGAATAAAACAGGTTTTTAACAAAAGAGAAACGATACATAAATGTATGGATGTGTGTGATTAATAATTTCAATTTATATTACCACTGTTGGGATCCAAGCCAGGCCTCTCGACTAACAGAGAACGTTAAAAAAAAGTAGGTTCTCAGTTCGACCTGTATGTATGTTTGTCTGCTATAATCTCGCGTTTGACAGAACCAATTTAGTTGCAGTTTTCACCAAATTATTCTAGAGAAGTTTTAAGTATATAAGTAACAATAATGGATATCACATGATGTTGTTCGCATGGATCTGTTTTTACTTGGATTGTAGATTTTCAAAGACGCCGATTATACAAAGATTTTAGTTGAATATCTAAACTAGAAAGGGTAAAATAAATAAAAGTTTTTGTAAATAAAGGAATCGTATTCAACTTTAATTTTTAGGGTGACCTTTTTTAATTTTTTTTTTATTGAATCTGAGAGTCATGCAAAAAATATAGTTTACATTTACTTACGCCTTAAAAGTTTTTTTTTTCTTTTAAAAAACACGTTACCTAACTAGAAATTTCTCCTGTGTGGTGGGTGCGTATGTGAATTTAAATGTTTGTAAACATATAAATTCACATACACAAACGCCCAGATCCGAATCCAATACTTGTAGATACTACAAATATTTGCTCCGTGCGCGAATCAAACCCGCGAAGTCCAATCGCTCAGCCACTGCGCTATCCGTGCCGGTAACCGTGCCGTCTAATTTATTAAGTAGGTACTTTATTCATCCACCATCCTTAATTGACTGAAAGACAAACTCCGATTTACTGCTCCATCGAACGTAACCTAGAAAGCTAAAAGACGTGAAGATGACGATAACTTGGAGCACTGAGGATAACGTTGTAACTCATAATACAATACATGGGATGGGGCTGCGGGCCATCAGATGACTATTGAAATTAGCGATATCTCAGGATCAGCCCGACTCATTGAACCCAGGAAAATGGGGCAAATGGAACTGATAGCCCCATCGTACGCCAGGCGACGCAAGTCTCCGATACTTTACGACTTTGGTGTCAAGGCAATTATCGAAATACAACCACAGAGGTTCGTACAAAGGCCACAGGCACGCATCTATAGATACCAAAGTTGTAAGGTATCCGAAACTTGCGTCGCCGGGGCTTACAAACTGGGATAAAGTAAATTATAACTACATACTTCTGTCCTTTATTTCTTCCATGTCCTACTTATCTGCCGTGGTGAGGTTCCTCATGGGTTTCCTCAACCCTAGGAAGACGGTGAGGCATATCAGACTCGACTGTGAAAAACCATCTTGGTTGTCCCTCATATCAGGAGCCAGCGGAAGTCGCAGGTCCAGGAGTGTTTGAACGTTATGAGCTATAATGTATAGAAGGAACACGATGAATTTCAGTCAGTATTAAAATTAAGTAGTAGTACTGACAGTCCCTTCTAATCCACTCTGGGCTGAAAGCTTATTTATCACAAAAGGGGGCGGGGGCATCGAGATCTAATGCGACCTCGGCTACCCTGAGCTGGTGGCAGGCTTCTTCGTCACACTCGTAATTTGTCCTCTATAATAATCCTATTCCTATTTTTCTTGTGCATGGGTAAACGTGATAGACGGGGCCTAAGTTCGGTAGGAGTAGATCGAAACTCCCGAAGCGCATCCTCCAATGCGCACCTCAATCGGACGTCGCACTGGCTACTTACCGTGGTAACCGTGTCATCCTCCTCTACAGCAGGAAAAGGGTTAAATCGCGGCGGGACCGTGTCAACAGTTGACACAGCTGCCACGGTTGGTGACGGGGTTGAGATGATACGGTTGCTCAGTACCTCTGAGCGCAGCCTATCAAGTGCGGCGTCATCTGTTGGATGACGTTGTATGACCCGCACCTGATCCGAAAGTCGTTGGGCTGAGACGTTAATAGTTGGTTCAAGATCCTGAAATAGAGAAAGCATCCCGACTCGGTATGCAGTGAGGTTAGTTCCCCCATCTGTAGACCCATAGTATGCGCGCATGACGTTTTCATTTATGGACCGAGTCCATCGCATACGCTGCACACAACCACCGGTAGCGGCCCACCCGGCTCGGGGCCGGTTGGCCCCTAAGTCCCAGGCTCCTCGGTGGCCGATCTCTCCCCTACCGACGACGTACAGGTGTTGGCGACGTCGGCGAGGAGAAATATTCGTCCCTCGAGCTCGACGCAACTGCCGCTGCTGGTGACGTAGGTAATCCGGTGTCCGGCGGCGGCGAGGCGGAACTGAGCGACGACTCCGGGGTTGGTAGACGTGCGCGTCGTGAAGCTGCTCTCGTTAACATCTAGTTTCATTCAATTTCATTACATTTTCTAATTTTTCTTTTCCTGGCATCCGTCATAAATCGTTTTTACTCTTCGTTTCCAATATTTTCCAATATAAATAAATATTTATTTTTATTTTGTCCGGTCACGGACATTTTAAGGAAAATCTATATGAATGCTTGGAAAGTTTCAATAGAAATGTTCATAAGTTAACTGTAAAAAATATGATAAGTAATAAAATTTCGTAGAACTTGGGTACTTACATGTAAAAGTTATTGTGAATTTTATTAATAAGACGTATATTTATTAGAATAATTTAAATAATGATTTCTGAGAATTATGTGAGGAACCGTCACGTATCCGATGAGCAGTTGGTATTTGGGATTTTTTCCTCTTTTGAAAAGTAAAGTCATATTTATTTTAAGGTGTATCAAGGTCTATTAATCACTATCAAGTTACACTTTAACAAAGTTTTACCTAAAGTAATAAGTAATTCCTATTACACTGTCGGTCGCATATCCGCCCAAGGTGGAGCGGAGGGGACTGTAAGACTTACTGACTAAAGCCCACGGTGTTTCTTCATTAGCGTTTTACGCTCCAGGGTTAACGGTTAACAGTCCCGGTTGACAGCCCCGCGACCCCGGCAGACTTTGGCCCTCTAAGAGGGTCCCGTGAGAATGCTGATAGCAATTTGTGGCGCACGTGCAATACGACGCTCTTTCAACCCGGCATGGCCCATGATCGGACGGCAAGTCACCCATTATTCACCATCCGAATGCTCGTGTAATATTTATACCTAGATATAATAAAAACATTAGGTAGGAACGTAATCACCACACAACAACATCAATTATAGTGCAACAAATATTAACGTCAACCCGTTTATGTGTCAAGGATAGATAGAATCGCAGGTAAACAATAAAGCTGGCCCATTACGAGTGGACACGCCTCTACGTATTGTCGGCTGATGATTTGCATTATCTGTGGTTACTGGTTGGTTAGACGATTAGTATACTTATTTACAGATCTTTAGATTAGCACTGAAAAAAAAATAGTAGGGATAAGAATAGTACCCGTCGAGTCAGGTTAGGTTAGGTAGCCCACCCAGGGCAAGGCAGGAGGGACTGTCAGACTTGTATAGACTGACTAAAATCCACGATGTCTTTCAATAGCCCTTTACGTTATACATATTTTTCCTATTCCTCCACTATTCTGATTAATTTCGTTTCAGGATCCGAGAAAGGTAAATTCATTCTCCGGGACACGTCGAGCTTCATTGTCTCGGCGCTTTTCTGGTGGTTACTACTGTTGATTCTGGCTTTCAGGAGTTGCAGTGGTTTGGGAATAGTGTGGTGGGTTTGTCCAAAAAAAACCCTTTACGTTCCAAGGTTACGATATCTCGTTAGTACCGTGACCCGGCAGGCTTTGGCCCTCTAAGGGGACCCCGTCAATGTGCTGACAGCTCTTTGAGACGC
Source organism: Agrotis puta (assembly GCA_943136025.2). Lineage (NCBI taxonomy): Eukaryota > Metazoa > Arthropoda > Insecta > Lepidoptera > Noctuidae > Agrotis > Agrotis puta. The sequence continues at coordinate 16,038,993 of OW964183.2, read as the reverse complement.
GCGTGGACCACGACGCGCTTTTGACCCGGGCTTGGTCTATGACCAGACAGCGACTCGCCCTTAACTCACCGTCCGCATGCCCGCGCAACTTTTATATAATTGAAACATAAACCATCCAACTTTGACATCATCCAGAGATTATCTCCTCCTCTTTCACTAAACATTATCGAAATGAAAACCTTTACTTTGGTAGGAATCAACATTGGAATTCTAACTTTGGAAGCCTAAACAGTGCGTTGAAAATACAATAAAGCTCTTAATTTAAGCATTCAGTTAAGTACCGCGGACTGTTAATGAAATCGGGTATACATGTCTTTGCTCCGTTTAAATTCGAGCGGCGCAATTAACCAGCGTTCAAACTGAACTACGAACACACGTTAAAGTTTAACTGCATGTCTCATAAACTGCTTCAACTGAGCTGGAGATACGATTGTTTTACTAATTACTTCACTATAGGTTTATCGATGCTTTGGAGCTTTTGTTTGGAATTGAATTCAGTAGTTTAATGTAAATAGAAACGAGCCAGACTAACAGTAGTTCGCGGGTATGTGGAAGTGGCCTTCCTTCGTAATGGTTGACTTGCCGTCCGATCATGGACCAGGTCGAACGGGCGTCGTGTTCCACGCGCGCCTGTAAAAGCTGTCGGCAATCATGTCTCGTCTAAATGTCGGGCAAAGCCTCCCGGGGTCGAGAGACTGTCTTATCAGGTGACCGGAATCCTGGAACGTAAAGGCTTAGAGGAACAGTGTATAAGACGGGGACGCGTGGTAAAATAACACAACACTAACGTAGCGCAAGCGCCATCAGGACGTCATTTTCAGGCGGCCATTAACAAATTGCGTCCTGTTGGCGCTTGCGCTACGTTAGTGTTGTGTTAAGTTTGCCTGAAGTGTGTGATTTCCGATCATACCTCGCGTCCCCGTCTTATACACTGTTCCCTATTGAAGGAACACCGTGAATTTTAGGCAATATGAGTCTCCTCCCGTCCCGTTCTTGGTAGATTTTATGCTTTTAAAATGATATCTTTTGTCAACTGTTGGAAAAGCGTGCATATGACTTCGCTATATCACACCTTCACTGTTAATTTTGTCGCAAAGTTTGTGGGATCGGGATAGATGATGAGCATGGCATTTTTTACAGATAATGCAGTCCATGCTTTATATCTAAGGTTCCAAATTGCAACAAACAAATCGCGCTAACTTCACTCTGTACTTCGTAGGCGCAGAACTGAAGTGAAGTTAACGCAGTTTGTGTCGCTGGAACGCGCGAACGAGTTGAAATTTTTTATTGATATTTTAATTTGGGTGATTTTTTTAATTTATTGTGTCTGTAAAGTAGTAATAAGTGTTTGTATACCTGAATTACTGCTAATTGTGTTTCTTACGGTTTGTGAACTAGGGAATCTAAAACTAATAGTGATGACAATATTGTGTGTGAATGTTTACCGTTTTTCTGGATTCAAATTTTGACATCGTTACCGTGAGTAACTTTATTTACCCTACTATTCTAACAACGCGCATTCATTCGCCATATAACAAAAATACAACCGAAACGTCTTGTCCGATTCAATTTCCTTTTTCCTTATATTTAGTAAGTCGCGTAGTATTTTTCAAGCTTCTACACCCACCTTCCATTTTTAAAAATAAGAATGTAGACGCTCAGCGAAGTGAGCACGGGTCAGCTAGCATAAACATAATTTGTCATGAAAATTGAGATCTATTATGTTCGAAAGACGACTCGTTTTCCAATAAAACCGTATGACGGAATAGTCATCACTTGGTTCTGTATTTATGATAGTAGCCCTGCAGTGTTATTCCGTAACATGTCCGAGCTCACTTTACCTAAGTGGGCGTGCAAATGCGGTATTTTTATTTTAATTTTGCAGATTCTAAACGACACCAAGATAAATTCTCTATGTTCGAAATTCGAACGGTATCACATTTAAATACTAATAAGTAAGACTTCTTTTAAAAAAAATACTTTGTGTGTCTTGTAGTTTTTATGTGTATAAGGGGCCGACTAAAATACATAATTCTAATGTTTTACGATGCCTTTCGATTTAATTAATGACAAACATTGAAAACGGTATGTTTAGATGACTCGTTCATGTTTTTTTTTTTTTTTTTTTTTTTTTTTCTCTTACTCCACCAACAAAGCTGGCGCCTATGTATAACAACCTCATTCATTCCAGTTCTCACTTTTATGCTTCTCGTACTATCATTCTACATACTATATCTTTCTTGCTTTCGTCTTCTTTCGCTCTTATGGGTGGGATGCCCATATATACTATCTATTCTTCTACTTTAATATGTCTTTATTTATTTTGGGGGAAATAACCTTTTGCAAAAAGTTTTATTCTTTTGTTTACATTTTAGTTCATTTATACTATCTTACATTTTTAACTTATAGTAGACTCGTTCATGTTGAGAGGATGAGTGAAAGGCGACTAACAAAAGAAATATATAAAGCAGAGGTGAGTGGTAACGCCGAGACAAGAAGCCTTAAGAAGAGTACACTGACCTTATTGGTGAAGTGCTTCAGAAAGATCGTTTGGGAAGTACTCGCAATCGGCGTGCGTGTATGACTGGTACTCTTTTCAAGAGTATGTGAGGATCGTAGCAGGTGGCCCTCTGTAGTTTCTACCTATCTTCATGAGAAAAGGGGGTGACTTTATGTATTTAAGTAATTTAATTAATAATGGCGATTAGTTGACTCTTCACGTGACCAGAAAGCTGGCCTATTTCTAGGCCACGGAATCAGCATTGCCATACAACGTGGCAATGCTTAAAACAGCTTTCTGGGCTGTGTTCCCGTTGACAGCGATGTGGTGTATTCTTCAACGAATCGACACCCTTTTTTTTCGTGGTAAAATCATCAAATGGGTCCTCCTACCCAGGGCAGGGCGGGAGGGACTGTCAGACTTGTACTGACTAAAATCCACGGTGTCCTTCACTAGCCCTTTACGTACCGGGGTCACGGTAATGGGTACGAATCGACACCCTTTGAATTTTTTTTTATCTCTTTATCTTTTAAATTTTTATTTATAGTTTTTATACATAATATTAGTATTGTTTTATAATGTTTAGTTGATAATTCAATTCTTGACATTATTAAAAATAAAATGCGATTGAAATAAATGGTTTAGTAATTCCTTTTTTTTAGTAGTCCCTGATTCTCAGCAATGAACGACAAGCACACGCCAACAGTAAATTAGCACCGATCAGCAACACGTGTTCTCTTAACAAGTTAGCTAAAAGTACATAATTATGATAATGATATTAGTGTGAACTTAATTTATACTCCGAGCATGGAAGAAGGGGGTATTTAACTATGTAATCAGGTGTTATCTTGTAATAAGGCCCATTAGAGTGATCAATCTTTGAAGTTAAATACACTATTTAGTTCTGACTTTTTTCTGGATTGCTTAACCCGATTTTAAGATAAAGAGTTCTTTTCTTTGTAGGGATTAAAATGTGTAACGACGTCTTTTGAATTTTACCTTTACATTCTGTACCTATTTGCAAAACGTATACATAGTTTTGTCTCAATTTTTAATGTTAATATTTTTAAACTCGATCCTTTGTAGATTTAAGGGTAAGATTATTTATTTTGTAAAATTATTTATTTTGTATGTTATTTCTAGTTTGATCACCAAGCTAGCCGATTTGTTTTTTAACTTAAAAACTTTTTCAAAGATTGTTTTTTTAAGTAACGTTAAAGTCTGGGGTCGCGGGACCAAGGGATTACCGTGACCCCGGTACGTAAAGGGCTATTGAAGGACACCGTGGAATTTAGTCAGTACAAGTCTCACAGTCTCTGCCGCCCTGCCCTGGGTGGGAGGACTCATTTGATGATTTTACCAAGATAAAAGAAAAGTAACATTAAAGTAAAATACATGAATACTTTAGTTTATATCACTGTTGAAATGGATTTTTTTTTTGTTTGTGAACAAAACTTTATATAAATTAAATTAAATAAACCAGAGCGCCTCTTAAATCACAAATCGGGTACCTAGCTAGGTTTAACTAACATACAAAAATCCATTTTACAAAATAAAACGTTACATCCAAAATAACACATGAGAGAAAACAGCTGTGCAGATATATTTACAAACAGAATTTAGTTCAACCACAGAACATTACTCAGTAATAAAATGCAACCATGTTCGCAATGCATCCCGTGATATATTTAACTAAAGTGCGAGCCATTTTCAATATCCTAATTTAGATTTACCTACTTAATTTTTGCGGTTGATTTTTACTATTAATTTAATAAATAAGTGAGGGCACAGACTGGCAAATAACCAATTCTAGACTCCGCAAACATAGCAATCCATGTGCACCACACGTCTGTGCATTTTACTGATGTCATTGCATGGTGTGTATGTGACACTCACCATAGTCGATACTCGCACTATTTTTTTTTCGTGCTAATATCGAAGCACGAAACAAAATAGTGTGTACCAACTGAAGATACGTGACAACGATACAAACTAGGTTGTGTACTTGAAATTTTAATGAACTACTTTTTTAATTTCGCCCATAATTTGTCTTCATTTAACTGTTGTATGTTAACAGATATTTTAGTTATACTAAAACTACCTATAAGTACAAAAAGTCAAACCTACATACTCGTACATAAGTAATACGCAATAAAGTGCAATAGATCTGCGCGCTCGCAGCGCCGTCCGCGCTGATGCGGTCGTTTGCAATGCGTTGTCCCGCCATTTCAGCCGCCATATTTACCCGCGGTTCGTCGGCCGGGCGTCGCACCAATGGCCTTCACCTCGGCCCCAAGGTCCCTTCCCGGAACAGACGGTGATGATTAATCATCGTCATGATCTGCATTCGGACTGTTTTGTAATGTTTCAGCTTTTCAGAATTTGTGTTTCATAGAATCTTGTCTTTAAATGTTGCAGGAAAATAATGTTCTGCGTTGTGGCCTCAGTTTTTATTTTGCGTTCTATTTCATAGTTGGTACTTGTGTGTGTACTAGGTGAATAAAAATAAATAAAGAAGCGATTAATCACAGTATTTTCTTTAAGTTTTTTTTGCAGTTTTTTTAAACGTTGCCCCACACTAGGAATTTTTCCTGTATCGTGGGTGCTTTTACAGACATTTAAACTCGCATACACAAATAGCCAGACCCTGAACAACTACTTGTATATCCTAAAAATGTTTGTTCCGTGCGGGAATATAACCCTCGATGTTTTATATGTCAGTCTTTCTGCAATACATGTAAAACATAATTTTAAAAATATATCGGCTTGAAAAGGGCATATTTTCTAATCACCAATTTGATGGTTACTGCTTTGGTAACGAAATATCTTCAACAAATAGAATTAAACAATAATCAAAAAGTTTCTTTGGTCGTGATGGTAACACCAAAAGATTCAGTCAACATCTGTGCCACAAGCTCAGAAGTCTCGATTCTAAAACATTGACGCGTCCCTCCCAAACCAACACAAACTTCGTAAACAGACGTGACCAAACATATTTGATCTCAAATACAAGTTACAGCCACGTAAAGCCACAACTAAATATTGTAATAAAATAAACTTTCACGCAAAAACTACTGAACACATTTGGATGAAAGGTACACAGATAATTTATTAATTGTATTACTTAGGATATTTTATATCTTTTATTAGTATAATGTTCGAATTTCAATGGGCGAAATTGGCGGCAACAGTCAGTTTTGAATAAATGAGCAATTATTTAATTACTCATTGTTACACTTCAACCTGGCGTAAAACCACGAACAATTGGCGACTCCGCCATAGTTACTGCGTATCATTATGCCATGATTGGCAACAGTTGGCACCGCTAGTGACCTTGGCAGGTCCCTATAAACCACTCACCTTGACCTGGCCGGTGATCGCAAGGTCAGTGTCACTTGGCAACCGATGGAGGCATGGCTAGGAAGCGACGCTTGGACATTAGAATCTATTGCTGGGGCCGCACATATTTCGTAAATACGAGAACAACAGCAACTTTTCATTACCTGGGACGCGCCTCAGCAGATGAGCGAATTATTTAAAATATTTCAAGACATAAATAGAGGTTTTTAAAACATAATTATATTATTTCAAAACATTATTAGATTTGAGTTTTTTTTTTCTTATTCATATTTAGGAACGATGTCCTAAGTATGGATAATACAGATTTTATTTTTAAATTAGTAGTTTCGAAGTAGTTTTCGATTTTATGGGAATACTTTACCACCAAGATTTTTAAGGCGCGCTTGTGCTCTCTACGTAGACCATATACACGTCCTCGGGCGTTGCCACTTGGCGAAATTCAATGTCAAACATGCATTGTAATGGTGATGTTGACTTATGCGGCATGCTCTAAAAATCTTCTTATAATTTATTCCAGGCCGATTACAGTTTTTCGTGAAATACGTGTCGCTTTAGCGTGTAGCTAGTGGCCAAGAGTTAAGGGACACAAGATAATTTAACTTAGCCTGACTATCGTGGCTGGCTCGTGTCGTTAAAGCTATGCTAATCCTAACTTAAGTTACAGTTCATGTTAATGGGTTAGATTCTGTGGAAAATTGTGGAAAAAGAAGTTTCGAAGTCGAGCTAGTTTATTGTAGGAGAATATTTAAAAAAAAGGATCATCTAGAAAATTACTTTTTAAAAGTGCTGTAAGGAGTCCAGCGCTATCTTTAGAGCAGGTTAGTTGGAAGTCGCAAAATTTACATTTTTCGATATATATTTTGTAGGTACTTATTCCACTCTATGATTTTCTCCACTATTGTTAGGTGAACATTTAGACCCGGAACTTTTAGATTATACAAATATTTGTTCCGTGCGGGATTGAAGTCGTGACACGCGTAGCAGTTAATCGCTAGTCACTGCGCCAACCATGTAGACAAAATGTTATACGAAAATGTATTAATCTGTATATAAAAGAACAGGGTATGGTCACACTCAACTACAGCGTAAACCGCTAAACGTGTAACCTGAATTTTGGACGGTAGTTGCAATTTATTATGTAGATGAGTACTAAGAAGGGATTTTGCGAAAATCCACCTATAAGGGGGTGAAATCATTTAGGGAGGGTGACCGGGCATTTAAATTCACTGAGTTCGAAGTTACTGAAACACGCGCAGACGAAATCGCTGGTGGAGTGCTAGTTTATGATAAATCGCACAAATTGTCAATTGTGGGATTTTCTCAACAGTTGGGTTTTCAGTACAGTGAACCAAAAATAAACAACAGCTTTTATCATTAACATTCACTCAGTTCTTAAACGGAAAATTCTAGATTTTGTTGAAACATTTTAAGAATTCCATTAAAGTCTAATTAGCCGTAATTTATTCAAACAATCAGCAGATCTATCTTTGACTGATAAGTTTTTCAAGAACGCTATTATCCAAGAATTAGAGGTCAATGATCCTTTATATGGAATTGTATTATTTTAGTTACTTGTTGTCGAATTATTTTGATACTTCCGCATTATAATTAAAATGTACACTTTAAATCTTTGAGCTTTGGCGGGACAGAGGTTCTCGGGGAATCCCCCTCCTTTCGGCTCTTGCCACAGAGCCTCATCAGCGAGGTTTGGGAAAAATAGATGTTTCCCTGGCTCCTCGTAGGAAGAGAAATGAAAGACAAGAACAGGAACTAGAGCTTTATTCAAGAAAACATTTCTTTGCTATTTTTGAGTCTCCGATTTAGTCACACTCTCTATTGAAGAGTCTCGAGCGATCCTGGCTTGCTTTTCCTCATCAGAAAGAAGTCGCCTGAGCTGCTTCCTGAAGTCTAGATCCACGGGTTGCTTTGTCAGGTCCCTCATAAATCTGTCACCTTCCGATGACTCCGTGGAGATTCTTCTCCTCCCTGAGGTCGGGGGACACATGCTGGCTCGCTCGCCCTTGCCCCCTCTGGACTTTTCGAGGCTTGGGCCCTCTTCTACTTTCCTTTTCTTCGCTCCCATCCCCGCCCTTGCTGGTGGAGGGGAGGGCCTCCTTTTCCCTTCTTGGAAACCATTCCTTCCGGGACTTCTACAAGTCTCTGACATGGTATATTTGTGAGGAAACTTAAATCAATAATATGTATGTAAGTCCCAAAGCGTTGCCAGAGGCCTGTTGGTTTCCGAAAGTGGCTTAACTAACTCTGACACCAGAGGGTGGCCATCATAACACGACAAAAAATAAAACGTTATGTTTCAAGCTATTATTATTAGTATTTAAACGTCTGTCAATTTGTCGTCTGTGAATCTGTAATGAACTGTGGTAGTGGCGAGCCAAGTGTATCATAGTAAAATGGCCTGCACGTCATGTTTAGCGGGGTTGTCTGTTGAGGTAAGTGCGACCCAAGAACGTAAATAGCATATGGATTTTAATAAGTTTCACAATCCCTTCTGATCTACCATGGGGTCTGAGGGACTCATTTCATAATTTTACCAGCCGAAAAAAAGGGTCATATTTGCAAAATGATGATGATTTTGATTGCTATTAAAGTTCTGTGCTCTTCAAGACGACTTCGGACGAATTATTGTCACGTACACACTTTCTAAATAAAAACCAACTTTTCGTTTTCTCGGAAGAATTATCAACGACTCGCTTTTATGCAGGCGTGGCTCGTTGACAAATTACTTTGACAATCCTCTCTGAAGTTCCCTTTGATGTAATAATTTGTTCTAAAAATCAATTATCGAAGCATATCATAATCTTTTGTTTGAGCACCTGTGAAATGTTTTAAGAATTCTTCTGTTTGAGTCAGATCAGTGGAATCCTTGTCATTGTTGTTAAATGTTTGACGTCATATTATGAGGTGGCGATCGATTTTGTTTTTAGTTTTTTTTTTTCTTGTTCATGGTACTCATTTTCGTGTGTTTTTATGGAATTTTATAAAGAATAGGTTCAGGCTGCCAAAATTTTTAAAATTGGTTTGATTGTTCTATTTTCAATTTACTTTTTTTCCATTTTGATGGCATAGATGCCACGCCTTTTGTCTATCCTATCGTAACACAGCGCATTTATTAATCCTAGTGTTATTTTACGAAACAGACCATTCGAATGGCAATTCGGAACAACATTAAACATTGAAATCTTAGATCTGATCCGTTATCTAATTGCACTTGAGATTTGGCGTAAAATTGAGATGCCTGCAAACATTCATGATTGCCTACTGGAAGATTATTATCAAACTTCTTTTCTACCTCAATTTAAAAAGTTTTTTTCATACATTAATATGCAATTTGGCGATAACATTTCAAATGCGGCATTGTTTTAGTATTACGGTTAAAAATAAAGAAATTTAGTATGTGGGGTGTGAATCAGGCCCAGACGATCTGAAATAGATTTTTTATCCATAATATTATAACCTGATGATTACTCGGTCTGCTGGCTTGAATATCTAATGCGAATAAACAAAGATTAAACAGATATGAAGTGGAACTGGTTAGGAAATCAGCGCTGAAGGTTATTTAACTGATCCTTTTGAAATTTGTCTTTTATTCTTTGCAGGCAAATTCGAAAATAAATTAAACCATTGGAAACATAGTACGGAAATAAATATGTGGTACAGTACAATAGTATCCCGTCTAAGTCTTGTTCTATTCACCTATAAACACAATCAGAAGTTGCTGTAGGTATCGTTGTAATCGATAGATACAAATAATATGTTATTTAGGTATACTATGCTCATCATGTTTTATTTCGAGTTTGACCGACCTTACTTTCTCGTTAAATCTAAAAATAATCCCTGTCTGGGAATAATCAGCCGTATTTTTAGACTTAGAACGTAGTAAACAGAATAATAGAAATGTACAAGATTGACATGTGTTTTTGAGCATCATTCGATAGAACATCTGTTAAAATGTCTATCAAGCGAACGTTTTTCTTTTGAAGGTCGCGAAAGCTTTTCATTTTTCTTTCTGAGTTAATCTTTCGAGACAGATTTACTTCAAAATGTTTCAATGCGTCCCTTTTTCATTTTGCTTTTACCTGTTGAGAATTCAATTCTTTCAAAATAATCCTATTTGCTATTGCTTCTTCTTGAAGTCTTATATAAATTCATAGCTCATCGTTTCCAATTTCTAGACTCAAATATAAAATTTATTCAACACTACGAATTTTATTTTCAAATTCAGCTCTAGCTGAATCCCATTGTTGATCAATAGCCCTATCAAATTGAATAGCATCATAATCTTTTATGTCTATCTTTAAACGTACAGGAATCGGTTACGCCCGAAAAACAAATGTTAGGATATTCGTTCCGAGTTTTTAGAATCTGACTTTTATTGGTCCCAATTATTTTTAGCTAATTGTGGGGCTGCGTTGAAAAGATTATGGCATAATAGCGGGGCTGCGCAAAAAAGGGCATGACTGAAGTTTAATTTTAATTTGGGTACGGTTCAGTTCACTTAATTTAAAAAGGATCTATACCTTATACCAATAATCGCGGTACCCTTTTTTGTGAAGATTTTTTTCTGTTTTGTCCTGATTTCTGCTGGGGTCAAGCAGCTTTTCTTATGCACTCACGACGACGATGATTCATTTATTGGTGCTTCCAGTTTTTTTTTTATAACCTTGCTGTAATTGAGTTGAATTTATTCTTCTTTAACGGTTCCACTATGAGTCATAGGTGTTTTAGTTCAGTTACTTTTATAATGTTTCATTATTTTGTCATGCTCTTGATAGAATAAAATTGAAGGGAATTTCATTTCAAAGACACATATTATGGATTTTGTAGTATTCGTTAAAAAAAATGATATTCATTTGTCCAGCCGCGTTTGTGCAGCCTTTTTATCTAATTTTAACATTACATTTAGAGAAGCTTCTTGATCTCATTGCCTACAAATATGCTTTGATAACGAAAACATTATTTTTTAATCAGCTACAATTATACGTCCGAAATTGTCTGGACATTTTCGGACCCTTTGGATCCCTTCCGGACACACCCAGCTATCACCATGTGCATCGTAAAATATAAGGTAAATTTTTGACATAGTGTCGAGGTTTTTGTGTGGACTTTTCTTAATTCGAAATCATGATTAGCATTATTGGACCGTTTAGTCCACTCTCGACCCCTCGACCCCTAAAAAAAGATTAGCTCTTTGGTTTCCTCTCAACCCCTAAACATAGTCCACTCTCGGCCCCTAGGGGTGAGAATGAATTTTCATACAAAGGTACGTTGAGTCCACTCTCGTCCCCTAGTACGATAATTAATATTTTGGTGCAATGACGTACTAAGGGCAAAATTGAGGAATTGATATTTAAAAAGGCTGCCTCGTCGGTCTAGACTAGGTCCCTCGCTCGTCGTTTCACCCTTTCTTTTTCGTTATTCGTTATATTTCTAAATAAATTATTGTTAAAAAGGACATGATGTTTTTTTTAACTTTGTCCCGTACTTAGAATCTCCTGTAACGTTTATAAACATTTAAAGTCGCATACACAAACACCCAGACAACTACTAGTAAATCATAAAAATTAAAATAAATTATTTTTATACTTACCTAGTTTTAACATTAGTGTAATTTTTATTGTTTGACATTTGTAATTTTTCGTTCTTTGACATTTGTAATTTTCATAGTTTGGCATGTGTAATATTAATAGTTTGACATTTGTATTTTAATTTCATGATATTTTCCCATTGTGACATGTTTAAATGATTGCAATTTATTATTTAATTAATTTAAATTATGGCACAACCTAAATTTGCATGCTGAATTTATTAGGCGGAATATGAAGTAGTATATAGTACAATATTGTATTATGAGATCTGTAAGCACCATATTTCATGCAAATAAACGATATTTATTATTATTATATTAAAGTATTTGCTGCATGAATCGCAGCACTCGAATGCACAGTCAATACTCTAACCGTGCCGTCTAATTTAGTTAATAATTATAATTTTATTCGTCTACTCCATCTTATTAACATATTTATTTTTCTCAACCTTTTATTATTTTATCCTGTGCAATATTTTTCCCCATTGCATCGAGTGTTTACGTTGTAAGTACTAGACGGTAGAGTTGAAGGTTAAAGTTCGATGCTCGTGGTCAATGATACCCAGTGGGCGCGACGTCTACCTTAATGGGATTAGCAGAGTGTGTGCCCATTGGAAATGTTTTCATACTTATATTATTTTCATAATGAAGAGTGGTATCTTTTCCATCCAGAGCGAGGGAACTTCCACTAAAGGCGAGAGGACTCATCTGATGATGAAGGTGGTAAAAAAAGGGTGGTATTTTTCTCGGGACTGTTTAAGAGGGTTACCGTGAACCTAGAACTTAAAGGGCAATTAACGGTACAGGGTTTTTTTATCGTGGCAATATCATCAAATGAGTCTTTCGACCTAGGTCGGTGCCGGAGGGACTGTCAGACTTGTACTAACTAAAATTCACGGTGATCCTTCAATAGCCCTTTACGTTCCAGGGTCACGGTTACCTGATGAGACAGTCTGGCGACCCCAGCAGGCTTTGGCTGTCGGCCCTCATCGGACTCATCTGATGATGAAAAAAGGCTGGTATCTTTCGCAAGACTTTTTAAGTAGGTTACGAAGACCTTCGAACTTAAAGGGCAATTAAGGGGTTCAGGGTAAGTCTTTAGTCAGTAAGAGTCTGATTGTCCCTTTCGCTCCATACGAGGCTCAGGAATCATTTGATGATTTAGCTACTTAAAAAAGCCATAAGCTCCTGCTACACTGAACTGCTTTTGTGTGTATAATAATCATACTATGAATATCACCATCATCATCAGCCTAAAATGCTCCCACTGGTACACGGGCTTCCTCTATGTGAGGTTAGAGTGGGCCAGAATCCACCGCACCGGTGCGAGTTGGTCGATGTCACATGTCTTCGAATTTTTGGTTCTAGAACAAGCTCTTTTCCTCACGACGTTTTCCTTTACTGTTTTGAGAGCAGTGGTGATGAAATAAATTACACAAAGTAATGCGCCTGGCTGGGTTCGAACGTACAACTCGTTAGTCGGGGCCAATACAACTGGGCCACCACTGCTCTCGTCCGGCTGATTTTCCGGGTAAAGCCGCGCTTGAAAAGGTTGGTCTGCGGATGGGTGACCATACTAACCATCTGTCATAGCGAGTTTCCTCTGTCCCTCGGATAGCACGTAAAAATTAATTAAATTCGTTTATTTCGGACTGCAAAATCCATATAGTGTTAGTACTTTTCATTAATTTTTTTACTTATTAAATACATTTTTAAATGATGAGCTCGTGGCTAAATAAATACAGCCGCACAGGCCGATCTTCTGGATTAAGCCGCGCTTGCCGACGATGGTCTGTGGATGGGTGACCATCTGTCATAGCGTTTCCTTCGTGCCTCGGAAAGCACGTAAAGACGTTGGTCCCGGCTGTCATTTGTAGATCTTTGACAGTCGGTACTATTTGTCAGAAGCCCCAAAAGTCTGACAACCTGTCTTCCTGTCTTACCATGGGGTATCGTATTACCCAGTTACGGGGTTGTGGAGGTTCGATAGGCAGTCGCTCCATGTTAAATACTGATACTCAGCTGCATCTGGTTCGACTGGAAGCCGACTATAATATAGTTGGAAAAAGGCAGGCAGATGATGATACTTCTAAAACACACAGTATCACTTGATGCAGCTGTAACATATCTATTAGCTCATCCGACCGAGATTAATGTTCGGGTTCGTTGCAGTTCAACCGGGATTTGAAACCACGACCTTTTGACCGGGACTTGGCATTGTAAGTTTTTTTAATAATAGTCTATTTTCACTTGATCCAACAATGTGGAAGGTCAAATATGTTGGTTGTTGCACCGATGAGGTAAGCAGAGATTATTATTTGGTTCACTATCATTAAAAAAAGAATAGCGTCCAGCGAACTCTACTGGATGTGACATGATGTAAATGCCTTGTTTTTTCAATGTTTTCAAAAATACTTTACTAATGTAAAAATGTAAGATATGTTTGCAATGTGTTTACGTGACATCCCAGCGCACCACAAGCGCGCACTCAACATTTTCCTTCATTCCAAAAATATGTGTTTTTCCGTGTACATAAAAAACTCGCTCAATTAACCTGTCGATGGTAACATGGCAAGAGTCCTGAAAACGACACGGTACACTAAAAACGTGATGTTTACGACGCATCTACGTAACCGTCATTTTTGAACCCCAATGTACTACATCGAACAATTTATTTCCCACGAAAAACGGGAAATTGAGATTTTTATGTGGAGATATTTATAAAAAAATGTGTATTCGTCTGACGAACGTATTCGCCTTTTTGCGGTTGAGTTAGGTAGCGAACATATTTCTGGGGTGAAATCTTGATAACGCGTCACTAATATTTCTTTGCTCGATCTGGAATGAAAGAGAAATGAGGACGGCTTCAAGGTAAATATTTTGATTCCTGAAGCTTAAAGTGATATATGGATATTTTTGGTGCTCATATTTCATGAATTGAAAAACAATGATTTGATTTGCCGTGCGCTTGAGAAAGGACAGTGATGTTATAAGAATCAGGTTAAGGCCCTTTCAAGATCGGTCACAGGTCTGTCTAAGCAGGATAACTTAGCCCTGGAACTCGAAGGGCAACCGAGGAACATCATGATACTGGTCTGTCCGCTCCACCCGAGGAGGGATTTATTTTATCATAAAAAATAAAGAATTAACAATAAATTTCAATTGAAACCTTGTTAGTGTTCGGTTTGTTTGCAATTCAGTGACACAGTTTTGTCACTTCAAAGAGTGCAATACAACTTTCAGATTTTGGCAAACAAATAGTCACTCAATAATCTATTATCCCTGTGTCATTCAGACTTACATTAGACAGATAGACATACGAGCATATCCTTATCACAAAACTGTCTGTATCAAAATACTGCTTGAATTAAACGCAAAGGAAACCGGCTGCTGTAGTTACCATCTGCATATAATATCCTCATTTATACTAAAATCCTTCTGGTTGTTCCCGCAAATAGCCACAGTTATTACAAGCCGGTAAGTCTCTCGTAACTTTGGACTTTACCAAATTACAAGCGTTTAAAATTCAGGAGTTTTGCTCGCTAATCTCTTACTAGTTCGCACCAACCGCGTCCGATGTACAAATATTTACAGGGACGACCCAGCTGAGGTCAATTTTCCTACTACACGCATCTTAAACATCATAAAAACCACTACTATGATACAGCATAATCGATGTTGTCTCTCCAGTTTTAAAGTTGAATTTACAGTGCAGAAGCAACAGTCGTAAAATTGAAGACGGGTGCAATATAATCTACAAAATCGAATTTTAAATTTAGATCGCTAAAGTTCATTTTGGGTTGGTATGATCGTAAAATCTTTGCTATTCCAAAATGATGTATGATGAATAGACTTGCTACGTAATTTTGTACTGTGTGTTCTCGGTTCAAGGTATGTTTTTCAGCGTTTTTCATGAGATACAAGTGCAGTGCACCTTGCCTGCGGTTCAGTGATGCACCTCAGAGCACGAGACTGATTTATGGTTATAATAAATATATGGGTGTTTAATGTTCAAGATTATCTATAGTGAGTAATAAAAGACGGTGTTTGTGTGTAAAATCTGTATGCTAATGTGAATTTTATGTCTAAGATTATTTCACTCGGAACTTGGAAACATATGCCACATTGTCGCGATTTTATCGTTAAGAACCGACCTTGAGATCTTTAAAAGATATTACGTATTTGACTCACTCAGACCTCAGCTTTTAAATAATTTAAACTGTCTCTTATTTTTTAAGTGAAAACTTCTTTAGCGGCGTTGTGCACTTTTTTTGGAATGGGTAAAAAATGTTAAACTCGCGTCAGGACACGTGACCTGATCGAAAATACGTAAGACGTCGCAGGGTGCTTGCGCAAATGTTCGTGTGTGTTTATTACTATCCAAGTTTTCACTTCTGGCACTCCCAGAGTGCAACCCGTCGTTTTTTTTTTTTTTTTTTTTTTTTTTTTTTTTTTTTTTTTTTTTTTTTTTTTTTTTTTTTTTTTTAGCTATGATTTAATTACCGGCGAGAGATGTCGTGCGGTGTTCCACAGGGATCGGTCTTGGGGCCGCTCCTGTGGAACATCGGCTACGACTGGGTGCTGCGCGGCGACCTCCCTGACGGCGTCGGCGTAATATGTTACGCCGACGACACGCTCGTCCTGGCGGAGGGAGAGTCGCACCAGGCGGCGGCCGACCTGGCGACGCAAGCGGTGGCGACAGTCGCTCAAAGAATCCGGCAGTTGGGACTCGACGTGGCGCTGCATAAAACAGAGGCCATGTGCTTTCATGGCCGTCTGAACGCGCCACGTTCAGAGTCCCACATTACGGTGGAGGGGGTTCGCATCGGCGTCGGGAGGACGATGAAGTACCTGGGACTCGTCCTCGACAGCCGGTGGAACTTTAGGGAGCACTTCCTACGTTTGGCCCCAAAGCTGAACCGGGCAGCAGGCGCCCTCAGGCGACTCCTGCCCAATCTCGGCGGGCCAAACGCCTCCTGCCGGAGGCTGTACGCCGGTGTCGTGCGGTCCATGGCCCTCTACGGGGCCCCTGTGTGGGCCCTAAGCATCCGGACGCGACCACTCAAGCTGGTCGCATGCCAGAGGGTCATGGCTATCCGGATGATCCGGGGATACCGCACGATCGCCGGCGAATCAGCCAACCTCCTAGCAGGATTGCTGCCCTGGGATCTGGAGGCGACTGCCCTCCAGCGCGTCTACGAATGGCGCGTGGAGGCGCAGCGCCGGGGCGAATCCCCGCTGCCTCGACAGGTCGAGGCGCGGCGGGAAGAGCTCCGGCGCGATCTCAGGGCAGTATGGAGGGAGCGACTGTCGCAACCGAGGTCCGGGCACGCCGCAATCGCGGCGGTAAGACCCCTCTTTGAGGAGTGGCTGGATAGGCGTCACGGCGTCCTTACCTTCCGCATGACGCAGGTCCTCACCGGACACGGAAGTTTCGGGAGGTTCCTGTGTCTGATAGGGAGGGAAGAAACGCCTGGGTGTCACCACTGCGAGGATCGTCCGGAGGACACGGTGGAGCATACGGTGCAGGACTGCCCCGCTTGGGCAGAGCACCGCCGTGTCCTCACGACGGCGATAGGAGGAGACCTCTCGCGCCCGGCATTGGTCGAGGCCATGCTGCGGGGCGAGACGGAGTGGGAAGCGGTCGCCTCCTTCTGCGAAGCAGTCATGCTCGTGAAGGAGGAGGCGGGCCGCCTGAGGGAGAGGACAGCGTCCTCCCTCCATCCCAGCCGCAGTGGTAGACGCCCACGGCGTCGGACGTCACAGGACGATCTCCGGCCACCGTAGGCGCGGGCATGCGGGCAGCGAGTAATGGGCGACTTGCTGTCCGACCATGGACCATGCCCGGGTCGACGGCGCGTTGTGTTCCACGCGCGCCTCAAGGAGTGTCAGCACATTGACGGGGCCTGTAGAGGGCCAGAGCCTGCCGGGGTCGCGGGACTTACCCATCACCGTAACCCCGGTACGTAAAGGGCTCGTGAAGGACACCGTGGATTTTAGTCAGTACAAGTCTGACAGTCCCTCCCGCCCTGCCCTGGGTGGGAGGACTCATTTGATGATTTTACCACGCAAAAAAAAAAAAAAAAAAAAGCTATGATTTAATTAGTTGATACGAAACTCAGACATAGATTTTTGGTATGGGCAAAGTTTCTTTCTAGGAATTTCTCTATGGTTGGGAATGCTTTAAAAAACGTGTAAACTCGCATACACAAACACATCACCACACGCTGAGCGTCTTGTGAATAAACAATCTCTTAATTAGAGCCGATAACTATTTGTACTTACCAAAAAAGATATGAAGAGAAATAATGTTCTGGAAATTTTCCTAATAAGAAAATTATTTCGTTCGTCCGACATCATGTTTCGAAATCTATCTATCTATATAAAGTCTCATATATAACACATACAGCCGTAATTTATATTGGCCGATGTACGTAAACAGAGTGTGTTTATTTTATTTAGCAATGGTTTACATTAGCAGTGCATGTGATTTCAAAATCACCTTGGATGCAACGAGATGTGTGCCTGTTCGTTCAACATTTTGTTTTGTTTTCGATGCTGATATTTGCTGGTTTCAGTTTAAAATGGCCGCTGGATTTAGTAGTGTGATGAATGTGTAATTAATTATTTCTGAGGACCTAGCATGAATACTACGTATTTGGTCGTAAAGCGTTACGAGGTAAATTGCATGGAAAATGAAAAAGCGTCTCTAGTCACAAAAACAGAAACTCGTCATAAAGACTCGGTTGTTCTTGTTATCTTTTTAGAGTAAATTAAAATGGGAAATATTTCTACATGAATTCTATTCACTTAAATATGGGATGTATTTTTTTTAAAAGATAGAGACGTAAATGGATTACCGGGCAGCAGTCGATTACCGGGCCTCTGCGCCCTGCAGTGAAATGCATCACTCGTTTCTGCGCCTTCTTCCAAAGGCCCAAGTCGTAAATACCCCAGAAATCAAACCCGGTATCAGCAGAGATAGCTATAAAAGTTATTTTCGCCACAGATTTGCGCGAAAATATTTTGTTTATATGTGAGGACGCCCGGGTCAAAAGCCCAACTGTTTTAATCGAGCTGTTATTATTGAAATATGCCAAATTTACCAGCGGCGGCGGAATATTTTCATGTTTATAGGCCCTTCAAAAATGCTGGGAGGAATGCACTGGGAAGTGTGCGTAACTGTGCATAATTTTTGTGCTGATGAATGCCAAAAATTCAG
The DNA here is from genome assembly GCA_943136025.2 of Agrotis puta. NCBI lineage: Eukaryota > Metazoa > Arthropoda > Insecta > Lepidoptera > Noctuidae > Agrotis > Agrotis puta. The sequence goes on along the minus strand of OW964183.2, from coordinate 16,020,306 downwards.
CTTCACCTGAAGTAGAGTTGTTGATTTATTTCTGATATCATTTGTGGCACTTATCAACGTACCTACGTGTTTCAGCGCGCGCCGATTCGCACGTATGAACTTTCAAAGGTTATTGCAATTCTGAGTTCTATGTCTAATAACTTACAGTTTATTTTGAAAATATTTTATGAACACCGCGTATGGCGCAGCTTTAGCACAGCAACTGAAAAAAAACAGAATCAGTTTTCCCTGAAACAGAATCATCACTTCAACACTTTCATACTCCGAACCACTTACTAAACTGCAACATTCATACGATTTTTAATAGAATATTAAAACATTCGTCTCTCAGAACATGATACACATTTTTCTTCGTAATCTTCAATCTAAACCCGCAAGATTTAATACAACAGAAAAAAATACATAAAAAATGGTTTAGCATTTATCATTTCCAGCGAGTCGAAATCTGTGCGTCCGTCTGACCGGAAGTTCGTCATTATCGGACGGATTCTTGCTCTCTGGTACGGAGCCAAGTTCACGGCTGTCCACGTAAGTCCGAAAAAAACAGCATTTGACGTTTTTTTTGTCAGTTTCTTAGGAAAATCGTCTAGCGTGTGTTTTGATTTTCATGTCTGACTTCACGTATGAACACGTTCATTAGTAGAGAGATGTAATATTGTAACAGAAGATTTTTCCTGTAGTTTTTTTTTTGTGTAACACAATGTGTTGACAGACTGTTATTTCGTAAGTAGTTGAGCTTTTTCCTGTACGAATGTGGGATAGTACGAATTATGAATTCGTCATTAACTTACATATATTCGCGGTGTTTTGACAGATCGTAAGCACCGATAAGTGCTTACCTACCGGTCTTTACCGACAACAAAATCACCATTTTTTTTTCGTGGTAAAATCATTAAATGAGTCCCACCCAGCGCGGTGGGACTGTCAGACTCGTACTTACTAAAATCCACGGTCTCCTTCAATAGCCCTTTACGTTCTGGGGTCACGGTAATTCGTACAGTCCCAAGACCAACAAAATCACCCTAACCTTATTTATCAATCTGTAAAAAAATTATGTCATGTAATGTGTGTGTGTGTACGTTTGTAAAAGATTAGTAATGATGTTTTATAATAGTAATTGTCATGTACGTCAACTAATCTGTTTGCATATTATTTACATCAATTGTCCACTGTGTATACGGCCAACAGCCATACAACTCTCAGCTAGCTTCCTTATTACAATCACTGTAACATGTTAACCACTTTATTGGCCAATGATTTATACATACTAGGTAGTAGTAATTCATTTGATCTGCATACCTAAATACTTGCCAGAGACAGTTGGATGGGTGCCCGATTATAAATGAGGAAAATACCTGAGCAGAATATGTATACTCTGTGAATAGTGAATTGTGAAATTGAGAAGTGAAAATTACGAACATTTTTAATGAAATTTTGGGGTCGCAACTACCTGAAAATGAAAATCGTCCTTGCTGCTACGACATATTAATGCAATTCGATTGTCTTAGGTGGTAAAATTTTGCATGGAAGTTCTTTTTAGGACGTAGGTGCTCACTAAGAGATTTTGCGAAATTAGACCTAAGGTTTTTAAGGGTTGATAGTTTCGGTTGTATGAAACTTCGTTATTCAAGTACTAGTAGGCTCGGCTTTGGATAGTTCTTTAGATTTTCCAAAAATATTCCAAAAAGAATGACAGAGAGTAGAAGCTCACAGAGAAAAAGTTCAAAATTTAAAATTCAAAAAAAAAACTGTGACGAACTTAGTCACAGATGAAATGATAGTTTTATATAAGAATGTTGTAATAACTCTTCGAGTAAAGAACAAAAATACTTAAGGCGAGGTTGCAGTACAGTCATCGCCGCCAAAATGCGATCGAAATAACCCGCGTTTTGAAAGTTTATAGCTTCTAGTAGAAAAACAAAAAAGAAATTATAACAATTGTTTTTTCTATTTACTTTTAAATAAAAGCTCTATCTATTGATATAGCTTGCATATAAATCTATGATGAAACGCTCTTAACAGTACGCGTTTAAAATTGTGATTTAGTGCCGTGTTCGTAATTTTTTTTATCGAACCGATTAATACAAATATTATTACAAATCGCGTTTCTATCTTTACCATATACTTGAGAATATATTAAATTTTTATGTAATGATTTTTATTTATTAAAAATCTCACATTTCATAAGATTTTCAGGCGTTCAAAAATCTTAAAAAGTACTGCACTCTCCCCTTAAGCACCAATTCGAAGCCATGGGGAGTGAAGGCCAACAGTTTCCCCATTGATTCATTAAAATAAATAAAGCCCATTTTTTCTAGCTAGACAGATCGGCTATCTGACTGATAGCCAAATCCCGGTCCTTCTTATGAGAAGACAGATTGTGATAGGACAAAGACATAATGGTTATGACAATAATCCTCCCGGACTATATCAACTAGTCTACTCGTTCCAAGCGTGATATTTCTACTTTCTCAGTCGTAAAATAAATCATATTACAGGACACAGGAACTGAATGTCGTAAAGTTTATTATGTATCCCTTTGTGAGTAATGTTCACTAATCTCTGTGTCTGTTGAGATAAGAGAGGGTGAGGAGATAATACGATAGCAAAATTACACTAGAATTTCTAAAGCCAAATGTTAATTTAACAGTTGGCTTTAGAAATTAAGACATGATTGTCTGCAATTACCTTAGGGGTTAGCAAGGGGCGCGATTTCCGGCCACCGTAGGTACGAGCATGAGGACGGCAAGTAATGGGCGACTCGGCGTCCGAGCGTGGACCATGCTTGGGTCACAGACGGCGTATCGTGTTCCATGTCGTGTTCAAAGAACTGTCAGCAATATGACGGGCCCCCCTTAGAGGGCCAAAGCCTGCCGGGGTCGCGGAACTATCTCATCAGATAAACGTGACCCTGGAACGTAAAAGGCTATCGAAAAATCAACCACTCATTTAATGATATTACCACGATAAAAAAAAGGATAAGAAAGAGGTGTAAGTAAATTATACTCACTTACTACTAAAGTTTTGGCAGTTATGTTATGTACCAGGAAATAGGGATGTAACTGCACAGCGTGTCTCGGGTTCGATTCCTGCACGGAACAAATATTTGTTTGACCTACAAGTAGTTGTTCTGAGTCTGAGTGTTTGTGTATGTAAGTTTCTATGTTTGAATGCACCCACGACACAGGAGAAATTACGAGTGTGGGGCAAAGATTAAAAAAAAAAACACTGGAATTTATCAGGAAAACAAAAACATAAATAATTTTTATTTTGTCAAATTAAATATCGATTGGTTGCGTGAAGTTTTATAAGGTGTATTTAGAGTATTAACATTTTTAAAAAACAACTTTTTCCACGTCTTATTTTTACCTGATCTTGAACTCTACGTATAAGAAAAAAAACACTGACAAAAAATGTATAACAGTGCCATCTATAGCATTTGTCTGATACTAGAGCGAACCTTGACCGAGTAGTGGGGTCGTTAACCTATGACGCGTGACGCAATAATCTGAAAAGTGCGCATGAGTCTACGAATGTTTTGACTATAAAAATAATGATCTGCGCTAACGATAATTTTATCATAATTTATATTGTTGCCATTCTTTAATGGGCTATTATGATAGTGACGACATTTTACTATCGATGTAAATAATGATAATATTTTGTTAGACAACTCATGTAAAAATTATATTGTGATTATTTGTTGTGTTTAGATAAAAACCATTGTATTTCTTTTTACTATTCTCCTTTACATTTCAATGCGTCGCGTCGTAGTTATCGGATCACTCCCTTTTATTCACACTTTTTTATTTTATTAATAGGTTTTACACACGATCGTCTGAATAGATATCATCCACCCATAATCTGGCTGTTGGTCTTCCAACACTTCCTCTATAATCTCTCGAAAGCCTGTCAGCGTGACATCACTAAGCCTCACTTCGCCATCACCAAGTCTTGCCAAGAGCCGTTGTATGGTTTTGTTTGTTGTAATAAATATATAATAACGATATTTTTATTTTTATTTTATTTAGAACTGTCGCTCTATTATGACATTATTATTTATATTTGTCATTGATTAGAAGCATCATGGCTCAATATTAACAGCCGCACAGGTTGATCTAGTTTAAGCCGCACTTGGCGAGGTTGGTCCGTGGGTGGGTATATATCTCTAACAGCGAGTTTACTCCGTGTCTTGGAAATTTCGTCAATCCCTGCTGTCATTTTTAGATCTTTCGTCATTCAGAAGTTCAAAATTCTGACAACCAGTCTTTGTGGATTATTGGAATTAATGTCAATAAATTGTCATTATTTCTAACTTTTGAGTATTTTATCTTTAAATCTCTAAGCTATCAAGCGACTTTCCTGACTGACTGTACTACCTGTAACACCTATTATCCGTGATCTAACTAGAGATTAGCACTAACTGTTGTCTATACGATGTTTAGAATTTAAATTCATTGGTTGTTTACAATATTTATTTAGTTGTTGGCATCGGTTGTTGACGTGTTTATTTAGTCTATGTAATGTTGCAATACATCTTTTGTGGCATGTATTGGGTATCTTCTATGCGTTCGCGGCTTTGCCCGCGTTGTTGTTGCAAATTAACCAACCAGCATAAAAATAATAACCAACAATAAAAGTTAATTATTTATTATCTTTTTTCAGTACTAATCGCAGCCTTCCCTCATATCTCAAAAAAGGTGTTAACGTCAAAAAATCTCGTTACAATCAGTTTATGAGGTGTACGGTCAGCAAAAGAGATATTTATCCAAACAGAAAGTATTAAATAGTTTTCCTCTAAAAAGAATAATTAGGAGAATTTATAAGCGATGTTCTCCTTCCATTTTGTTTGGAACTTTCTATTTTTAAAGGAGGAACCAGTATTTTTTTGAGAAAATCGCGTTTGGATTCTATTACGTGTATACATTTTATTGCTTGTGTTAACTTCTTGTAGAAGTTTTTTATTTACGTGGATACACAATCAAAGACTTGAACTCGTACACCAGATATTATATTGTAAATAAAAGTTACAGAATAAAAAAAGTACATGAACGACACATTGACGAATGTGAAAAGTCATTCTAGATTCAAAATCAATTACTCCAGAATAGAACCAGAACCATAAATCAAACTGTGACTGTATTAAAAAAGGTCAACATTCAACAGCTTGTGACTGTATGTATGTGCTGTTTGGTTGCTGCACATACATCCAAAGAGGTTGATACGCAAAACACATTGAACTTTAAAACACAGCTTTGAAAAACCGTTTAAAACTTGCTGTCTGCATCCATTATTTATTTTGTTGATTGTACCTACATAATAATTACAATTATAGGTACGTCAATCATTAATGATTTGTAAGAATTTAGAGTCAATGTTTAGAAATGTCATCATTTAACTAGAGATCAAGAGTTCGGTTACCCCTTCATGGATTATTAAACACTAACTGTTTTTCATTTCCTGCAATTTTTAGCGTTTATGAACATTTCACGGAATGCAATTATTTTCTTGTATTTTCATATATCCCCGACATCACGATTCTATTAAAATAATGCAAAATCATGGTATTAATAAAAAAGTTGCCCAGCTGTGAGAATGGTGAGTAATGGGTGCCTTGCCGTCCGATAATGCCCGGGTCGACGGCAAGTTGCGTGAGAGGCCCCCCTTAGAGGCCCAAAGTCAGCCAGGGTCGCTTGACTGTCTTATCAGATATCCGTGACACCGGAATCAAAGGGTTGTTAAAGAGCAGGGTGGATCAATACGAGTCTGATAGTCCCTCCTGTCCCACCCTGGGTGGGGAGGACACATTTGAAGATTTTACCACGTGAAAATATAAGGAAAGCAGGGGGAATTAAAGACTACCAAAAAATTTATGGTAGTCCAGACAGTATACTACTAGACAAAATGAAAAACATCTAGTAACCACTAGATGTTTTTCATTTTATGGTTGCAACTACAATCGGCAACCACCTATTTAATAATAATAATATGAAATAAGTGAAATTAATTAATTAGTGCAGTTTGATCTCTTTCGTTTGTGTCAATTCATATTGAGTTTAAGTGTAGTTGTATAGGCCTATCGTAATTACAGTGAAAATTATTCTTGAGCAACTTATTGTACAGTTGCGGACAAAAGAGTAGCTCATTAGATTTTTTTTTAATACTAGAGAAGATTGAAACAGCATTAGGCTTAAAAAAAAGGAAAATATTCATTGATCTTGAAAGAGATTTAGGCCCACTTGCACCACACATCACTAAACGGCTTTAGCGCTAAACTGCCTTAGAATAACACTGTATCCCTGTCAAATTGTTTGAAGTTGACAGAGACAGAACGATGTTTTAAATCAGTTTAGCGCTAAACCTGTTTAGTGGTTTGTGGTGCAAGTGGGCCTTACAATTATGTGATAAGTATTACAGCTTTAACAGCATCGCGAAGGCAGATTTACGTTGACCCAGTAGTTAGTAGTTAGTATCCAGTATCACTGGATTTCAACGCTGAATTTGCACCTGATTAATGTAAACGTTTCAATCCAGTACAGCGTCCGGTATCCAGCGCTGAATCGTAACTAAACACGTTCCTAGTTTCCAATACAGTGGCGTTGGACCCAGCTACTCGATCAGTGTAAATCAGCGTTCACTTTAGAATCTACTCGAATGCTATGGTGACTTGAATATATTTTTTTTTAAATTAATTCGCCTACTCACCTTTATAAAAAAAAAACTTGTGCTGGCCTTATTTTCGCTGCCAAGCGGATATAGAAGCGGAACTATCATGTGTATAAGTATTTTGTTAGATCTCCAAGAGCGTTCTTCCGTGCGGAAACAGGATTTTAATTAATTTCAAGGAAAAACACAGTTGTTTAAGTTTATAGTCGTTTGTAGGATGTTAGGCTGGATGCGGAAGAGTTAGGGTTCCGTATGATAATGCTCCTTAGTAAGGGTTGTTCATATTTTTTTTTTCTTTTTGTTTGTTTTTAGTTCTCCATGCTCTGCCTTCACATGGGCATACAAAATTACACATAAATTACAATAGATTATCAAAATACTCAATTATTAATATATCGTAAATAATTAAATTGTCATATTATTTAACATTTCAATGCGAAAGAGTATAAATAATTAAATACACACCAGAGTAAATAGTGAGTAGAAAATGAAAGGCAAAAATAAATAATATTTTAGAAGTCAATAAATAGTGACAAAAAAAAAATTTTTTTCTAACACTTTTCCACTCATCTCTCCCACGAATCGTCCGTTCCTCTGACAGAATATATAAATTAGGTATAATGATAGTCATCAGCCTCTTCGTTCCTCGTTTACATCATTCTACAATCACATTACATACAATTTGTATGAAACCACTTTGGATAGTTAAATGACGAAATAAATTGTTCTCGTATTATATTGAAAGAGTTGCGTATTAGAGATTGTTCTAAGTGGAATAGGAAGCTTTACTTGTAATGGTAGACTGACAATTTTGCTCAAATATACGTGACTATATTTTGGTGCAGAAACCATAACAGCATTTCGCAACATCGATACTTTAGTATATTTTAGTGAAATTGTTCAAGTGAGTGCAAGCTGAAGTGACAGTGGGCTGGTCATGTCTGTCACAGAACCGATGAAAGGTGCAGTAGGAAGGTTCTCGAATGGAGACCACGTGTGGGTAAGCGTAGGGTGGGACGACCCCCGGCAAGATGGACCGATGACCTGAAGAAGGTGGCTGGCAGTGGCTGGATGAAAAAAGCTGGAGATCGTGCGCTGTGGCGCTCCCTGGGAGAGGCTTATGTCCAGCAGTGAACTGCAATAGGCTGAAATGATGATGATGATGATGTTCAAGTGAATACATTTATGTGTATTTTATTACTGATGAAAAACCACCCACTTCTAATCCCAAAATATTGTTTGGTTTCCATCTGGAGATCACTCCCTTATGTTTAAGTGCAAAAGCTTTTTCAAATATGTATCTACGACTAACGATATATTAGACAGCAATAATTGCACTACAAAGTTATAATAGGTTCAAGTAAAAATAAAAATTCCCTCGTACTATTCGTATTTTCACAAACCCTCATAAAAAGTAGTAAGAATCTAAAAAGCGAGTCATTCGGTTTTTGCGTTTTCTTTATTATGACTTCTTTATCTTTCTCATTTACTAGCTAAGACCCTTTGACAAGCATTAATTGTTGGACGTATGTCATACCACACACACACACGTACACAAACCATCGCGGGTTTAACAATTTCACTACATTTCAGTCTGACATGCCTAACCCCTTCAAATAAATAATAAAACGTCCATCGCAAACATTAGAAGTTGTCTAACTGGCTAATTCTTGTCGATCAATATGCGACGATCGTATATCGTACACTGTAAAGACACACGGACTAAGGGAATGGTAAATATTTGTTAAGAAACAATATTATTTTCTTTCGGTACGGCTTCGCAGTCCGCCCAATTTGTAGTCGATATGGGTTCGATCGACATAGATTAACAATCATAATTTGAACAGACATGACGAACGTCTTTTGTATCCTGTGAAACTGTTTCATATGAACGATCGTCCATATAAATGTCCCCTATTAATAAATGAATTTAATAATTGAATTTTTTCTAAAGCTCACTAGATAAAGATACTGTTTAGTAATTAATTTATTTATGTATTTATTTCTTTGATAACTAATAATTTATATTATTAGTGAATAAATTTTTGTTTCTCTTAAATCTTGTGATTCTTATTCTTATTTTTGTATAAACTGAAATGGTTCAGATACTGTCTTTCTCTCTATAATTTCAGCCAAATTACAGTCCACTGATAGACAAAACATTTCCCCAAGAACGCCTACCACTCCGGTTCTGGACAGTCCAGAATACAAGTGCCTTGTATTTTGTCTTTTTATAAACAAATCTTGTCTTCTCAAAACGTATAAGGATTGAGGCTGACGTTCTCTCGTAGCTATACTTTCTCTCGTAGGCACAAACACATGTCTCCGTCTCCGCCGCTTCTGGTGGCCATCACCTAATCTTTGTCAATTTGTCAACAAGTCCGGTCACGTAGGCTGCCGACCGACCACCGTAAGCTCAGTTAGAGCGGTGCATAAAAACTAAGCTTTGCTTTGAACTTTGAAATTCAAATGTATTTCGATACGCCAATACGTCTGCCTCGTGTATTTTGATAGCGTTTTTACGACAATACTTGTTATATGGGGATTGGGAGTACCACTTACTGTGATGCCTACTGCAGTGGTTGTAACTTAATGGTTCAACGAAAATTTATTCAGTTAATTATATTTCAAACAAAAAACACAATTTTAATAATGAAAAGGAGAATAGAAAAGAGCTATCGGAACTTGTCCATAATATGTGAAAAAAAAACGACGGGTTGCACTCTGGAAGTGCCGGCAGAAGTGAAAACTTGAATAGTAATAAACACACACGAACATTCGCGCAAGCGCCCTGTGCCGTTTTACAAATTTTCGATCAGGTCACGTGTCCTGACGCGAATTTAACATTTTTTACCCATTCCAAAAAAAGTGCACAACGCCGCCGCTAAAGAAGTTTTCACTTCAAAAATTGCATTTTTTGTTCAATACTATACCGGAAGCGTTCAATCAGGTGTAAATTAATTTCAAATGGGTCCATGGGTCTGGTTATCAGTTTGAATATGGATTATATATTGATATTTTTTAAAGTAAATGGTCAGTGCAAAATAAATAAATTACAAATTTACTACGATATAAACTTTTACACCTTTTTATTCGAGGTAAAATCACCAAATGGTGCTTCCAACCAAAAACGAGACATAAGGGACTGTCAGACTCGTACTGACTAAAATCCACGATGATCCTTCAATAGTCGCTCCAGGATCGCGGTTACCGGACAAGACAGTCCCGCGAGAAACCGTCCCGATAGAAACTTTTACACTTTTATTCAACAATTTCATTTTTTTTTATCGTGGTAAAATGCAAATGAGTCTTCCCACCCAGGGCAGAGCGGGACTTTCAGACTCGTACTGACTAAAATTCACGGTGTCCATCAGTAGCCCTTTACGTTCCGTGGTTACGGTAATTCGTAAGTCCTATGACCCTGGCAAGCTTTGGCCCTCTAGAGAGTGTTCGCAAAATGACGGCCCTCCCCGTCATGTTGCTGACACTCATTGAGGCGCGCGTGTAACACAACACGCCGTCGACCCGAGCTTGGTTCATGGTCGGACAGCGAGTCGCCCATTACTCGCCGCCCGCATGCCCGAACAATTTCATATCCCGAAAATTTCTTCAATGCCAGAAAACCTAAGCTAGAGCATCGGTATTTATTCTCACAATTCCTAGGACCTCTTTTTATCTTTTATGACAGCTATATTCTGGTACGGAGAAGAATTTACGCTGGGATCGTAAAGAGGCATGAAATGACTGGATTTCGCACGTACTCTGCATTGCTCGTGAAATGTGCACGATCATTCAGATCACGCACTGAATATGGGATAGTTGAGCTGACATTGACTGCATCAAACGAGAGATTTGAATCAATCTTGATTGTAAGATTTACGTAAGTGTTGGTTCTTGCTGAAGTTTTTAGTTCCATTTGTTTGCAAAAAACAATAAATACTTAAAGACATTTGTCAAAGCTGAAACGATATTCATATCCATTCATAGCTTATTGCTTCAACTATAGGGGTTTTTTTTTATCGTGGTAAAATCATAAAATTTGAGGTCCCACCCAGGGCCGGGCGGGAGGGACTGTCAGACTTGTACTGACTAAAATCCACGGTTTCCTTCAATAGCCCTTTACGTACCGGGGTTACGGGAATCCGTTAGTCCCGCGACCCCGGCAGGCTCAACTGTAGGGGTAGGATTAGGACAGCCCTACCTCTGAACATTGTTTCACTCTGTAAACACGGACCTCTCATGATATTCATATCAAGACATTTTTGAACGAGGTCTTACTAACATTTCTGCCTAGATATCATCTAATAACGGTGATGTTCAAGGTAGGTATACTAACTAAGTTCATATGAATTGGGACATTGAACACTTATCACATCTGACACCATAAACGCAAACATGAACCACAGACTCATCTCTACAGTTAAATGTAATAGCCGTTGCCAGCGACTTTGCTCGCGTAAAGTAAAGAAAAAAGTATCCTATGTGTTAATCCAGACTATAATAAACCTCTCTACCAAGTTTCATTAAAATTTGTTCAGCCGTTCTGACATAATTGAGTTAAAAACCACCCATTCATCTATCAAAACTTTCACATTAATAAATAATATAAGTAGGGACATGAGTTTTACTCACAACTAATGAGAATTTTATAAATAAATAAAACATTTTGACATCGCCACATCAAAATTGTACCAACAAAAGTAAATTATTTTCCTGAACATAAAAGTCAAAGACGCTTTCATACAAAATTCTTGAGCCGACATCTTTGGCAGCATCGGGTTCATGAGATAATTAGGTATGCTTTAGCAGATATGGCAAAATTCCCAAGTTTTCGCTCGCGGCCTCGTACGTTTTCATTTTTATATTATAATGAAAGAAATAAAAAGTATTTTTGGAGAGAACCGCACCGCGGCTTAAAAAGGACATTTTATAAAAAACTAGCTGACCCCGCGAACTTCGTAGCGCCACAGAATCAATACTACTACACTACTAATACTACTATTACATCATTTGTTACAAAAAAATAGATAAATGAAGACCCTCCTTCGCGAAGATCCGCTCGACAGATTTTGTGCAAACTTCACATTAACCTAACTAAATAGTCCGAACAAAGCCTAAACATTTGGTTAGGATAGGTGAGCCCGTTCTTGAGCTATAAAATTTAAACGAAAAGTGGCATTGATTTATATATATATATATATGTAGATAGATAGAAGATAGATAGATAAGGTGGTGGCGAGACAACCTGGACGCGTACCACGAGGGCTGGCTTGATGGGCACACCATAAGAGCTCCTGGATGGTATTGGGGAGGTCATTGCCCAGCATTGGTTCTTACTTCATAAGACCATCTCAGACACTTAACCTGCATGGTCCTCGTATAACCTGATCTATAATATGTGGACTTTAAAAGAGACTGTAACCTCTGAGTTTGTTTCGGCTATTTCTTCTCAGAGTAGTCAGGTATAAAACACCGGCCTCTCCTAAGTTTATGAAAAGACTTTTTTTATCGTGGCAAAATCATCAAATGAGTCCTCCCACCCAGGGCAGTGCCCCTACTGCTCTGCCCTACTGTCAGACGTGTGCTGACTAAAATCCTCGGTGTCCTTCAATAACCCTTTACGTTCGTTACTCGTTAATCCCGCGACCTTTATGAAAATACTTGTAAAAGTGTTGACATAACCTACTTGCATAAATTAACATCATTTTATTTCACTTCAGTCGGAAAGCAATAGGCTAAAAAAATGTTTTATTAAATTTCTTCTATGGTATGTGAAGTTAAAGAGTGTCAGCAAAATGACGGGGCCTCTAGAGGGCCAAAGCCTGCCGGGGTCGCAGGACTGTACGAATTACCGTTACCCCGGAACGTAAAGGGCTATTGAAGGACACCGTGGGTTTTAGTCAGTACGAGTCTGACAGTGCCTCCCGCTCTGCTCTGAGTGGGAGGACTCATTTGACGATTTTACCACGTTAAAAAAAATGGTATGTGAAGTTCCTTCAAACATTAAATGAACTTGTGTCAAGATTTCATTAAGAAGTTCTCCGGACGTCATTCGACATTATAGAGAAAGAAACAGAAAACAAAGTAAACTTACTTAATATATACACTTGAGCGTCCTATTTTAATTTCCCCGAACACAAAATGTCGGCCATTAAAGCACTTTAAATTAATAAAACCGTCTTACATTTGATACACAATCTGACCTGATTTACATAAACGAATTATGTGCTATAAACAACGATAAAAGAAAATAAGACTTTCGCTCTTTTAACACTGTTATAATTATATTATTATCTTTTAAAGCGCAATTATTAAGGCCATATTATTTAACTTTTGCACTTTTAATGCAATTTTATATATTTAATAGCAGTTTATGTATTGAATTGATTAATTAACGAAATAATTCTTAGTGAGCATAGCCGTACAAAACCAATCACTGATTTTAATCGTGCAAGTTCCTTTCAATTCGTTGGAATTGATAGATTGTAAGGGAAGCCTTTGTTGAGCAGTTGATATCCTACGACTAATATGATGGTGGTGATGATGATGAAATTCTCGTTTTCAGGGGCGAAACAAAAACAGAAAATTGCTGTTTCAACGCTCAACTCTGCACTAATGTTTAGGAATCAATTTGGGTTTAGATAACTGGAGGTGAAACGCGTATGAAAGGTTCAAATACCTAAAACAAGAATTTATTAGAAACGGTCGCATTGGCTTTGATTTTCTCGGAATGTATCAACACCATATTTATACTTACTACCTACTGTAACTATGTTGGTGACCCAATTCATATCGACATTGACACAGTGGTACGAATTTGGCTCTCTGTGGCACTCCAAATGCGTAAAACGTTTACGGTAAATAACCTTTATTGGCTCTTGGCCTATATAAAGAATACTAGCCGCCTAAAAATAGTAATTTACGCAACGGGCTTGAACTGACCAATATTTTATTTTATCTTTTTACTAGCGGCCCTCCTCGGCTCTGCACGGGTGCAATCTCCACTATATTATGCATGTTATACAGATATAAACCTTCCTCTTGAATCACCCTATCCATTAAAAAACCCTAATCAAAATCCGTTGCGTAGTTTGAAAGATATAAGCATACATAGGGACAGACAGACAGATAGAAGCGACTTTGTTTTATACTATGTAGTGATAAGGTTTACAGAGAGCAGTGATTGTGTGTTGATGTCCAGTGGTATCGACCCCAACTTACGGGTTGTGGGTTCGAACCCAGCCAGGTGCATTACTTTGTGTAATTTATTCCAGTACCACTGCTCTCAAAACGGTGAAGGAAAACATCGTGAGGAATTCGGCATGTCTTAGAATCACAAATTCGAAGATGTATGATATCTACCAACCCACACTGGGCCCGCGTGGTGGAGTTTGACCTACTCCCTCTTACAGAGAGGAGGTCTGTTTTGAGATATATAAGAAGGGCTATTGAAGGACACCATGGGTTTTAGTCAGTACACGTCTGACAATCCCTCCCGTTCTGCCCTGGGTAGAAGGACTCATTTGATGATTTAATCACGGAAAAAAAAAGAGAAAAAACAAAAACATGTTCTTTAAAAACTTCACAATATTGTTACATCGGTTGACACAGTAACATTGAAAAACAAAAACTCGTGTAAATTGTCACCCACGAAATTACTATCGCAACTGTCCTCGCTCAAGGCCATCACCTAATTTACCAAGTTTATTTTGAATTCAAATTTAGTCGTGCGCTAGTATTTGTAACCTTGAGCGTAGTATAACGTATGTACTGTCACGGACATGAATGCCTAGCCACCACTAACTTTATTTTTACCCGACTACGGCACAGCCAAAAGGAGGTTATGATTTTGACCGGTATGTTTGTGTGTATGTATGTTTGTTTGTTCCCTAATAACTTCTAAACGACCTATCAATACATGACAAATGAGTGTTGTTGGAAGCGTCTCAGTTGTCCGCTGGTTATAAGGTAGATGACGTGCCACCAAATCCAATATGACGCCCTCTAGGCGATGTAAAGTTGTAACCGAAAAAAAAATCGCACAGTATCGACATGGGTATCAAATTAAAGGGCTTAATGAGCACATTTGAAATATACATACATTATATAGCTTTTACTAGCTAATTTGCTTCTAACAATGTCAACATGGGTATCAAACGATAAATCCTAAATTCACAACTCAAAAACAATATATGTAACATAAAATGCTTACTTCGAATAATCTAACTCCAAAATAGTGTAAATAAAAAATAAGTAAAAAAAAAAACTAAAACCCGACTATGAAAAAATCGCGCACTAAAAAGTACAGACAATCTTTATTGGCTAGATGGCATACGACCACGGCTATTACTGGGTCAAATGAATACTGTTCTTGTTTTATACTTTTCAGTGCGCGATTTTTTCGTAGTCGGGTTTTAGTTATTTTTAACTTACTTTTTAGACTCATAATATTACTGGGCTCTCTAGACCCACCCTGTTGACCTTAATTAGACATATCATAAACTAGCGGTTCCCCGTGGGGAACATCTAGTATTTCGCTGCTCGGCTCCTATTGGCCGTAGCGTTATTGGTAGTATGTTATATACCCTACTAGCTGTTGCCAGCTATTTCACCTTATACAACACGAAATCATCCCGTGGGAACATAAAATAATACATATAAAATCGGGAATATAATAAAATCGGAATAAAATCTATCCTATGTGTTAATTTAGGTTATTAACTATCTGTGTACCAAATTTGAACCAAATCTGTTCAGCGGTTTTTGCGTGAAAGAGGAACAAACATCCATCCATCCAAACTTTCACGTTTATAATATTAGTAGGATAGCCTTCCTCCATAAATGTACTATCCAAAACAAGAAGAGTTTTTCAATTCGAACCAGTAGTTCCTGAGATTAGCGCATTCAAACAAACAAACTCTTCAGCTTTATAATATTAATATATATATATGTAGATAAGACCGTCTGCACAGACGACACAGAAACACACGCACTGAACGAAATTTATAACTATTTCCAAGCAATTTAATTATAAAGAAAGGAAAACTATAAAGTGGGGAAGCTTGTCGTCGACTCAGGATTTAAGCCACAAAAAGAATTAAATAGGCACAACTGGCCGTGATAGTACATAAGAGATTAAACTGTCTCAGTATGTATCGTGGTTGGCTGTAGCCGACGCGTGATATGAATACTGAACATTTCTGCTAAGGTCAATGCTGCACGGCTGGTTCCTCTAAGGATTCTCGCAATGGGCTGGAAAATATGAACGGAATTGTTGTCTCGGTGATACTTTTTGATATTTGAGTTTTATAATGGCTAGTAATGTTATCAAATATTACTCTTTTTTTTTTTGCGTGGTAAAATTAAATGAGTCCTCCCACCCAGGGCAGGGCGGGAGGGACTGTCAGACTTGTACTGACTAAAATCCACGATGTCCTTCACGAGCCCTTTACGTACCGGGGTTACGGTGATGGGTAAGTCCCGCGACCCCGGCAGGCTCTGGCCCTCTACAGGCCCCGTCAATTTGCTGACACTCCTTGAGGCGCGCGTGGAACACAACGCGCCGTCGACCCGGGCATGATCCATGGTCGGGCTGCGAGTCGCCCATTACTCGCTGCCCGCATGCCCGCGCCTACGGTGGCCGGAGATCGTCTGGCGACGTCCGTCGCCGTGGGCGTCAAATATAAAGATGTCATTCCAGCGGTGTACGACACACTGAATGTTCGCTGTGATGGACGAACAAATTGTGCGCGGGCATTCTATAAATGTTCGCGCACACGTGGGCAGAGGAGTCGTTCTTGTGTGCGAAAATTGCTTAGTTCAGTGAAAATGTTCGCGCACAAACGTACTGCACTGTGCACGCACAAAAGTTCGCGCACAGCCTTGCCGGAGGACACAGAGTCTAAACGCGATACCAGCACTGCTGAAGTGTGCGTACTTACAAATGTGCCGCATACTATTTCGGTGGAATCGTACCATTACAACAGCTGATGATACTCTACCATTTCAGTTTGAATCTGACATCGGAGGTTCACATCCTACGTTAGAAATTAATTTAGCACTGGGGCAAGATTTGTTAGGATTTGCGAGTGACCTTCATACCATCCCTTTTATAGCACTGCGGCCGTATTATGACGTCTTAAAACCAGGCTTGTTCCAGTGAGTGAAAGAGACAGAGCTATACAAGTCGTCTAACGCCACCTCGTTCACACACTGGAACAAGCCGTCATAACAGCATGACGACAGAGCTTCTGAGCTGATTAGGGCTCGTTCTGTGAATAAAACTTCGTCGGCTTACGCTCTTCTTCCTTCAAATCCCGGATGTCGTCGAACTTTAAAATACTACGTACTATAATTATTACGTCTACAAGGATCAAATTATTATTATCGAGTGATTATTCTTCAACTATTATAACTAAATTATGTGCAGGTTGTGACGCACAATAAAAATGCGATATGATGTATGAATTACTGTATTACGCAATTAAATTAGAAAAAAATAATTTTCTTTTCAAGATATTTTGACTTAACAGCATGACGTTTCTGGTTTTACTTTCATAATATTATTTTTACAGGTTAAGATTTTTACAAGCAATAATATATGACAAGATTATTTAATTTTGATACAGTTGACATATTTCTACTCTACAATTTTCATTTTCGTTCAGAAATTAGCCCTCACAACACAGCTACTCGTAACGATGCCACAATAATAGTATTTTTCAATTCATCGTGTCACATAACTTATTCATCGCCATTGCGAATGACAACGGACACGAAACCATGCTATATGCTTTATTTACCCCTTCTTTATAACATTTGCAAGCCCATTTTACCAGTCCCGGTCACGGTCATTAGCATCTATGTCGACTGTGTAAGGTTCAATTTAAAGTTTATCATTGTTGAACCTTTAATAACCGTCTATTTCCGCCGATAATTGCGACGGAGGCACATCAAGTGTGCGTTTTCCCTCGCTTGGTGCGCCAAGACATGTATTTATGGAGTCCTTTGTAATGGACGAAATTTTCGCCCTTGCATATTTCATTTATGTCTTGATTTTAGTTTTGTCAACTTTTATGTTTCTGTGTTTCAATGTAATATTTATGGAGTTGTATGTATTTTGGAAGTTTGATATTGCTTACATATTTGAGTGAATAATTGCGGGTATTTCTTGATTATTCATTTTTTACAACTTCTCTGTTTCCTTGCATTACATACAATATTTTCTTCTTCATTGTATGTTATTTCTGTTAATACATAATATTATTTTAATCAGCTTACTTAAACGGTAAGTACCATTTCCAAACGTCAGATAATCATTTCTAATTTAGGATATCTACTTCATTATCTGTCATTGTAATTCAGGCTTCGGCTCTTTACCAAATTCACAAATCAAATCAGTTTCTAGAAAGATTTGTTCGTATTTTTTTTATTTCCAGCTATTTAAAATAGATCAGGGACAGTAAGTGAATATTTAATAGGTACCGACTGGCGGGCTTTATTAGAGGCGAGCGTTTTCGATGAGCCTAACAACTTAATTGTGATCTAAGGTTGTGGTTCAAGTTATGAGATCTTTGCGGTCTAGTGTAGTTACAACTGCAGTTATCAAAATATTTTTTTTTTTTAATTTTGTATGTGTTAAAATATATACAGAACCAAAACTAACAATTTAAAAAAATATTACGAAGTAAATATTTACAAAAGATACCAAATTAAAACTAACATTTATTAAATTATCAACATCCCTGAAATTACATCAGACGGATCTAAATCCACAATATTCCTATCAAAATCTGCTTTAATTATCTCCTGAAGGTTGCCAGCCTCCCCAACAATTATAGCTGTCATCTTTATAATTCTTCCTATTTTTGCCTCCCTGTCCTTACTTTGCTCCACGTACATTGCAAAACTTGTGGATGCCATACGAGTACTTGTAAAATTGTGGATTTCAGTATAAATTTGTTTTTTAATTAAGAATTGTAACTTTAAAATTTCTTTATTTTATTTTTTTATTGTAATCGTGGATGTTTGAAAAAAAAACAACAGAATTCGTGAACAATAGAAACGTTTTTTTATCCACTTACACCACGCCAAAACGCAGCGATTAATGATAAGTAATTTCCAAGGCTGGCAATGCAGTTTCGAACTTATTTATTGATAGGGGCCTTTGATTGGCCCATTAAATTGATTATTATGTTTTATACATTAGATAAATAATATATTTTATTGTAGCACGTGGATAATCGAGATTTGAAATATGTGATTGTTGACCCAAGTTGGAAAATCAAAGAGCAATTAATTAAAATGAGGGGCAATTACGATTCGCCCTAATAACGTCGTGTATGGGAAATATTTTCGATGATTATAAGCCGCAGTGTATGTGGAATTATAAATTTTCTTTACTTGTCAAATAACTTCTAATATTCATTTGAATTAATTCTTATTTTGATCAAAAATATTACACATTCTTTTTTGGTTTCTCATGGGATTTTAATTACTCTCTTCTGGGAATTTTAATGGTTGTAACTGATTCACGCAACCTTTTTTCGTATATTTTTTTAATAATCTCGTACTAGAATGTACTTTCTCTTTAGATATAAACTGATAAGACTGTTTTCTACCTTTTTAGGATAAAGCGTGTTGATAAAGACGTTCTACTATTATGACAATTTAATATTCCAGACGTTTTACTAGTCAGTCGTTTTCCTTCAACATCATTTACCACACAAAGGCATTTTACTAAATTGTCCTTCTGATACGGAGGGCATATAATTATTTTGCTAATACTTAA
Source organism: Agrotis puta (assembly GCA_943136025.2). Lineage (NCBI taxonomy): Eukaryota > Metazoa > Arthropoda > Insecta > Lepidoptera > Noctuidae > Agrotis > Agrotis puta. The sequence continues at coordinate 16,000,850 of OW964183.2, read as the reverse complement.
TATATTTTGCAAGTTCACTTTGGCCAGTTGCGATGTCCTCCACTCTATTATTCTCCATTATTCGTTTCGTTTTTTTGGTTCTCAAATCTGTAACATTTGAGTGGTGACGCAAATTCTGAGTTGGTCGTTTAGTCCTTCCTCACTTCGTGAATGTACAATGTCATAATATATCTTCATCTTCATCCTAGTGTATTCTTGGCCCTTTGCCATCGTCCGTTTTACTGAACGTTGGGGAAGTCATATTTCTGGAGCATGTTGCCACCACTATTTTAGGTAAATGCTATCAATAATTTCTTGGTTTTCGTTTATATCAACACTTGCAGTGTGTTATGGATTTGTATTTTGGTTCTTCGCTTTTTCCCTCTTATCTTCCTTGATCGCTATTTAAAATTAAAAGTGGTGACGCGATGTACACCAACTTTTCGCTAATCAAGACCCTGTGATAAAGAAACGAGACTTTGTCATCAACCGGGATCAGGCACAGACTGCCAATGGGTGCCATATTTAGTGTAGTGGTGGCTACTTGGTCGCGGGACTAACGGATTACCGTGACCCCAGTACGTAAAGGGCTATTGAAGGACACCGTGGATTTTAGTCAGTACAAGTCTGACAGTCCCTCCCACTCTGCCCTGGGTGGGAGGGCTCATTTGATAATTTTACCACGATAAAAGAAAAAAAAAGTGGTTGCTATTGTTGAACAATAATGTCAGTCTTCTTTGGTAAGCAGAATGGGAATTAAAACAATTCCTTAATTTAATTTGCAAATTCTTGGGTAGATACTACGAGCCATAAACGTCGTTCTATCAGAATCATTCCTTAAATGATTCCAGGTCAGGAGTTCAATGCACAGGCGATAATTTATTTACCACTAAAACAGTGAATCCTTTTGAAGAACAATGGCCCAATAAAATGGTGTTATCGCGGTATCGGTCAGCAAGTTTATGGTAGCAATTGATAGTATTATCTGTTTCATTCTAATTTGCTTTCCTTTTAATGTTGATTTGTTTGCCGGTTGCTCATTGTAGGCCTTTTAAAGGGAGTGCCTTTAAAGGAGCAAGAAAAAAGTTGTTTTATGCATTGGTGGTGAAATGATGATGAAGTTTTTTTTTTTCAACATTGCCCTCACTCTAGAATTTTTCCTGTTTCGTAAAACATTGAAATTCACATACCTAACACCCAGACCCGGAACAACTAGTTTTTGGTCACAAATATTTGTTCCGGGCGTTACAGAAAAACTGAAATAAAATAACAGTCATTGTTTTGGGTTCTATTACGTTGATAAAAGCCATAATAGTTTTTCTCATTGTATTCTCAGATAGCGAACATCTTTTTTTTATCGTGGTAAAATCATCAATCATCTGTCACTGTCATCGACATTTGTATCCTCGTTCAGAAACGTTGCAAGCAAAGACCACTGATTAGGACTCCTTTGTTTACATAATATTAATTATTATAAATCATTACCCTAAGATGGATAAGTCCATGGATAAATCGCTTTCTGATACGGAAGTAAACCTCGTGGGTAAAGCACAGAGCACTCCGCCAAATTTCGTTTTTCAACGCCTAAAGAGAACCAGAGACGAAATGGATGAATCTCTGAGTATACAACTGGATGAATTCAAGTCGGAAATGAGGAAGATGATGACACAACATAGCAATGAGATTAGACTTGTAACCTCAACTTTAAAGGAGATTCGTCAATCCAACATCAGCATAGAGAGCTCGATCATAAATTTAACGGCCCAGAACGAGGAACTTAAAAAGAAAATCCATGAAATCGAGTCCCATGTAAAAGAAGACAAAAAACAAATAATACTCTTAGAAAATAAGCTTGAGGATCTTCAAATGGGTGGACGAAAAGCAAACTTTGTTATAAAAAATGTACCTAAAAGGAGCAATGAAAATAAAGAAGACCTTATTGAAATGGTATTGACTCTCGCTCGTACCTTAACCTGCAACATTGGTAAATATGATGTCAGAGATATCTACAGAGTACGTGGAAAAAACGCTGATCAGCAAAATACACCAATCATTGTGGAAACTGGATCTACTCTACTGAGGACTGAAATACTGAAGATGGGTAAGGCCTATAATTTAAAAAATAAGGCAAAATTGTGCTGTAAGCACCTGGGTTTTAAATTCCAAGAAGATACCCCTATTTTTCTATCGGAGCACCTAACCCCGAAAGCATCACGACTTCACTTCCTTGCGAGAGACCTAACGAGGACAGGAACCTACAAATTCTGTTGGACAGCATACGGCAAGGTCTTTATAAAGAAGGATGAACAAGCGCCTACAATAAACGTCACTTGCGAGGACCAGATTCATAAACTCCTGCTAAAGCAATGACTATTCGCCCGTAAGATCATGCACACCTGTTTTTCTTTTATGAAAATCTCACTGTTAATCCTTTCTGAATCTATCCCATGTAATTTAACCTATTTCTCTTATACGAAAAGTAACTGCAACACTGTGAATCTTATCTTAAGTGATTTACTAGTAATTTATTACATGCACTCTCACACACACAATCAAAATCAACCTCAATTTGCACACGTGTATTCACACACACACAACAAACCAAATCAGTCTCAACCTTACACACACCAACACTACACTCACTTCTCTCCTAGCTCATTTACAAGTATGTTTTCTGATATAAATACAAAAAAAGCCGTAAACCATGGTATAATGAATGAACTTCTTAAATTACCTGATCAAGACACGCACTTAACTAACAACATATATTCTATCCGTAAAACCTTAAATGCCTAATACATTAAACACAATTACTGAAATAGACAACTTTGAGGTGGCTCGTACAGTCGAATGTGAGATCTCAGATCTAGATAAGCATGTACATATCAACAAAAATGACCTCACTGTTATTGCTCAAAATATTAGGAGTATTTACTGTAACTTCGACGACTTTATACTCAACATTTCTAACTTTAATTTCGAAACAGATGTTATAATCCTGACAGAATGTAGACTGAGTCCCAATAAACCAGTGCCCCAACTTAACAATTATTTAACCTTCAATACTACTACTCAAATAAACCAAAATGATGGGGTAACTGTATATGTGAGGCAATCCTTAAAACCTAAAGTTCAAGAAATTCAAATATCACAGGCGTCTTGTCTCCAGATCGAAATATTAAGTAATGTAATATTAGGTATCTACCGTTCCCCCTCAAATTCGAATATAGATAATTTTATAAATTCCCTTTGTGCTCATTTAGACAATCTGAAGTCCAGTAAAAACATTATTATTGCAGGTGATATCAACATAAACATTAGAGCTAAAGAAACAGAGTCATCACATGAACAAAAAAACAGAAATCACTATCAGAATATGTTATCATTCCATGGAATACTTACAGGTCATACATTGCCTACGAGGGAAAGTAATTGTTTAGACCACTTCATGCTCAAAATCAATAAAAAGAAAGTTTCTTCATTTATTGCTGTGTTACATACGTCAATAACGGACCACTTTACGATATTTCTGTCTTTGTCTAAAATTAAAAATAGTAGTCCTTCTATTAAAACTAAATCCGACATAAATTTTGAACAAGCGCTAAAACACCTACAGCAACAAAATGTACAGGAACTTCTTTATTGTGATGATCCAAACCAACTAACCTGCTTACTCATAAACTTACTTTCTAACTCAATAGAAATAAATACTATCACTCATAAAATACCCAACAGTAAACAAATTAAAAAGCCGTGGATCACCACGGGTATTTTACGATGCATTAGGAATCGAAACAAATTACAAAAACAATTCAGGCTAAATCCACTAAACGAAACTCTAAAAATAACATATACTAGATATAGAAACTATATTAATTCACTAATAAAAAAATTAAAACATAAATATGAAAGGGACCTCTTAGAAAAATCTGTAGGTAATAATAAGCTTCTTTGGAAGAACATAAAAAACCTAACTTACTCTAATACAATTAAAGATCACAACTCCGAATTGCTTAATATTATGACATCACCTCAAGAATCAGTAAACTTTGTCAATAACCACTTCGCCAATGTGGGTAAACAATTAGCCCAGCAAATATTGCCAACTACAAATCAAAATCACAACATCAGCCAACCTGCACAGACTAATACTTTTGTATTATTGGACACTGATGCTAATGAAGTAGATCGAATATTGATGAGTTTAAAATCTGATAGTGCGCCAGGCTGGGACAAGATCTCTACTAAATTCCTAAAGCTTGCTCGAAAGGATATTGTTCCCATAATAACCCATCTTGCAAACCTTTGCTTTCAAAAAGGCATTTTCCCTGACCTACTTAAGAAGTCCATTATTATTCCAATACACAAGGGGGGGGACAGAGACGATGTCAATAACTACAGACCTATCTCTCTCCTGCCGTCAATATCCAAAATAATTGAAAAACTTCTAAATGTTAGATTAACTCATTATCTGCATAAATTTAATATACTTTCTGACCAACAATTTGGCTTTCGACAAAGAATATCAACGGAGGATGCGATCTCGGCTCTCACTGCGCTGGTGACTGAACATCTTGATGCTGGAAAAAAATGCCTAGCTGTGTTTCTGGACATAAAAAAAGCATTTGACACCGTCTCTGTCCCAAACCTTGTAAAAAAGCTCGAAAATGCTGGTGTGAGGGATATCGCTTTGAAATTATTTCAGGACTATCTGTCCAATAGAGGGCAGAGGGTCAAGATGGGTGGTTTTACCAGTGAGGACGCGGAGGTGTCATTCGGAGTTCCGCAGGGAAGCATACTGGGCCCTACCCTCTTCTTATTATATATTAACGACCTATGTAACATAAAAATCCCAAATGCTAAAGTTTTCTCCTACGCCGATGACACTTCCGTCGTTTTTACAGGGAACTCCTGGCATGACGTCAAACTAGAAGTAGAGGTGGGCATGGGCCAAATTGCTAACTGGTTAAATGATAATCTTCTCTCTCTTAACACATCTAAGACGAATTACGTCTGTTTCAGCGTAAGCAACAGGACACAACCAAGAAACGATCTGAACATAAAAATTCATATTTGCGGAGACCCAAAAAATAAATGTTGTGCTTGTTTAGGTATTAGTAAGATCTCGCAGACGAAGTATCTGGGAGTAATAGTTGACCAACGTCTATCCTGGCACCAACATCTAGAACAGGTCACTAAAAGAGTTAGGAGATTAAGCTGGATATTTAAATCACTGCGTCACATTGCTCCGAAAAACATAACTGAAAAACGGAAAACTCCTAGAAACATTATAAATGAGGTATACTTGGCTCTAGTTCAATCGGTTTTACTATATTGCATCACAGTTTGGGGAGGTGCAACTAAAACCAAGCTTATAGAGCTAGAGCGCGCCCAACGTGCACTTATTAAGATTATGTACTTTAAAAACATAGCATATCCCACAAGCAACCTTTACAGTATCAGCAATTTACTCTCTGTAAGAAAATTGTACATAATCCAAGCCGTCCTCAAAAAACACAAAACCCTACCTTGTGTTTCTGAAAAATTAACCAGAAGAAGGAAAGACTTAGTAGCACCAGTTCCTCAAACAAAAACCATGTTCACTTGTAGACAATTCAATGTACGCTCGGCAAAGCTCTACAACAAAATAAACCAAAAACTATTAATATACACAAAAACCACATATGACTGTAAGAAAACTGTTACAAATTGGATAAAAAAATTCACATATGACGAGACTGAGGCACTTCTTTTGGACATGAAATAGCACACTACAAACTACAATACAACATTCTACTCAACTATCGCACACATACACATACAATCCCTTAAAAATGCATCTCAAAATCAATATGAAACATACACCCACATTATCTTATACACAAACACACACACACACACACATACACACACACACACACACACACACACACACACACATACACGACACACACACACACACATTAAATTGAATATTTTGATCTTGTTTAGTTTTTTTTCAATTGTATAATCATATAGTATATTTAGTATAGATCATAGAAATAAATTAACTACCCACATATTTGTTACCTTTAAGTACTTGCTGTAGAAGAGAGGGGCCTCCTAACACAGGCTTGATTTGCTTAAAGGGAGACCCCAAACACAACCACCCACTGATGTAACAAATTTCTCAATAAATATTTTTGTATTTGTATTTTGTATTTGTAAAATCCTCAAATGAGTCCTCCCACACAAGGCAGAGCGGGAGGGACTATCAGACTCGTACTGACTAAAATCCACGGTGTCCTTCAATAGCCCTTTGCGTTCCGTGGTCACGGTAATTCGTAAGTCCCGCGACCCCGGCAGGCTTTGGCCGTCTAGAGGGGGGCCCCGTCATTTTGCTCTTTCGGATTAAGGGAGTGGGGGGGGTTGTGACATCAAAACTATGGAAAAATATTCCTAGATTTGATTTATTGCCTTTCGCAGGTCTGTGGTCTGGTAGTTTTTTTTTTTGAAATTAATAGTGTCTTTGTACTCCTCTGTTTTGTTATGTCATTATATTAATTGTGCGTAGATAGATTATTAAATAAAAAACAATATTGCAAAATAGCGCCTTGCGTGCATCTGCGTCTTTTTGATAATCAGATTGATGGAGTAATTAAAATTTTAAGTCATCTTGCCTGTTATCCAAAATAAAATTGGCCATGTTTTGATCCTTACGCCATTTCTACTTGAAGATCATCAGGCCACCTGACGAACAGGACAGGTGCCATGTCTGATAGTACATACCCTCACTGGGACATAATTATGCACATACTAAGTCCGTGGCGTGACAAATAGTCACATTGTTCGTTGTTTTGCATACTAGTGCGTGCGGCGGGTTTGTCTGAGCTTTGTTTGTGTTGATGGATTATAGTATTTAGAATTCTACTTTATATTTATTACCTAGTGTAAGTTATGAGATAAATAATAGCGAATTTTATAATAATAAAAATATTTTTGTTTCATATCGGCCCGTGACTTAAACATCGAAAAAAGGTATGAAAAAGAATATAATTATGCTGAAGTCAGGAGTTAGTTAAAGCCAGGAGTTACGGGACCGTCTGTTAGGGCAACTGAAGGAACTGGGTAGATTTTTAGTCAGCAAGAGTCCGATAGTCCCATTAGTCTCCACCAAGGGCGGGAGAACTCATTTGATCTATTTACCACACAAAAATTAAGGCCAGGAGAACGATGTTTTTTTCTTAAGTGTGGTAACCCAGGGCAGGGCGGGAGGGACTGTCAGACTTGACTGACTAAAATTAACGGTGTCCTTCAATAGCTCTTTATGTACCGGGGTTACGGTAATTTCTGAGTCCCGCGACCCCGAGGAGAACGATGTTGGATTAACTTTTAACTGTATGTTATGTAGGAAATTAGTTTTGACTTTTTCTGTTTATTCAGTTGCTAGGCTTGTGGTTATTGATAAACTTTTTATTATGTAGTAGTTTGACAGTATCCAGGACGTCTAGTTTGACACGGGTCTAGGTAAAAGAGGGTTCTTTAGACGAAGTTAAGGGTCTTTCTTGATATTTTATACAGAGTTATTATTATTGTGATACGCTACAAGGTTCTTGGGTTATTTGTATTCTTTAGATCCAGATTTTCACGAATTCTCCCATTAAATCTGTAAAATAATTCCATTAGACGAACACACATTTTTTTTATTATTAGATGCAAAACATTGGCAATGAACGTTCAATGTCATGCGGGCTGGAATTCCGTTTGTGGTGTAACGTTGAAAAAATCCGGAAGAGCGCGACCTGACTGCGCAGGAGCATGTTTTATGCTAATCAACACATAACTATGACAGAAAGCATTTCTATGTAACATCCTTGTGACGCTGGCAGGTTGCCGTGTTCCGGGTTGCTTTTAAAGATTTAAATGATTGTATTGTTGTTGTAAGAAAATAATAATAAAATTGAGAAGACAATAAAAAATAAACGAGGGGAAATGTATTACTTTTATTATACCTATCGATTTTTTATTTTATTTTGTTTATCTAAAACCTTGATCTTTAAAAAAACTTTAGTGGCGATTTTGAGAGTTTGTTTCTCAATTCAAGAACGGGTATCTCGGCAAGTTTCGTCAACGTTCAGCTGTAGTTTCAACGCTGTCACAGCGCTGCGTCCTTAAGAGAGTTGCAATGAAATTGTCATACCGACGACATAATTATGTTTTGGTACCTACGTAGGGTCCATAAAGTTAACATACAACACGCACTTGGTTGTGCATTACTGAAAAGAGAAGATACGAGTAGAATGTCTGTAAAAAGATAATAGATGAAGGAGAAGATAATTACATATAGCAAAAGGGCAGAACTACCTAGTATGAAAAATCTTAGGGACGTTGGCAATTTGCCTGCTTCCTGGTGTTAGTATTATAATTGGTGCGAACACAAAACCTGGTGACAATCTTCTACCGTTTAAAATACTCTTGATATAACAGGCTACATTTTATCACCATTAAGTCACTACCACTGTAAATCACAAAGTTGGGGCTTCTAAAAGAAACGGTGTTATCCAAAAATACAATATTTACAAAATAACCACCGTGATACTGCAGAGCACTGTAATAATATTCGTCATTCGGTCAATCACACTCAAGAAAATATCAAGTCAAACATATAAATAACACAAATTCATCTGCGGCCGCATCGCCAGCAAAATAACGATCGCTAATTTGACAAATGTCAAAAAAGAGGAGTGCACACAACCTTGGTGAGCGCAGTTTACATTATGATCCAGAAATAAACGCGCTCACTTCCTTTTGATCTCGGTGAGACATGCTGCACTCAATATATGTGTCCGTAGCTTTACACTGACGTTTTATTGCTCTCGAAATTATGGCCGATATTGCACTTGATGTACTGTGCCTAGTTCCTGGAAATGAGAGGAGTAACGCTATCAAAACAACGGCTATACTCGATGAAATATATCACTCAGAATCTCACAGTATTTTGGTGGATATAAACACTACTGAACATTCTTATTCTTTATTGTACACACATATAATTAAAATAACATTTTACAAAAGGGTAATTTATGTACAAAGGCGAGCTTAATCCAGAATTGGGTTTTCTTACAGCAAACCTTAGAGCGATAGAAAGATTATTATTTTAGAGAGGACAGATATTCAGTGTACAACATTTTAATAATTTATGCATACTTAAATAAACAAATAAGTGTATAAACATAATACATACAATATAATGTATAAAATAATACATACATACAATATATAACATAATACATACATACCTATATGTAATATTGAACGCATTAAATAATGCGTCGCGCGTTTCAAAGATTTTTTTATGGAAAGAAAAATTCGAACCGCGAAATGACACCGTCTACTTTAGAAATGGATTGAAGAATTCGAATTTTATTTTTGATAAACACTGTTGAACTCAAGCGTCTTTGCATAAAATGAAACCGACATCAAGATACACGGCACATGAAAATATAACAACCAGAACACTTGTTTATTTCTTCCGATTTCCTCGTCTTTATTAGTAGTTTTAACCAGTAATATACCAGAAAATTTCATAGTCACCATGAGTCAACATAAGATTGTGTCAGTGACATTATCATACAGTTTAGCGGAGTTAATTGTGTGTGCGCTATTAGTGTACAGCCATTAACGACATTACTTTCCAACGCATAAATCTTTCGACTCAAAGCGGCAATAGCCTAACTAATAAAAACGGATTGGTTAGAAATAGATTGTTAGTTCTGTTTCTAGCTGTTTTACACCTAATCTTATATTTTTTTTATTTCAAAACGGCTTTTCTCGTTTTTTATCATGTTAAAATCATCAAATGTCCTATCTGTCTAGGAGGGACTGTCAGACTCGTACTGACCAAAATTCACGATGATCCATCAATAGCCTCTGACACAGTCAGTCCCGCGACCCTGGCAGGATTTAGCTCAGAAACAAAAATGGAGCAAACTCACCCAGAACAAAGACTGTTTGACACCGGACTGCGATAGGATGGAGGTCGCGAGTCAGGTGGCGCTGGTGCGCTCTACCACCTTCAAAGGGATGGCTTAGCCGTCATCTTCTGATGTACAGTATTGTCCAGCCAGGATCTGCATAGGGCTTCGAATGGAACCAGGTCCGCCTTTGAATAAAACGAGAGTAACCCTGGTCCAACGGTATGTTTTCGCAGAAAGAGAACTATTCTAAGTCCATGTGTGCTTGGTCGCGCGACTGTACGAATTACCGTGACCCCGGAACGTAAAGGGCTATTGAAGGACACCGTGAATTTTAGTCAGTACGATTCTGGCAGTCCCTCCCACTCTGCCCTGGGTGGGAGGACTCATTTGATGATTTTATCACGATTAAAAAAAAAAGTCCATGGCTGCTTACATGGGTAATCGGCGGAGAACCTTAACACTGTGGTCCCTTCCGCTCCACCCAAGGCAGGAAGACCCATGTGATGATTTAAGCAACTAAAAAAGGTTTCAGGTAGCCTGTGGTGCCGTGCACGGCTAGATATTTCTTTTTTTTATTTAAACGTTGCCCCACACTTTGAATTTCTTCCTGTATCGTAGGTGCCTTTACAAACATAGAAACTCACATACACAAACACTCAAACCCGGAACAACTAAAACTTGCAACTTGCAGATCATATAAATATTTGTTCCGTGCGGGGATCGAACCCGCAGCATTCTACGAACGGACCTAGTCATCATAACTAATGACGATGTCCGTTCCCGGAACAGGACCTCTATCTTCATGTGTTGCCTGCTCAAAATCTGGTATGTTTCTAGAATCATCCAGGAGATCTAAAAAATTCCACTTTAACGGATTTATAATTATTATGAATTTCGGTAAAATTTGTAAAATGGAATATTCGATTCTATGGCTCAAGCAATAGAGTAGAAGTAAATAATTGCTTAGTATAATTTTGTTAATTAAAGTGGCATTAGATCCGAGGTCTTAACACAATACCGTACAGCGTACCTGAAACATTATGATGTTAACTGAGGCGTTAGAACCAGATTTAATACGTACAGAGCGTACTTTGAAGTACACATCAAAAACAGTTTGCGATCACTTTGAAAAATCGATATATTTTTTGTAACGGTAGATTTCATTATGATTTCTTCAACTTTTTACATTCTTTATTTAAAAATATAGATTTAGAACTATAAAACAGTAAAACAGTTCATTTTTTTATATAAAAATATCAATTTATGCATATTCTTACAAACTTTTTTTGAAGCGCGTCTAGTTTCAGAGTCCCTGTTTAATTTACATCCCATAAACGGGGTCTTGTGCTAGGGCCTCTGGTCTGTTCTTAATCCTTCAGCTCCACTCCGCCCTGAGGGGTCACCCACCCTTATCCAATAATAATCCTACCGAGGTCGTTTCACTTGCGATCATTTACGTTGTAAATGTTAATAAGCTAAAGTTTTTTTGTTTCGTCTGCCGTGTATCCTGTGCGAGCTATCCGTCAATTTGTCTGTCTGTCTGCTCGTTTAGGTGGTCGTTGTGGGTGCTAAGAGAAGCTTGGTGTTAAGTATAGTGCAGAGAGTTGGGAGGATTTTGAAAATGTGTCATATTATTCATTTATTAGGAGCTTTTTTGCTTTGTTGGTATCGTGTCTATTTTTTGGAAAGGATAATTCGATAGCATCGCAAAGGCACTTCAACCTACATCAATCTGTCAAATTTCTTTAATAGATTTTTTACCTTATCACAACAGTGGAAGGTTAACGTTCGATTAGTAAAATTTGACAGATTGAAGTAGGTTGACCTGCTGGCGTCTGTACTAAGACAGAAGATCACTAGTTCAAGTCTGCTCGCAATCAATTTTTTCTTTCTACAAATAACTTGTATTTTAATGGTAAATATTCTTACTACCACAATGGATTTTATTGCAATTCAAAACAAAAAAAAAATTAGGGGCCGTGATTATCTGATTACAGGAATCTACCGTACAAGATTGTAAGTAACCCATTAAACAGTATATTTTAAGTTTAAAAATTAGGAAAAAAATCAGGAAATTAGTCTAACAAGAAATGGGCGTGAGTATCACTCAACAAATAATATGCAGAAATATGTAGAAGGCACACCAGTTTTAAATGTCAAAACCTTAGATTATAAAATGTTCAGATTTCTAATATGCCACTAAGAATTGAAGCTAAAAACACGGAAATAATAAATTACCCCGTCGTCACTCGATTCCTTCGTAAAACAAATGAACAATTGAACATCTCCAAGAAAAACAATTTGAATGTGTGCGTGGCGCTCACTCACACATTTATAAAAAATGGCGTTTATAAAAACGTTACGTTTTGTTTCGAACACGGAATCTGGACATTTTATCTAAGGTTAACACTCAGGTAGCGGGAGTTACGAATTACCGTGACCCCGCTACGTAAAGGGCTATTGAAGGACACCGTGGATTTTAGTCAGTCAAGTCTGACAGTCCCTCCCGCCCTGCCCTGAGTGGGAGGTCAACACTCAATGCAGGTCGTTATAATAAAAAAGTGATCGTGTTCATAATTTTTAAGAAGGCACTGATCAACCAAGCTGGGTTGAGATGGGTGAGACGTTATGGTAGACCACCAGGTCTACCATAACGTCTAAAAGCGAGGGTAATTCCGCTGCGGGAAAGAGGCAGAGCTACACAAGTCGTCTAGCGCCATCTCGTTCCCACACTGGACTGTTCACCAGATACAGGTTGGCGGATGGTCAAATTACCTTTTTTTCCAAAAAAAATAATTAACTATTTGTGTGCGTAGTTGGTCTTCTGTAATTTCTTTTCCGAACTGATACTGCCATCTGTCGCATTGGTCTTGAACAGCCATCAAGTGCCAAGTTCGGTAACAGTCGATTTAGTAATTCTGCTTACTGCACAGGGAAAACGTAAGTGCATGGTAATTATAACTTTTTCTTAGTATTTACTAATTGCTATCGAACTATCACTGAAAGTGGTTTTTTGTTGACTTTTCTTTCGACTTTTACCTACCAGCAACATGTACAGAACTTTGTTCCCTTTTTTTTAACGTGGTAAAATCCAAATGAGTCCTCTCATTCAGGGCAGAGCGGAAGGGACTGTCAGACTCGTACTGACTAAAATCCACGGTGTTCTTCAATAGCCCTTTACGTTCCGGGTCACAGTAATTCGTGAGTCGCGCGATCCCGACAGGCTTTGGCCCTCTACAGGGGGCCCCGTCACTATGCTGACATTCCTTGAGGCGGTCGTGGAACACAACGCGCCGTCGACCCACAGAACTTTGTTCCTGGCAAAAAAAAATCAAATGATAACATTACGCCTTTTTTTCTAAGCATGTACTGTCCCACTGGGTAAAGGGAGTTCTTTACCTAGAAGTGAGAGAATTCCTTCCGCGAGCTCTTTTCTCGGGCCGTTTCAAACATGCCTCTTAGGTTCCATAATGTTCATCTTACCAAATACTTCTCGAGTCTTCATCGTGCATCCTACATGCTTTTAACATGTCATCATCATCATCCGGAAGACGTCCACTGCTGAATAAAGGCCAGCCTTTTTTCTACTGTCAGATTCATATGAGAGAAGTCTAGTTTCCAGCGTCAGGGTTACCTATTTAAACAGCTCCGCGACCCCAGCAAGCATTGGCATAAAAAAATCAAGGGGCCGTTCTTTAGAGGTCCAAAGTCTGCCGGAATCGCGGGACTTATGAATCACCGTGACCCCGGAACGTTAAAGGCTATTGAAGGACACCGTGGATTTTAGTCAGTACGAGTCTGACAGTAGGGTGGGAGGACTCATATGATGATTTTACCACGATAAAAAAATCAGGCTTTGGCCCTCTAAGGGGGGAAGGGCACAAGCCTCCTGCTTTATACCGCCACATCTATACATATAATAAATCTGTAGAAGGGTCAATTCTGTACATTGAAAATATTGAAAAAATAAATAGCGGGGGGTGTTGCTGGATCGATACCAAACCCAAATATATGATTAAAAAAATTTTTGTCTGTCTGTTTGTTTGTGCAGGCATCACGTGAAAACTAACGGTTCGATTTCGATGAAACTTGGTATAATTATTCCTTATTATCCTGGGCATAACATAGGATACTTTTTATCCTGGAAAAATACGTAGAAAAAAATCTTATTTTTCAGTTTTATTCATAGACGTTGTTCTGTAGAACCGCGAGCACACGTTGCATTACCCGCAGTGGATTCAGCGCCGTAATATTTATAAGATGTCATTATCAGAGTTACTCAAAATGGGGAAATAAACCATCCACGCGAAGACCGACATCCGCGCGGACGGAGTCGCGGGCGGAAGCTAGTATAAAATAATATAAAATACTTATGCTCTAACACTTTGCTATTAAAAAAATCTGTCCAAATACCTGTAACAGATCTGGAAAATTCGCCGACAATTTTGAACTTAAACTATCTAATCATCGCACATACTGTTAAGGGGTCAATTCAGGCCTTGAGACAGTTAACAATGTAAATGCACAAAATGAATCCTGTTTTAAAGTAAAGGGTCCGGGTAGTATGGGCACGGACGCTGGAATCCGGCACCGGCTAATGCGACGGCGAGTTGTTCACGCGACGATTTTGGCAGACTCTCAACTGTCACACGCATCGTACATACCGACTCCGGGGTAAAGCTGTGCTGTAGTATAAGAGATGAGATAACTGATAGGAAAATATTATTATGGATTTTTTGATCTCGACTAATTTTAACCGACTTCTAAAAAGGAGGTTGTTAATCGACTTCTAAAAAAAGAGGTTACTCAATTCGACCGTATATTTGCTTTTTAAGTTTGTCGCCTAACTTCGTTATTTAAGAACCGATTTGGATGATTCTTTTTTTGTTGAAAAGAAGATATTTGAGAAGGATTTGTAAGTTTTTTCCTTAAGTATTTCGAAGCACTACAATTTAATAAAGGTCTGGAGAATATCTGATGATGAAACCGAGAGACAGTCCAGGGAACTCCTCAACGATTCACAGCAGCTACCTTGAGTTTGAGCTTGATTAATTTGTATTGACAAGAACTTTACACGTAGATGGTTTGTAACTGCCATTAGGGGTCTGATGATGAAGGCGAAGAACAGTTCAGAGAACTCCTCAACGGTTTATAGCAGCTATCTTCTATTTGGACTTAATTCATTTAGATTGATGAGAACTTTGCACCCATATGGATTATTGTTTGATGCAGTAACTATTCTTTCGGAAGTCGGTGCCAAAAAAGTCAATGAAATATAAAAGCAAAGCCACGGACTTTCGAAAGAATAGTTATTTGTTAGGTTATTTTATCCTTTTTCGTGTTTGTTTTTAAAGTCGGTTACATTTTTTTCTTTTCTGAGATTCCCTATCAGCTTTTAACTGTATAGTTTAGTGAACTCAACTGTCTACGTTATATGCTGGTAATCAGGTCTTTAATGACAGGTCGCTACAGTGGTCTGGTAGACGCAGGAGTGCAGATACGGTAATGTTGTACTATTTTACATAATGATCTTATGTTCTACTGGGGTCGTTTGTACGCTTTTGAGATTCAGGCCTTCCAGAAGGGTATTTTAGATTTAGGTACTCAGTTTTAAAATTTACTGGTAAATAATAATAACTAATTATGTCTTTTTGGAAATTGATTTATACCAATAAACAACTTTTTCACGTCAGTGAATATTCCATCTTCATTAATAAAAGCCGAACAATTCTTCCCCTGGTTCCATTAGAATCATTTAATAAAAAGTACCGACACACAATTTCTTTAAGTTCAGACCATGTCTGGATTGTTTGGATCAGAACGTTTCTTCAGTGTCTTTCTCTAGTGACGGATAGTTAGTAACTGGACATCATCAATACTCAATTCTTTATTGCATTCCATATGTTACAAAGTCGGTAAAAAATAAAAAGGTACAAGATCAAATATGGACCCTGTCGGGCACGCAAAAATTAGGAGAGAGGAAGAGATCACTTTATAGCTCACACTACAATAGCACCCTAAGACGCGTTGCAAAGGAATTCCTATTCAGCGAGGGTCATATTAATCTCTTTCACATTTCCGCGCTAGACTCCGGGATATTGCCAAACGTAGCAGCTAATAGATGGAATACTTCTGTTTTAATTAATACCTCATACGACCAGATTTTGGCTCACTGCAGTCCTTTTAAAAGTCTCCGTTTATGATGAATTATTGGGGTAATTTACTCTTTACCCGGGGATTGCAAGCTTTTTCATATGATATGACGGATTATTTTAAATGTATGTGTTGGAATACCAATGTTCTCTAAAGGGCTTTTCAATTTATTTATTTTTTAACGTCACAATACATATCGTCAAAGGAGTCATATTGTAGCTGTGTGTAAATTCGGAGCAAAATTAAGTTTTAACCGTTATAAATTACCATTTTTTTTTTTTTTTTATCGTGGTAAAATCATCAAATGTGTCCTCCCACCCAGGGCAGGGCGGGAGGGACTGTCAGACTTGTACTGACTAAAATCCACGGTGTCCCTCAATAGCCCTTTACGTACTGGGGTCACGGTAATCCCTTGGTCCCGCGACCCCAGCAGGCTTTGGCCCTCTACAGGCCCCGTCACTATGCTGACACTCTTTGAGGCGCGCGTGGAACACAACGCGCCGTCGACCCGGGCATGGTCCATGGTCGGACAGCGAGTCGCCCATTACTCGCTGTCCGCATGCCCGCGCCTACGGTGGCCGGAGATCGTCCTGCGACGTCCGACGCCGTGGGCGTCTACCACTGCGGCTGGGGTGGAGGGAGGACGCTGTCCTCTCCCTCAGGCGGCCCGCCTCCTCCTTCACGAGCATGACTGCTTCGCAGAAGGAGGCGACCGCTTCCCACTCCGTCTCGCCCCGCAGCATGGCCTCGACCAGTGCCGGGCGCGAGAGGTCTCCGCCTATCGCCGTCGTGAGGACTATAAATTACCATAGAAGTTGTATTGTATTGTATTGTATAACGGGCTGGTATCCGCAACTCCACGTCAAATGCGCGTATTTTGCGTACGGGTGGGAAATAAATTATTCGATCCACCCCAGCTCCCCGAGGAAAGCCAGCAGCGCCTTCGTGTTGCCGACCATCTCGCGGAGAGTACCTGGGTTACCGAAGTACTTTGCCCTGTATGAAGCAATTTCAGGGCAGTGTAGGAGCACATGACCTGCTGTCTCGTCCGCCGCCATACAGGCTCTGCACAGGGGGCTGTCTGTGATACCTAGGACAAAGAGGTGTTTATTAAAGGAGCCGTGTCCTGTCAGGGCGGCTGTGATTGTTCGTAACTGCTGTTTGGTTAACCTGAGCACGAGTTTAGTGAAGCGGCTGTTGATGGCGGGTAGCGCCTCTTTGGCCTGTCTGCACTCCTCCTGATCCTGCCACAGGCAGCGATGTAAGTTACCTGTGCGTTCCCTGACCAGAGTACGTATGTAACCGAAGGGGAGTGGCACTATAGGTTCAGGTCCCACCGCCGTTACGCTAGATCCCCTTCGAGCGAGTTCATCCGCTGCATCGTTGCCACGGGAGTCGCTGTGTCCTTTGATCCACTGAATGGTTATGTTGTTATGCTCACCTACCTGATTTAGGTTCTGGTGGCACTCGTATATTAGACCAGAGTTAACCGTGTGGCTATCAAGCGCCAGCAAAACGGCCATGCTGTCTGATAGTATACGAATTGAGTGGTCCTTCACCCCTCTGGCTGCAACCGCTGCCGCCGCCAGGATGATACCCATGCATTCTGCCTGGAAGACTGTGTTGTGGACCCCCAATGATCTGGCAATACGGATGTTGAGGTCTTCTGAGAAGACTCCAGCACCCGTGCCGCTACCTGTTTTAGATCCGTCCGTGAAGATCCGTAGTTCCGCCGGGGTCAGACCCTCGCATCGGTGGTCCTCATGGAGCTGGATTTTGTATTTCTTATCGAAGATAAATTGTTTGGGTACCCGGTCTTTTACGGCCTTTGCCATGGGAAATTCCTCATAAAGTCCCTGTAATACCGAGGTGTGTTGTGATTCTCTCTTACCCCAGAGTTGTATTGTTTCGAGACGGACCGCCGCCAGTGTCGCTTCTTGCTGTATGAACAGGTGGAGAGGAGGGAGGCCCAGCATTGCTTCTAGAGCTGCAGTAGGCGTAGTCCTCATACAGCCTGTTGTCGCCATGCAGGCCAGTCTTTGTATTCGTTGTAGTTTGTTTGAAGCGGTGGCTAACCTGGTGCGAGGCCACCAGACCACGGCTCCGTAGGTGATCATGGGTCTAATAACTGTACAGTAGATCCATAGTATGATTTTGGGGGATAGGCCCCATCTCTTACCTATCATCCTCCTGCATTGCCAGAAGGTGATGCAGGCCCTGTTTAGCTTGTTGTCAAGATGGCTGCTCCAGTTTAGCTTACTGTCCAGGATGACCCCTAGATATTTGACCTCATTGGCTGCTGTATCAAATAGTTTAGGTAGACGATAAGGTCCAAGTGATCGTTTTTGAGTGAACATGACCAAAATGGTTTTTGTGGGGTTCACTGTAAGGTCGAAGTCCCTGCACCATCGCTCTACTATCCTTAGCGCTTGTTGTGTTAGGTTGCAGATAGTCCCGGTGACCTTCCCCGAGATGAGGATGGCGAGGTCATCTGCGTACCCAATTGTGTAGAAGTGGCATGCGTTGAGCTTGGTGATGAGGTCGTTTATCACCAGGTTCCAGAGGAGTGGTGAGAGTACCCCTCCTTGTGGGCATCCTCTGGCTAACATGGCTACCTGCCTGTCTTCTTCAAGGCGAACCACTCGTTTGCTTAACATGTTAGTAATCCATACCATAGAAGTTATTTACCCTTAATTCTGAAGTCTGCTTGCTAAAGTGCAGGGCATCCATTATTTAAAAAGTAATGAAAAGATATATATTTAACTGATAACAACAAAAATTATTACACAAAATCTAATCAAATGCAAAGAAGACCAAGCCTAGAAACATCAGAAAATTGCCATAATTATTTTTACATTCCGAAATTAGCCTATTTTTTGTAACCGCAATTGTTCCGACCTTTCGTTTCCAATTCCGGTTCCTACCCACATCCAAAGCTTGGAAGTCGGTACAGCCACAAACCATGCCTCTACCATGGAGTGAGTGACAGCCTAGCGTGCCCAATAGTTTTCTATTGCACACGCACACCGAGTTCTAATCTGTTTCCTTAGGGAGACTCGGTATCGGGTTTTTTTTTTCTTCATTTTGCGGCAAAAGTTTTTTGTTTAAGTTTTATTTGCTGAAAACTTAATATTTTATATACGTTTCATTAATATTTAATTATACGTTTCCGGTTCAAGAAAACGGCTCTAACGATTTCAATAGAATTTGGAATGCGCGCATTAACAGAGGCGGAAAATCTTTGTAACTAGATCCTATGTTTGGGAAAATTAGTTCTCTCTGTATTTAGATTTTTTTATCGTGGTAAAATCATCAAATGCCATCAAATCTCCCACCCAGGGCAGAGCGGGAGGGACTGTCAGACTCCTACTGACTAAAATCCACGGTGTCCTTCAATAGCCCTTTACGTTCCGGGGTCACGGTAATTCGTGAGTCCCGCGACCCCGGCAGGCTTTGGCCTTCTACAGGGGGGCCCCGTCACTATGCTGACACTCCTTGAGGCGCGCGTGGAACACAACGCGCCGTCAACCCGGGCATGGTCCATGGTCGGACAGCGAGTCGCCCATTACTCGCCACCCGCATGCTCGTATTGATCTGTATCTGTATTTACATGGTAAAAATTTACACGCACAATATACGGTAGCTGATTTGTTTCTGCGTTGACTTCTAAACTTAAGGGTTCAAGTCTTAACTAATTTTTATCCTATAAAATGTTTATATAACTATACTAGCTGTACCCTGGCACGCTTCGCTGTGGCACATTGTGATTGAATGGTTGAGAAATGAGAAACTGATGCAAAAAATAGGTAAAAACAATCCTTGATGCGGATTATATATCATGCTAAAATTTCAGCTGAATCGGTGCAGAACTTATACCGTCTTATTCCAAAACGCCGACTAAATATAGTACTGGGATTAGTTCTAGGTTTAAACCATGGACTAAGAAAAACCTTATTATAAAATGACGTTTATCTCTAATCCTTGTACTATCTATGGTACTAAAGATAAACCCGTGAGACCCCTAGTTTATCCACGGTCTAACTTTGGTACTATTGTCAAATGTCAATTTCTACAAAAAGTTGAGGTTACCGTGGCTATAATTTTCTGTGTTTAGTGTTTATAAATCGTTGAAAAATGGATATTAATATGATTAACTTGATGGACTTAGAAGATATGGAGATGCTTGAGACTTCTCGTCGAACTGCGATACGTCGTCATCGTGGAAATCCATTTTTATTGAGTGACGAAGATTTTTAATACAAATATAGGTTCACAAAACGAGAAGAAGAAGAAGAGAAGAGAGTATGAGAAGATTCAATATGAAATGCCCTGTGTCTCCTAAAATAAAACTTCAATTGGTTTCTTTTGTTGCTTCATCTACCATCACAACACACAACACAACATCTTACTACTGATAGAAATGTATAGGTTTGTGTGGCTGAATGAGTGCATGGTTTATTACTCTTTCATACAAAAATTGCAATACGGTACACATTGTCCTAGATCAACACATAAGGATACTTTTAATTTCGTCATCATGATCCTGCGGGATATCCTGACATACTTATCCCAAACATACTTTACTCAGGCATACACTAGTAATATTAACATTACTAAAGAATTACATTACGAAATTATTAAAAAGAAGCTACTGTTCTGTTATAAAACTTCTAAATCATTCCAAAAAATAATTAGGTATTGAACTTGTCATGGTTTCATTTGACGCGCGAGAATGTTACGTTTCATTACGCATTTTAGATGTTATATTAATAAAGAATCCAACTTTAAGTAATGTGCTCAAAAAATCAAACTGCAGTTTAGGAACTGACTTACTTATATTTAGATCCATAAAAATACCAACATATCGATATTTTTAACACTCCTAAACATCAATTAATCATTAACGTATTATCAAAACGTTCTATTTTCTGGTAAAACGGAACGTTGCAATTGAATGATATCATGGTGAATGAATGGTATTTGTTGTAATCTGTGGTTGATATTAAACTTTGGTTCAAATGGCAGTACTAAGAAGACCATGGTTTATTTATGTTTTGTAATACGGAGAAATTTAAACCATGGTTTTAAAGATAAGCCTGGACTTCATAGGCCAGGTCTAAAGCAAGGTTTATCTCATTTTTTGTAATAAGACGGATAGAGTTTTTGAAGCGCACACAAACCAACATAACATTTTTATATATATAGATTACAAAACAGCCGTATGTCTTCAAATGAAACGAAAACTCATGCTGCTTCTAAGCAGGTCATCAGCCAATTTGTTCCAGTAATGTGGCATAAAACAATGCTTATTAGAAAAGCCACAAACAGTGTTTACTACAATATTATCATATTACCTCGATGGCGGTTCTTCGAAATAATAAAACATTGCGATGATAAGCGGAATTCAGTGGAAAATGAATCATAGCGAAGCGAGGGAACTGAGGTCAAGCGACCATTTCAATAATTAAATAGTAGTTTTTTGTTTCTGTAAATTATCAGCCTGTGAAGTTTAGTTCGATCACAATGAAGGATTGATTTAAATGAAGTGACGGGATTATTATGAATTAAAAGCCTTTTAATTTTACTATTTTACCCTGATTTAGCAAAACTCAACACTACAATAATTCTCAATTTTTACATTGTATGTGGTGAAGAACTGTTTTTTTTTTAATTTCTATAAAAAATTCCATCAGGAATATCTCTGTAGCCAGGTATTAATGCTTGTTTCTGTTTGCGGGAATTCGATAACCTCAATACTTTTATAAAAACATTATCCAGTACTAGTGTTTTTTCCTGTATCATGGGTTCATTTATAAACTCGTACGTTTTTGAGAGCCGTAAATTTCTGTCCCATTTCCTCACGAGTCAGCCGTCTTTTGGTGGGAGTAATTTGAGCCAGTACCTTTAGAGGGCCAAAGCCTGCCGGGGTCGGCAATGTAAAGGACTATTGAAGGACACCAGGGTGGATTTTAGTCAGTACGAGTTTGACAGTCCCTCCCGCCCTGCACTGGTGGGAGGACTCATTTGATGATTTTATCACGATAAAAAAAAGAAATTGCTCCGAGATCTTCCTTGTAAGTGCCGAAAATACAATGGAATACCGTTTATTGGCATGCTCTCATATGCACATATTATGAGTTTCAAGCACCTTACTTTCAAAGGCTTGTTTAGTGCAATTCCAGGCCTCTTCGGATCTGAGATTTCATGGCTTGTCTTGGCTTAGAAGTCTCTTGGTCCCTCTTCTCTTTCTTTGGGCTTCGCCCCTGTGTATGATCCTGTTTTGTTCATGTTTTAATGGTTGTCTGTCTTAGTTACATACTCCAAAATTATTATGCAAAGCCTCGCAACACTAATGTTGTTTAATATTTACCAAGGAACTTCCCTATTTGCATTATTATTCGAAAGACAATTACAGACCAAATTACTAATAGTATTGGCTCAACATAGTTTGCTGTTTGCACAGTGAGAATTAATTCTCCGCTTTCGACGACGCGGATTTACGAGTAGGTACTTTGAGTGAAGATTATGTGTAAGACTACACACATCAGTAGCTACAATTTACTGCATATAATTTAAGTCATAGCTGTGAAGTTGCTTCTGTATAGGGGCCATTCATTTATTACGTAAGACGATTTAGGGGAGGGGGTGTCGACCATGTCTTATTTTCTCTTAGAAGGAGGCGGTAAGTCTCGGTAGTTTTTATTTAACATCACAAAAATGCGCAAAGTCAAAATTATACTTTAAATAAGTGCATTCAAAAGCGCGTTTTGATTTATTAGAGATGTTCCAGTGGCACATCCACTTTCATTCATAAAAATTGTTGCTTTGAAAAATAAACCAATCGTATTTATTTTTGAAGTGAAAGCTTCTTAAGCGGCTTTTGGAATGGGTAAAAAATGTTAAACTCGCGTCAGGACGGCTTATTCCCTTTATGTCGAGTCCCGTTATGTCGAGCCGAAAACCTTGTCTCGCTTCTATTACCTTTATGTCGAGCTTAGTTTTCTGTCCCGTTTCTATTCCCTTTATGTCGAGTTTATTTACCACGCTTTAATTACCTTTATGTCGATTTAATAATATCATATTTTAGAAGTACAGTCACGTCCAATGAAATGCACAAGACAGCTCGGGACTTGCTGGCACCCCGACTTGGACAATTTAGGTTAGAAGAGGATGGCGGGGTCTGAAAGACCCCGCCATCCTCTTCGTGGTTATTTTTTTTTAAACCACCCAGAAGTAGGAGCCCCGCGAAGCGGGGCTCCGTCGACATGCTGTTTAACATTTGCAACAATAGTGATGATTATACTGTTATTTATTTAGATTAAGATCAGATATATATATGAAAATAAGTAATAGAACAAATAATAAAACAATGTTTTTATGCCATTGGCTTTTAATTTACATCCCTGACTGTACCCGTTCACCAAACTCGACATAAAGGTAATAGAAAGCGTAAAATATCATACTTTGGAGAACAATAGACTTCCAGGCTCGACATAACGGGACTCGACATAAAGGGAATAAATCGTCAGGACACGTGTCCTGATCGAAAATTCGTAAGACGGCGCAGGGCACTTGCGTGAATATTCGTGTGTGTTTATTACTATTCAAGTTTTCACTTCTGCCGGCACTCCCAGAGTGCCACCCGTCGTTTTTTTCCTTCATATTCTTACGAAATAAATATTAAACATGGGGTAGGGGGTCAGCCTATTATTGTTTTTTCTTATAATAGAGGGGCAAAAACTTGCGAAAATAGTCTTACGTAATAAATGAGTGTATTATTGAATTCTTTACTGTGTGATGACGAGAAAAAGGTCTGTGTGGAAAAAAAATAGTTTTAATGAAAACTAAAAAAAAAACGGTAAAAAAACCATATTTAAGTATTATAAACATTACGATTCTTCACCTGAACAAAAATTGAAATCTAAAAAAAAATGTGAAATAGTAAATGAATGGCTGATAGAGAGATTTGAAAAAAAAATGTTGGAACTGTCTATGGACAGTTTGATTGATGGTCAGTGTCCAAAATGTATAATTAAAAAACATAAATTACAACCCAATTCCAAAGAATCATAAAGGTCACAGTTCAACAACACAAATCCATAACCAGCGTATCGCATCCTAATTCTCGGAAACATTTATCGCACGCACGCTGCGCCAACTCTTTTGTGTGGACAAAAAACCAGTGCGAAAGAGACGAGAAAAATTTGCAATCATTTGTCCATCAAGTACAATGGTCCACCGTTACCCGTTATAATGCAGGATGCTAAATAATTACACATTCGTACTCAAATGTACGGTACTGTATTGAAAATGACACACTTACTGACGTTTCGAAGAGCGTTGCACTGTGTTCCGTTTGTTAAACTGTGGAAAAATTCTGCTTTTTTTTTTGTTACTCGGTGCCTCCAACGTAGGTTGAAATTCGAACATGTCTCAGTGTATGATGGATGGTCGCGGGACTGTACGAATTACCGTGATCACGGAACGTAAAGGGCTATTGAAGGGCACCGTAGATTTTAGTCAGTACAAGTCTGACAGTCCCTCCCGCTCTGCCCTGGGTGGGAGGACTCATTTGATGATTTTACCACGCTAAAAACAAAAAGTGTATGATTGATTTTGGCACTTTTGTACGAATAACGTATTGTTAAGTAAAGGACGGTCTTTTAATTAGGTGCTGAGGCTGTATTATGACTTCTTAAAACCAGTTTTGTTCCAGTGTGTGAATGAGGACGCGCTAGACGACTTTTATAGCTCTGTTTATTTCACTCACTGCAACAAGCCTGGTTTTAAGACGTCACAATATGGCTGCAGTTCAAAAATGGCAATGGCATTGGAGCATTTGCTGGTTTCTGTGTTATGTTATTTTGTTTTTTTTTTTTTCCCACAAATATCACACAACGCCATCTGGGCCCAAGCTAAGCAGAGCTTGTGTTATGGGTACTAGACAACTGATAAACATACTTATATATTTCTAAATACATACACATTATAGATAAATCACACCCAGACACAGAACAAATGATCGTGCTCATCACACAAACATTTGTCCTGGGTGGGAATCGAACCCACGACCTCCGGCATAGCAGTCAGGGTCACTAACCACTAGACTAACAGGCCTGTCTAAATATTAAAAATAGTATTTGGTTATGAATTAATAAGAAAGTGTTTCTGGAAAGAATTTTTGCCTTTCGCTATTGCTGTAAAAACGAAGGCACCTCGATATTCAATAAATAATCTATAGATACCGTTTTCATCATACCCATGCATATAAAATCTACGAGAATATTGTCTATTGTCTATTCGTGCGGCGAACAAAACGTCCGCCTGGCTTGTCGACGTCAAAGGATAATTTGACAAGCAACGCCGCAGCATGGTATTATCTTCTATACATGCCCAGACATGTTCTGTCTCGCCACCAAGTTAGGCACACTGTTTTATACGTACAGTCGCGAGCAAATTATTTTTATACATTATATTTATGTATATAAGACAATCAATAGTTGTTTTTTTAGCGTGGTAAAATCATTACATGAGCCTCCCACTCAGAGCAGGGCAGGAGGGACTGTCAGACTTATACTGATTAAAATCCACGGTGTCATTCAATAGCCCTTTACGTTCCGGGGTCACGGTATCTCGTTAGTCCCGCGACCCCGCCAGGCTTTGGCCCTTTAATCAATAGTTAATAGGTAGGTACTGGAATTAAACATTGTGTTGCTCTATAAAAGGAGATTTATTTTAAAAAATCATGCAATAACAGAATCTAATACACAATAGATTACTTGTAAAAGGAAAAACGACAATTAAAGTTTATTCTGGTCCCCCTTTCATATAATTTTATCATAAATTCAGAATATTTAGCAGGAAACTAATTTTCACAAAATTTCTTCCTTCACTTGCATGTTATAATGCTGCATAAAATAATAAAATTCATCCCGTTCATTCAGTTGGTCTTTGCGTTCTAGAGCCACGGTATTCTGCTTTGACTGTCCCGCGACCCCAATGCAAATCACATAAAATACAGAACAATCCAGGCAAAACAAAAGCTAGCCTTGAGTTCAGCCTAGACTGAAATAACCAATTAGTGTAATATCAAGTTACTATTGCGCACTCTCCCTTAGCACGGCTCTATATTAGACATAATTGCTGCTCTGTGCTCAGTTAAAAAGTCATATCAGTAATTTTCCTGGCTTTTATCTCAATTTAGCTCATTGGATGAGCTATTATTAGTCAGTTTATTAAAACCTCAGTGTTGTTTACTATTCTTTGTGTCGTTTATGATTGAGGGAGTTAGAGGATTATGATGTTGATGTAATAATTATTCTGGTACGTAAATATCACCGACAGGAGCACGCGCTGTTAATAAAGAATGAATATTATAATTAATATTAATTAGCCTGTGCTTTTTGAAGTGAAAACTTCTTTAGCGGCGTTGTGCACTTTTTTTGGAATGGGTTAAAAATGTTAAACTCGCGTCAGGACACGTGACCTGATCGAAAATTCGCAAGACGGCACAGGGCGCTTGCGCGAATATTCGTGTGTGTTTTGTTACTATTGAAGTTTTTTCTTTTTTTTTTTCCACATTGGGAAACTATGCAATGATCTCAATTGTGTGTCACCTCCTTCCGATTCTTATAGACGACAACCAATTCGTCCCGCCATCTCCTTCGCGGTCTGCTGCGACACTCTAACGCCATTTTAGGAGACCCATCCTGAGTTTTGCAGGTCCACAGCTCCTTCGACACGCGACAGACGAGTCCTGTCAGATCCCATTAAAGTTGAGGAGCGCAGTGTAACTAACGGCTCGTTCAAGACCTTGCTGCTAAGAGCGTGACGTTTTTATTTGTAATGTATGGAATTGTTTGAATCCAGTCACATAGAAAAGCGAAAGCGATCCTATAGCGTTACAGAACTATCGGACTGACGTCTCGCTTCGGTTCGGTATCGCTTCGGAAACGCTTCGCTTTTGTTTGTATGTTTGACAAAGGCATTAGCGCGGGCGGCGAGCGATAACATCAAATGTTTGAAACACGGCACGACGCGTCGCCAGTGGCGAATTCCCGTAGGTAATTTATTTATTTATTTTTATGGCGCCGGCCGCCACACATTTAAGCCATTGTCAAACAGACAGGCGCGTCCGAAGCGATAACGAACTGATACGAAACGTCAGTCGGATAGTTTGGTCACGCTATCGGATCGCTTTCGCTTTTCTATGTATTCAAACAATTACATACTTTACAAATAAAAACGTCACGCTTCGCATTCGCCACGCCTGTCTGTTTGTCAAAGGCTTTATGGTACTATCCTCTTGATTTACTATGCAATTGACCTAACCAACATTAATCGACAAAACCGCAAACATTTCGGTTACTCCCGAAAAACCGACAAAAGTAAAACCATACGTAAAATATCTATTTATTTAGAATTTCTTATCTATTTAACACCTCGTACGTAATTCCTTAACAATAGAACATGAGGTCGATGAAGCGCAACCTACACCAATTAATTGTCAAAGCGAACAAAAGGAAAAGCTTGTACGAACCATATTATCGTAATAAGTCAAACCACCATCTTTATTGACCCACTTCTTCACACTTCATGTTAGAAGCTATGATTCAAATTATACTGGTCGGTAGTTACTACGCAGCATTGTGACTATGATGATCCCTGTTGTCGTTTAAATTGTTCGGAAATGGGGCTCAAGTTATAGTTGGTAAGTCGTACACTACGCAGTATCGTCACCCATGTTAGTTTCTGCGCAGTGTTTGCGTATAATAGGGAATGCAGTAAAACAATTCACGAGAATAACTTGGTTTTATTGACGTTTTTGGTAGAGTCATCATCAAATGAGTCCTCCCGCCCTTGATAGAAAGGAAGGGACTGTCAGACTCTTACGCAGCTACTCGTATGCTGCGAGAATGTAAAAGCTGAGCTACGAAACTGTGTGACCGTTTCCACTGATACAAAGCTATGTAACGGTAGCTTAGTGACGGGCCCTCTGTAGAGGGCCAAAGCCTGCCGGGGTCGCGGGACTCACGAATTACCGTGACCTACGTGGCTATTGAAGGACACCGTGGATTTTAGTCAGTACGAGTCTGACAGTCCCTCCCGCCCTGCCCTGGGTGGGAGGACTCATTTGATGATTTTACCACGGTAAAAAAAATGTAGCGGTAGCTATGCGAGGAAGATGCGCAGCTCGAGCTATGCGATGTATCTATAGTATGGAAAGGACCCATACCAGGTATGCAAAACACGCATTCATAGCACGCATCATTAGCACACATCCATAGCACGTATCCATAGCACGCATGCATAGCACACATCCATAGCACGCATCCTTCCATATAAAAACATATCTTAGTTCAATACATTTCCACCAGTGCTATGCTATGTGCACCAATGAATATGATTGGTGGATATCAAACGTATCCATAGCAACGTAGCATAGCACATCTCTGGTGGAAAAGCAGCCTTACTGTGTAAGAACCCACCCAGTTCCTTCAGTTGCTTTTTGCGTTCCAGGGTGACGATTCACCTTTACAGACGGTCGTACCACAGCAGGTTTGGACCTATAGGAACTCCATCATTTTGCTGATAGCTCCTTAAATCGCGCGTGGAACACTACGCGCCTTCGACACGGACCTGTAGTGCTATACGGATAGATTTTCAAGTTTATGTTATAGATGTTAAAGTTGAAAATCCACTAAAGACAACCCGTAGCTTCAGTGCTGCCGGGGCGCTGGATCTTATAGAGAATGATATGGCTGGTCCTTGATCGAACGGCGAGCTATATCGTACAACCCTTTAACCTGTAATTTCCTATAATTTCTACTGAAAGTATAATTACGACTGGTCCTTCTGTCTTCTGTATAGTACCGAGAGTGCAGTGCGCGGGCGTTCTCTCGTTGCACTCATTATTAGATAATTCGAGTTAATCTGCGTGTGCGCACCAATAGGTGTGGGGTTCGCTGAACTGCTAATAAATTGGACAAGTTGTTAGTTTAATGGCTTCATGTTTGCGCCTTGTTAGTGCTGGGAATGTATGTTTGTTTGAGTTTTATCTCGGAGGTTTTTAGGTAAAAATACATTCAATGTTTTGCTGGTTAGATCTAAGATTAAGAAGTCTTTTAAGTCTAATACCCTGAGATTATAGAACATCCAAATTCGTAATAGGCCACTGAGAATTGAAGTCAAAAACACGGAAGAAAAATTACACCGACTTTCGACTACTAAAACAAGTGAACATCTCCAAGGAAAACATCCAAATGTGTTCGTGGCGCTCACTCATACATTTATAAAAAAGTGGCTGCACTGAAAACGTTTTGTTTCGAACACGGAATCTGGACGTTTTATAATATAAAAAATCGGGCTGGCTTACAATTGGGCCATGGGACTGTCTTAGGGGTCAAGAAGGATACTGTGGCCCTAGATCGCAATGGGCAATCAAAGGAACATAAGAGTCTGGTCGTCCTTTCTGCTCCAACCAGGACGGGAGGACTCATTTTTTTTTGTCGTGGTAAAATCATCAAATGAGTCCTCCCACCCAGGGCAGGGCGGGAGGGACTGTCAGACTTGACTGACTAAAATCCGTGGTGTCCTTCAATAGACCTTTACGTGCCGGGGTCACGGTAATTCGTAAAGTCCCGCGACCACGGGAGGACTCATAAGATGATTTTACCACCCAAAAAAACAAGCCTAGTTTGAAATAACAGAAGTCATTGGTTTGATTGGTTTTTTTTACTGTAGTAAAATCATCAAATAAGTCCTTACGTCTACAGTGGGTCTGGAGGGACTGTCAGACTCGTACTGACTAAAATCCACGGTGATCCTTCAATTATAGCCCTTAACGTTCCAGGGCCACGTTTACCTGGTGAGCGACATTCCCGCGACTGGTTTTTTGACGAAGGCTTGGTATTATATTAATTAATCATATTGACTGTTTAAGGTTTTTTTTTTATTATTATTATGTGCAGGATGTGATGCACATTAATTATGCGAATAATGTATGTAATTGTAATAATAATTGATTTAATTAGAAAATACACGTTTTTCTAAGGAAAATATTTGCGTAACCAAAAGTCATTGTTTTTACGTGCCGGGGCCATAGAGTCCGCGTAGGCCACGCGCTCCTATTTCTATCTGGTCACGTTGTATCATCAGCATCGTTAACAATTATAATGGTTTACTGATGTTGTAGACTAATATAGCACAAAAACTTCGTATTTTCTCTCAGAATTCCAAAAATGCGACAAAATAAACGCATTCCCAAAAACAATACGACACTTAACATAAAACGCACACCAACGTACTCACAAACTGCAATTCACGCTCAAGTTTACGTTTTCGTTTGACGGCCGTACAAATCCGCTTACATTTCACGTGTTTACGTTACTGGGTACGCGCCGTTTGTTCTGGCTATTTGCGATTGTTTATTGCGGATTTAAATGAGTGTTCTCTTAAATTGGAATGTTTGTGTGTTTGGTTTTCATAGAAATTATTTTTATGCATGTGTTTGTTTTATTTGGCTATAAAAGGCACGTTAGCTGTTAGTTTAAGAGGATGGCCAGAAGTGTCCTCTCTGTTAGTAACTTCAAGCTGCCATCACTCGCGCACGCCGCATCGCGGCAGTAAGAGCCTTCTTTGAGAAGTGGCTGGATAGGCGTCAAGGCGTCCTGACCTACCGCATGACGCAGGTCCTCACCGGACACGGAAGTTTCGGGAGGTACCTGTGTTTGATAAGGAGGGAAAAAACGCCTGGGTGTCACCACTGCGAGGATCGCCCGGAGGACACGGTGGAGCATACGGTGAAAGACTACCCCTCTTGGGCAGAGCACCGCCGTGTCCTCAGGACGGCGATAGGCGGAGACCGGCATTAGTCGAGGCCATACTACGGGGCGAGACATAGTGGGAATAGCGGTCGCCTCCTTCTGCGAAGCAGTCATGCTAGCGAAGGAGGAGGCGGGACGCGTGAGGCAGAGGACAGCGTCCACCTCATAGCCCAGCCGTAGTGGTAGACGCCCCCGTTGACAGACGTCGCAAGACGATCTTCAGCCACCGTAGGCATGCGGGCGGCGAGTAACGGGCGACTCGCTATCTGACCATGGACCATGCCCGGGTCGACGGCGTGTTGTGTTTAACGCGCGCCTCAAAGAATGTCAGTACAATGACAGGACCCCCTTATAGAGGGCCAAAGGCTGCCGGGGTCGCGGGACTAACGAATACCGTGACCCCGGAACGCAAAGGGCTATTGAAAGACACTGTGGATTTTATTCAGTACAAGTCTGACAGTCTCTCCTGCCCTGCCCTGGGTGGGAGGACTCATTTGATGATTTTACCACGTACAAAAATGTATTAAACCAAGCATGGTAGAGATCTCGAGTTGTGTTGACCAATTGGAAATGACTAGAAGACCAAAAAGGAATAATAAGAGAATAATAAAGCCCACTCAAAACTAGCACTAGCTTCGTACTAATACCTATTATAAATGCGAAAGTTTGTGAGTATGTATGTATGTGTGTTTTTGTTTGTTACTTTCACGCAAAAACTTCAGAACGGATTTCGATGAAATTTGATATCTAGATAGTTTATAACCTGAATTAACCCTTTTTTATTTGGTAAAATCGTCCTATGAGTTCTCCCACCCATGGCAGAGCGGAAGGGACTTTCAGACTCGTACTGACTAAAATCCACGGTGTCCTTCAATAGCCCTTTACGTTCCGGGGTTAGGGTAATTCGTGAGTCCCGTGACCCTGGCAGGCTTTGGCCCTCTACAAAGAGGGGCCCGTCACCATGCTCACACTCCTTGAGGCGCGCATGGAACACAACGCGCCTTCGACCCGGGCATGGTCCATGGTCGGACAGCGAGTCACCCATTACTCGCCGCCCGGAGATCGTATATACGTCTGTCGCCGTGGGCGCCTACCACTGCGGCTGGGTTGGAAGAAGGACGCTGTCCTCTCCCTCACGTGGCGCGCCACCTCCTTCGTTAATAGTTTTTTTTCCTATTTTATGCTCCCGTGAGATAATAATCTATTGTAGCGCGTGCAACGGTTGGCAAAAGCTAGTCTAGCATACATTCACAAGAAAGAAAAAAACAACAATACCATAAAATGCCTCTAGTTTTCGTAAACACTTCACCGCATAACTTAAATACGTGCGCGAAATAAACGCAAAAACGCGCACCGAACGCAGATGCTGCGTTTTCGAGATGGACGCAAATAAACGGACGCACACAATTTACGACAGCGCTCAGCGCACGTGGCGTTTACCGAGTTTTTTTATTGGCGCGGTAAGTGATGGTATTGTTTCGTATTTATGCAATTAAGTGTATTTATGTTTGCGGATTTTTGTATACATATTTTCCGATAGGTGAGCTTTGAATGAACTCAATCCAATAATTATACGTACCTAATTGATTGAGTTTATCACACGTAAAATTATTAAAATTACTTTAATTTTTTTCATCAGTCGATCTTCCTCAGATTGTTAACATTTTTTCTAAACAATGTTGCATTAACGCATATTAAATACATTTTCTGAAATTTAAAATGGGTTTACCAAAGACAAAAAGGTCTCAATCTAGCCCAGAGTTAAAGATGAGACTTAAAATGCAGTAAGCCCACCCAGTAACGAATTGCAACTTCTGCGCACCGACTGAACACATTAAAATTTATTTGACGCTGGACTTTGGCAGGATAGTTGGTGGTCGCAAGCCAGACGGCCTTAGTGTGGTCTACCACCACTACGTTATAGAACCGGGAAATCTGGGTATCGAAAATCCTGGGATACCGCGGGATACCTCCAAGAAGAAATATCCCGAAATACCGGCTCTCCCGACAAGTACCGGTTCTCCATATCCTAACCACCACTATTCGGATCGCTCAGATGTACCGCAGGTTACAGGTAGCCTGATGTCGTTGCCTGGGGTGGATCGCTAAGAGGTGGATCCATTCAAAATTTTAATTCAGATTTTGAGATAACTTTTCAAATCAACTAGATACTGTCTATGAAATAATAAACTTCAAAACAGTTTCGCCATAACTTATACATCTCTTAATTATAAAGTAGTTAACATCGCTTCTAATAGCCGTTCGCACCTGAAAGGTCATAAAATGAAATCATCGCTACACATAAAAAAGCTAACGCGACAGGCGACAGTAAAAAATATATCAAAAAGACATTTTGCCAAAAATACTAATTTTAATAACATCTTTGACAGTGTCAGATGTAAACTCAACCCGTACACAATCATGAGTACATAATAAGTGTCTGTCTGTCATCAAACGATTTCTCGGAAACATAACACGACAAAGGGATTGTCACTTTGTGCCGAATTCGGTTTTATGGACGATAAATTATATGGGAGCCGAAATTGCAAAGTCGCGAAGGAATTAAAAATAATTGTGGGGCTTTAGTTATTGTGAAGCTTAAAACAGATTCGGCTAACTGTACTTTTACGTCACAAAAGTGACGTGATAAATATAAATAAGTTTTTTTAATGACTCTTTTGGAGTTATAAGAATTTGAGGTAAAAGGCCATCGCTCTTTTTCTGTATCGATTAAATTGCTTTTGCAAGAAAACAAATAAGCCGTATTTAAACGATGCAAGCATTTTTCATGCGAGTTTGACTACACTGCGGTATATTTTGTACGATCATTTTTACTTTTTAATGAAACTGCCAGGCTCTAAGAATTTCTACTGTAACAAAAAAACGCACCCAGCGTTTACAAACATACAAATTCACATACACAAACTTTTGATCAACTGAATTAATTGTCCAATTAATAGTCTGCAATGTACATTGTTAAAATTGCATGTAACTCGCATGCAATTTACAGCAGCGTGTAAAATGGGCGTTTACTCGCATAGCCTAATCCAAACTAATATTATAAATGCGAAAGTAACTCTGTCTGTCTGTCTTTTCTTCACGCCTAAACTACTGAACCGATTTGTGTGAAATTTGGTACAGACATAGTTTGAAACTTGAGAAAGGACATAAGATGTTTACATTACTTACAATAATTAAAAAAAAAAACAAAAATCTGCCGGAAGTACTACTACACTATTCCACGCGAACGAAGTCGCGGGCAAAAGCTAGTACAATCTATAAAATGTTACTACAAGACATAGATTTTTTTTTTCAAATCCTTACTGGACTCAATTTTCATTATTTTCCAAACCATCAAAAGTCACTAACGATTTTCTAAAATTAATTTAAAACCTGCTAATATTTTTGGCAGTCGACACAAGTTAGAAGCAACCCTGACCGTCACGCTACTAAATATAATATCATGTAACGAATTGAGTTATACTCGTAAGAAACAAAAATATTAAGTCAGATATATATTTTTCGTGCTAGCAAATTATACATGCGGTAATAAAACGTTTTACAACTTTACAAATGGTTCCGCACACATTTAGATGCGATTCCACCCGGGTGCGACACTGTGCGGCATAAATGTTCAAGCAAGCTCAAGCATCATCATCATCAGCCGGAAGACGTCCACTGCTAAACATAGGCCTTAGGCCACCACGCCGAATGAAATTTCGCCACTTGCATCCATCGGTTTCCCGGGACTCTCATGATGTCATTCCACCTAGTGGGACGCCTGCCTACGCTGCATCTTCCGGTCTCTGGTCGCCACTCGAGAACTTTTCTTCCCCATCGGTTATCAGTTCTATGAGCGATGTGGCCTACCCATTGCCACTTCAACTTGCAAATTTAACGAGCTATGTCGGTGACCCTGGTTCTTCGATTTAGTATAGCTTTTTCTAATACTCTTTAAATTACTTTTAATCTCTTTAAATGGCCTCAAGGCACTCAAGCAAACACGAACAATTTGTTCGAAATATGGATACTTTTGTGCGCGCACATGTGAGCAGTGGACTCGTTTTTTGTGCACATTGGTAAACTCAGTTCAGTGTAGATGTTCGCGTTCACAATGTGCCTCACTGTACGCGAACTTAAGTTACTCACAGCCTTGCCGATGGACACAGAGGCTAAACGCGATACCAGCTTACTACCCGCACTGCTGAAGTTCGCACAAAATGTGTGCGAACAAAATAATATGCCATGATTATTAAATTAAGCAATAGGATTAGTGCCTAATGAGTACTACAAGAATCTACAATGTACCTACTGATACTTATGTATACGATCTGTCAAATGACATTAATAAATTTTTAAATTTATTATAGTACGAGTACGAGTACCTACAAGGAGGTTAATTTCATTTTGGGAAAATTTTCGTTTGTACTTAAATTTCCGAGGCTACAGTACCGTTAGTCATAAAAGACTGAAGGCTTAAGAAAACACGACTCTCCATACAAATTTGACACTTAACAAAATGCAAATGATGAGGTACATAACATTTTGTGTTGTTAACAACCAGGTTGTCAGCCATTCTTCGGGTTTGACTCAAATTTTAAAGTAATAAGTTGTAAAAAGTCCCGTTTTCTGTTCAAGCGTCATTACTAGGTTGTAAACGGTCTATTTTCTGAATATATGAGTGTTTTACTGTTTTGCAATGAACTTACCATATTGACGCTAAAGCTGATGCTACACTGGGCCACGACGCGATCTGCACCAAATGAGAGAAAAAAAATGAAGGCTCACTTACAGCAAGCTATAGAGAAAACTAACCCCCTTTGCTAGTCATATCACTACCAAAGGTTATTCTATTCACTATAAGTCTTAATGTGGCCTCTACTGTTAGATCAACAGTTAAGCTATGATAAAAATGTCTACATTTTTTTTTAACCATTTGTTAAAAAAGTGTATTGTATTTTACAAATAGGTTAACTCATCAGATCAAGCAACTCATCATTTAATAGACGACTAGGACAATATACGGGGATAAATTAACTCACATTTTCCTGTAAAAGTAATCCCTCGGCTATTATTTTAATAAAGTCCATTTATAATGTATGATGACTAAAAACAACCGGTGCAATGTAAACTCTATATCGTGACGAATCGCAAAACGTTAAAAATTTGACTAAACGCGGCGCTTTTGATGTTTTAATTATTATTTCGGTTTATTACCCGTAAACGGTTATTACTTGTTGGTTATCGCAACCTTCCTGTTTTTATTAGTTTGTGTCAGTAATTTGAGTAACTGTTCCGACTCCTGCAGAAGCCGTAACCTCAAAAAGTAATAAAAGTTACGTTTTGAGGTTACAGAATTAGTAGAGTTAATGAAATAAGGATACAGTATTGTTTGCAATATTTTTACACGTTATTATAATAAATTATAATAATTAAAACATAATATAATAATAATAAATAATAACATGTAAAAACATGGATTTAAAAAGGCCACAT
Organism: Agrotis puta; assembly: GCA_943136025.2. Taxonomy (NCBI): domain Eukaryota; kingdom Metazoa; phylum Arthropoda; class Insecta; order Lepidoptera; family Noctuidae; genus Agrotis; species Agrotis puta. The sequence goes on along the minus strand of OW964183.2, from coordinate 15,964,441 downwards.
TGGCGAGATCTTCACTATCCAACTTTGTCTTCAGCAATATCCGGTCGGTCCGGGTCGGTCTAAGTCCTATGTCCCCTAGATGGGGCAGAGGGCGTCCACAAGATGTCTTCCATCGCGATCTGCCTTGAGCTTCACGCTTCACCTCGCTCCACGTCTATCTCGCCGCTTCCGCTAGCACGGTGCGTCGCCAGGTTTGACGGGGACGGCCACGCTTTCTTTTCACTTGAGGATTCCAATCCAAAGCTTGTTTAGGCATGGGGTCAGGGTCCCTTCGGAGCGTGTGGCCAATCCATCTCCACTTGCGACACTTGATCTGGCTCTCGATCGGCAATAAAGTCACTTCATTATCATTTTGTTAAATAAAAAACAAAAGACGTTGCCTCACACTAGGAATCTGTCCTGTATAGTAGATACGTTTATAAACATAGAAACTCACTTACAGTAACACTCATTTCGTCACACCAGGACCATATATCCCTTCCTAGTACGACATAGATAATGTTTTCGGTAACGTAGAGGAAAGAGATTGATGGTCCGACAGTTTTTTGTTTATTTCAGATATTAAATAAATTGAATACAATTCTGCAAGTTCATGTAACATTTTCGATTATTAGTAGAATTGTTTAAGATTTTACTTGAAAATCACTTTTAGAACATTGCTTAAAATGGCGCAAAAACTATGGCGCATTTCACATTGTTTTCAGATGATGAATCTTAAAAGCTAATAAAATGTTTCGTACGCAGGTTCACTATTCCTTTAAGTATTTCTAGAAACTTTAGTAAACAAAATAAATAGTTATTGAATCACTCCAGATTTATAAACAGGAACGGTCTCATCATCTTCCTACGTGCACAATTCATCTTCAATTGACGTTTACAACTTGCACGCGACGTCGTACACAATTTTACAATTTATCTGGCCCACATATGCGGGAAAATTTCCTTTTGACTCATTTGCTGTTTCATCTGAATCATACGTTTCACTTTTAACTTTTATTGCAGTTAGAACTTCAAGCGGAACTAAATAGTTTTTACTGGAACGTAGCACTTTTTTTTTATCGTGGTAAAATCATCTAATGACGAACTGTCAGACTCATTCTGACTAAAATCCACGGTTTCCTTCAATAACCCTTTACGTTCCAGGGTCAAAGTAATTCGTAAGTCCCTCGACCCCGGCAGGCTTTGGCCCTCTAAAGGGGGCCCCGTCATTTTGCTGACACTCTTTTGAAGCGCGCGAGGAACACAACGCGCCGTCAACTCGGGCATGGTATATTTGTAGATCATACAAATATTTGTTTCGTGCGTAAATCGAACCTGCGAAACGTAGCACAGTCGCGCTTAGTCATTACTGAACATAATGCTATTACTAAAAGGAGTATGATCTGTTTCGTGTTATCACAGGTTACATACAGTCACGCCATTTATTTCCAAGAAGTTTCAAGTTCAGTTTTCCTCATTCTGAAAAAACTGTGGGAGATCCCGCTGATGACTCTAATCACATGTGATAGTGACTAAACGGAGGCAGTGTTGCGTATAATTGTTCAGAGATGAGTGATTTCCATTTAATTTCATACTTACTTTGTGTTTTATTGCACTTTTTCTTCGTGTATTCAATGAGAATCCGTTGTATAAGGTCAAAGATAAATTGAATGCAATTCATTGTGCAAGCTAACTATTAGGTGGGCTCAAAACTGATAGGAACCAAATACCTATCTACTAATTTTCCTATTTCATTCTTTCGTTTTTCAATTAACATTATTTCAGCTGCTGAGCACTTGTCTAAAAAAACTGTCAACATCAAAATAACATTTCACGTTGATATCACGTTGAGAGTCGTTTATTTAAATTACACTTTTTTCTCCTTGAGAAAAGTCAATTCAGTTCTTAACAGCAATAATGGCCGTGATAACAGAACTATATCTTTGAGCTATACCTCTATATCTTTGAACTATACCTCTTGTCACTTGCATACTTAGTTGCCATTCCAACAATTCGAACTAAGACCAATCAATCTTTCTTCATAATACGCACAGCAAAAGTGTGGAACTCCTACCTACGTCTGCGGTTCAACTGAGGCAGTGCGGAGACGGATGCGGAGACGGAGCGGAGCAGAGTGGAGACGAGCTGTGCCGCGATTCACCAATCACATGGCTTGAATACACATGTGTCACGTGGCCATGTGATTGGTGAATCGCGGCACAGCTCGTCTCCACTCTGCTCCGCTCCACCTCCGTGGAACCTTAGCCTTAGTGTTTCCGAACGCATAAATTCTGAATCTCTTCAAAGTAAGAGTGAACAGGCTTCTTCTGGGTAAGCTCACTCTACCGGTAGAAATTGTCTTCGTCACTCTAACCTAGACATACTCAAGAGCATACAAATATCAAATGAAAAAGAAAAACTTGCAACGATTATAAAAACTACATGATCAAGTTTAAAGCTAAATGCTCCAACAATTAGAAACAGTTTTTATACAATTACTTAAGTCTGTAATTAGATAGTAGATTGTTTACAAGCTAGTTATTTATTCCATAGTTTAATTATTATCAATTATAACTGGTAGGTTTGTTACGGCTATTGTTTTGCAAAAATATATTATTGAAAGTATTATTTGAAATTATGAACTGTATTATGTGATGTGCGCATTTATCTGTTTATAAATCTGAAGAGTTTTTTGTTTGTTTAGTTGAACGCGCTTATCTCAGGAATTTCAACTCCTTTTGGCCGTAGCGTGATGTTATATTGACAGGCCTGTTGGTCCAGCGGTTAGTGACCCTGACTGCTATGCCGGAGGTCGTGGGTTCGATTCCCACCCAGGACAAATGTTTGTGTGATGAGCACGATCATTTATTCTGTGTCTGGGTGTAATTTATCTATAATATGTATGTATTTAGAAAATATATAAGTATGTTTATCAGTTGTCTAGTTCCCATAACACAAGCTCTGCCTAGCTTGGGACTAGATGACGTTGTGTGATAGTTGTGGAATATTTATTTTATTTATTATTTATTATATAATTATAGCCTATTGCCAATAAAAACTATTTTTTCAATACGAACCTGTCCTGAAATCCTGATATTAGAGATTTTTAAATCATACTCTTCAGCTTTATAATATTAGTAGATAGAACTCTCTAATGACCTCATTTAAAAGTAAATCATCATCATCAGCCGGAAGACGTCCACTACTGAACATAGGCCTCCCCCTTACACCACCACGCCGAACGTCAATTCGCCACTTGCATCCATCGGTTGCCCGCGACTCTCACGATGTCGTCGGTCCACTTTTTTTTTATCGTGGTAAAATCATCAAAATCAAAAATCAAAATCAAAATCAAAATCAAAAGTTTTTATTTCACATAGGCCCATGAGGGCACTTATAAAACGTCGACAGCAGGTGCTCGGTTCGGGTTGGTCGATTCCATGGAGAAGAACCGGCAAGAAACTCCATGGTTACTCTTTTAAAATATGGTATGGTTTTACAATCAGATTGTTACAATTTTTGGATACTTCGAAATGTGAGAAAAACGTAGGCCTGGTAACAAGGGGGAAGTCCTTTTTAAAATTAGTGCTACAAAAAAAAAAAGAAATATATATATATATATATATACACACACGACTTACAATGTTCTCACATTCACAAACAAAGAGTAAGGAAGAATCTATACAAAAAAAGAAAGCTATAAAAGCTGGGTTAATTCTATAATGTCTTACAAACTGTAACAAATCTGAACTGGAGTTAAAGCTAAGGCAATATAATATTGCAAAAATAACACAATAATAAGAATAAAAAAAAAAAAAAAAAAACTATATACAGGAATAAAATAGAAGAATCATATTATCCTAACACGTGGATGAGAGAAGTTAAAGTACAAATAGGTGCTGCTGCTGAGCTGCCAGGGAAGCCACATGTGCAGAAGGAACTATTGCCACACATCCTTGTCTTCAACGTAGTCCTTAATTTTGTAATATGCTTTTTTAATAAGGACACGTTTAATATGGGTTTTAAACTTTCCCTCAGTTAGTCCAGTGACTGACTTAGGTAATTTATTGTAAAAACGTATGCTGTTTACAAGGAACGACTTGCTCGTCTTTGCTAATCTGAATCTCGGTATTACAATTTCGTGTTTACTGCGTGTATTGATATTATGAAAATCGCTTCTAGTCTTGAAGAGTCCTAGATTTTTGCGAACATACAGAATGTTTTCTAAAATGAACTGTGAAGGCAGTGTTAAAATATCAATTTCTTTGAATTTCTCTCTAAGAGACTCACGAGGGCCCATTTTATAAATTGCGCGGACCGCCCTCTTTTGTAATAAAAAAACTGAATCTACGTCCGCTGCGGAACCCCACAGCAGAATGCCGTATGACATAATACTGTGGAAATAAGCAAAGTATACTAGCCTAGCTGTGGCTATATCAGTTAGCTGTCTTATTTTCCTTACCGCATAAGCAGCAGAGCTTAACCTACTCGAAAGAGTTCTAATGTGGGCGCCCCACTGTAATTTAGAATCAAGAGTAATACCCAAGAATACAGTTTCTGCAATAGCATCGAGTTTATTGCCGTCAAGTTTTAAGTTTAGACCCACTTGTGGAACATTTGGTAACGAGAACTTAATACACTTTGTTTTGTTCGCATTCAGTAATAGATTGTTAGCTGCGAACCATTTCGAGAGAACACCTAGTATCAAATGAGTCCTCCCACCCAGGGCAGGGCGGGAGGGACTGTCAGACTTGTACTGACTAAAATCCACGGTGTCCTTCAATAGCCCGCGGTCCCGCGACCCCGGCAGGCTTTGGCCCTCTACAGGCCCCGTCACTATGCTGACACTCTTTGAGGCGCGCGTGGAACACAACGCGCCGTCGACCCGGGCATGGCCCATGGTCGGACAGCGAGTCGCCCATTACTCGCAACCCGCATGCCTGCGCCTACGGTAGCCGGAGATCGTCTTGCGACGTCCGACGCCGTGGGCGTCTACCACTGCGGCTGGGGTGGAGGGCGGACGCTGTCCTCTCCGTCAGGCGGCCCGCCTCCTCCTTCACGAGCATGACTGCTTCGCAGAAGGAGGCGACTGCATCCCACTCCGTCTCACCCCGCAGCATGGCCTCGACCAATGTCGGGCGCGAGAGGTCTCCGCCTATCGCCGTCGTGAGGACACGGCGGTAGTGGAAAATTTGCCTAAAAGGAAGTAACTTGGTAAATAATTATAAAAAAAATAAGTTGAAGAACTAAAGCCTTTGTCAAACAGACTGGCGTAGCGAATGCGAAGCGTGACGTTTTTATTTGTAATGTATGGAATTGTTTGAATCCAGTCACATAGAAACGCGAAAGCGATCCGATAGCGTGTCAGAACTATCGGACTGACGTCTCGCTTTGGTTCGGTGTCGCTTCGGAAACGCTTCGCTTTCGCCGGTCTGTTTGACAAAGGCATAATAGTATTGCCAACGCCATCTAGCGGTCGCCTCGAAAGACCGACTTTGTACACATAATTGCGATTTAAATAAAATAACGAGTGCGGAAAGTAAACAGCAGTTGACCTCGGGTTATCGAACTCGTAGTACTACGGATACCTACTGCGTTTATACCTACATGTTTTATGTTATATTATTGTGTTTTTTACACTTTTACAGGCCTGTTGGTCTAGTGGTTAGTGACCCTGACTGCTATGCCGGAGGTCGTGGGTTCGATTCCCACCCAGGACAAATGTTTGTGTGATGAGCACGATCATTTGTTCTGCGTCTGGGTGTAATTTATCTATAATATGTATGTATTTAGGAATATATAAGTATGTTTATCAGTTGTTTAATACCCATAACACAAGCTCTGCTTAGCTTGGGACTAGATGGCGTTGTGTGATAGTTGTGGAATATTTATTATTATTACTTTGGTGTATTATAGGTATCATATAATTTGGATTTGTACCATTTTGCGGCCACTCTTTGGGATTTTACGGCTGTTTATTTTCTTGTTATCCATTAACTACTGAAAGAATTTTAATGAGTGCACAGGTAGACTTTGCTGGTGTGGGTATGTGATACCCTTTTTTGGGTGGTAAAATCATCAAAAGAGCCTGACCTAACGCATGACGCAGGTCCTCACCGGACACAGAAGTTTCGGGAGGTTCCTGTGTCTGATAGGGAGGGAAGAAACGCCTGGGTGTCACCACTGCGAGGATCGTCCGGAGGACACAGTGGAGCATACGGTGCAGGACTGCCCCGCTTAGACAGAGCACCGCCGTGTCCTCACGACGGCAATAGGTGGAGACCTCTCGCGCCCGGCATTGGTCGAGGCCATGCTGCGGGGCGAGACGGAGTGGGAAGCGGTCGCCTCCTTCTGCGAAGCAATCATTCTCGTAAAGGAGGAGGCGAGCCGCGTGAGGGAGAGACAGCGTCCTCCCTCCGCCCCAGCCGCAGTGGTAGACGCCCACGGCGTCGGACGTCGCCAAACGATCTCCGGCCACCGTAGGCGCGGGCATGCGGGCAGCGAGTAACGGGCAACTCGGTGTCCGACCATGGACCATGCCCGGGTCGACGGCGCGTTGTGTTCCACGCGCGCCTCAAAGAGTATCAGCAAAATGACGGGGCCCCACTCTAGAGGGCCAAAGCCTGCCGGGGTCGCGGGACTTACGAATTACCGAGACCCCGGGACGTAAAGGGCTATTGAAAGACACCGTGGATCTTAGTCAGTACGGGTCTGACAGTCCTTCCCGCTCTGCCCAGGGAAGGAAGACTCATTTGATGATTTTACCACGTAAAAAAAAAGTCTTATCAATTTATTGAAATTATTACCTGGCTACATGTTTAATTACTTATTCCCATGTATGTTGAGCAGTAAGCTAAAAGGGTCCCTTGTTTACGCTCGTAACAAAATAATAAACACGTGTGAATGCAACATCATACGATTAAACCTATATACGGTTTTATACCTAGTGCAGATAAGGCCAGGATGCGTCATCGACTAGTGCGAAAAATTGAGATTTGCACGCAATTTTATTGTGTTATTGAGCCGTTTGATTAGGTTCAAGGATTTCGGTTTAAAGGTGATCGCTGATTACGATTCTACTGATTTTAATTTTACGCTAGAACTAAGTAAACGTGTTCAAACAAGTCTTGAAACAAGCTCGTGTTTGGTATTTCTCATTTTTGAAAATAATGTTTTGAAGAACTTGGTAATGCTATGTACCTACTATTATATACTGCCTTAGCGGTACCTACTATTTATAAAATATTTATGTGGTTGAACCGCTTACATGGAAGTAAGGAAACACAATATTTTTCCAAAGAATACTCACATTTTTAGAGGATATAAACAGAAGTCAGACTCTGTAGGCTGCAGCAAAATTGTCCATTTCAGCATTATTGCATTTTTTCCTGTGTGCTTACAACACCCAGATTCGGAACAACTATATGCTGGTTATACAAACAATTGTTCCGTGCCGCAATCGAATTCACAGCAACCAGCTAAACAGTCATTCGCTCAGCTACGGGCGCCAACCGCGTCAATTTATTGAATCTTGAGGATCTAGAAACGTTAAAGAATTTCTGTCTTAACTGTTTGCTGTATGACTGAACGAACTTGAAATTAATAATTGGGTGCTAAAATAGTTTGATGTTGTTGCATAAATCATGACTAGATTTCCAATTAAAACCTGCGTGCTCAGACGCAGTTAAAAGTCCTATAATATGGATCGGAAATGATCGGGGGTAATCGTGTAGATTCAGTAAATATCGAGAGGTATTTAGAGCGAACTTGACCTTATTCATCCTCGTGTGAGTAAGTCAAAGATTCTGAAACACTTTTAATAACTATTTCATCTCATATTCTTATTATTTACTTATAAGCGATCCGGTTAAGCCTCGCACAAGTGTAATTTCAAAATAAATTTATATGACGTTTCAAAATAATGTAACTGTCTACTGCTGAAAGAATTTTGAAAATCGGTTCAGAATTTCCAGAGATTATACCCACAAACTAGCTCACAAACTTTACGTCAATTTTCCTCACGATGTTTTCGTTCACCGGTGTTGAGAGCAGCAGTAGTGTCGAAATAAATTATTAAAAGAAATGGATGATGATGATGATGAATGTGAATTACATATTATAACTGTGTATTACATAAAGGGTACGAAAGGACCTGCACACTGAAACCACGATTCGAGAAGGCACAGGATAAGAGGTCCAGGAAATGATTAGGAGAAGTTTTCGTGTAACAGCATAAAGGCTACCTAAAGAAAAATATACACCGGACTGGGTTTAAATCCACGAAGTTATAATCGCCAAAAACGCTTGAAAAACTAGACTATCAAGATAAAGCGAAACTATACAAAGTTTATAATTAATAATTTTCAAAAACTCCAGCAAATGCAATCCACTTTCGAGAATAACATGTTTTCAATGTAAAAAAAATAAATAAACATAATCTAAACATAGTTTCATTGCGGTTTTAAACAATAAATAATATTTGTGATACCCAGTACTTGTAAACATTGTTAAAACTGTGTATTGACTAGTTGTTTACATAAAGTTTCATGTATTAGTAACGTAATGATCCATGTTTCATTTATACTCCGTAGAGATCTACGTCTTAGAGTGGGCAGTTTGGACATACGGAGGGCGAGTAATGGACTACTGGGTGACTCGTCGTCTAATCATGGATTATGCACAGATCGAGAGGCGCATCTCAAAGACTTATCAGCAAATTGACGGGGCATCAATACGGGGCGAAACGCCTGCAAGGCCCATTCCCACCATATGTTGTGGAAGGGCTGTCAGAACTTCGGTTGCCTTTTGAGTTCCAGGGCCTTAGCATCGTGTTTTTTTTTCAGAATTGCATGTAAAAAGAACTACATTTTGACGCCAATTTTAACGAATCAATAGGCGTAATATGGCTTACCTAAGTGTACATTGTATAATACTACAACTTTGTCAAATTATCTCAAGTCACAACTCTAACTCAAGTTCGTCGAGTCAAACTCTCAATTGTCGACACAGCCGACACCGACATATCGTACACTGCCGTGTAATAATACTTGCAATTAGAGCAAATAGCAGTTGCAAGTGTCATCGGTCGCAGACGCTCTACGCGCTTAACTTGACACTTGGCACGGCGGGAGCTGCACAATGGGACCTGTGCACAAGCGAGGACAAAAAAGAGTTTTTTGTTTTGTTTACTAGATATTTCGTGGAATGTAGGAGCGTATATGTCGTGATTTTTAATTTGTTGGGTGTTTTAAGGGAAAATAGTGAATCTTAAATGGTCATTTTAGCGAAATCTTGGTATAAATTGTTATAAAATTATTCCTTTTGATTGATTTGACGATTTTTTATTTAATTTGATAAAATATAATAATTCTATGGTAACACTGGCGGTCTTATCGCTAGTGGCGATATCTTCCAGACAACCTTTGGATGGACTTGCAAAAACTTAAAATGAAAAGGTGAAAATAAAAATATAATGAATCACATAAATTACACACAAGATTTACAGATAATAACATTACATACATACCTGATAACTAGACACTTTCACCAATTATTGGTTATAATACTTATAGTAAAAATCCGTTTTAAAACCCTCACAATTTTGGTTCAAAATAAGTATTCTAAAGAACCGACATAAAATTCACATCAAACCCCACCACACATTCAAAACTCACGAAATGCAGTTGTTGCAGTAACAAAGCTTTCACTTTCAAGTGAAACAAAAGCTTTACAAAGAATAAAAATAAATGAAAAATTCCTCTTTTTCCAAACACGTGTAGTGTGTCGCAGTGTGCGCTCGGTCTCTAGCGACGACTTACGCCATAATCTGTCTTGCTATTCAGCTCAAAGCTGGCGTGTTCAGGTACATTCTTGAAATTCAGCCGCTGAAAGTAGAATTTCAGAGGACATTTGCAGTACTGGTTTTACACGATATTTTTACTTTTTACCTTGTTTCTTGACTCTTTTTTTTAGTTTCAAGGACTTGAGTTTACAAGCAGAGGTTGTAAGGATAAGGGCGTAAAAGGATGTACATAAATTCGTAGGTGTTTTAAGGTTTTAGCTTTGCCGTCTGGATTACTAATGGGTTTGCTTGAGTGATTTTCAGTAACAATTTAGTACTTTTTTTTTACGTGGTAAAATCATCAAATGTGTCCTCCCACCCAGGGCAGAGCGGGAGGGACTGTCAGACTCGTACTGACTAAAATCCACGGTGTCCTTCAATAGCCCTTTACATACCGGTGTCACGGTAATTCGTACAGTCCCGCGACCAACACTTTAGTACTTGGAATTCTTTGTTTTAGTTTCGAGATTCATCATCATCATCATTTCAGTCTATTGCAGTCCACTAGTGAACATAAACCTCTCCTGAGGAGACCCATAGCGCACGATCTTTAGTTTTTTAGGGTTCCGTAGCCAAATGGCAAAAAACGGAACCCTTATAGATTCGTCATGTCTGTCTGTCTGTCGTCGTAGATAGTTTAGTTAAGATCCCTCCGGACAAAACTTTATCTTAAAATATTAATTATGTATTAAATACATTAAAACTATTACATGTTATTACTTACTTTATTTAATGGACAATAAGAAAAGAGCTGTGTCCCAGTACTGGGAATATTAATATGCTGATGACGATGAAGCCTGGCGATTTCAGATGCGATTGTTTTTTTTTCCACACTTTTAGAGCTTCATTTTTAAGTAGGTGTAATTTAGTTTTCTTTTCTTTTTAATTTTAGGTCTTTACTTTTTAAATCGTTAAACAATACTTATATCCCTATCAACAATTTTATTTGTCCAGCTTAGACTGACCATAGTGACCATTGCCCTGATAAGACCATTAGACCAAAGTGCAACCATGGACTTTGATCAAATACCTACTTATATATCAAACTAACTGATGTAAGAATACAATATATTATTTTGTTATACAAATAAAACTCATATTTATACAAATATTTTAATTTTTTGATAATACAAAACAATATGTTATTGTTAATTAAAAATGTAACGTTATTTTATTTTTACATAAATAATAATGATAATTGCTGCTACCGACATTCTTATTGTATAGGTATTAAATGGGCTACCGGTACCATCAAAGGCATACCGACAAAGACCACGTATCGAAATAGATTTGAATTTACTCTAATATTTTTGGAATGTCTTCGACATTTAAATTTGAATACGTTTTTAAGAAAAGTTAATTTATAAATGACCATAAATTATTGTCTTTTAACGAAACTGCGGGGTCTTTTAATGAAGTTGATATTTTAATAAATTAATTTGTTTCTGGCCAAGATCTAAAAGTATGTATTGATTTTGATCTTATTCCTCAGAAAACGATGTATTTTTAAAAAACCAGACTTATGTTGTTTGGAAACCACATTGATTTCTGAGTAAAACATTAACTATGCTCTCCTATTAGGCAGTTTTAATTATATTGTGCAGATACTGTGCTCGAAGTCTACTTTTTGTGAATACACACAATAATGGAATTTTGTAGTACAAATAGTAACAATAATTATGACATTTTCTAGGTGCCCTGACCGCTGGCAGCCCGGACCCTGTACCCGATGCTGGTGGAATACTATTTTAAATTTTTATATGATTTTTATTCTTTTTTGTAAAAATATTTAAAAATGTTACCAATAAGTTAAAAGATGAATAAAGATTATGATATTTTCTTTATTCTTCGATCGAATATGTTTCGTACACACTTGTATTTCCCGAATAATTAGTCAAAACTACACTCATATTCCGCCAGTTGTGCATATGCAGGTAAGTTAGGATAAGCTACCATACCTCAACGTTGTAAAGGTTTTTTTCCAAAAACAAAAAATCAGTTACGAGCAGCACTTGAACTAGGCTAAGCCATCGCAGTCATGCTCGGCAATTTAAAATCTTTCATTTCATTCTTAAATGTCGGCGTTAATGCGTATATATTTAAAAATCCTTACCGTTATGAACCTTATTTAGTCGGTATAAACCACAACATAATACAGTCTTGTCTATATAAAATTCTTGGTCAGCAAGTCAACAAACTGACTCACAACACAGCTGCGCCCGCGCAACATTAACAGATAGTCATTTTAATTTAAATCTCCACACGCATTTGTTGGAAAACAGCGGTGTTTGTAATTGTTTATATTATTACATCGGTACTGACTTATCTCTGTGACCTTATTATCTCCTGGTACTATTTACGATACTAGACCAGCCCATATTTTAATTTATTTATACAGCATTTTATACACATGTGTTAAACATATTCTTATCTAAGAATAAGTGTTACTACGATTGTAGATAATGTTGTTTTAGAGCAATTAATTTAGAATATAATTGACACGCGTGTAAAGGGCGAGTCTTATTAAACTGATAAGTTTAGTAGGTATTTTTAATTAAGTTATTATAAGGTGTATGTCTTTAGACTATTTGAAGATAATCTTAGCTTTTCCTGAAGCAAATACCAATTAAAAGTTACGTGAAGATTATGCAGCTGGCGATAATAAAATAAAATACAACACAACAATAAAATGTCGTATGGCTACTAACAAATTACCAACCAACTAACCTACAGTTATATGTCGTAAATGGTGACCGTGATTTCTATGTGTTTTAACAATAATACCTTTGTCAAACAGACAGGCGAAAGCGAAGCGTTTCCGAAGCGATATTGAACCGAAGCGAGACGTCAGTCCGATAGTTCTGTCACGCTATCGGATAGCTTTCGCTTTTCTATGTCACTGGATTCAAACAATTCCATACATTACAAATAAAAACGTCACGCTTTGCATTAGTCACGCATGTCTGTTTGACAAAGGCTTAAGGGTCAGCTCAGACCGAGACGCGACGCTGCGCGCACATTTTAATAGAGCTACTTAAAATCTAACTCTATTTCCTACACGAAAAGATACACATTTGCAGTATCGTTGCGTCACGTCTCGCTGTGAACTGACCGTAAAGTGTACAGTTTATGTCGCGATTGATACCAATATCGACGCGAGTTAGTAGCTTAGGGTTACTTCCTCAGTTTTTTTTCAGGATTGCAGCTAGATTTTTAGAAAATTTAAGGATCTCAGAATATTTTTAATTTTTGAAAAAGTTTACCTACCTAGATTCTTTTATTATAAAAAAAAACATAGCTAATTTATAAATTGATTTTGATCTATGTTGCACACATAAAACAAGACTTAGATTCTATGAAATCTATGGGAGCGGTGACTGGTATTACGCTTTGTAAATGAGGTTTGCGAAAGGAGTCGCAAAATTCAATTTAAATCCGACATTTTCTCCGGACCTTTAAATTTTTTATCTGGTAACCCTATACCAGCGTCCTCCTGTCTGTTAATAACTAAATATTGCAACATTATAATTGCCAATCTGTGTATCAACTGCGTTGACTAACTGTCACGAGGACAGGCACTGATCGGCTTTATTATTCAACATTTAAGGTTTACACGTTTTAAGCTTTTTTTTTTAATTTGAAATGGGTTTGCTTTTGAAGTACAGACCAGCAGGTCACTCTACTCGAATCTGTCAAATTTTACCAATCGAACATTATCCTTCCACTATTGTGATAAGGTTGAAAATCTGATTGATTGATGAGATTCAGGTTGCATGCGTTCCTCTCTTTTACTGTGCGTATTATGAAGGATAATTGAAAGCTGCCTCTTGGGGTAAAGGTAAATACAAGGCAGGTTTTAGAAATTTTAAAATTAATTGAAATAAATGACGATGGTCTTCGGAATAAACTGATTCGACCGTAGTAGTTCGATACCGTCTCTCCAAGTGTTTAAAAAATCCGTGGTATATTTTATAATCATAATAGCGAAAGCGAAGAAACTTGATTTATTAATTTTTCAACTATAAACGCCACACTTGGCCGTTTTCTTACTTCTATTTGTAAAACTACGTACGTATATCCAAGTTGTGGTGCTAATTTAGTAAATGAAATCTAAACTCGGTCAGTTCGCATTGGCGTGGATTACTCACGAACATTACGCTCTTGTTGTGCAAAAAGGACCAAACGGGAACTTAAGACCAAAAGACCGTTTCGGTATTAATGGCGCACCCCGATGTGCGCACAATTCGAAGATTTTAATTATTGTGAGTAATACCGGTGTGGTTGCAGATGTTCTTTAATGAGCATTTTAATTGCATGATAACATTTTTTAATTAAAGGATTTGTTTTGTAAATATTTGGCACTGAAAGCAGGTTTATTGTTATTTTGTTTGTACTGAAGTTTTATTTCTTTATGTTTATTTAATCAGACCACAATGGTCTATAGTTTTAGTAACAAAACTGATTAAACTATGTTAGTACTTTATATTTAAAACGGAACGTGTCTGGTTCACGAGCGCCCACACTAGCGGACTGTCTGCCCGGGTGGCTATCGACTGCAACATAGTGTTGGGTCTGCCCCGTAACCTGCAGATAAACGAGGCTGATTTTTAAAATATGTATTTTTAAATTATTATTCCACCGAAGGCTCCGTTTCGGCTGAAGTTTCTAGTTTAGGTTCTGTTCGAAATTAGGACCAGGGCCGAAGGTTCGGTGTCAGTTTCATCTAAAAACCCAGTTACATGTGTAAAATAAGAACTTTACTTCAACGTAAGTTGAGGAATTTTTACACAATATTACTAAATATTTTACATGGTTTACTTTAGAAATAACACAGATAGTTCCAAAAGTAGGTACTTAGGTTGGTAGAAACATGACATATAAAAACAGTATAACACATAAATTGTCACGTACCCCGTTACATCTGTCTGTTTGTTCGCGACGAACTTAAAAACTACTAAACGGATTTTCATGTGGTTTCCATCAATAGACAGTGATTCAAGAAGAAGGTTTAAATGTTGAAGCGTACATCAACCACATAAACGTACATGCACCCGTGCGAAGTCGGGGCATGTCGCTTGTATAACATAGGTAATTATATGCCTTAGTTACCCTCTCAGGAAGGAATGGATGTTTTAAATTTAGCCAAGGACACACATATACTAGATTATCATATGTGTTTGTTTGCCAGTTCCTGGATTTTAACTGTGTGTTGAGCTTAATGTGTCAGGAAGATTCTCAAGTTATATAATTAGTGCCAGCTGTTTAGTTTTCTTAGAAAATGGGTATTTAGTTAGTAGCTGTTGCAACCTTGTTGTGTTTTTCCACGCCGGTAATGGTAGAAATAAATTATTTATGTTGATCGTATCTGATGATTGTAATCAAGTGTGATTTAAATCTTTTAATGTTTTGCTAATCTCTCGTAACTCATTCATACACATTGCGAATCGCCATGATGGACATTCATTGTCCATGATGGACTGTCTCATTGTTCTAGCGATCGCAATCGCTTCTTGTGAGCATTACGTCCAGCAGGAATAGCATGACCAATACTATCTCTATTCTACCAAGAATAGACAAGGTTATTTCATCGTTATTTCAATACAAAACGACAGTTTCTTTTCAGGAATATGACAAATTTCGTACACTATTGAGGAATATAAGTGTACGAACACACACATTTCTATATTTTAAATATTGCCATTCATAAAATTGTATAAATCTTTCTACGTTTTGTCATTTGTAGATACTACTCATGCTGGTCACGCAGGCTCTTCTAGAGTTTATCACCAGGAGCTGCCACGGAGTTATAAAAGAGGGCAATATGTTTGCGCCTGATTCTTTAACGTGTGCGTTAAAATGAAGTAATTAAAGCAAACCTAGGGTGTACCTCCAATATTTTTACATTATGTGTACCTAAAGGTTTGTAAATCGGGCATGCGGACGGCGAGTAATGGGTGACTCGCCGTCCGATCATGGACCATGCCCGGGTCGACGTCGCGTCGTGTTCCACGCGCTTCTCAAAGAACTGTCGGCAATCTGACGACGTGGCCCCCTTAAAACGCCAAAGCCTGCCGGGGTCGCAGGACGCTGGGTGGGAGGACTCATTTGATGATTGAACCACGATAAAAAAAATGGTTTCTAACAACTCACTTTTAACACGTTAGGCCAAAAAAAAATTACAGACATTGCTTGAATTATTTTGTATATGGCGACATTTATTTCCGACCACACAAACTGCGCAGTTTGATAATGAAATAGCTGACGAGATCTGTTTTCCGTCACCGGGGTGATCAACAAAACAATCGAGAGTTATCCCGACTTGTTAATGTCATAAAGAAGGATTAACTCCATAAATAAGTTGGCAACATTTTAAAGGATTACGCACACACGCGGCGTGAGATTGTGCAAAATGACTTGTGCGAGTTGTGCTTTATTTGGACTTCAAAAAAGGAGGAGGAATTTAATGTAATCTTCCTTTTTTATGTGTTCCACGATTACCCAAAGACTCCTGACTATGTTTAAAAGAGTATAGGTACTTCCCAGGTTGCCCCAGTCATCAAGTAAGGATTTGATGATGGAATCTTGCAAATATTGAAGGCGTTCTTCAAAAAATAGTGTAACAGTTAAATTAGACCTTTTGTAAGCATTTCATAGACATAGTAATTATCAATTGCTTTGATATGATAAGATATTTTTAAAAAGTTTAACTTTTTAGACGTATGTTCAGGCATAGATGCCCGGCACGCTGGTAAAAGAGAATTAAAAAAATGAGATGATACCACTCATGAAATCTGTCTGAAAAACATTTTTGCTTTTCTTGACTGACATCTTTTGTATGTGAAAATTCATTTATTCGTCAAAAGCGTTTGTCTTACTGGGAAATATTTCACCTGTTCTTTCTTATTGTAAATAAAAGAATTGAACAAATCTTTATTTTTAAAAAAGTGTGAAATTGTCCATTTTGTGACACACCTAGTTATGACATTATTTTTGCTACCTTTTGGGGTGGATTTAAACTGCAAATGCCTAAAAAAAGTATTGCAAAAAATTCATAAAATAACATCTAATGTGCTCTTTTTACCTATAAAAAATATTCATATAATTAAAACAAGAATTCGGAAACAAGTTGCATATTAATAACTTATTTAAATTCCACTCTAATTAATTACTGCATTCAAACACAATTTTCTACCTACCTCAATACATTAAACATAAAATTATACATACTAAATGAAATTATAACATATTCATTAGCTTCAGATCGATCTGCTAATCCATATTCATACCAGGAAATATAATATCGTAAGGACCAAAATGACGCATCGGGGACCTATATTACGATAATTAAATCAGAGTGCGACCCTAAGTGTTCCTAAATGCAAGGGAGCAGGGCAAAGACTCTACCAAACAAATATAGTGCGCAGGAGTTGAATACTCGAGAATATTTTATTATCTGTAAACATTCACACACGCGCGAGTATAGAACGATCGAGTAGTCTTGATCGTTTGTTTATTATCGTTGCAGAATTACAAAACTCGGTACAATTTTCTCATTTTCATTAAAAATTAACAATAGTGATTTCAGCAGTTTCTTTTTCAACGGGTTTGTTGACTAGTTTTTTTTTTCCTACCAATCATGCACATGTAGCATAGGTGCACCTGATGGAACGCGGTCATCGTATGGTCATGTGTGATGTCATGCTCACTCAAATGTCCCTTTTTTTATCGTGGTGAAATCATCAAATGAGTCCTCCCCCCCAGGGCAGGGCGGGAGGGACTGTCAGACTTGTACTGACTAAAATCCACGGTAACCTTCACTAGCCCTTTACGTACCGGAGTCACGGTAATGGAAAGGTTCCGCGATCCCGGCAGGCTTTGGAGAGCCCTATGTTATTCTTCATTGGGAAAGCCTCTGAAGGGAATTTATTCCACAGCCTAATAGTTCTCGGGAGTAAACCAAGATGTGGAAACTAGTGAACAGATTAGAAGTAAACATCTTTCATCAGTTATTAAAATGTAAATGATTTATGTAACCTTGTTTTTTATGTGGCTATTTGCAACTTAATTGTTTTCCTTGATTGACGTTTTGTCATACACCAAGTAAAGGAAAATAAATAAATTACCTAATAACCACTAACCACAACTGATATTATTATAAAAATGAAGCATTGGTAATAAAAGTAATAATAAAAAATAGTGGTGCCAATTAAATGTTATGAATCAATTCATCCTTTTATATTTCATAGACTACTTGTTCTAGTTAAATAAACAGAAGTTATCAAAGTAATATTCAGCCTAAAGTGAAGTAAAACATTGGAAATTGAAAAAGTTTTGTGATGAAAATAGTAATTTCAGTTCAGAGAAATTGTTCCATCTAAAAATATTTAGGTATTCAAGGAATTGTATTTGTTTGATTAATGATAACATCAATATTATGAGGAGATACCAGGTGTTATTCAAATGGACAGACAATCAATTTAGATGAACTATACACGATTTCACCTGTTCACTTATTGTTTTTTTTTTATTAATCTTGCCCCACACTAGGAATTTCTTCTGTATCGTGGGTGCGTTTACAAAAACATAGACATAACTACTTGGAAGTCAAACAAAATTTGTTCCATGCGGGAATCTAACCTGAGGCACGCTGCACAATAGTCCAATCGCTCAGCCAGTGTGCTAACCGTGCCATTTGTTTTAAATAGAATTGCATTGTTTCCATAATTTATTAGTACAGCTATAAAAATCACAATCCTTAGAAATATTTACTAAGTCACCGTCCGATAAGCAACAAGATTCAGGGCCAAATATAGGCCAGAGTTGCGAGAATGTTTTAAAGAGTCTCTATGACCCGAACGCAAAAGACAACAGCGTATTTTACTGCATAAATAAATTGAAAATCCGTTTAGTCCGTCAGCTAGAGTATTGAAAAATATTAAACACATATGTTTTGTTTTCTTAAATCAATGAACTTTGACAAAGATAAAACGCCTCGAAATTCGGGAGTGAGGCTTTGTGCCGTCTTAACACCTGTAAAATTATTTTATTTACTTATTTATTATTTCGAACTAATATTTTTTTTGAGTAAAATAGCCTATTGTAGAAGCAGGACGGGTTTTAGACATGAATTTGATAATCCCTTCCGCTCCAGCCAAAGGAGTAGGACTCATTTGATGATTCCCCACCCCCTCTCAAAATATATCTGCAAAACGATCAAAACTATTCACCGCACTACATATGCATTTGTGTTGATGTAAACAAGCCGTCGACACGCGCAAACGCACACACCCGCTCATCCATGTGTGTATCGCATGTACGCGCGTAGCATTGAGCCAGGTCGTGGCACCCGCGCGTGCGCCGGGTTTATTTGTACGTTTATGCGCGCGTATCTACGTTAAGCCCGTCACACATGACAGCTACGTATAATATAATATACTGTGCATCTGAAAATGTACATGCTGATAAATATTTTCAGAATTGTATAGACTACATACAGCAAATTATTTGAACCTATATTAATATTATTATAAAGCAGAAAATACTGGTTCGTATTGAAAAAAACATTTTTCATTATTGACAAAGGCTTTAGATAGGCTATACATATAAATATCACGCTGCACCAACGGGGTTGAAACCGCGGGGAAGTGCTAGTGTACTATGTTTTCTTAATTTTACTGCTGTGTCGTTAAGTTCGTTCATTTTTTAAATCAAATGTTAATAATTAGGTCCAATATTAAGATATCACCTTTAAAAAATAAACAGAAAATCTATGACCCCCCCCCGTTTTGGTAAGATGTTAACACAGAACTACATAATAGGATGTACGAGCAGCTATACATTTTTGTATAGCAGTTGTTGTGTAGACGGCCTTAACTAGTATATAACAACAGATTGGTTCTGTGATTGAACTTATTACGATGTAATGGAATACTGGATTTTGAAATTGTGATTTGATTAAGGGCGCTTTGGTATATTATCTAAGGTAATTGTGACGGCAACGTTTGCTAGTACAAGGTGTATTGAGTAAACTAGTTGCGAAGATTTTCTGACTGAAGCGATGTTATAAGTGAGGTAACTAACGCCATCTAGTTTACATCGACATAATTACTGTAAATGCATGAAGCATTGTTTACAAATTATCAATGCTCAAATTGTGAAGTACAGGAGTGTCAATAAAAATATTATTTAGATTTTAGCTTAATAACTATAAAAATAGTATACTACTTATATTATGTTTTTTTTTTTTTTATCGTGGTAAAATCATCAAATGAGTCCTCCCACCCAGGGCAGGGCGGAAGGGACTGTCAGACTTGTACTGACTAAAATCGACGGTGTCCTTCAATAGCCCTTTACGTACCGGGGGTAATCCGTTAGTCCCGCGACCACTTATATTATGTTAGTGAATAATTTTTAGGAGTTAGCAAACGATTTTTTTTTGACGTTTCTTAAAATCCTGCAGTCGCTAGTCGCCTGTAATCGCAGAAATACCTGTTAAGAGACAACTCCTGCATTCGATTCTCAGATCGAGCATAGTTCGATCGACTGCTGCTCTAAGTGTCAACTGCTGCTTTGAGTGCTCGCTTCGATTCCCATACGGAATTGACTGTGTAAATTTAAATGGTCGTTCCACTTCCTTCTAGGTGATTTCGCTCCATCTTTTTTTTTACGTGATAATATCATCAAATGAGTCCTCCCACCCAGGGCAGGACGGGAGGGACTGTCAATCTTGTACTGACTAAAATCTACTGTAGCCTTTTACATTCCGGGACCACGGCTCTGATAAGACAGTCCCGCGACCGCGGGCCTTAACCAGTGGGATGGCTCAGTCGTCACCGCAGATTACGCCTGTGGTGCCATTGCCCGTTATGGACCACTAGGAGATGGATTCCAACATCTCCAAAGTTAATCCAAGAAATGGATTGTCTTAGTGACTGGGGCTGTAGAGGGCCAAAGCCTGCCGGGGTCCTGGGTCCGGGGTGACAGTCCTTCCCGCCCTGCCCTGGGTGAAAGGACTCATTTGATGATTTTACCACGAAAAAAAAAAAAGAAAAAGAGATGGATTGTCTTTCGGCATGTCGGTATGAAAAGGAACCTTGCTCAACAGTGGACATCTGCCGACTGATGATGATATCGTCAAAATTGCGAGTATAGTTGACTTTTTCCACAATATAATGATGAGTACAATGACCCCTACTAAGAGGAATAAGGTAAACAAACACTAAGGTTATAATATATCAGACGGCACCCATGTGCACGTTTATTTATTTTCTCCAAATTGAAGAGGAAGGAAATCTTCCTTTCCGTCATATTTCCTCATGAAGAGGAACTTTGTTATAAATACTGGATTATGTTACAAACTGATTATTGTTTGCTAGTGATGTTTCTTCCTATATGTGGCGGTGTTGTCAATGATAAACAAGCATTTTTATTTAAAACTAGCTAACCTGGCAGACGACGTAACGCTTCAGAATCAATTTTTTTATCGTATTTACTCACCTCTTAAACCTTCCCTGGATTTCAAAATTAAATCAGACTTTGGCCCTCTAAGGGAGGGCCCCGTCAGACAGCTGACAGCTCTTAGAAGTGCGCGTGGAACACGACGCACCGTCGACCCGGGCATGGTGCATGATCGGACGGCGAGTCACCGATTACTCGCCGTCCGTGTGCCCGGTATTTTACTCTGTGACTAAGATGGAGCAAACAGGCAGAAAAAAAAAAGGCTGACACAAGCTAAAACCTTTGTCAAACAGACAGGCGTGACGAATGCGAAGCGAGGCGTTTTTATTTGTAATATATGGAATTGAAAGCGATCCGATAGCGTGACCAAACTATCGGACTGACGTCTCGTATCGGTTCGTTATCGTTTCGGACTCGACTGTCTGTTTGACAAAGGCCTAAATGGTGTGAGAAGTAATCGGTTTTAATTCGAAGTTGACGCGCGAAAGAATCACCTGGCTGACACAATAGCCGAAAGATGCCCACTAAGATATACGCGTTATAACTATGATTCATTGAATTCAGCTTACAATAAGCTGAATTCTACTGCTGGACATAGAATCTTTCCCAAGGAGCGCCACAGCGCAAGATCACCCACTTTTTTCACACATAATTAATAATTTACATCGATGATAACAAACAATACGATTGTGTATGTGAGTTTCTATGTTTGTGAACGCAACCACGATATAGGAGAAATTTCTAGTGTGGGGCAACGTTTTTATAAAAAAAAAACATTCTTAACCTCTTCCACAATAACTTTAAGGACCTAAATTCAATAGTACACGCATGATATCAAACGAATAGACAGACTTGCAACATCTATTTCATCTCTAACGCCACGCGGAAGACCGACGTAATTAAAATTCTGCTCGCGAAGAAACAATCGAAAAGGTCATACGTACGAGTACGCTACGCGGTAGGAACACTCACGGAAAAGTAAAGGCCCTGAATATTCACGCCCTCATTATACATGGCTAGGGCAGTTATAATTTGAACCACTAATCAATTGAGATACTTTTTATAAGCTATAAAATGCGTTTTTCCCATAGATTTTGTATAATAGAATCAAACTATCACACAACGCCATCTAGTCCTAAGCTAAGCAGAGCTTGTGTTATGGGTACTAGACAACTGATAAACATACTTTTATATTTCTAAATACATACATATTACAGATAAATTACACCCAGACACAGAACAAATGATCGTGCTCATCACACAAACATTTGTCCTGGGTGGGAATCGAACCCACGACCTCCGGCATAGCAGTCAGGGTCACTAACCACTAGACCAACAGGTCTGTTTGCTAAACTATGACGCCATTGACTAGTTAACTCCATGATCTTACTATTTTATTATTTAAAAGATGAAAATATTTTGTTATTTGAAGGTTAATCGGATTTTCAGGCCTGAATAAAGAGTATTTAAAAAATAAATGTTTTGGAGTTAATTGGTCAATAGTGTCAAAAACGAGTACCCAATTGGACAATGGTGATGATGGCTACCAAGCAGCGGTATTGCACTGCTCGAATCAAACTAACACAGTTTAAACTTCATCATCAGCCCGAATTCATACATTGCTTCGTTATGCTTGTATGCGTTATGATTTGTCTAAAAGAAGTGTCAACTAGGGAAAGCAATCTTTTCTCACGAGATCTCGCCCTTTTTTCGGCCGAAATCAATCTCGTTAAAAAAGGCCGAGATCTCGTGAGTTTAAGGAGGTTGCACTCGAGTATAAAAGCGTCTTATTCGAAGCGCGGACTAATTGGTTTATTTTGTTAATTAATCTGTAAAATCTTACGGATCAACTGAGCATATATAGTTTTATTTAATTGATAATTGGTGTAATTTAAACATGGTGGAATAGTAAGCGTAGAGAGCTATAACATTTAAGCATTCATCCTCGGATATTTTTGTTTTTTTTAAAGGCGTCTGAGATTTCGTACTCCAAGACTCACAGCTCTTAACAAATATGTTTTAGATCCGGTTTATGGTGCTTCCAGAGACGTGATGTCCAAAGCAATTGCTTAATTCACTTATGGGTTAATCCGGAACTGATCACCGTATACAACATTATTTTTAGTATATGCGAAACCTGAATATAGTTTGTTCAGAATCAGTAACTGATTTGATTCCAATAATTTTTATACCATGTTATAATTTTTTTCAAAAATATTTTAATTAAATTTTATTACCAGTTAATTACAATACAATCATCGTACGGTTAGGTACCTATTGCCAAGCTATTATCACGAGTGTATAACACAGGAGACGCCGTTTACGCGGGTGTACCGCGAAATGAGCATGTTTTTGAACGGACAACCAGGTAGTATACAAACTTATAACTTTGTGATTTTTTATGATACGGTTTTAAAATTTTGTACATAGATTCTTTACACAAAAATACTAGACAGGTGTATCGGGTTTCGCATAAACAAAAAATAATGTTGTATAGCGACTGTTAGACATTCAGCTTGTTAGTCTAAAAACTGCAAGTAAAGGAAACAATTGTAAAGGTCATTTGCGCCACATTAGTTAGACTGTTCGTGGACCTAAAATGGTATGTTTTGACATTTGGTTCCGCGTTGCAACTAGATATGGTGCTGACGGAAAAGTAAGGCATAACTTATGTTGTATGGTTATGGTAGTGGAACACCGAGATCGTGTGTTATTGGGGAAGGAGATATATGTTATGGCTAGTACTTAAAGGGCTGTCCGAACTTGGAAGCATGGTTGCTAAATTCTTCCGTAACAATAGATTGTTGCGAGACTGTCTTCAGGTAACCGTGACCCTGGAAAGTAAAGGGCTATTGAAGGACACCGTGGATTTTAGTCAGTATGAGTCTGACAGTTCCTCCCGTCCCGCCCTGAGTGGGAGGACTCATTTAACGATTTGAACAGGTTAAAAAAAAGTCGGATATAGTAGGCTCTTCAGGTCGTAGGTGTAATAAACCAAGGTGTCAGATTGATAGTGGGGTAATGATTGACCGACCTTTAAGCCCACTTGCACCACAAACTACTAAACAGGTTTAGCGCTAAACTGATTTAAAACATCATTCTGTCTCTGTCAACTTCAAACAATTTGACAGGGATACAGTCATATTCTAAGGCAGTATAGCGCTAAACCCGTTTAGTGATGTGTGGTGCAAGTGGCCCTTAGTATTTTAAAATGTAGCTTTAAATCACAGAGTGCAATCCAATCTCATCACGAGTTTTCACGTTTATGTGACGTAAACTAAAAGGAGACTTTGACGTCAATTTTAATAATTTATTATGAAAAAAAAAATTGTTCCTCATTTGTAAACTAAAGGCGCTTTTTCATTTAACATAAAATTAACGTCATACAATTCGAAAATCTTATCCAATAAGCTACTGATCTAAATTGAGTTATGCAATCTTGAATTGTTGCGCAGAGTATCGCTGCTATATTTTTTTAATAAATAATTATAATTTTATTTCTCGAAAAACTTACAAACAGAATTTACAACTATAAGCTTTGACAAATTCGTATTTTGTTAACAAAAGTTTTAGAACTGCAGCCGAACTAAGATAAACCTGTATTTCGGCTAGCAGTGCCATCCCCGCTTTTCAATACTTAATTTTATAGCAGTTGATTTTTGCTACTTCAAAACTTGCATACGACTACATTCTTATCGTTTAGCTATCCTTATCGTGTGTCTATAACTTCTTCTGAAAAAATATGCATAAAATTATGAAATCATCTCAAAGGAATTTATATTATCATAACTGCCTGCCTATTGCATTGTTCAAGAGATATTTGCATCTAAATGTACAGCGGAGGTCAAGTAAAGTATGTGCTAGGTCACCCATCCTAGTAATGACCGCGGAAAATGTACTCCATAAGACTTTTCTTCTCTTTTCTTTATGTGTAGTTATTCTACATGTGGAAAGGGCACATTTGACGTCTCTTTCTATAATGTATCGGATAATTGGCTATTTATAGCTATAAATTACAAATATAATTAATCCGTCATTTAGAGTTTAAAAAAATAACGAACACGTATTTTTTCTTTTGTAAAATCAATGAATATTCACCAAAATACAACGCATCAAAACTCGAGAGTGGGGGCTCGTGACGTCAGAATACAATAGAAATTGTACTAAATTGTGACGTATTGCATTATATAATTTTGAAAGCATCGTATCTCAGTCAATTTTGGTTTACGAAACAAAAGAAAAAATACGGGTAATAATAAAATATTCGAATATATTTTGATAATCTAAGTGACGAACTAATTATAATTTTTCAGTCAAATAGCCAATTATAGAAAAAAAAACATTACTCATACAACGCCTGAGCAATGTAGAGATGTAACATATAATAGTCACCCATACCTACAATTATCCAGTTCTCAAACTATCCAATCTTGTTTAAGTCAATAAAATTTTCAAAAGCCTAAAAGATCTATTGCCATCGACCGAGTGGTGTGGAAACATTGAAAGGTTTTCCACTGACCGCAAGACCTAGGTATTAAAACCAGTTTTAATGCACTACGTATTTTCAACGAACGTTTCCAGACAATATCTAATTGTAAACAGATTACAGTTTCAGTACTAAGAAACCTGGTACTGGTTTTGTTTCTCATGAAAATAAATAGTAGAATGTAGAAAATCCCATCTGTATTATATTCTAATTCGGTGACCCTGAAAATGGGTACCACGAGTTTGTAGTATACCCAAGAAACTCAGATATTTTTGGATGTGTTTCGTGCCCGAACTGCAATGTCATGGCTGATGATTTTGGTGTGTAGATAACAGTACTTCTATGTATCTGATTCTCGATTAACCTGTGAAAAAAAAAGTTAGAGTCGTCCAAGGCTCTTGACTATAATTTGAGGTGACGTCTAGTTACGAAAATAAAGTCCTGATGCGAGATTATATCTATGTATTAACTTTGCTTTTTGCACTAGATATTATTTTCTTTCACAAAAATATGATAAGTAACTGATGTTGGATACTGTCGCAACAAATATTTAATTAATAATATTAACTATTTAATATTTTAGTTTACAAAATGACAAGCTTAACATTGATAATTAATAAATGCATGAAATTAATGTCATATAATCGTCTAAAATGACAGATAAACGAACTAAATAATCCTCTTATCAATTTACATATCATAACAATTCTAATGACGTCTATCAATTGATTTATTGATCATTGTTCTTTTATGTGCAAACCGTGCGTATACTATATACGCCATGTTTTTTCCATTGTTTACATTCTCATCGGAAGCGTTCGTATGTATTCGAGTTTTTCCGGTGTAACTGGCTTTTGATGATTATTTGTTGATTAATTCCGGTTTACGGAGAAAATTGTCGGAATATGATTTAATTGGCATGTGATGAAGGGTATAATTTTCTGCCTGTATTCAGAAATAATTGGTGGTTACATTATATCGTGGAAACACGTGTAAAACTGCGTTGTAAATACGTATTATGAGACTATTATATTTTATAAATATAATACGGGCTGAATAGCTTCCGTATTGTCTTAGATATGGTACTTACTTCTCATTATAGCTAGTCCTTGTAATTTATGAGTTTCATAGTTATGACAAGCAGTAATTTAGCCTTCTTAAAAGATTATCAACTCATCATCTGCATCATCTGCCTAGCCTTTTCCCAACTATATTGGGGTCGGCTTCCAGTCAAACCAGATGCAGCTGGATATCAGTATTTTACTTGGAGCGACTGCCTTTCGGACCTCCACAACCCAGTAACTGGGTAATACGATACCCCACGGTACTGGTTGTCAGACTTTAGAGCTTCTGAGTAACAGTAACGACTGTCAAAGATCTACAAATGACAGCCGCGACCAACGGCTTTAAGTGCTTTCCGAGGCACGGAGGAAATTTGTTATGACAGATGGTCACCCATCCACAGACCAACCTTGGCAAGCGCAGCTTAACCCGGAAGATCGGCCTGTGCGGCTGTATTTATTCAGCCACGAGCTCCTCTCTACTCTCAACTGCAGCTAACTATTATTTGTCCTTTGTAAACAGACCTGTTTTACTTAAAATAAACCTCCGTAGTTAGCGAACTTTCACTTCATATATAATAAAAAGTGTCGGCTCTGTTTCAATTCTCTACTCTCTGTCAACAAAATGCAGTTAGCAGGTTCGCCGCATTCGTGAACCGCTGTTTGAATATTGATTTTGTGATTTAAACTCCATGATTAATTACCAGTCAAGTGCATTGTCTTATTGCCTTATTTGAACAAGAATATTAGTAGTTAGTACTTCGTAAATTATTTCAGAACGTTAACTGTTAGATCAGTGACAAGTCCAGTTTGGGAGTATGAACAGACGCCAGCACATCAACCTACTCGAATCTATCAATATTTACATTGAACTTGAACCTTCTTATTTTGTGATAAAGTTAAAAGTCTATTAAAGTAATTTGACAGATTGTGGTGGCTTGATGTGCTACGATGATGTCTGTACTTCAATGTTTTTTTTTTTTGCAAGCCGATTGTTTGAACTGAAGTTCCTGGCTCGAATCCAGGTTTGAAATTTCTAATTGTATGATATAAAAACCGACTATTCAGCATAAATATATTTTTGATAGTTTTTTTTGTTTTCATTTTCTATTTTACCAGTAATCCATTCAAAGAAAGTAAGGAAAGAACAGCATAATCAAAAATTTTATTAAATTTTCGTGTGATCTACTAGTAGTTGTTCCAAGATATGTCGGTTCAATTGTTTGTAAACGCACACACGACGCAGGAGAAATCGTGGGGCAACGTTTTTGTTAACGAAAGAAAATATTATTCGAAACTATTACAACTATTGAACTATGGCATAACTGCTTTTCTCATAAGGTAAAACCAAAAGTATCAAACATCAAATAATCTTATTTATGCTCACAAACAAACAAACTTAAAAAACCACTTAAAAATTGTCAACTCGAGAACCGAACCCTAGTGCTATCAACCAACGACACTAATGAAACATGTAATTAAATGTATAAATATTAATCAAGCGACAGTGTAACTACGGTCAGCACGCAAACACGAACTGTGGAAAGTTATCATCGTAAAGTGCACGAAAAATTAAGTTTTAACGTACAAAAATGAATTTTTAAAACGTTTTTACATGTTTTTTGTTGGAAATAGGACTGCATAGACTTGAAAATTAGGTTTTAGTGAAATAAAAAACCTATTTTGTATATTTTGTACGTGCACCGTTTAAAAGGCCTTTTTTTAACGTGGTAAAATTATCAAATGAGTCATCCCACCCAGGGCAGAGCGGGAGCGAGTATCAGACTCGTACTGACTAAAATCCACGGTGTCCTTCACGAGCCCTTTACGTACCGGGGTCACGGTAAATCATAAGTCCCGCGACCCCGGCAGGCTTTGGCCCTCTAGAGGGGGGCCCCGACACTCTTTGAGGCGCGTGTGGAACACAACGCGCCGTCGACCCGGTCATGGTCCATGGTCGGACAGCGAGTTGCCTATTACTCGCTGCCCGCATGCTCGCGCCTACAGTGGCCGGAGATCGTCTGCCGACTTCCGTCGCCGTGGGCGTCTACCACTGCGGCTGGGGTGGAGGGAGGACGCTGTCCTCTCCCTCACGCGGCCCGCCTCCTCCTTCGCGAGCATGATTCATAGATGGAGGCGACCGCGTTTAAAAGGGCTTGCTGCTGTATTGAATTAAGATTCCTTTAAAGTCGTATATTTTCTATAATCCAACATATCCAATCCTTTCTCATCCTTTTCCATCCGATCTTATCCTATCCCATCCTTTATAAATACGATAATCTATTTGTTTTTTTGTTTAAAACTTTTTCAAATCTAAACCAATGAAGTGCTAATATGTAGTCTGGTGTACAGAAACCGACAAAGAATACCTTTTTATTCCAAAAGAAGTACTTCCCGAGGAAGTCAACAATAAAAGTTAAATACTTATTTAACCCGAGTTAAGCCGCGGGCAATATATTTATAGTAGTATGGATGTATTTTTTTTATACATGAAACGTTGCCCCACACTTAACACTAGGAATTTCTCCTGTGTTGTGGGTGCGTTTACAAACATATAAACTCACATGCACAATTACCCAGACCCGGAACAACTACTTGTAGGACTTACAAATATTTGTTCCGTGCAGGAATCGCACTCGCGACACGCTGCGCAACAGTTCAATTGCTCAGCCACTGCGCTAACCGTGCCATCAAACAAACAAACACAAAAGACAAACATTTTACAAAGATTAAAGTGAAAGGAAGACGTATTTTGAAGCGTTATCATGCAGCTGTTACACGCATCGATACTTGAGACATTTTGTAGTTAAGTTTGTTTTCATTATATATAAATATTCCACAACTATCACACAACGCCATCTAGTCCCAAGCTAAGCAGAGCTTGTGTTATGGGTACTAGACAACTGATAAACATACTTTTATATTTCTAAATACATACATATTACAGATAAATTACACCCAGACACAGAACAAATGATCGTGCTCATCACACAAACATTTGTCCTGGGTGGAAATCGAACCCACTACTTCCGGCATAGCAGTCAGGGTCACTAACTACTAGACCAACAGGCCAGTCTTCCATATATTAATCTAGTACACGTGGCGTTGATTACTGTTATGTAATAACCTGGTTTTCCCAAACCAATACATATAATGATATCAGTAAGGTTGCGGGTGTTTTAGATGAAATCGTTCCCTTTGAAACTGATATCTCCTTATTGTTTCCTTTCTAAAGATCTGCAGTCACAGTCTAGCACGCGTAGCACGACGCCTTAGAAATGGGTTTTGTCGACAGAATAATAGACAAAATAGCACAGTCTTAAAGATTTTTATCGTTCTAAGAATGGTGATGTTTCTATTCTTCAGTCGTTTACGGGTCATGCCATAATCGGGCAAAATAAAAAACGATTTTTATCGAAAAACTGTCTATATTTAGTAGAATAGAGAACTGGTGATACTACTAACGCATGCTGCATAGCATATTCTAATTTTAAACCTATTATTATCACTTTGAGTCTACAAACACAATGTAATCATTATCATTGCATAGATACTCATCCATCCACACTTAATAATATTTGGAATTCCCTCAGAATGACGCTAATTAGTGCAATTACGATGCCACGCGGAAACCCTTAGTATCAACCACTAACATTAATTACTCACACTTGTATTAGTCTGTTATCTATGAAACGGGACGGTTGGCGCAGCGGCTGAGCGAATGATTGCTGCGCACACGCGACACGCTGCGGGTTCGATCCCCGCACGGAACAAACATTTTTATGACCTGCAAGTAGTTGTTCCGAGTCTGGGTGTTTTTGTATGTGAGTTTCTATGTCTGTAAACGCACGCACGACACAGGAGAAAATTTTAGTATGCTGTGAGGCAACGTTTTAAAAAAAAAGTTAAAACCTTTCGTTGCAAAAAAATATTTATTTTTTCTTGCTGGATAAGCTTAATCGAAGGGTCGTGGGTTTTGAAGTGGTGCGAAGGAGTAGGTCTACCTAGGGTGAGTCATCCAGCTCGGTAGACACAACTTTGAGAAAGAAGCCGACAGAAGGATCCAGTTGGGCGGCATTTGGAAAAAAATCCAAGTATAAATACATGGCTTGATCAAGTGGTGACGTAAGTGTGTCATACAGTAATTATCGGCTCGTATCGATTGTAAGGCGACTCGCTGTCTCTTGTCACGTATGCAATTGAAATAGTCGACGTTTGTTATAACTACATACTAGTTATAAGGATGTTTGTCAAATGTTATTAAATAAATTAAATTAAAATAACATAATTCTACCATACTGCCCAACTCAGCGCAAAAGCAGTATCTCAAAAAAATCGTGACGGTGTTTTTATGCCATTGTATGAATGGTTTAAGATAAAACTGAGATAGGGAAATGTTTCTTAAGAATATTTTTTATACGTTTTGAAAAATAAAAAAAGGTACAGTCAGTGATAGAAATTGCTGACCCTCCCTACATTATACTACAAAATCTCAACTAATTATGCAAGGGGATTGTAGAATTACCAATATTGGTCCCCCGTTGGTCTCGTGGTCGCTATCGCAACTGCTGAGCGTGGGAGTTTTGGTACGATTACTGGACCATCAAACCATGCTATTGAGGTTTTTCATTAGAATTTTTCAGTTGCAACCCAGAGTTCGGAAAGCACGTTAAGCCGTTGCTCCTGTGTCTGA
Source organism: Agrotis puta (assembly GCA_943136025.2). Taxonomy (NCBI): domain Eukaryota; kingdom Metazoa; phylum Arthropoda; class Insecta; order Lepidoptera; family Noctuidae; genus Agrotis; species Agrotis puta. The sequence continues at coordinate 15,932,924 of OW964183.2, read as the reverse complement.
TCTGTCTCTGGTTGAGTCGGATCGCCGTCTCATCGGATGTATGAGAGTAAAGGAATATAAATAGAGAGGGTACCTTTTTTATCGTGATAAAATCATCAAATGAGTCGTCCTACACAGCGGCGAGGCAGGAGGGACTGTCAGACTCGTACTGACTAAAATTCACGGTGATCCTTCAATAGCCCCTTTCGTTCCAGGGTCATGGTTACCTGATAAGACAGTTCTGCGACCCCGGCAGGCTTTGGCCCTGTAAGGAGGGCCCCATCAGATTGCTGACATCTCTTTGAGGCTTTTTTTCTTTCTCTGGTATGGTCCATGATCGGACGTCGAGTCACCCATTACTCACCGTCCGCATGCCCACAGAATGTACCTGTGACTGCGTACATACTTTTGGGCTGGCGAAATCTAATCCGCTGGCTTAATTGGCCACCATGACAAATATTGGTCAGGAAGAACAAAATATTAAAAAATCCTGACAATGAAGCGCACTAAACAACAAGAAACTTTAAGGGGCTTTTATGGGATTGACAGAGGTACGTATATATAGGTTTTAGGAAGTAAATACAGATAAACCAAAATGAACAGTTAAATAACTAACACAAGACAATAGGGAATAGAAACGTCAACATAGAATTTAAAAGATTTTTGCTAAAAATATGCATTTTTTGATTATACTAAAACGAACAACAGGAAACAGATTTACGTGGATCTTCTGCAATATTACACCTCAATAAAACAAATAATCAGACGATGCATGAACCTTGATTCAATTACTTACTCGATATAAAGTAAAACTTGACCTCGTATCGATTAATCTGATTCTAAACGATTCTCGATTGGTATTCGGTTCTCGTGTTGAGGCCGGTCGTTCTGAGGTTCAGCGCCCATGGCAAGGTTATGAGGAAGAACAGAGGTAATTGGTGCATTCACCTAACAGCATGTGGCTGAGAAACTAAAACTAAAAAAACTATGTCAGTATGCCATACAATGAAGTTGTAAATCCTACATGAGTGAAGTAAGAATTTCTCCTATATCGTGGGTGTGCGTTTACAAACATTTAAACTCACATACATAACAAACAATAATTATCTATAATATGTATGTATTTAGAAATATATAAGTATGTTTATCAGTTGTCTAGTACCCATAACACAAGCTCTGCTTAGCTTGGGACTAGATGGCGTTGTGTGATTGTTGTGGAATATTTATTTATAAAAAAAAAAACACACCCAGACCCAGGACAACTAACTGTAGATCATACAAATATATGTTCCGTACGAGAATTGAACCCACCACACGCAGCGCAGTAGTTCAATTACTCAGCCACAGAGCCAATCGCGCAATCTATACATATAATAAATCTGTAGAAGGGTCAATTCTGTACATTGATAATATTGAAAAAATAAATAGCGGGGGGTGTTGCTGGATCGATACCAAACCCAAATATATGATTAAAAAAATTTTTGTCTGTCTGTCTGTCTGTTTGTGCAGGCATCACGTGAAAACTAACGGTTCGATTTCGATGAAACTTGGTATAATTATTCCTTATTATCCTGGGCATAACATAGGATAAGTACTTTTTATCCTGGAAAAATACTTTAAAAAAAATCTTATTTTTCAGTTTCATTCAAAGACGTTGTTCTGTAGAACCCGCAGTGGATTCAGCGCCGTAATATTTATAAGATGTCATTGTCAGAGTTACTCAAAATGGAGAAATAGACCAATCACGCGAAGACCGACATCCGCGCGGACGGAGTCGCGGGCGAAAGCTAGTTACAAAAAAAAAACAGAAGAAGCTCCAGGCTAAATAATTACAGCCGCACAGGCCGATCTTCCAGATTCAGTTTTCCGAGTTCTGGTTGGCCGAGGTTCTTCTGTGGATGGGTGACCATCTATAATACAGAGTATCCTCCGTGCTCGGAAAGCACGTAAAGCAGTTGATCCCGGCTGTCGTTCATCGACCGTTTGTTAGAATCGTATTGCCCAGTTACTGGGCTGTGGAGATTAGATAAGCAGCTTTCCATTTAAAATGCTGATATTCAGCTGCATCCGGTTCCTCTGGTAGTCAACCATAACATTGTTAGGAAAAGGCTAGGTCGATCATGAGTCGTTTTAGATAAAAAATAATTATTTTACACACTTTCGATATTTACACAAATGAAGTGTGTATTGTTAATTAGTTGTCTGTTTACTAAATGATGTGCTAAGTACTTGAAATATAGAGAAACAAACACTCAGGTGTGAAACACGTGTTCGTAGATAACTTACTATTGACTGATCATTCTTGAAGGCTAGACTTTGTACAGTTTGGACATTAACTTGATGGGCGATCCTAATTATTACGTACACTCAAAAAATATGTGTCTGAGAAGAGAACACTCTTCCTTCTGTCTCTTACGTTTCCAATCTCGGCTACAGGACACATTTGATTTATCGGTAATCGGTTCCTAGGACAAATGATGATTGCTATCACCTCGCCTTGAGCGAAAGGGGACAGCCCCTTTCGCTCTTATAAACTAAAAGTCTACTCTGTTTCTTCTTGCCCTTTCGTTTACAAAACCACGGTATCCTAAAGACGGTCCCGCAACCCAGATGGTACCGGGACCCAGACGGTCTCATTATCCCGGGACCAGGACCGTCCCACGATCCAGACGGATCCGGGATCAGGACTTTCCCGCGACCCATAACCAGTCCATTTTTTTTTACAACTCGTAAAATATTGGTCCATTATAGAATTTTACCAAACCTTAAGGCCGGTTTTTGTGCTTGACCGACAGTCGGTGCGTACGTCGCTCGACCGACCGTACACACGCATATATTGCTCGCACTGCGTACGAGGACCGTCGGTCAGGAGCGTCCGCATCCGTGCCGTCGGTCGACCGACGCGTTATGGAAACATATTAACGCGTTCAGTGCTACACCGATCGGAAAAATAACCTACTAGTTCAAAACTTCAATAACATTATTTAATTTTGTAGGTATTTTTACTTTTTAGTGTATATCTACGTCTTCTGTTCTTCTTTTCCGTCCTTATTCGTTCACGAAGATAGTAATTAAACAATTTGTAAACGCGTCCATTTTGTGTACGTGTTTGTGGCTTTATCAGTCCGGCCTGTTTGCTTGGTCAAGAAGGCACAGAACGTTACAAACTGACGGTCGGTTATGCGTGTCGTCAGGAAAGATGTTACGCACCGACTGTCGGTCAAGCACTAAAACCGGCCTAATAAGAATACATGCGTGATAACTAAGACAGGCCTGTTGGTCTAGTGGTTAGTGACCCTGACTACTATGCCGGAGGTCGTGGGTTCGATTCCCACCCAGGATAAATGTTTGTGTGATAAGCACGATCATTTGTTCTGAGTCTGGGTGTAATTTATCTATAATATGTATGTATTTAGAAATATATAAGTATGTTTATCAGTTGTCTAGTACCCATAACACAAGCTCTGCTTAAAAATATTTATTTAATTATTTATTTAACTATATGAGAGCTAATACTCGTATGTATATTGGTGACGATATCTTCCTGCATGTGTGAAGCATTGACTGAAGGTTACTAGGAAGAGTCGCGAGGTACTACAAGGTAATTGGTGCAACAACCGCTCGGACAGTCGAGTACACACCTACAATATTAACATACATGAATATGTCAGTAAACTGTCGGTTATTATGTTTATGAGTAATTGAGTAATGGAGACTTACTGTCTATTATATTTAGTTTTGAGCTTAACAGTAATAATATTGTTTTGTGAAAAATTATACTTGCCAAGGTCCTGTCGAAGGGGTCAGATTGATACACACTTAATTTAGAAAATAAATGTTAACAAAATCGTAATTCACTGAATTTATTTCTTAATTTCTCGATGAAAACAGGAACTAACTATTTTTAGGTAATTTAGTTAGCAAGAGCCTCGACTCAACGGGTTCGTACCCACGACCTACATCTTGTCGCGCGTTCGAACACAGCTAAGCACATTATTTTGTGATTAATTTCATCCCTACTGCTTTCAAAAATGGTGATGTCCTAGAACCTTGATCCCACCACCACCATCATCATATCAGCCGTGGGACATCCACTGTGGTCACAGGACTCACGAATTATCGTGACCCCGGTACGTAAAGGGCTATTGAAGGACACCGTGGATTTTAGTCATTCAAGTCTGACAGTCCCTCCCGCCCTGCCCTGGGTGGGAGGACTCATTGGATGATTTTACAATGATAAAAAACGACATCCACTGCTGAACATAGATGAGAACGGTTGGAAGAAGACTGGTGGCATTTATCAATCACTGAGCCAGTGGGGGAACAGTGGACTCGAGGTATAATGGGAATATAGACTCTTCAGGCATACTCAACACAACACTAACGTAGCGCAAGCGCCATCAGGACGTCAAAATGGCGTCCTGTTGGCGCTTGCGCTACGTTAGTATTGTGTTAAGTTTGCCTTGAGTGTTGTTCCCCTATGCATAAGCAGCTACAATAAACGACTGTTTGCTCTACTCAAACACTTCTTCAATTTTAAATTCTTCAAATTGATCAAGAAGTGTCAGGGAACTGTAAGATTTGATTTTGACTTTGTTTGTCATTGATATTATGAATATCTATCATCACAATAAGGTCAAAAGGAAGAGGTGTGATAAAATCAGTGCAATAACCGCACCTAAGTAACACACCTCCGTCATTAACATATGAATGAATCGTTATGTTACTGTTAATTATTTTAATTGATGTATCGATGTGAGGTGGGTGTTCAATAAAATAATTAAAACGATTTGTCCGATGATTGATTAGCAAAGGTCATATCAATACTTTTTTTATCGTGGTAAAATCTTCAAATGAGTCCTCCCACCCAAGGCAGAGCGGGAGGGATTGTCAGACTCGTACTGACTAAAATCCCCGGTGTCCTTTAATAGCCCTTTACGTTCCGGGTCACGGTAATTCGTAAGTCCCGCCACAAGTTTCGACCACTCATATCAATCCTCAAATAAAATGTTAGTTACTTCAAGTCTGACAGTCTATCCCGCTCCGTCCTGTGAGGAGGACTCATTTGATGATTTTAGCACGTTAAAAAAAAGATTACAGATAGCCTGTGTTGCCGTTGCCCGGAGTGGACTTTTATTTTTTTATCGTGGTAAAATCATCAAATGAGTCCTCCCACCCAGGGCAGGGCGGGAGGGACTGTCAGACTTGTACTGACTAAAATCCTCGGTGTCCTTCACTAGCCCTTTACGTACTGGGGTCACGGTAATGGAAAAGTCCCGCGACCGGAGTGGACTGTTAGAAGGAGATTTTCACCGACCTACTTAGTAGCTAGAGTATTCAGTATTTCGAAAGATCTGAGGTTTTACAGCGTACTTGAAGATTTTTGACGTCAATTGGATGGATTATGAAAAAGCGCCTCTAGTGTATGAACGTCGGTCGCGGGACTGTACGAATTACCGTAACCCCGGTACGTAAAGGGCTATTGAAGGACACCGTAGATTTTAGTCAGTACGAGTCTGACAGTCCATACTGCTCTGCCCTGGGTGGGAGGACTCATTTGATGATTTTACCACGTAAAAAAAAAAGTGTGTGAACGATTTTTTTCCATCAAATTAACGTCAAAGTACCCATTTCGATTTACGTCACAAAAACATGAAAACGTCGTGATAAGGCCTAAGGTACCTAAGCATTATCAGCCATGTAATTAATTTGTTTACATGCTATCATTGACGTGGAAAAATTACAATTAGCCTATAAATAGACAAACAATAGTTATTGTTTCTTATGCAACTACCACGCTTGGTAACAATGTGACTAGATGACATTTGCTAATGAACTAAAAAACCACACTTATACACATAAAACTATATTGTCACACGCAACTTTGTTTGTGATTAATTATCTATATTCAAAACGGTGTAGGAAAACATCATCATGAAACAAAACGATGTTACTATAATTAAAAATAATTCAATAGGGGAACAGTGTACGAGTATAAGACGGGGACGCGAGGTATAATGGGGGCATACACTCTTTAGGCATACTTAACACAACACTAACGTACCGCAAGCGCCATCAGGACGTCATTTGCAAGACGCCATTAACAAATGGTGTCCTATTGGCGCTTGCGCTACGTGATTATTGTGTTAAGTTTGACTTAAGTGTGTGATTTCCGATCTTACCTCGCGTCCCCGTCTTATACACTGTTCCCCTACGTGGTTCACTTATACTTGCTTAAGACTTTTATAATTTTTGTTTATGATAACATTAATGTTTATTTGTACTATTCGTTTTTATATCCATTACCTACTAGTAGAGATAAATTATAATTATTGTAGAATAACAATTTATTAATTTTTAAGGATTTTTAGTTTAATCGATAACGATATGTTAAACAAGGATTAATTCGATCTCAGTATGTAGCTAGCTATTCAAGCTATGATTTTTCTCAACATTGCATTGGGATAGTAGTTTTTTTTTTTACCCACAGGTTAGTTTGGCTCGCGTCTCGTGGTTGTAAAGGTTGAATTAGTCCCTGAGAGTCGAATATAACTATTCCAGCCATAAGAAGTTCGAGTGGATGGTTTAAAACTGGGAAAAAACACTTAATAATGACGACTGCGGACTTATTTTAACCAGTGAGTGATCAATTGCGTAGTCTCGAGAAATAGTTTGAATACACCATGCAGTATTCAAAAGCGATGTTCTGTTATCACATTGATTAAACTTTTGCCTTATCATTAGACTTTAGACTATTTTGGAAGCCATACTATTATGAAATAGGTCTTATTTCAAAGTGGAAACTAGTATTTCACGAGTAAATTGCGTTTGAATTTTGTTAAGTGTATGCATGTTATTGCTCGTGACTGTACCTTTTTAGGTAAGTGACGTCACATAATTATATTAAAACGTATCTTTATGCAAGTTCCCATATGCCCCGTGGACAGGAATGGGGCAGTGGTATGGATGGGTTCAAGTCATTTATTCTGTGCCATCTGTCCCGTTAAATGCCGACGCTGACTCTAGCGGCAACTATTTTTTCCCATCCTATATACCGATTTTTTTTTCACAGGGCAGAGCGGGAGGGACTGTCAGACTCGTACTGACTAAAATCCACGGTGTCCCTCAACAGCTCTTTACTTTCCGGGGTCACGGTAATTCGTACAGTACCGCGACCATCCTATACCGATAGAGCAAGTTTAGTGGGGTATATGGGATGTAAACAAACATTTCATGGGATGACATACATCTAGATTTGAGGCTAAAACCCTAGTTAATTAATCTATTTAGACTTTTATCCTTAAAAGAATTTAAATAAGTGTGAAAATGTATTAAACCTGTCGCATAAGACCTTCTGATCTCTTCCTTGGCGTTATTACAACAGTAAATTATCAAAGGACTGGATCTGAGTGAAATCCTCTGCATGCAATTAACACAGCAGACGCTAAAAGCATCGGTTTATATCGTTACAATGCATTCGTGAAGGATTTTATCTTCACTGCAATCTGGGGCGCTAAAATGTATAGTGTTACCGTCTGAAAGGATTAACTTTAAAAAAAATGTTGGTACGACCGTATATTATGTATCATCTGTCTTTTTTTTTATCGTGGTAAAATCATCAAATGAGTCCTCCCACCCAGAGCAGGGCGGGAAGGACTGTCAGACTTGTACTGACTAAAATCCACGGTATCCTTCAATAGCCCTTTACGTACTAGGGTCACGGTAATCCTTTGGTCCCGCGACCCCAGCATGTATCATCTGTCTAAGCAAAATATTCTAAAACTTGACATTGGGTCCAATCGACCAACTCAAAAATGCATTTGGTCGATTGGTCCCGCGAGTCATCCCCCAACATCATCGGTCTGACTTTCTTCGCTACTGGGTATGTGGTCATTTTATTACGAGAGCTACGCTACGCTGCTAGCAGTGATAGCCGAGTGGTACGACCGTTGGACTGCCAAGTCAAAGGTTGCAGGTTCGAACTCCGGCACGCACCAATGTCTTTTAGAATTCATGTGCGTATTATAAATTAATTATCACTTGCTAAAAACGGTGAAGGAAAAAATCGTGAGGAAACCAGCACACCTGAGAGATTTTTCAACGGTGTATGAAGCCATGTCAGAGGCCTACGGGCGGTTTAAACTCTGACACCAGGTTGTTCATCAACCATACGATAAGAAGAAGAAGATTACGAGAGCTAGTTGACATTTTGGGTAGGTATACGCTGAAAACTTGTCCAAGACTTCCGCCATAATAACCCAACTCAGAATTGCAGACCTGGGGCCGTATTATGACGTTAAAACCAGGCTTTTTCCAGTGAGTGAACGAGGTGGCGCTAGACGACTTGTTTAGCTCTGTCTCTTTCACTCACTGGAACAAGCCTGGTTTTAAGACGTCATAATACGGCCGCTTGTTGGGGATTACAGAACTGGGAAATATTCAACCTATAGATTTTTAAAGAAAAACATTTTTTTTTTTTAAGAAATGCTTTTGAGGAATTAAAACCGAACCTTCAGCCAGACAATATTTTTAACTGACTTCTAAAAAAGGGAGACGTTTTCAATTTATTAGAATCTTCTTTTGTAGTAAATTGTGTTGGCTTGATTAAACAAAAAATTGCAAACATAATCTTCCCTCTTGATACCAAAACTAAACGACTCTGTCCTTTTGTCCTAAAACTTTATCGTTATAAAATGTTAACAAGATGCCTCCCACCCCTTTCGCTGACTCACTCGTATCAGCTGTTGATTATCCTCCCTAAATTGAGACACTTAATTGAGGGTAGCTGTTACCTCTTTGTATTATATTAACAGCCGGCTATTCAAATTTTCCGGTACAGAATCCTTACTACTTGAGATTCTGGATGAATGGATATATGACTCAATCGCGTCGGAACATCTCAACGGATTTTGATGGAATTTGACACAGAGGTGGACAAGAATCTTTTATCACTTTTTTTTTATAAAAAATCAAAAGTGTCGCCCCACACTAGGAACTTCTCCTTTTCCGTGGGTGCGTTTACAAACATATAAACTCACATACACAAATGCCCAGACCTGGAACAACTACTTAAAATCTTAAATTGTAGATCATACAAATATTTGTTCCGTGTGGGAATCGAATCCGCGACACGCGGCGCAGCAGTCCAATCCCTCAGCCACTGCACCGCATTACGAACCGGCAAAATCTTGTTAAGAATAGATATCTGGTATCACAGTGGTATTAGTAGCAAAAAAAATATTTCTAAAAACCCTCACCTGAGGGTTGCAAATCTTGAACCTCACATTTAGACAGTTATACAATTTGCAGTGGCAGCCTTTTAGCCATTTATTTTAGCGTGGTAAAATAATCAAATGAGTCCTCCCACCCAGGGCAGGGCGAGAAGGACTATCAGACTTGAATGACTAAAATCCACGGTGTCCTTCAATAGCCCTTTATGTACCGGGGTTACGGTCATTTCAGAGTCCCGCGACCCCGGCAGGCTTTGGCCCTCTACAGGCCCCGTCATAGCCATTACAATAAGTTGATGGTTGCAAATCTTGGCAGGGCCTATATCTTATCTGTTGTGCAAAATATGTTATAGTATGCATTTCTAATCGTCCTAAACTTATCATGTACCAGCGCCATCATAGCGCCCCTCCGTACACATGCGCTCGCGCTACGGGTGGCAGTGCGCACTCAATCGTGGTGTTTTTATTAAATTACCTTAATTACACCTCTGTTTACTGCTTAATAGCTAGGAAATGGCACTATTGTCCTAAGTTTACAAAGGGCGGCTAGCTTTCCCAACATTACTTAAAAATAAAAACTGTATTTTTAGAATTTGGTTTTGTTCAGCTATATCTTGTGGTAGACACTGTATTGGTGCTGATTGGTTTTTGATTAAGGTGGCCTATGTCCAACAGTGGACGTCTTTCAACCCATCTGATGATGATGGCGGTAGCATTGGCAGTTGTCTTTTTCTAATCACCAATAAATTATCTTTGCTTCGGCTCTTTCTCTTTATCTTTCTTTCTCGCCTTAACAACTTTATACAAACGAAATTACGGAACCAACTGCCCATTTTATGTACCTTTCAGATTAAACTGAACACTGTCTAATTCATCGGCACCTTACTCACATTCACAATGGATGCCACCCATCTTTGTTACAACAACCATGTTGCTGTTTCCGGCTGATAATTAAAAACTAATTCGCAGTTACTGCCAACAAAAGCCCATTAATAATGCTTGATTGTTACACCAATGTAATGCCTTTACGGACAAAGGATGGAACATTACGCACTTTTATCGCAGTCGGGTAAATGAACTTGCGCATACTGTCGCTTTTGTGAATAATATGGTAGAAAAGCCGATGAGAATAGAATATTTCACTCACAAAATAACCTCAAACACAACTACTGATGTAACAAATTTTTTAATAATAAATATTTTGTATTTTTTTTCTTTTCTTATGTAAGCAAAAATACGTCACAAGCAATTACAGTTTTTACTTGCTTTCGACGTCAAGAGCCGGACTCTCGAATTTTGACTAGTTACACCTTTATATATATGCATTGATTTAACAAATGAAACTCTAGCTTACAGACTAATCATAAAATTTTCAATTAATTGATGGTGTCAACTTGCCTGGATATTTTTTAAAATACCATATACCATAGTTTGTAAAACCTTATGAGATGTTCTTGAATCCCTTTGAACCCCGGAATATTTTAAAATGTTCTTCTACAAAATCAAATCAAAGATATCAACGTGTATTATGGTCTAATAAATAAATTATTATTATCAAGCAACAAAAGCAAGTAAAACTACATTAGATAGATCATTTTTTTTGAACTTATCATAAACATTTTTAAATACTTTAATAAATAACATTTAAAAACAAAAACCATAGTGGTCCACCAGTTTCAGGAACAGGCTCCAAGCTAACTTCGGCAAGGGCTCCAGAGAGATGTACCTCCTAATATTGCGTTACTAAATTACTATTAATATTAATGGTTCTTAAATTGTGAGTTACTTAATTATTACCAAAACGCTTGAACGCACGGAAATTTGTTCTTATTTCCACAAGGTTCGTAGAGTAAATTACTCCATAATATGTGATCTGCAGTGACGCCCCCCCCCCCCTTTACAGTGACGGGACCCTCCTCTAGAGGGCCAAAGCCTACCGGGGTCGCGGGACTGTACGAGTTACCTCGACCCCGGAACTTAAAGGGCTATTGAAGGACACCGTGTATTTTAGTCAGTACGAGTCTTACAGTCCCTCCCGCTCTGCCCTGCGTGGGAGGACTCATTCGATGATTTTACCACGTAAAAAAAAAAGATGTGATCTGTACGGTATTCGACAAAATATTGCATTCTTACACTCCCATAGAATAAATCCAATCTCAACCCAAGAGAAAAACTTTTCTTCTGTGATTTTCAGTCTGACGCGGAAATCGAAATGCATTTTTTCTAAGATTGATGAGAGTTTCAGTTCACGTGACTTATTTCAGCATTTATGCTCTAGAAAATGAGATTGAAGGACTGAATTATTTTTCCTACTTCCACTATTGCCTTTGTCAAACAGACAGATACCGAACCGAAGCGAGACGTCAGTCCGATAGTTCTGTCACGCTATCGGATCGCTTTCGCTTTTCTATGTGACTGGATTCAAACAATTCCATACATTACAAATAAAAACGTCACGCTTCGCATTCGTCACGCCTGTCTGTTTAACAAAGGCTTATGATGTAGTAACAATGCGTTAATGATTATCCGAATGTTAGGAAGTTGTAATTTGCAGATATTATTATGTTTATTACACCCTTTTAGCGATAATAGATAGACTAAATGGGTAGATGAAACGAAAACTGCAGATGAAACAGTAATAACTCTAATGGTTTAATATTTCTTGCAACGAAAATAACCTGGCAGCACAAGAAGCAAAACCAATGACAATTCAAATGAAAAAAAATCAGCAACCATTATTGGTTCTACTCAGAACTCCAAGTAGTTTGCAACACACCCCTTTCTGGCATGTGTAGAGCATGAGGTTTAGGTTTGATTCCCAGTTCGAAGCAAGGTGTTATTGGGTTTTTCCATAAAAAAAATCGAAACTCAAACTCGGGGTCTGGTTTTGTGTCCGTATGGTGGCAGTAGGTAAATTTGAGGGTAAGCACCTATCATTAAGAACACTTCTACCTAATCCTTCTGGATTGTATTTTTTGTCAGTTTCGTAATAATGTGTTGATCTTTATTTTTTTTCGTATTACTTCATAGACAGACATACTGATGTGTTTTATAACTCCATAATAGAAATTTTGCCTAAAAAAATCAAAAGCAGCTCATAGTAGGCAGTATAATAGAAAATAAACAAGAACAAACAATTTTCCCAATAAAATTCCTTCCACGAATTGAGTTCTCAAGTTGCTTAGCAACCTCTAAGCTCTATACCTGGTTACCACTTAAAGGTCTTAGGGCTTAAAGCAAAAATCTCTTTACATCGTAAAGCCACTCCACTAGAACAGCGCCCCAACCGAGCGGATAATACTTTAAAAGCGTAGACTATAAAAAAACATAGAGAGGCAAACAGAGATATAAACGGTCGGGCCGCATTTACATACAAATGAGCCCGATGCGAAATTATTTCAGTCAACGGAGGCGGTGCAATGGCGGACTGGAAAAAATACGGGCAAGCGTGAACACGATAAGCTTGCCGGGGTCTTGAGAATAGAATCTTTAAAGTTTTATTTTATTTGTTCAAAGTCTGCTAACATAGTAAAGGAGATAATTTTACATTTTATAAAATATCTGCAAGTTTACATACAATACTCGTATATCAATGCAGACGGGTCCATCAGCATTTAACGTTAATTAATCTAATTTCAGTCCAAATGTATGTATTGTCAAAAAAAAATTAGAATTTTGTATTTAAAAAAATAAGTTTTAGACATTGATTGTCGTTGAGGTAAGATAAGTGCTATATTTTCAACGTTTTTAACCATGGAAATGAGCTTTCAGGAGGTATAAAGTCTCTTTAGCAAAATATACTACGAGTATATCTATTAAGTTATCTATTCATCGTCTATTTTTATCGTAATTCATGTAGTGATTCTGAGAAAGCGGTCTTCTAGAACTCCGGATACAATCTATGATGCATTTCTCAGGCGTGACTTCAAAGGAAACTTGTACAACAAAATGGCTTACAAAAAAACTCTTACAGAACCCAAAAACCGTATGCTCCTTTTTCACAGACCATTTGGTGTGAAAACGGTCACTGTCTATTTACTATGTTTGTTTTTGGACGGACTACTTTATACTGTATCGATCTTTATTGCTTCCAATTCAATGTGAAAGCTTCAATTGGTTGAGCCGAAATGGGCGGGGCTTGCATGGACCGGTACTGTCAATACCTGTTCAAAGCTATCAGTTTGATCTTCACTGTGCCTTTCGTCTGCAGCAGTAGAGGCGGTTTTGTGGTTCAAATTGTACTTTGTACTTGCCTTTGACTGTACTTGTGATTGGAGAGGTTCATGTGAGGAATGATTTGGTATTGATGGGAGGGTGAGGCCTTGGATTTACGTGGTCTAGTCTGGTCTAGGATGTAGTGGCGAGGTTGTATCTTGTGGATCATATGTCTCCAAAAGTAAAACAGTTTTTGACAATGCACTGATAAATAATCGTTGTCTCCAAAACTTAAGAAGAACAGCATAACACGTTGTGATATTAAAGCCTGCTTTTGTTTCTTAATTTAAGCATCACCATGAAAGCTATGTACACCATTATTCTAATATAATCTCTATAACCATAAACCTTTACAACTCCATTTCCTCTACCCAAACCATTTTAATCTATGACCACAACTGCCCTTTAAGCGCAGCCTCCAAATGGATTAAGCAATGATACGAACCACAGAGACCTCGGCTCAATTCCCATGCAAATCCCATTAGATTTTTAGTCTAACTGTTGGCCAAGCGAAATGTATGGAGATTTCAATGGGGTTGTATTGAGTGTGTTTGCTTTTAGTAAATTACTGGGCAGCACGTAAAGCGTATTTCAATTTTAATCTAATACCATAAAGTGGTACACTTTAGAACTTTCTACTTAGGGGTTATCGTAATCCCACGGCGTCGGACGTCGCAAGACGATCTCCGGCCACCGTAGGCGCGGGCATGCGGGCAGCGAGTAATGGGCGACTCGCTGACCGACCATGGACCATGCCCGGGTCGACGGCGCGTTGTGTTCCACGCGCGCCTCAAAGAGTGTCAGCATAGTGACGGGGCCTGTAGAGGGCCAAAGCCTGCCGGGGTCGCGGGACCAAGGGATTACCTTTACCCCGGTACGTAAAGGGCTCGTGACGGACACCGTGGATTTTAGTCAGTACAAGTCTGACAGTCCCTCCCGCCCTGCCCTGGGTGGGAGGACCCATTTGATGATTTTACCACGATAAAAAAAAAACAGGGATTATCGTAATGGTTATCGGATTCCATATAATTGTTTTCTTAATGTCAAGCTTCACTTAACAACAAATGTCATAATCATAAAGATATCTAAGGATTCTGAAAAATGAATTCATGGCAACATGATTTATCATTGACTATAAAAGCGCCATCGCGCTATACTATTTCTCTATTCCAACAATATGACATAATTATTACAATTTGTGATTTCTGGTCGCTCCCTTTTCGGGTTATTGGGTACAGCCTAAACACGTAGAGGAGCTCGTGGCTAATTTAATACAGCCGCACAAGCCAATCTCCCCGGTTAAGCCGCGCTTGCCGAGGTTGGTCTGTGGATGGGTAACCATATGTCATAGCGAGATTCCTCCATGCCTTGGAAAGCACGTAAATCCGTTGGTCCCGGCTGTGATTTATAGATCTTTGACAGTCGTTACTGTTAGTCAGAAGTTCTAAAGTCTGACAACCAGTCTTACCATGGGGTATCATATTACCAAGTAACTGGGTTGTGGAGGTCCGACAGGCAGTCGCTCCATGTAAAATACTGATATCCAGCTGCATCTGGTTTGACTGGAAGCCGACCCCAATAATGGGAAAAGGATAGGTAGATGATGATGGGTACAGGCTAAACACAAACAAGGCAAAAACTCTTCAGTTTATCAACCCTATTTGTTCAGCCTATAGGTGTCAAAATATGATTTATACATACAAAACTTACATAAAACCTCCCCTCACACAAGCTGACCTCCAGATGAACCATTAATGCCGACCATCACGGCATTTTAATCTAATTTTCATTCCCTTACTAGCTGTACACGATACATGACCACGAAATTAATCAGCGACCACAGAGTAACACCTCGGTCTAGCCGCGCGGGTAATCGAGCTATATGTTAGCTATGGTAGTGCCAGTCTGTGGTCGCTTTCAAATATGGAACGTTACATTTTTAACTATAATTTTATTGAGTATTTGAACGGAGTCCAATCTTTTTTAATATGTCATGGAAAGTCACCTTTATGCATTACGATATATTTTAAATTTGTAAAGTTTAGTAAAATGTAACCCTACACTGATACTAAACATATTTACTTTAAGGTCTCTTTCGACATGTAACAAACAATAAATTAATTTGATTTTCACAACGTTGTAAAATTATCAAATGAGTGGGAGGACTCATTTGATGATTACACATTTCAGGATGCGAGGAGCTTCTGTGTTTTTTTTTTATCGTGGTAAAATCATCAATTGCGTCCTCCCGCCAGTGCAAGACGGGAGGGACTGTCATACTCGTACTGACTAAAATCCACGGTGATCCTTCAATAGCCCTTTACGTTCCGGGGTCACGGTTACCCGATGAGACAGTCCCATGAATGCATTATCATATAATGTTTGTTTTGCTATAGATCTAAAAACAGATCATAGTGCCAGGCAAATGAAATTATAAAGAGCCTCATTAGTCATCTAATTCACAATTAAAGATTTAAATTTTAACGATATTGAGCGATCGATCGCTGCGTGTCGCGGGTGCGATTCCCACATGGAACAAATGTTTGTATGACCTACAAGTTGTTCCGGGTTTGGCTGTTTGTGTATGTAAATTCAAAGTCTGGAAAGGCACCCACGATACAGGAGAAATTCTTAGTGTACAGCAACGGTTTATTAGAACTATTGTTTAAATATTGATGGCACGTTTGGCGTAGTGGCTGAGCAATTGGACTCCTGCGCTGCGTATCGCGGGTTCGATTTCCGCACGGAACAAATATTTGTATGATCTGCAAGTAGTTGTTCCGGGTCTGGGTGTTTGTGTGTGTGAGTTTGTATGTTTGTAAACGCACCCACGATACAGGAGAAATTCCTAGAGTGGGGTAACGTTTAAAAAAAATCTTCCCTATTCTATCTACTTCCAACCTGAATCGTGGAAGTCATGTATGTCCAATGTCAGCCAATCGACGACAAAACTGCCATCGGAATGAGTGCCAACGGATTTTCGGAAAAACGTATTTCCTGCGTCAAAATGTTCGTCATATAAAAGTCTGTGACCGACCGATCCAACCGTCCGATGCGACCATCCGATGCGGGCGATAAATCAATTTATATCGCGGACGTTGGACACGGATTAGCATACGCAAATGACTCGCATATGCTCTGCGGCGCTGTGATACCATCATTTTTGGCGCATCTTTTTATTATACGTTGATTTTATCTGCATAATGCAGCTGAAACGTCTGGTGATAAGTACTTTTTAGCTCGCTTGCGCCATACGTAAATTAAAATACTTAGCAGTCATTAAAACAATGTTTTTCTGGTAATTACAGAAGTGCAGTAGGAGAGGCCTATATCTAACAGTTGCCTACTATAGGCTAATGGTTATGAATCGTAGAGATCTCCCCAAGCTGTATGTTTCTTCAATTGATTTTTCATGCATTGTTTTCTAACATTCAAGAATGGAAAATTTATAACATAGTCTAAAGGTTATTTATTTTACTGCACTGATTGATTCTGCGCAAGTATGTATAAGGTTACATAACAAGACGTAACTATTATCGACACTGTAAACATAACAGTAAATCATCTTTTATTAATTAAATAATGGCACTCTAACAGCCAACGCGAAATTACAACAAACCATTTCCATTATTAAAATGTCCACCATGAAAAACTACTATAATAACAGAAAACCATTAAACCCGTTCAAGTTAAACTTTCCAATTCAAATTCAAACTGTAAAAGTTAAGTATAAGTCACGTCTAGGTGTTACATCTATTGTGGCAGTAGCCAAGCGTAATAAAAATAAACGTTTTTCTCTCAATGTGCACGGGACATTACCAGATAAAGGCGAAGTTCACTGCGAGGGAATTTTGCGAACATGCTTGTACACCCACTACTTGCACCCCGACGCACACAAGACAACACTAACGTATATTCGTGCACAGAAACCCTAGTACGAACGCGCGCGTTAAACGTAATGTAAATACGTCCATTTTTCGATTCGGATATAACTACCCTATAGATTATTATACATATTAAACTTTTTATCAGCATTTTTTATCGTGTCAAAATCATTAAATGAGT
The DNA here is from genome assembly GCA_943136025.2 of Agrotis puta. NCBI lineage: Eukaryota > Metazoa > Arthropoda > Insecta > Lepidoptera > Noctuidae > Agrotis > Agrotis puta. The sequence continues at coordinate 15,915,435 of OW964183.2, read as the reverse complement.
TCTTCCACCCAGGGTAGCATGGGAGGGACTGTCAGACTTATGCTGACATGAGCGCCTGCGTCGCGTATAGTAAAACTTTATGATGGTAGACGCTATCTAATGTCAGCGTATATAACTTATACTTCTGAAGGGAACAAGGGAATGAACATTACTATCACCTAATGCAGAAACTTTGAAGTCGCGGAAATGTAGGTATATTTAAAACGAGTCTTTTTAGTTTCGTAAAATTTCTTGTATCGACGTTGCGTTAGAACCGTGCACTCGTGCGAGCACCACAGATCGTGCGATTGTGTCAATGTGTGCATTTGGCTGCACTTTCAACAGATTCCCCTCTCTCTGTGTGTGTTTTAGCGTACTTTTTCGTGAATGTATTGTATGTTTAAGTGAGCCAGTTATACTTTTCAAGCATTACAATGGACACGGCGAAACTGGTGTCATATTTTCTTGAATATGAGCACAGTACAATACCGGCTTCCGAGACGGAGCTTCCGTCTTTTTTGTTGTTTATTTCTCATTGTTGTTGTTTTTATTTATTTACTAGTGGGCGCCCGCGGCTCCGCCCGCGTGAATGTCGGTTACCGTTGCAAAAAGCCTACTCAGAAAAGACACGGTCAGCAACATGATTCCCAGGTCCATTCACAGACACCGACACTAACATCGACGACGCAGTCATCACAAACACTGGACATAGATAAATATAGTGTGTCGCGGACTTTTTTGTAGATATTTATAAGATCAACCATTAATTAGGACATTTTATGGTTCTACCTTGTATAGTTTAGGCAGCGTACGCAAAAAAAGTAACTTTTCTGGTTGATTTTTTACACCTTGTGGCCGAAAAACCCGTATTTCTTACGGAATCCTATTTTTCTCCAAAATAAAATAAAGCCTATGTTACTCGTGGATAATGTAGCTTTCGAATGGTGAAATAATTTTTAAAATCGGTCCAGTAGTTTTTGAGCCTTAAGCTTAGATTACAAACAAACAAAGTTTTCCTCTTTATAATATTAGTGTAGACTAATATTCGTACCTACTATTGTTTCAACTGTAAAGAAATAAAATGTAAACTAATTATATGTTTAAACACTACCAAAACCTCTAATACCTATTTCATAAAATAACAACAAATCTAAAAATAAACTATTCAAAGACTAAAAGTCGCGCTCATAAGCACGGTTTGTAAATAACAATTATTGTCTGTCAATAAGGTCGAACAGTCTGAACGTCAATTCGCATCAACAGCCGAATATTGTATGAAGCTTGCGCGCTTTTTTTTTTGTGTATGTCATCTCGCAGGTCGACCTCTAGTAGGTTGTGTACTGCTCAACCGGACTTTTCTGTGGATGCCTTAAGATTTTAAGGCCTCTGCCTCGAATCTTGCGGGCAGCGGGGCGGCGGCGGCGGCGGCGCGGGAGCGGCAGGATCTTAGGCATACATTCAAATGGACCGGCCCTCGGAAACAGCGGCGCGGCAGCGGGGCGGGCGCGAACTGCGAGCGCCGCCGCCGCCGCCGCCCCGCTGCCGCCCCGCTGCCCGCAAAATTCGAGGCAGAGGCCTAAGGCCTCCAGGCGCGCGGATACCCGCCTTTTTATAGCGCGGCAACCGATACACAAAAATAATCCTTATAGCATGATTCTGTTTTCACGCGTGATGACTTTTTAGCGTATTTCATGTATAACTTTGGTGTTTCTACACTGATTTACATGATTCTTCTTTTATTGAATAGTTAATAATGTTATTTTTTTTTTAATTACGGATGAGTGACAGTGTTGTAAACGTAAGAGTAGACAAATATAATCAGAATGCTCCGAATTGCTAAGCTATCGGGAGTTTCACGTGTTATTGTGAGTCAACCATAAAAAACAGACATATGCTGTCAAGGAATATTCATATAATTTTAAGGAGAACATTTCCGTCATACATGATTTCTATGTAGCTTTAACCATTAAGGCTGCACACGCGACGGAAGCTTAAAAAATGAAGTAACTTCTCCCGTTTTCCCAATATTTCCCTTCACTGCTCTGCTCCTATTGATCGTAGCGTAATGAAAAGTATACTATAACCTGCCCAGGAGTATGAATAATGATTTTGCCAAATTTCGTTAAAATCCGTCGAGTAGTTTTTGTTTCTATAACGAACATACAGACAGACAGACAGACAGAGAGACAGACAGACAGACAAAAAATTTACTGATTGCATTTTTGGCATCAGTAGCGATCCCTTATCACTCCTTGATAGTTATTTTTTAAATATATTTCATGTACAGAAATGGCCTCTCTACAGATTTATTATAAGTATAGATTGTGTTTGAGGTTCTCGCTTGAGGTGGTTTTTCTTGTCTACATAATTAGGGTATGGTGTTGTTAAATAATTAAGTCAGTTTGAAAGAATGAAAGTATCGTTTATTTACAGCTATTTAGTAGCAGGATTATTTATCGCTACATATATATAATTTACTCTACTATGTATTAAATTCGAATAGAATAGAATATACTGTATTGTACACCAAAATCGTTACACAACTGTTCTGTATAAAATTTGTAATTCTTGAGTTACTATGGCGGTCCTAAAAGCTAAAATAGGTAGGTGAAGCATACATTTTTCTTTAATAATTAACCCATTTCACTTCTTAACGGCTGTTTTTGTCATCATTGTTTAGCTGACAGTTTATTTTTAATCATCTGAAGAGTATACAGGGTTTCCAAATAAACAGGTTCAATTCCTGGTTAGAATAATAATGATATTTAAAACATTTAATGATGCAGTTTTAGTATTCATCAAAATTGCCCTCAAGATTCCTTTGAGCAATTTTTGCTTTTTCTCGTAATTTCGGATTTGGCCACCATTAGCCATTTAAAATGCATCCTGTATGATACAAAAATCTTGTCAAAGTCAAAGTCAAAGTCAAATCATTTATTTCAATTAGGCCATCAACGAGGCACTTTCAAACGTCGAATATTAACATTAAGGAAATGGGATGGGATGGGATTGAATCTACACTTCTATCATGTGTTTCGGTATTAATGTTTGCACACCACTAATGCCAATGTAAATTCATCATTTGAAAGCAAATATATATAATAAGAATGTCTTTCTTTAGATAGAAATTAAACCAATAATGTGTTGCGCTATAAAACAAAGATTCATTTTATTATTGTTATTCTTTTTATATATTATGCACTAATAATTACCTGTAAAACAAAGAAACGACATTTAAAGATTAACTTTCCAATTAGTATTAATTTTCACGAAAAAACACACGACATCCTCTATCTGTTACCTCGTACTCTACAGTACGAGTCTGACAGGCCCTCCCGCTCTGCCCTGGATGGGACGACTCATTAGATGATTTTACCACGTAAAAAAAAACTGTCACCATTAGCAATCATTTCAGCTGTCAAAAAGCAAAGAGCAGCAAAAAGGTTTTAATATAAAGAGAGCTACTCTCTTTACATACAAATATAACATGAAACTACAATACGATCAAAATGCATTGAACCATCACAGATGCAGTCAAACAGTACTCAAAAATAAAAGATTTCAAGACGCTCTAGCCGTCAGTTTTATAGGTACATACGGACGAACAAACAATTCCCGAGGGGCGAGGAAACAACGCCAACTAAGCTCCAAAGCTGACTTGCTTCGGTCAGGAATCGAACCCGGAACTCTTACCTCCCACGGGAGTTACTCGTTCTTAGTTTTGTACGTTCATTTTACTTTGTTTTAAACGGTAAAGAAACGAAATAAAGGCTGTTGTCTGCCGTTGTCATATCGAACGAGAATTTTAAAGGCACTTCAGTTGATTTCAGTTTGAGAAAGTTGAAAATATTTTATCTCTGGTGAATTATTCAATGAAATGTTGTTGGAAATATATTTTCTTGATTACTACTGAAAACTGATGGAATTAAATTACTGTTCAGTCCACTAAATACGACTTTATACCTTTTTTTTTATCGTGTTAAAATCATCAAATGACTCCTCCCACCCCGGGCAGGGCGGGAGGGACTGTCAGACTTGTACTGACTTAAATCCACGGTGTCCTTCAATAGCCCTTTACGTTCCGGGGTCACGGTAATTTGTGAGTCCCGCGACCGCGGCAGGCTTTGGCCCTCTACAGAGGGCCCCGTCACTATGCTGACATTCCTTAAGGCGCGCGTGGAACACAACGCGCTGTCGACCCGGGCATGGTCCATGGTCGGACAGCAAGTCGCCCATTACTAGAAAAAAGTTTAGATACCAAACAGGTGTACCAAATAGTTTACGTAGGTACAATACGTAGGTCACTAAATATTAATACTAGCTGTGCTCCGCGGTTTCACCCGCTGCTGCTCAGCTCCTGCTACCGTTATATTATATTATTATAGCCTACAGCCTTCCTTGATACATGGACTCTCACACAAAAACATTTTTTCCATTCGAAGCAGAAGTTCCTGAGATAAGCGCGTTTAACCAAACGAAACTTTTTAGCTTTATAATCATGATATTAATATGAAACTTTTAAATCAAGTTTTTCCCGATTAGAAATCTAAAAACCGTACCCAGACATATCCATCTACGTACACCAGTATGCACTGCAATTTTTTTCGCCTGCTCTAACTTCTTAACTCAAAAGCACTTTGTTTTACTTAAGCCGGGGTTAACTTGAACTTTAGCTATCTACTATTAGCATAAAGTTTACAAAGATGCTGCAAAGTATTAAAGTTTCCTTGAAATTGATAAGGCTCCTACTACCAGATTTTAACGTAGCTCTTTATAAATTTATTACCCCGAGATGAATCTCTTTAGCATAATTTATAAGTTTTTTGGCAAGTGTATGGGAATTTGTTTAAGTGTTTTTTGAGCGAATACGTGTTTTGGCTTATTTTTGTTTTTTAAAGAAATGTGATTTAGTTCTTATGATATACATTGGGCTTTCTATTTTACAACCTGCTGAGGGATTCTTGGCTGAATATATTAAAATTCTAAGAAGTTAGATGTGTGCAGTGGTAGACGCCCACGGCGACCGACATCTGGACGATTTCCGGCCACCGTAGGCGCGGGCATACGGGCGGCGAGTAATGGGCGACTCGCTGTCCGACCATGGACCATGCCCGGATCGACGGCGCGTTGTGTTCCACGCGCGCCTCAAGGAGTGTCAGCAAAGTGACGGGCCCCTCTGTAGAGGGCCAAAGCCTGCCGGGGTCGCGGGACTCACGAATTACCGTGACCCCGGTACGTAAAGGGCTATTGAAGGACACGGTGGATTTTAGTCAGTACGAGTCTGACAGTCCCTTCCGCTCTGCCCTGGGTGGAAGGACTCATTTGATGATTTTAACAAGTAGAAAAAAAGTAGTTAGATGTGGCTGAAGAGTTATAGTTGAAAAACAAAAAAGTGTTTATTTTAGTAGGTATAACTTTTCTTTATGTTCCTGTATGTGAGTAAGAAACATAATAAATTGTAAAAAGTATAGCAAAAAAATGACATTTTTTTTCACCATGTTACAATCGAACTTTCTCTCACTTAGGTTCCTTAAAAATTATACCAACATCCGGGTTGCACTCTGGGAGTGCCGGAAAAAGTAAAAACTTGAATAATAATAAACACACACGAACATTCGCGCAAGCGCCCTGCGCCGTCTTACGAAATTTTGATCAGGTCACGTGTCCTGACGCGAGTTTAAAATTTTTTACCCATTCCAAAAAAAGTGCACAACGCCGCTAAAGAAGTTTTCACTTCAAAAACAGTGTTTCTGATAACATCGTCCTTTTTTTAAGCAACACATAATACATTTGTTATCTTAGCAATAAACTCCAAAAGGGTGGGCTTATACCCTTTCCGGGCTAATCCACCGTTGCCATGGCAACAACCCTTAAGGTTATAATGACCAATTAATTAAATCTCTCTCTTTAAGCCAAGGCCCCGAAAAATATGAAGGGATGATGATCAAAGGGCTTTTAAAAAGTTTTGTCAGAATTAATTTAATATTTCTTAGCAATTAAATAGAGGGAATCAATTTTCGAAGTGCCTTAATGAGTTTGGTAGTAGACATTTTTCACGCTATTCTATGTTTTATAGGCTGCAAGGGGTTTTTTAACGATATTGCAATTTGTAAATTACAAACAAGTACAAAATTGCTACAATTAAACCCTAGCGACAGTTTTTTTTTTAGTGTGGTAAAATCATCAAGTGAGTCCTCCCCGCAAGACGATCTCCGGCCACCGTAGGCGCGGGCATGCGGGCGGCGAGTAATGGGCGACTCGCTGTCCGACCATAGACCATATCCGGGTCGACGGAGCGTTGTGTTCCACACGCGTCTCAAGGAGTGTCAGCATAATGACGGGGCCCCCCTGTAGAGGGCCAAAGTCTGCCGGCGTCCGTGACCCCGGAACGTAAAGGGCTATTGAAGGACACCGTGGATTTTAGTCAGTACGAGTCTGACAGTCCCTCCCTCTCTGCCCTGAGTGGGAGGACTCATTCGATGATATTACCAAGCTAAAAAAAAACACAGAATCGATCATCCTGAAATGTGTAAAACTTTGATATTTTCAAATACATACGTTGTTAAGACAATAAAACATAAAAAAGGATAACTCCCCAGGAAAACAACAATAACTTTTTCATGTTGATAGATGTTGCTACGTCTCGAAATCGCCAAAACAATTATCAAATTCTAAAATAACGTGAACGAAACCGCGAGCTAAAGCTAGTATCAATATATAGCGTTTTAGTTACACGTGGTTGGCCATGTATAACTAATGCTGCTCCGAAGTGCATGATACTCCTTTGAACACAACTCGACCTGGAATGCCGCTGGCTTTCTACAAAATAATATTTAATGTAGCTTTCTGACTACACTTTCATGTGGTCTATGTAGAAATATGAAATTGTTTTCAACTGAAAAAATAATTTATCTAGGAGTAAAGACTGGTCTCGGGACTGTACGAATTACCGTGACCCCGGAACGTAAAGGGCTATTAAAGGACACCGTGGAGTACGAGTCTGACAGTCAACTGTCAGTACTAGTCTGACAGTCCCTCCCGCTCTGCCCTGTGTGGGAGGACTCGTTTGATGATTTTACCAACATACAAAAAAGGAGTAAAGACCTGTACTGTTTTTCTTTTTAATGACTTAATGCTTTTATCAGTAATCAGTCGTAGACATCATCTGCTGAGCCTTTTCCAATTATGTTTGGGGTCGACTTCCAGTCTAATTAGATGCAGTTGGATTTCAGTACTTTGCATAAAGTGACGTCCTGTCTGACCTCCACAACACAGTACCTAATTGAGTAATTCCATAGCCCTTGGTAAGACTATCACCAGTCAGATAGACTAAGGCCTCATTTAGACTATGCAAGAAATTGCATGCAAGCAGCGTTACACTCCGGACTATGGAGGGGCAAAAACTTCAGTTGGTTAAACAAATACCGCAATGTAGTCAAAATTGCATGCAAGTTCTCGCCTTGTCTAAATGAGGCCTTAGTGACAGTAATTGGCTATTTGACAGTAGCTATAAATTACAAATATAATTAGTCCGTCATTTAGAGTTTCAAAAAATAACGTACACATATTTTTTCATTTGTAAAATCAATGAATAATCATCAAAATATAACGCATCAAAACTCGAGAGTGGAGGCTCATGACGTCAGAATTCTACTCAAAATTGTACTAAATTGTGACGTATTGTCAATTTTGAAAGCGTAGTATCTCCATCAATTTTGGTTTACGAAACAAGAAAAAATACAGGTCGAATATTTTTTGATAATCTAAGTGACGGACTAATTAGATTTTTTCAGTCAAATAGCCAATTGCTACTACTTACTATTAGTCATTCATCATCATCATCAGCCAGTATTCGTAAACTGTTGGACATAGGGCTCTCAACCGAGCACATATCAAGACTCCGTGGTTGCTCTTGAGAAATTCTTGGAGTATCGATGACGTTAAACATCGTAAGGAAACCTGGACTCATGGTGTTGCCAGAAGCGGCTTAATTATCTCTGAGATCTGATTGGCTTAAGCCCATAAAAAAAAAACGACGGGTTGCACTCTGGGAGTGCCGGCAGAAGTGAAAACTTGAATAGTAATAAACACACACGAACATTCACGCAAGCGCCCTGCGCCGTCTTACGAATTTTCGATCAGGTCACGTATCCTGACGCGAGTTTAACATTTTTTACCCATTCCAAAAAAAGTGCACAACGCCGCTAAAGAAGTTTTCACTTCAAAAAGAAGAATGGGGCTACCCGTGCAGAGTACATAATAATCGCAGATTTAATCAAATGTACCGCAAAACAAAAACCAAAGAGAAAATAATTACAAGGAAATAAAAAATATGTCTTATTTTTGCATTTGTATGTTAAAATGATTATAATTAGTCCCCTCTTTGTTCGGTCCGGCTTACACACATAATTCCTAAGAAAAACACGCCGCTCCACCAATTAGATGTGTTGAGAAACGGTAAAATGTAATAATTCAATTTTAACAACATGGACAGAGCATTATTGTTATAAAGACCATCACAAATGTAACGGAAACTATATTTTAAATAAGTGAAGGAACAAAGGGCTTTGTTTTTTTTTGTTTTTAACGTTTTCTTGTGTGTCTTTTTGTCACCAGCATTTTTAACAAAAAAAAGTTGCATTTCATTCGGTTCTTGATTCTTGATTGATTCTTTAAAAAAAAAAGAATAAACGACTTCTAAAACAACACAAAAAAATGTAAAATTCGGAAATACATACGGAAGTCGGGTGCCATTTTTTTTATTTCATTGACTTTGTGTCATAGTATGCGATGGAATAGCAACAATCGCCAGAGTTCTCTCGATTTGTAGAAGAGCCCATTATCAGATCCTGACTATTGACCATAATCTTTGGACCACCTGGGAAGTTCCCCTTTCAAACAAGAACAATTTCCCAATACGGTCCAGGCGTCTTCGAGAAATTCATTAAGAGACATAAAAAAGATTTCGACGAATTGAGAATGTCCCTTTTTACGGTCAGTTAAACTAAGAAATCATGGCAAGCTGTCTATTGTTAATTACAAATACCGAATACAAACGTCTAACATAAATTTTGTAAAATAATATTTTTTTAAGAAAAAAAAAATTAAGGTTTTAATAACTTCTCAAGAAAACCAGTGATACAAGCATATAACTTACTAAACAAAAGACAGTCATCGCAGGTGGGCCGGAAACCCTCGGCGCGTACAAATTCGGCTAAAGGCTATAAAAATTAGCCGACGCCATTTTAATTACGCCTCGGTTGCGTATTTTATTTGTGACTGTGTGTGAATGGGGTCCGCATGTCGTGGATACAGATCTGTTCGAAAACGAAGTGACTCGAATTTTGAAACAGGTTATACTTTGCTGCTATTTTTAAGCCATGACTTTTCCCGTTTTGTGACGTAAACTGGAACTTTGACATTAATTTGAAGGAAAAATAAGTTTTCTTTTTATCGTGGTAAAATCATCAAATGAGTCCTCCCACCTAGGCCAGGGTGGGACGAACTATCAGACTCGTACTGACTAAAATCCACGGTGTCCTTCAATAACCCTTTACGTTCCAGGGTCACGGTAATTCGATAAGCCCCTCGACCCCAGCAGGCTTTGGCCCTCTAGAAGGGGACCGCCAAGTCCATCCATAGTCGGACAGCGAGTCGCCCATTACTCGCCCCTCGCATGCCCGCGCCTACGGTGACCGGAGATCGTCTGCCGACGTCTGTCGCCGCCGCCGTGGGCGTCTACCACTGCCCTCGTTCGTACAGAGAGGCGCTTCTTCATTTTTCTGTCAATAAATGCAGTGAAGACTTCAATTAGGTAATTAAACTACAGAAATCTTGTAAGACCTGCAATAGCTATCAAATTATGACAGTAGATTTTGGACTTTCACACAAAAGGAGAAGGTTAATGTTCGATTTGGAAAATTTGACACATTCAAGTAGGTTTATGTGTTTAGCTTCCGTGCACTCAACTTAAGCCATCGATTCCTTTACCTAAGGTTGATTTTAAGATTTCAACTGCTTCATCTAATCTCCCAACATACTTCTAACATTTTTAAAAGTGTTTTTTGTTAAATTTTTGTTGTTATTACATAAATTATTTTTTATCGTTACAGGTGGCGCTCTGTTTGTGCCTACCCCCATGGGAAAATACGTGAGTTTTTTTTATGTGTTTATTTTTTAAACAAAAATATTGTCATAAAACTTGAAAGTAAACATAAAACTTATGCGTGTTTAGTTTTTTAAATAAATAACTTATCAAAATAACATAAAAGGGTAAAAAATTAAACGATTCAAAAGATTTCGAGTCCAGATTCGTGTGCCGAACCGTAATGTTGCCATAAAAAATAATGGCTCTCTGTTTCGACTGCGTTTGACGTAACGATGTGACATGGAAAACGTATTTTCACTTCCTTGTTTTTTTGTATAATGAACCAACAAGCGACAGAATGAAATTTTAATTTCATTTTCGCCGAATTACTTTTTTAATGAGTTCTTGCAGATTACGATTGGGTGTTCAAGTATAAATGTGTTGTTAATTAATTATGTTTTGTTCCTATTTTCGTATTTTTTTATTTTCTCCTAACTTGGCCATAGCTGGCATGACTTTTCTGCCAAAATAATTATTATTTAATAAATATTAACTTTTGTAAGATTATAAACATATTCAAACTTGTTAATTGCCTCTTGTAACTTTCCTGATTTATGATATTTCATTCAGGTAAATAATTTATAATAAAATCATGCCCATATAATCGCAGAGGTATGACTATAATAATATCCTAACTAATATTATAAATGCGAAAGTAACTCTGTCTGTCTGTCTGTCTGTCTGTCTGTCTGTGTTTTCTTCACGCCTAAACTACTGAACCGATTTGTGTGAAATTTGGTACAGACATCAAGAGTGTCGAAACCACAAAACCTTTATATTTTTGCAAAGGATGGCTAAACTAAAAACGTGGTAAACAGAAATGTCTTGGTGTAAGAAACTTTCATAATCTCTAAAACCTAAAATAATAGAAAATTTGTCAAGGGAGAAACAGTCTTTTTTCCTTTTGGACTGAAATGTCAAATCAGTAGAATGATGAGAAAATAAGGGAAAAATAACATTTTCGCCTTTTTCGATAGGCAAAACGGCTTTAATGCCCTAAATGAGTATACATCTCTTAAATTCAAACGCAGAGCCCATTATGTTGATTTTTGAAGAGTTCCCTAGAATATCCCGCGAGATCGGGAACTATGTGGGTAAAACCAAAAATCTGCTGGAAGTCACTATTCCACGCGAACGAAGTCGCGGGCAAAAGCTAGTACTACTATATTCTACAAAATGCGATTTAAAATAATTTGATGTTTAGAGACGAGGCTCACCAACAATTTACTCCAGTCAGGGTTTTTTTCAGTAACATGATTCGATAAAAACCATTTCCAGTTTAAAAGCAACCATTTTTTATTAATACGAGTATTATTTTCCTAATATTTCTAGTGCGCGTTGCAACCAAGCAGGGTTATCACATTGATGCGCTACATTGCTTTCTGCCAGTAGTAAGTTAATTCTTTTAGAAGCTTCTACAAGCACTAACTTATGTCACTTAAGTTGAATCAATTACCTCACACCACACACAGCCACAGCTCCCACAACCGTTGTAAAAACGCTGTAATGTTTTAAAAGTCATTCATCCATTCTAAGCAAATCCCGAACATCAAATCGAGAGATACACCACCTTCGAAAACATCCCTTATTTGCGCTCAAACTAATGGAATATCGGAATATCGAGTGCACATAATGCAGTGTAATGCGTCCGATATACGTCCAGTATACGTAGCGTATACCTGGCGTATACTTACCGTCTACATGTAGTATATGAGCCGTACGCCCGATGCATTAGTGCTGTCATGAATGAACCGTATTCGATATTAGGTTTCCGGATTAATAAATATGAAGTTAATGTATGATTTTGTTGTGTATTGGAGGATGATATATCTTGAATAGTTAATTTCTGTAAGCAAAATTTATAAGAATATGGATATGTGTCACTCGTAGAATATACATATTAAGTACTGATGAAAGACGGATGATCGCATTTCTATATAAGTATGTTGACACCATAATGGTATTGAAGTCGTGAGTTTATACCCCGGTGATGAGAGAAACTGACAAATGTTTCAGTATGGCCACGACGTTAAGACCCCTCTTTGAGGAGTCGCTGGATAGGCGTCACGATGTCTTGTCCTACCGTATGATGCAGCTCCTCACCGGACACGGAAGTTTCGGGAGGTACCTGTGTCTGATGAGGAGGGAAGAAACGCCGTGTTCTCACGACTGCGATAAGCGGAGACCTCTCGCGCCCGGCATTAGTCGAGGCCATGCTGCGGGGCGAGACGTAGTGGAAAGCGGTCGCCTCCTTCTGCGAAGCAGTCATGCTCGCGAAGGAGGAGGCGGGCCGCGTGACGGAGAAAACAGCGACCTCCCTCCACCCCAGCCGCAGTGGTAGACGCCCACGGCTGCAGACGTCGGCAGACGATCTCCGGCCACCGTAGGCGCGGGCATGCGGGCAGCGAGTAATGGGCAACTCGCTGTACGACCATGGACCATGCCCGGGTCGACGGCGCGTTATGTTCCACGCGCGATCACCAAACACTGCATTAGAATACAGGAACTCGATTTACCGTTCGGGATTCTTTTTATGAAAATTCATACGCTTAATATCATTATGGCATGACCTCGGATCCCAATCACTGTTATTCTTTAAAGACCCAGCGTCCACGCCACAGCGATGAGCTTTTTAGAGAATAGCAGAGGAACTCTTAAATGAGGTTGGTGATACCGAGCCAGCGAGCAAGCTTAAAATATCACTTGCTAATTAGGCGTTCCCTATTAGTGTTACGTAACAAACATAAATATTTAGAAAACTTTTAACTCTACTTATTACTATGCAAATGCACAAGAGCCTTTCAGTATAAATTTTCAACTACCCACATTGTAACACGCGTGTACATAATGACGTAATCAAGTCGAGGTGGCTTACTCGTGCTAAAAATTCGGCAGTTCTCCCGAGCACAGGGAGGCACTCTTCGGGGCGCTAATTAGTGTAACCTTAATTAAGAGCGTCTCAGTTGACGATTGTTGTTATGTGAGATTCGTGTATGTACCGAAAATAATGCTTTATTTTTAAACTCATGTACAGATAAAAGGATCTGAGTTGAGCAACTAATTACGAATGGATACTAATTAAAAATAAGGATAATTATCATTACAAACAGCAATAAACGACCTGGTTCTGTGTATACTGCTTTTGTGGTAATCATCAAATGACAATATTATAATGAATTGCATAAAGAACAATTATAAAACAATACAGTTTTTATAATTACCTAGTTGTTTATACATATATAATCCATTTAAACAACTGTGATGGCTGATGATGGATGTAAAATTAATTTGCAAGCATTTTTTATAATTTTCAAGTGACAGTCAGTTGACATATCGACGCAAGAAAGCAATCTTGTAGTATCTCGAAAAGTTGAACTTTACACCAGTGCCAAAAAACTATTTAAAAATTCGTTAAGAAGTTAAGAAAAAGTCAACGTCGTATCATAATAAAAAAACGTCTTAGGAAAACATTGATAAGATTTTTTTTTTTTTATCTGAATACAAAAATGAAATAAAAAGAAATACCCATTTTTCGAGATACGACAAAATCGCTTTCTACCGTCGATATAGAGGTCGATGACGTGTTCAGGTGTTCACCTGTAACGTGGTCGTATAGTATGTATGTACCTGGTCGCGGGGCTCACGAACTATCGTAACCCCGGTACGTAAAGGGCTATCGAAGGACACCGTGGATTTTAGTCAGTACGAGTTTGACAGTCCCTCCCGCTCTGCCGTGGGTGGGAGGACTAATTGCTGATTTTACCACGAAAAAAAAATAGTATGTACCTACTACCTATCTAATATATTTACACCTTACAATTATGTGCAGGTTAAGTGTACGGACAAGTTTTGTGCTGAATGCAGTTCCAGTAATGCGTTAAGTTCGAGAGCCGCGGTGATACGCCACTGATGGGCTGCTATCGATAGTTTTATATCGATAAAATCACGTTATTAACTTTGTTATTTTCAGGTTAATCATACAATGAAACATACAACTCGTGTTAAGAATAATGAAAGGCCGTTGCCTTTTGCACATTAACGAATAGGCTATACTATCGTGTTGTCTGTTGATTTTGGTCAGATATTTTAATACGCATTAACGTATCTGTCGCGAATCTTAAGGATGTTCTGAATCCGAATGTCGCAGGTTCAAATCCCGCTCACGGTTTGAATTTACCTTTCCACAGAAAATCTTTGGTTCTAGTTATTTTCTGCCCTCGCTCAGGTAACTGATTAAAAAATATGTCCAAGAAGAATTTATTTTATTATTCCTTTGTTAAGTTCGCCCTTAATAACTACATCACAATAATACAAAAATAAATATAACTTTACTAATAAAAAAAAATGTGGTGTGCAAAAAGAACGTAGGTAATTATAATGAATTTAAATCTTACAAATATTAGAAAGACTTTTTTTCAGTTTGCGAGCTTATTAGTTTTTTTTTTTTGTAGTATGATTCCCGGAAATACCTACTGAATCGGTTTTGATAATTGTTTCACGAGTTTAAAGCTGCTTTATTATTGAGTGATAAAATTATTATTTATTTTGTATTTTCAAATTACACCTGTTGAAAACCAGAGCGGGTCGCTAGTTAAATAAAGAAACAGAATCTATTCCGTTTTCGAATCACTTAAATCAAAAGCATTATTGGCAATTTTATCGACAACGTAATAATGGTCCTAACGTGACAGCACATCACTAGTAGTTAATAGTAACTCGTCGTCTAACAGGGAACGTCTTTGCTCTCTTAAGACAATTTCCACGAGTACGCGCCATTGCATCCAGTTTAAGTTCTTAGTTTGTCCGTTATTCTGAAACTGAAGGACGAGGACGATGCTAGATAGGACTTACTATGCGACAATATTAACAAAAGACTATAGACATATAGAGCAAGCTCAATCAGAAGAAATTGAGGCCATTTTTTTTATTTTTTATTGTGGTTAAATCATCAAATGAGTCCTCCCACCCAGGGTAGGGCGGGAGGGATTGTCAGACTTGACTGACTAAAATCCACGGTGTCCTTCAATAGCCCTTTACGTACCGGGTTTACGGTAATTTGTGAGTCCCGCGACCCCGGCAGGCTTCGGCCCTCTACAGGCCCCGTCACTATGCTGACATTCCTAGAGGCACGCGTGAAACACAACGCGCCGTCGACCAGGGCATTGTCCATGGTCGGACAGCGAGTCGCCCATTACTCGCCGCCCGCATGCCCGCGCCTACGGTGGCCGGAGATCGTCTGGCGACATGAGATATCACGTTTTCGTCATATAAAGTAAACGGGAACTTTGGCGTCAGTTACTCGTTTCTGCACAAAAAGAGCGTTTTATTTTCCATACATAGTCGTGAGTGAGATGGACCTGGTGACTGTCATCGGGATCGCACCGTCAACCGCAGATTACAGGTACCTAGTGGTGCCATTCCCCGGGTGGACCACTAGGAGATGAATCTCATCCCAAAAAGTTTTTTTTGACTGATAGGTAATATTAATAATGTATACTACAATATACATCCACGCAGTGTATAACTGAAGATGGATGACGCCACCGAGGCCGATCCAAAACGAGGTGGAGAGATGACCTGGACGCTTACTACGATAGCTGGTTTAAGGTGGTGCTCGACAAGGGTAGGTGGAAGGATATGGGGGACGTCTTTGCCCAGCAGTGGGACATCAATAATATACTACAGAAGATTTCAATGATTTCCACTGAGCTTCTGCCGTTTTTTACGTGGTAAAATCATCACATGAGTCCTCCCACCCAGGGCAGAGCGGGAGGGACTGTCAGACTCGTACTGACTAAAATCCACGGTATCCTTCAATAGCCCTTTACGTACCGGGGTTAAGGTGATGGGTAAGTCCCGCGACCCCGGCAGGCTATGGCCCTCTACAGGCCCCGTCACTATGCTGACACTCCTTGAGGCGCGCGTGGAACACAACGCGCCGTCGACCCGGGCATGGTCCATGTACCAGGGTTACGGTAATTCGTGAGTCCCGCGACCACTGAGCTTCTGCTTGGCTTTAGGAAACCCAAAATTTCCACCAGAATAAGTCACCTCCACATCCAAACGACGCAATACCAACACTGGTTTTATCTTCCCCACCCCTAATACAATATAATAGTGAAGCTAACCGTTCCCACGCCATTCTGACTATCCATTGATTCTTTATTGAAAATACTTCGCTATCGCACATCTCACTTGACATTGTTTTCCAGTCTCAAGTCGTGAGGATTATCGCTAGTGAGGAGGGTACTTTTAAATTGAAGGAGGAGATTTCGTTTTATTAGAACTGCTGAAGAGACTTGCAGTCTAGGTATACTAATTAGAAGCTTCGCTGCGTTCTGGCTTTACAATTTATGGACGCTTTATTAGCAAAAATACAACTTGTTTTTTTTTGTCTTTTAGATTTTTGTATTTACGAAAATCTAAAAGACAAACAATGATTGAACTATTTTATTGCTTTATATTCCAAATCTAAATTTTAAAATAAAGAATCTAAAATTAAGAAGAAATCTTAATATAACCGAGGTATACTTCGAAGAGCACCCGCTGAAATGGCACCTTAGCGAATGGCACCTAAGCTATTCTACGAACGGCACCTATCAAATGCAGGTGCCCTAAGTCTACCGTTACTAAAAAGATTACGATATTTCAAAGTGCTCGCAAACTCTTTTTGATGCGTATGTGTTATTAGAGACTAGGATCTATTTCTGCACCGATTTCCATCCAGTCCTGTTCAGTCAGAGATTGAATAAGAAACATCCATCCATCAAAACATCCTCGCATTTTATAATATTAGTTAAAAATTATAAGCGTTATTCTATTCGAGTTAGACAATTTATCTACTACCTATGTATTAAACGTAATTTAGATACTACATTAAACTGCTAGTAATCAAATATTCAATCAAAAAATTGGCTATTTCATTTTATCCGTTTGAGCCAATATCCAACAATCAAATTCCCGTCATAACATGCCGTGGTTAATGAAACTGAATAGTTCCGATAAAGCCTAAAATTTTGATGAAAACAAATGCCCGACCATGCAGGTATTTTGTGTTCACATTTAGTTTTAGATATTTCGCCCAATACCTGAAATAATTGACGCTGCGCATTTGTAATTTACTTTCGTGAGAATTTTATTTTATTTTTGAGAGCACGCAATTTGAAATAAAAACTTTGATTGAATTAAATTCCTACAATTTTTATTTGTTTCACTTAATTGCGGATCCAGGCGCCGGAATCCTCGAATTGGAGAATGGGAAGTTTCACGCCAAGCTCGGCTCAGATGGCGCTACCAGCGCATAATGTCAATTTACTGTATGATTAACTTGACATACACTACACACTCGAAGATACACTTGACGTTGTTTATGTTATGCGCTTGTAGCGCCACTAACGGCTAAAATTCGCAGTGAAACTTCCTATTGAGTAGGCTGAAATTATAGCAAAATTTAATTTAAGAAAATTCTAATATTTAACCATAATTAAGTTCTTACATTAAGTGATCGAATCCGAAATGAGGAGATCCGTAGACGAACTAAAGTCACCGACATAGCCCACCGAATTAGCAAGCTGAAGTGGCAATGGGCAGGCCATATTGCTCGCAGAGCAGATGGCCGATGGGGCCGAAAAGTACTAGAGTGGAGACCACGGACTAGCAAGCGCAGCGTAGGGCGTCCACCAACAAGGTGGACAGACGACCTTATAAAGGTCGCCGGAAGACGCTGGATGCAGGTCGCTTCCAACCGGTATATGTGGAGATCTAAAGGGGAAGCCTATGTTCAGCAGTGGACGTCCTATGGCTGAGATGATGATGATGAAGTTCTTACGTTTGACTCCATGTAAGTTTTTGAGAAATGTTTCACGAAAAATCTACAATATGGGCCGGCTCTTAATTATTTTAACAGTCGTTTTATTAACCCTCAACCTGCCAGTTCCTCCATAATAATAGGAATTTTATACAAACGTCAAAGACGATTCAATAAACGCTTGGTATTGTGATATCTACATTCTATTTTCTTGGCTCGGACAAATATCTCTGTATTTGTAGTTGACTTGTATTGTTTGCCGTTTGTGTAAATATTTAGTAATAGTTGAAATTCTCTGTCAGGGTTCAGATAGCAGAACAGTATCTAAACTAACAGTATCATGATAATAGTAAATAGATGTAGTAATATCAGAACGGTGAAGTATCCGCGTATTACTGCAAAAATATTTTGCTATCAATCTTAATCATCTGCCTAGCCTTTTCCCAACTATACATATTGTGGTCGGCTTCAAGTTGAACCAGATGCAGCTGAATATCAACATTTTACTCGGAGCGACTGCCTATCGGACATCTACAATCCAATAACTGGGTAATATGATACTCCTTGGTAAGATTGGTTGTCAGACTTTTAGAGCTTCTGACTAACAGTAATGACTGTCAGAGATCTACAAATGACAGCCGAGACCAAGCTTTACGTGCTTTCCGAGTCGGGGAGGAAACTCGCTATGACAGATGTTCACCCACCTACAGACCAACCTCGGCAAGCGCGGCTTAACCTGGCAGATCGGCTAGTAGAGCTATAATTATTTAGCCACGAGCTCCTCCTTCCATGAGGGTTATAGGGATAAAAACGTCCCGTATTTTGGGAGGTAAGTATAACTCTTTTGCAGACCCACCAGTTTTAATAATAAACGTTTAAGAGACGGTACTTAATGATGCCGCTACAAGTATTGTCACAATTTAATTCGAAGACCATGGGCCGTATTATGACGTCTTAAAACCAGGCTTGTTCCAGTGAGTGAACGAGATGGTGCTAGACGACTTGTATAGCTCTGTCACTTTCACTCACAGGAATAAGCCGGGTTTTAAGACGTCATAACACGGCCGCAGATAGGAATACTTGTCAGAGTTTCCAACTGTCCATATCGACTTTCAAAAATCTGCAAAACATGCCTCTGAAAATAGCTTTCCTGGTTATTTTATTTAGCTTTTAGACATTCAATATTCCTATAACTTTAATTTTCTTCTTCGACGTCGTGTCGAGGATTACTTGAATTTTAATTAAATGAGCTTTGAATAAAACTGTGTCACATTTACGATGGTGGTAGTGACCTCGGACTCTCAAAGTGCAAGTGAATTAACACAAAGTACAAGTCAGGAGGTGGGCCATCGTTTGTCGCACCTTTCTTTATCTTGCGAGACTGTCCCATCCGTTAACTGTGACCCTAGAACGTAAATGGCTATTGAAGGATCACCGTGGATTTTAGTCAGTATAAGTCTGACAGTCACTCCTGCTCCGCCCTGGGTAGGAGGACTCATTTCATGATTTTGCGACGATAAAAAAACCTTTATCAGTATGGCCCCACCGAACAATATTGTCCACTCCATAAATTCTGCATTTACAATCAATTTGCAAAACATAACAAGCCGAAACTACTAAACTCGAACACAATAACAATGTCGTTAATATTTAAAATGGCAATTGTAACGTTTCAATATTTGGTGTTTGAACTAAGTTTGACAATCGACTGGCAATAGGCTTTGTGTGGAGCCCGCGGCAGCGATACGGTTAAATACGCCGGCCCTATACAATACTAGTATTGAAGATTAGATTATAATTGTAGTTCGGAAGTCTCGCAAAATAGACGAGGAATAAAATTTTGACTGGCCTGTTGGTCTAGTGGTTAGTGACCCTGACTGCTATGCCGGAGGTCGTGAATTCGATTCCCACCCAGGACAAATGTTTGTGTGATGAGCACGATCATTTGTTCTGTGTCTGGGTGTTATTTATCTATAATATTATGTATTTAGAAATATATAAGTATGTTTATCAGTTGTCTAGTGCCCATAACACAAGCTCTGCTTAGCTTGGGACTAGATGGCGTTGTGTGATAGTTGTGGAATATTTATTAATAACATTGACGAATTTAAAGCTAATATTTCATACATAATTATAATATACTAGCGACCGGCCCCGGCTTCGCACGGGTGGACATTTATTTTTTAAGCTCTCTGAAAAAAAAAAAATCCGGGATAAAATATAGCCTATACGTATTCGGAAGAATCCCTCTAAGTAATGGTAAAAGAAATTTTGAAATCGGTCCAGTAGTTTTTGAGCCTATTCAATACAAACATACAAAAATACAAAGGTTTCCTCTTTATAATATTAGTATAGACATAATCTCACGCTTTTTTTCCATGCCTACTATAATTGTTTATGGGTAAATAGTTCTCATTTTCACTATGTTTCGTGACACATCCATGCATACTGACAGTTCTAGCAGAGTAACAACGTGACGGGGGCCCCTGTATAGGGCCAAAGCCTGCCGGGGTCGCGGGACTCACGAATTACCGTGACCCCGTTACGTAAAGGGCTATTGAAGGACACCGTGGATTTTAGTCAATACAAGTCTGACAGTCCCTCCCGTTCTGCCCTAGGTGGGAGGACTCATAAGATGATTTTACCACGTAAGAAAAAAGAAGTAAAGAAACAATCTTTTTGCATTAATTTAGTAGTCGCTTAGATTGAAAGAAATTAAACTGTGTTTGGCGACGTGACCCTTTTATGCAAATACAGAAAAATAAAATTATTTCTTTCGGCTCCTTGAAAATAATAGTAAACATATTACCACCAACTTACTTTCATATAAGAAAAAAAAATCATAGCACTTATTACCACGTTCTCCTACTAAGAAATTCCTAATTGAGGGAACATTATATTTATAATACAAATGCGATATTAATTACAGTGTGCACCATGACTAACGCTCCGTATACAGCAGCGAATGTTAATGATAATCTCAGTTGGTAGCTCGTGTGTGTCATGCCTTACATCCATGGGAAAAATAATCTACGGCGCTTTCGCAATAGAATACATTAATCATCACCAGAGGTCGAAATTAAGTAGAGTTATTTTAGTACTTGCATCGAAATGTTGATATTAATATGGATCTTCCCGGGATTTCTAATAGACAATCTCGTGTGGAAAACAGTATTACAAATAAATAATGATAATAAAATCATCAGAGATAGACTGGACAAGTAAATTAAGTTAAAGTAAATATTTAACTTTTTTATTAAATAAATCACGGGATTTTTCTGCTCTTTTAAAGTAATTCCGGGATTTGGGGCATGTCCACTTTATTCTTTCGCTGTATAAAATCAGTATAAGTATATGAATAACTCTACCTAATTCCGATCTATGTTCATCACTTGGACTCACGAATAACCGTAACCTCGGAACGTAATGGGCTATAGAAAGACACAGTGGATTTTAGTCAGTACGAGTCTGACTAAAATCCACGATTTAAACACGTTAAAAAAAAATGCTCATCACTTACTTAGGTCATTATTATTATGTCTTTTATATTAAAACTAGTTGTAATTAGTGGTTTCTCCGTCTCTGAACTCCTGTTAATCATAGCGTGATTTTATATCATTGCATAGTATAAAACAAAGTCGCTTCCCACTGTCTGTCTGTCCCTATGTATGCTTAGATCTTTGAATCTACGCAACGGATTTTGATGCGGTTTCTTTTAATAGATAGAGTAATTCAAGAGGAAGGTTTTTAAGTTTATAACATGCATAATATTGTAGACATTGCACCCCTGCGGAGCCGGGCGGGTCGCTAGTAGCGCATATAAAAGAGTTTTTAAATTAGAATCAGTACCTAATTTCTGAGATACCTAAGCATATCCATATAATAATATGATTTTTCAAAATAGAGGTGGAGGTCTACTTCTCGTTCGACATTATTATCTACGAACACTATAAGAATCAAAGTTAGCAAAAACTAATTAGCCGAAAAGCGATTATGCCAACATAAACTGTATGACAGAAAACAATTTTGCCAAAGTATTACGAGTATTATGCCGATAATTATTGCGCCGAAACAGTTATGTCAAGTATATTAGGGCAAAAAACAATATGCACAAAAAGGGGCTTTAGGAAACCGCTAGAACGATGATGATAGATTTTATTACATAATATCCATTTTATGCAACTGGTAAATAAAAATCATAAATGTGACAGTCAAGTCGCAATCCTCACATAAATTAAATCCACACTGGCACTTAGATCATCACAATCTAAGTAAATAAATAAAATAAAACCAGATATTTTTCTCACACGACTCATTAGAAGAACTCCTTATATGAGTCTCATGGCCGCCACAATGTCTGTCAAAGGCAGTCGCCATATTGGATCAGCTATTATAGAAAAAATGTGGACAAGATTGAGTATCTAAATGTTGGTAGTTCCGCATAGCCGGGCTAGTAACGTCAGCTGTGACCATTTATGGATAGGCCTAATTATGAAGGGATTTATTATACCGAGACATTCATTAAGAAACACGACGATTGGCGACACGGTTGGCGCAGTGACTGAGCGATCAACTGGTGCGCAGCGTGTCCCGGGTTCGATCTCCGCACGTAACAAATATTTGTATGATCTGCAAGTAGTTGTCCGGGTCTGGGTGTTTGTGTATGTGAGTTTCTATGTTTGTAAACGCACCCACGACACAGGAAAAATTCCTAGTGTGGGAAAAAGTATTTTTTTAAATGAAACTGGATCAATTCTCTGTAAAACCTTACAATTTGTGAGATTCTGTTAAGTCACATAAACTTTGAAGACATATTTTTCAAAATGACTGTACTGATTTTCTCTGATAATTTTTGAGACATTTTTATACCTTACTCATGACGCGCATGATTTTTTATTAAAATCGGTTCTATCATTTCGTAAAACTAGAAGTTGAAAGTTTGTATAAGATGCTATTCAACATGTTCTCGCTCTACTATGTATGTTTTTTTGCGTTGTAATATCATCACATGGGTCCACCCAAAAGGCGGAAGGTACAGTCAGACTCTAACTGAGAAAAAATCCACTCTATTCCTTCAATTGTCCTTTAACTTCCAGGATCACGGTAACCTGCAGGCACAATCCGTCTACAATTTTTAATGACATAAGTGGGCATCAAAAAGACATTCCTCTTTCTTCGCTACTACTACTCAATACTGAATCTACCTAGACTGGAATATTGAAAAAAAAAGAAGTCACCATTCCCGCCAACACTAAATTATATTACAATATCGCTGGCGATGCCAATATTTTACCAGATATGTCAATTTGGTCCAGTCTGCCATTATTAGCTTTAAAGAAAAGCTAACAGTATTTTAAAGAATATTTTCAAAGACATTGGCCGCGCTGAAGCTGAAAATACAATCTACGATTTTGTAAAACTGAAAACTTAAACTAACATTACTAAAGAACGGTTTCTCACGATATAAACGCTTCTTTAATTTGGAAATTAAATGATTAAATATGGCGATACCGCCTATATATTTCTTAGATTGGAAAGATAAAAAGAAACGGTGAAGAAAAGATTTAATTTTTACAAGTAATTGTTCCGAGTGTGGGCGTTTGGGTATGTGAGTTTTTATGTTTGTAAACGCACCCACGATACAGGAGAAACTTCTTGTGTGGGACAATGTTTCTTTAAAAAAAAGAAGCATAAGAATTAAAATGATGCAAGCCTAATTTCAGTGGTCTTTCAAGTCTATAACCCTGTGGTTGAGACCACGCCTCGCATGCACAAGGTAATGGGTTGAATTCTGTGTAAATAGTTACGTAATATTTTCCATTTCATGTTTACTGTCTAAGTTTATCTTTGACATCACTGACGAAAAAATCACTTTTTTTATCGTGGTAAAATCATCAAATGAGTCCTCCCACCCAGGGTAGAGCGGGAGGGACTGTCAGACTCGTACTGACTAAAATCCACGGTGTCCTTCATTAGCCCTTTACGTTCCGGGGTTACCAGCGACCTCGGCAGGCTTTGGCCGTCCCCTCTAGAGGGCCAAAGCCCGTCATTTTGCTGACACTCTTTGAAGCGCGAGTGGAACACAACGCGCCGTCGACCCGGGCTAAACTAAACTAACTTTCGACTAATGGAAAACATAAACTCATCGGAAACCATCAATTTGTCATGAGCCAACGTAGTGTTCGTGCCTTTTCTATATGAAAAAGTCTTTTACCCAGCAGTGGGATAGTACTGGCTGGTATTGAAAGGTATATAAAAGCAATTATTTTCGAGACATTTTTAATCATCCGGTGAAAAAGTTTGTAGGGCAACTTTTTTACTTACGATTTTTTTTTATTTTGTATTATTCTATATCGTGGTGAGGTCAACAAAAGAGTCCTCCCGCGCAATGCGGGACGGAATCCACGATGATCCTTCAATACCCCTTTACGTTCCAGGGTCACGGTTACCTGGTTGTCTCACCAGGTCCCGCGGCCAAAATATTACTTACAAGCCAATATTAAATTGAATTTCCACATTCAACAAAATACTGTGATTAGTTCAACGGGGCATTACCTATTTGAACCCACGACCTTCCCTTCACCGCCTAGCCATTTCGCTATTGTCGCTTAAATCACAAGAACAAAAGTTTCATAATTTAATTACGGAACTCTAAGCCGTAATTACCATTTTGGTAAGCTACCATGTTTGGTAGAATGCGGTAGAAATATATTATGGTCTTATTCGATAACCAGTTTGGTATTATATGATTTAATTAATGTTGTGTACAAATAAATGATCATTCACGGACGCACGTTAGACCATAGCAATTTGTAGATCGTCAATTGTTACGTTTTTTTTTTAATTTAGCGTGGTAAAATCATCATTTATGAGTGATCGCGCTGGTCGGAGCAGATGGGTCTGTCAGACTCTTACTGACCAGGACTCCATCCTCTTCCTTCGGTTGCCCTTTGCGTTCCAGGATCACAGTCTAGCATCCCTTAACTGTTAAACCTAGCACCTACTTAGAATTTATGGAAAGTTCACACTTAACCCAACTTGGCTGGCCAAATTTACAGGACACTATTAACTTGCCACATCGTTCTCACATTATGTACCATCTGATGATGAATGATGTAACAAAAGTTCGGTAACAATTTTGGCGATTGAAAAAGAGTGTCCATGGAGTTTCTTGCTCATTCTTCTTCATAGAGATCTACGCTTTGGAATGAGCACCTACGGTACTTTCACAGTTTTTATGTCTTGTGACTGGGACTGTAGCACCATAACTATTTTTGTACTAGTTTTATTTTATGTCCTTTGACAATTCAAAAGTGCCTGTATTTGGCCTAGTTGAAATAAATGATTTGATTTGATTTGGACCCTCTAAATAGAAGTCGCGTTTCTAACCAATGAACCATCAATTTAGCAAATAAATAATTGAAATACATCTCATTCAAAATTGAAACAGCTGCTTTTCAGGTACTAATGCATAATGTGTAAAACAAACTTTATCGAAATAATGCAAGTTAAGTTTAATATTTTTTGTAGCAAATATAATATTAATAGGTTTTTGTATATAATGAATAATAAATAGGTTAAGTCGTTGCTTATCGCAAGTGCGCAGTACTCCGTTATTATCGGCTGTCCGTTCAACGTTGACAGATAACGTGAACGGTATTCTGCAATACTGCAGTAATTGTTTAATAAGTTGAGATCAAGAATATCGATGCCTTAGTTCACAATTGCACTAACTACAAAATTTTCAATTTTTACTTTTTTAATGCCAAATACACTAAATGTCATGCTCTTTCGTTTCCGTGCATCGAAATACCGTTATTCCGTCTCTTTCTACCAAAAACATGGGTCACAGTTGTATTAAATGAGATCGTTTAATGTTCCATGAATGTGGTATTATACTAATGGTCTTTATTTTTGTAAAACCAATCAAGATATACTTTAACTGATTTTAAGTTTCTCAACTGCAAGAAATTTCAAAACACAAACGTATTATATACATTTGCAATATCTGCTCATACTTTTAGCAGTGTGAAAAGAGTGAAAAGGATCAAGAAAGTTTGATGCACAAGTGTGCTAAGTACTTTTACTGGAAGGGGCTTGGCAATTTTTTAAGTGCACAAATACATTAAACCGTTGAAGATGATCCAGATGAAGAGTCCATTGTTGAAGAAATTTAAGTTTTGATTCAATTTTTAATTACCAATTAGTAAAAATGAATAATTGTTACCTGAAACTGAAGACTGACTTTATTAATTTTCTTATAAAAAAAACATTTTAATGATTCAGAAACTAATTAGTTATTGTTTTGTGAAATAGCTAAAGATTGGCCAAAAAAATTAAAAGGACTGAAGCCCAATTATAGGGCTTCAGTCCTTTTAATTTTTTTGTTGTGATTTTGAAATTTTATTTTATTTGATTGTGGATTAAAACTGTTTGTGTTTTATAATAAAAATAAACATTATGAATATGGATCACTGGTTTATTATTTTGTCTATTTAATGCAATATCCATAACTATTATTATCCTTCTTCTTGGACCTTAAACCAGCCTGGTAAAGCTGTTAATATTTTTGAGTTTTTCACTTAATGCCGGTCACCATAATCAATCTTAGTGCATAAATGTATTAAATGGGGGGTTTTATGTTTATTTGGCTATTTTGAAAAGGTTACGTTTAAACTAATATTACAATATTGAGATATGATGGAGTAAAAGGACTAGTCTTATGAATATATGCATATTTTTTTGTTATTTTACTTGGATTTTCTACTGTTCTCGTCTAAACCTTAAAAAACTTTAAAGCTCTCTCCTCAAAAATGTAAATTTCGTAGTTAGTGCAATTGTGAACTAAGGCATCGATATATTAATACTAATAGTTGCTAGCGGCTTCACTAGCTACAACTCGAAAATTATCCCACGGGAACACAAAATCGGAATAAAAACTTTTGGTATTTTAATCCAAGTTATAAACTCAAAGATAAAAGCTTGCCGTGGTCGTGGGACTCACGAATTACCATGAACCCGGTACGTAAAGGGCTATTGAAGGACACCGTGAATTTTAGAAAGTACAGTCTGTAAAAAAAAAGATAGAAACTCATTATGTTTGCTTTTCATACAAATTCTTTTAACAGTTTTTGCGTGAAAGAGATACAAACATCATCCATTCTCACAAACCTTTGCATTCATAATGTTATTAGTAAGAAGTCCGCGTTTGTGTTTCCGAACGCATAAAACCCGAATATATTTTTCTTAGTTCAGGAACAACATCGAAATTGTATTAACGCTATGTAAGAAGGTGACTTGATGAGGAACTATCAAATCGATCGCAGCGCGGTATGTGACAGAGATTTGAACTAATTGGGGACAACGGTGGAGTGACAAACGTGTCACGTTAAATATGCACACACCACAACCTTTTTAAGTATGTTTTTCTAGGTTTTATATTATTTTACAAGCTTTTATTTAGTTTCACCTGTCCCGTTGTTTGTTATCAAATCTTGCAAGTAAAATTTGATCCACTTTCCTGTTTCCGGTTGAGCTTAAATTTTGCACATATATGTACGAGTATATCGCGTGATAATGCAGTATTACGATGACATGGAGCCGATCTGATGATGGAGCTGGAAACCCATCGAGTTTAGACTCGTTTGATTCGTCCTGACGAACACTTTGTCTATCGTAAGTATTTAAAGCTTGTTTTTAAAAAAGAATACAGTCTTTTAAATGACCAACTTGTTTTAATGAAAATCTAGCCGATAATGTTTATTAAAATAGTTGGCAATAATTGGCAGATCTCGTGTCCCGAAATAATGTGTGTGGAGGCGCTAGCATCGCGCACATATCGTGTAAGTTAATACCTTAGTTCCTTTTAGCATTCCCCTGACCGTAGCAAACGGCTCACACTTATTATCAACGTTTCACTTTTAATAACTATTTATACGAATTAATTATTATTAGAATAATATCGCAATTTTGTTTACTTATTAACATAATTAATGCTTATTATTATTTTGTTCTTAAAATAATTAAACAGGAAGTCTCATGGCAAAGGTTAGTTTTTTGTGGGTTATATCAGAGCCTTATATAAATATGACTCATTTTGACATTTACGGGTGATCACATGATGTTACTTATTCTAATGAATATGTATTCTTTTTTTATTGATGCTCAAAAGAAAATTTGGTTTAAGAAATGTCTTGGACTCTAATATAAATAGGCTATTACACTCAAAACAAAATAGTCTGAAACAAAGATTGTCAAAAAACATTAGATCCGCATTTTTTTCTTTTGTTACGTAAGTATTTATGAGCATTATCACCTAAACTCGAAACATGCCTAAAAATAAATTGTACACGCAAAATTAAATTACATCATCTCCTAATTTACCCCCTGACCGACACTTACGACTAACACGTCAAAACTATTATACGTCTTATTCATTTGCAGCTGTAAGGTCAAAGTTGTATCATAAACACTAACAAATTGGCTCTGTTGTAGTAAAAACGGTAATTAGTTTGAAATCAATCAATCATGGAAGCGATAACCCCTGGATAGTTCACACGGGTAAATTGTAGCTTACAGCTGGTCTATGGCCGTAAAAGTAAATATATCTGTTTATCTGTTAACTCGTTTTGATTTGGTTTCTGCGTAGTATATTATGGGACACCTGTTAAGTCATGCGGGTTCTTAGGGTTAAAGGTTTAACCCTGAAAAAGTGTGGGCAACGAGTTTTAATGCGCGTGTATTTACAGATCTTTACGATAAATGTTTAGAAAAAAGTTGTACGGATTGGTTAGAGTGTGAGTTTCTGTTTGTTAACGAAAACAACGTTTAATGCATGTTTTGGGGTTTTAAATTCTCCGAATTAGTCCTCCAGACCTGGATGACCTGGATGGATCAGAAGCGACTGTCAGACTCTTACTGTGATTTTGTTTAACATTTTATTTTTTAAGTAACATTTGAATCTTTATCTTCGAATTAAGTTTTGTGTTTTACTATACAGTCATTGTAAGTTATTTGAATTATTATTATTTGATTGAGTTGTCTTTTACATACAAGCTGAAATAGTATTTCACCTTTCAAAATAGACGGAATTACTAAAGCTGGTTAAATCTCCACTAAACTACGTTGGATGTGTCAATAATGTCCGCGGGTGCACATAACCCTACCGCGGCTAATGCTGTAAATTTCACACATTCGCCCAAGCTTTACGATTTTGGGCGACCAACAAATTTATCGCGGGTGCCCCTTAACACTACGTCAAATCGCGAAGTTTTTATTTGCCTGTTGATCCCCTTACTGGCCCGCGTTATGGCCCATTATGATGTATTTGAACACATTTAAACATTTTGAATGCTTTCCAACTTGCATTAAATGTTTATTATCAGGTTTCTGAACTCACATTTCATTTTTTTCTGAGTTATGTTGAGGTGACATCTTAAAATTATTTTTTATTTGAAACACTTTGAGATGAAACCGTGAAGTATTATCCTTTCATCTGCATTTTACGGTTAAGGTATTTTTTTCTTTGAGTACAGCTTTACGTCAGTCGATTCCTCTGTTCTTCATTAAATTTTAACTCAGCCAACAAATATTTTCATAATATTTAGCGTTTTTTATGTAAAACTAATACTTTAGGTATTCGCTGAATTGGTATAACTGAAAGGTGAACATTTTTTATTAAAAATAATGATTAGTCACAGTATTTTCTTCCATCAGACAAACCGAAACTTGCTTGTAAGAAACTACCAAAAATGATAAACAAGTCAATGACAATCATCTATCAACTGTCACTTGAAAATAGGGTAGTTTACTGCATAAAATAAATAATACATAATAACATAATTGAAAAATAATGAATATGTATTTTTCAGTTTTTTTTTTTTAATCAATAAATATTGCCAAAGGTTCACTTCGAAATATGGGATTAGAGCTTGTGACGTCATAACGAATGTAGAATTATATCGACCGAGTGGCGTTTTTTCATTTTTAGAAGCGTTGTACCTTCGTGAATTTTGGTTTACGTAACAAAAGAAAAGATTTTTTTTTTTTTTTATCGTGGTAAAATCATCAAATGAGTCCTCCCACCCAGGGCAGGGCGGGAGGGACTGTCAGACTTGTACTGACTAAAATCCACGGTATTCTTCACTAGCCCTTTACGTACCGGGGTCACGGTAATCCCTTGGTCCCGCGACCCCGGCAGGCTTTGACCCTCTACAGGCCCCGTCACTATGCTTACACTCTTTGAGGAACGCGTGGAACACAACGCGCCGTCGACCCGGTCATGGTCCATGGTCGGACAGCGAGTCGCCCATTACTCGCTGCCCGCATGCCCAACAAAAGAAAAGATAAGAAAGACATTATGTTGACCGATCTTTCGGACTAATATTTTTTTTTGAGTAAATAACATATTGTACTTTTTTTTTATCGTGGTAAAATCATCAAATGAGTCCTCCCACCCATCCACTCTTTGAATCCTATTGTACGTTTAGCAAAAACTTACACTTTGTACAAATTAATTTTCAATTGTTTTTATCTTTTTAATGTTATTTTCATTTAATCATTATTTATTTAAGAAATATTCGTATCACATAATGGCGCCATCACAGCTTTATCCTTATCGTGGTTGCATAGTGGTGTAGCTGTGCCGTTCGACTATTTTTCAGGATCTAACAAAGCGTTAATTAATTTGCTTTACCCTATTTCATTGCATCATCCAGGGTCAAACATTCACCCAGCATCACTCAGCTAGCTTCAGTCACCCGGTCTCCTTCGCCCCTATAGTTTTCCCATTTACCCCGCAGCTCTGCTAAGCGTTTCGCCATATTTTAATGCCGGGGTAGTTGGGCCATAAACTCGTTTGATTTATTTTATGATCGCTATACGTGTGTGGTTTTAGTGGCAGCGGGTTGTAGTGTTTTTATGAACGTTTACTTACGATAACAATGTTAGTAATTAGGTTCTGTTGGATTTCGTGACAATTAGTAAATATCACCAAAATGTTCAGGTTGTTACTAGACCCCTAATTTTCGGTAACACTAAGAAAGGTGTTCGCAAACCGGGAACATTAAAATAAAAACTAGTCCATAATAGGAATTTCTACTGTGTCGTGGGTGCTGTTACAAACATTGAAACTCACATACACAAACACTCATACATACTACTTCTGCCCATCTCTTCGGGGAGGTGTATTCCCTCTGTCCCCCTAACATGCGTCAATAAAAACATAGTTTTATTCCTCCCACCTTGGGTGGAGTGGAAAGCATTGTACCTTTACTGCATTAAAGTCTACCCTATTCTTTCGGTTGCTCATTGTGTTCATGGGCCACATGTATCCTATAAAAACAGCACTGCATGTTCTACAGTTCTCTGACACCTTCTTGAGGTGCTCATGGAACACAACGCACACATCGGGGTCTTTTTCTTGATCGGACGGCGAGCTACCCATTATTCGCCATCTGCAAGCCCACATATTGCAACTAGACGTCGCAGGATGACCAATCGCTGTACTCGACCTTGAAAAATAATACTATTTTTCTTCAGCCCGCTATCATAAGCACCCGTCCTGATAAGCTAGCCTGAGCATGGTCGGGATTAATGGCGCTTCCCTAAAGAAAGCGCTCTTATTAGATAATGGAGGCGATCGGTTAATGCGCTGTTTTAATATTATGTTATAAAGTGAAAAACTTGAGAGTGGTACTTAGCCTTTTTCCTTGACGGCGTATAATCTGTGTCTTCTTAGTACTTAAAATAGGTGATGAAGTGATTATTAATTGTCTAGGCGTAACAGTCTTTTTCCCAACTATGAGTGTTTTTATGAAGAAGCAGATCGGTACTGGTCGGTGCAGGAAAAATAGAACCATGTTATCTAAACCACTCCCACAAAGTAATAAGAAGCTATTAGGATTCGCAACTCTGGAGAACAATTAGGTATACTTTCGTGTCTAGAGTCGGGTCGGACAGCGAGTTGCCCATTACTCGCTGCCTGCATGCCCGCGCATACGGTGGCCGGAGATCGTCTGCCGCCGTCTGTCACCGTGGGCGTCTACAACTGCGGCTGGGGTGGAGGGAGGACGCTGTCCTCTCCCTCACGCGGCCCGCCTCCTCCTTCGCGAACATGACTGCTTCGCAGAAGGAGGCGAGCGCTTCCCTCTCCGTCTCGCCACGCAGCATGGCCCCGACCAATGCCGGGCGCGAGTGGTCTCCGCCTATCGCCGTCGTGAGGACACGGCGGTGCTCTGCCCAAGCGGGGCAGTCCTGCGCCGTTTGATCCACCGTATCCTCCGGACGATCCTCGCAGTTGTGACACCCAGGCGTTTATTCCTCTCCGTCAGACACAGGTACCTCCCGTAACTTCCGTGTCCGGTGAGGACCTGCGTCATGCGGTAGGTCAGGACGCCGTGACGCCTATCCAGCCACTCCTCAAAGAGGGGTCTTACCGCCGCGATTGCGGCGTACCCGAGTAATGAAACCTTTACATAATTACTAGTATACTTCAGTTAAATGAAAATTGTACTACGAGTATCTATCAAAATAAAATTGTGGCAAGAAAACATTTGAACCTTAAAACTAAACCCGAATGTCTCTATCTAAAATTAAAATAGAAAAAAACATAATACATAATGTAAATACATCACAAGAAACCTCAAATTTAATCCTTTTAAAACAATTAGGTACGTACTCCAACAATAATTTAACCCAATTAAATGAGCATTAGAATTTAAACGAACATGTTTTCATTGAAAACGTTATTTTAATGAAATGTTAGATAAAGGATCCACTTAGTGTCCGAGTAATCTTTATAAACCTCTGGGTTAATTATAAGCTTGTAAAGTCATCCGACATTTAATAAAAAAATCTGGTCCTACTTTTAAAATAACTCAACCGATTTTAATTAAACTTCACATCTATAAACCCTCTAGCTCGATCACAAGATTTCTGTATTTTATTTACAGCGTACATAAAGTATTTACTGCCTTTTTATGGAAAAATGAAAAGGCGACTCTAGTGTACAAACAAGGAACTATATTTTTCCTTCAAACCATCGTTCCAGTTTACTTTCATGATATAGTCAGGTATGCATAAAAGATAGGTAAAAAAAGTAACAACAACTTTAAAAATAAAATAGTTTACAGCCAAATTAGACCAGTTTTTAATATTCCGTAGAGACATTTCAAATTATTAATTATCGTAACACTCGATTCAGTTAAAAAAAAATACGATTCGGCCCATAACACTAGTATTCACTAGTAAAGTTGCGTTTCGTCCTAAGTTGTCTGTTTTAATTATGACATTTCGGATAAGACTGTCATATATTTCGAATAGAGGTAAATATAACAGTATAATAAATAGGTAATTTGAATGACACTAAACACCATTGCTACCGGCAAATATTATAATTTTACGTCAAAGTTAATCACGCTGACCGACAGCTCGCTAACTGCCAGGCCCCAAGGGACATAGTCGTGATGATACTCCACCAATATTCATATTTCACAAGCGCATGTTTATGATGTGCTCATGTCTTAGAAATAATTGCGTTCCCACTAAATGCTTTAAAACCTAATTTATGTTTGTAGGAAAATATCGTCTCGGACTTCTAAGTATGGGAAAGGTAGAT
The DNA here is from genome assembly GCA_943136025.2 of Agrotis puta. Classification (NCBI taxonomy): domain Eukaryota; kingdom Metazoa; phylum Arthropoda; class Insecta; order Lepidoptera; family Noctuidae; genus Agrotis; species Agrotis puta. The sequence goes on along the minus strand of OW964183.2, from coordinate 15,881,886 downwards.
AGGTAAAATTATTGACAGACATGCCACGAACTAAACAAAATCAGGGTTATTATCCAAATAATAGACCGTAATTAATATTATCCATGTTTTTTTCTGTTAAAGGTAACTCACGCAATATACTCAATATCATTAAAAATAAAGGATTGAATTCCTCAATATTGAATACTAACTGTTCCCCGCGGTTTCACCCCCGCTGCTCGGCTCATATTGGTCGCAGCGTGATGTGATAAATCCTAAAGCCTTCCTCGATAAATGGAGTATCCGTCACAATAAGAATTTTTCAATTCGAACCAGTAGTTCCTGAGATTAGCGCATTCAAACAAACAAATAAACTCTTCTGCTTTAAAGTATTGGTTTAGATTAATTTCAGCTTGATACGTCCACACAGACAGACAGACGAACAGACGGTCAACAAAGTGATCCTTTAAGGGTTCTATTTTTTCTTTTGAGGTACGAAACCCTAATACAAACAAATATCTACGTATAACATGTCAAATGGAACTAACGTATAATAGGCGTATTTCGTACAACATTGTAATTCTCTCATCACTGCCATAAAACATCGGTGACAGATTTCAACGAATAATAATTAATTCACGAGTGGTGACAACTGTAATAATTATACTTTTATTTATCGTCACACTGTTGTAGCCACCATATTTCACGGAATCACAAACAAACCATCACGCATAATTACAATTTATGGCTGAAATAAAAATCTAAATCATGCCCGCTGAACAAAACAAGGTAAAATTAAATAATCCGTATATTGAATTACGTTTGCGCCATAGACAAGTATTTTATTCTCTGTCAAAGCATTGTTTACGGCGTTCATTTTAATTCGGATTCTCACCTTGTTGTCATTATACACCGATACGGTGTTATTACGTGTCGTACAGAAACTCTTTTGAAAGCAACAGTTACCGTTTTCTAAAACAAACACGATATGGTGCTAAATAGTAGTAATTTAACACTTTATTGTGATTGTTTTAGAAGACTTTTTAATTCATTTTTTTTGACATCGACTTACAAAAGTTAATTTTGATTTTTGTTGAGATACTTTCCTTTTGAAGCAATAATGCGATGTTTGTATGTAATAATCAATTAAATAAAAAACACACGTTTTTTTATACAATATTTGACGTAACCGCATAGTCTATATTTCTTCTTTTTCGCGCACCGGCCATAGAGACTGCAGTCCGCATAGGTCACGCGCTACTATTTCTTACTCTCTGGTCGCGTTGTACCATCAGCATCTTTAACAACCTCTTATTGCTAATAACAAATAAGCAAAGTCCCTTTTAGTGTGTACAGGCGTTATGATAATATTGCATTGAGTGAATGCGTAAACAATGCATAGATGTAAGTATACGATAATAAACGCGGTTGATTTTTGTTTTGTTTAATTTATTTTCTTAGCTGTCCTATATTGAGAATTCTCCAGGATCCCATCATCAGATTCTGCAATTATGACTTTTGGGCCGCCTAGGAAAGTATACTCTAAAGCCACTTTAAGCAACCGGTATATAGCGATAGGGTTACTCATTCATAGCGATAGGGTCTGCCATTTTAACGGACTTCTACAAAAGGAAGAGGTTCTAAATTCATCGAAATCTTTTTTATAAACTAGTATATAAAAAAGATTTCGATGAATTTAGAACCTCTTCCTTTTGTAGAAGTCCGTTAAAATGGCAGACCCTATCGCTATGAATGAGTAGGCGTTGTTGAAACTCCACATAATCTTAAAAAGTAATTACGAGTTGACCATTTTTTCACTAGATACCGAATGATATCCACAAAATATTAATGTTAGCATTTACTGAATCCCCTTAAAACAGTTTTTGAAGTACAAAAAATAAAATTAAAAAAGGCAATTGCCATCGAACGATAGCAACTAAAACAAGACACGTAATACGTCACAAGCTACTGTTTCAATGAATGTTAAAATTAACAGTATAAGTATTGGCAATGTTTAATTAAAGCGCTCTTGAATCGTTACACCTTTCAGGTGTTTCAGGAATTCGTTGAAAATCTCCCTCCCGCCGGAGATAACGATTTGCTATGGTTTGATGGCCAGAAGGAGGCCATCAAAAGTTCATTGGCTGTTTAGTAAATTTTCATAGCCCCTTTTTAAGTTTCTATTAAAGAGACGGTGAAAGAAAGATTTCAATGCTTTAATTGAACTGTGAGATTTTCGAATGTTTAATCTAAAATGTAATATAACAAGCCTTGGCCTTTTTCTTTAGGGGAACAGTGTATAAAACGGGGACGCAAGTACAATGGGGACATACACACTTTAGCCATACTTAACACAACACTAACGTAGCGCAAGCGCCATCAGGACATCATTTCTAAGCGGCCATTAACAAATGGCGTCCTGTTGGCGCGTGCGCTACGTTAGTATTGTGTAAACCTTGCCTTAAGAGTGTGATTTCCCATCATACCTCGCGTCCCCGTCTTATACACTGTTCCCATACCATGGCGCACAAGATTGTTGTCCGTAATTATTAACACTAATAAGGAAATGAATATCTCCAAAATACTTGTGAGTAACTCTTACCTACCGGTCTCCTCCCCTGTCTGACGTCATGGCATCATATATTCCATCTTCTCTCGTATAATTCCATACAACTTTCCTTCGGTCTTCCTGTACATTTTAAATCCATCACTGCTCACTCCAAATATTACATAAATAGGATTTTGCAAACAAACACTCAAAACATGATTTCATGCCATAAACCTGCCTTAATTACTAGTACACGATACCAACTGGTTTCTAGACGTGCAGCAAAAACAAACACCACTCTATCCCTCTCGTACACACAGAATCATATCCATCCATCTCGTTCCCACTCACTCACGTCATTAGCGATCAAATCGGACACGGGTATCGACAGATCAGTAGCTTACCACTTAATGTAGGCAAAAAATGATAGATTAACATTCATACAATTATTAACAGATAATAAGATAAATTATGTTGTATTAATAAACAGTGTGTGAGATCATTAAAACGGATATAAAAAGTTTTGTGAAGCTATTAAAAATCGCTTATTAAAGCTTCATTGTGGATTCTTAGAATTTAATTTCATGGTCTATAATAAGAAGACAGATTTTCTAAGAACGTATGGACTTGACATGAAAGCCATAAATTCTATTCAAATTAACACAGGCCTTGAAACAGGCGATTATTATAGCTAATTTGCCAACAGTTTGATATCTGTAACCTTTTTTTGTGGGGTTATATCATCAAAAGAGTCCTCCTGCCCTTAGTCTGGATCTTACTGACTAAAAGTCCTCCCTTCGGTTATTCCTGGTATGTGTTCCTCCAAGTCCTGAAATACAAACGAGAAAAGGTCAATTCAATTATTTTTTAAAAGAATGTTATAAACTATTACTAAGCTATTTATGAGAATTCTATGTGTAAGAGCTTAGAAGTTAGACCTGGAAATCAAAACAGCAATGTTTATTGCCATCAACCAACGGTTGAACGTGGACAACATTTACGTGTTGAACATGGACACGGGTAGAAATAAAATAAATTGTCCGAAAGTATTACGAGTATTGTCAAAAAATATTTGACCCGTATTTTTTCTATTATTACGTAAACCAAAATTAACAAAAATACAACGCTTCTAAAAATCACAAAACGTCACTCGGTCAGTGTAATTTTAGAGGCATTATGATGTTTCAAGCCCCCACTCCCCAATTTCGAAGCGTTTTTTTCCATCTTTGTCAATATTCACCGATTAAAAAAAAACGACGGGTTGCACTCTGGGAGTGCCGGCAGAAGTGAAAACTTGAATAGTAATAAACACACACGAACATTCGCGCATGCGTCCTGCGCCGTCTTACGAATTTTCGATCAGGTCACGTGTCCTGACGCGAGTTTAACATTTTTTACCTATTCCAAAAAAGTGCACAACGCCGCTAAAGAAGTTTTCACTTTAAAAAACAAAAAATACGTGTTCAGGATTTTTCAATACGCTAACTAACAGACTAAACAGATTTTCAAGTTATTTATGCAGTAAACCACCCTACTGTAGGGTTAAACATTGACTAAACCAACCGGACACACTATACTGAATAGTTCCTGATGAAAAAACTTAATACCACTTTTCCTGGTCTCGTAAACGACTAACAGTCTGGCGACAAAATTGCGAGGCAACCGGAAAATATGTCTTATTGTCATATACAAAAAAAAACTCATAAAGCTATTATTACATTCTTAATCACCATGGCAACACCATATTTTTTGTTACGTTGAGAAGGATAAACCGCTGAATATAAAGCATATACATAGATATTATATACTGCTATATACATACACACTGATCGTAATATTTTTTGTCAGTCGTCTGGCGGTCACTGTGTCCCTATAATATATTACATCACATTAATATAAATATACAAGCGAACATAAATATATTATGTATGCTGTGAATCTGTTTTTTATGTGACAATGTTGACAGATGTCGTTTAGCTGGATGTGACGCAAATTATTTTTAAGTAATTGTTTTATTTTGTACCAGGCTTGTTTATAGTTTGTAGATGTGGGAACAATTTCAGCTTGTGGACATTTTTTGCCGGTTTATGGCAACGTGGGGTACTAAGACAGGAAACCTCCACGTGCGCCCGTGGACTGGAGTTTCCTCTCGAATACGTCCGGGGGAAGACCAGTTTTTCGGGCCGGTGCACCCTGGGATGCGGGCAACAACTCTTCCTTAGGCACTATGTGCCTTACGGGGCCAAATGCCTGTGGGGTCGCGGATTTTTTCTTAATCCAGGATACCGCGGCCCCGGAACGTAAAGGGCATCCGAAGAAATACGGGTGGATTTTAGTCAGTAAGAGTCTGACAGTCCCTTCCGCCCCACCCAGGGCGGGAGGTCTCATTTGAGGATTTTGCCACCCTAAAAAAAAAGGTTTATGGCAACGTTTGTTTCTTATTACGACTATTTTATTGGGGTCGCGGGACTGTCTCATCAGGTAACCGTGACCCTGGAACGTAAAGAGCTATTGAAGGATCACCGTGAATTTTAGTCTGTAGAAGTCTGACAGTGTGCGTGGGAGGACTCATTGGATGATTTAACCTCGACAAAAAAGGCTAAAGGCATTTTATTTCATACTAGCTTCTGCCCGCGGCTTCGCACGTTTAAATTAAAATTTGACTATAAATTCGGTTGGTCACGTAAATATGACATATTTTTTGGGTTACAAGTGTTCTCGAGTGGAGACCGCGAATTGTCACACGTAGAGTGGGACGCTCACCGCTATGTGGAGCGACGATCTGCAGAAGGTGGCCGGTAATAGCTGGGTGAGAGTAGCTGGTGATACAATGAAATAACATGAGATTTGAGAGGCCTATGTCCAGCAGTATTTAGCTATAGGCTGATGATGATGATAGTGAACATGTTTTGGAAGTAATTTGCCAAAAAAAAGTCAAGTACCGACAGAATTAGCCCGGAATAACAGCTGTCAATCTATGTCAGTTATATGAAATGACTTAAGCGCACGCTTAAGCGTAGCTAATTGTCATAATGTCAATTTCCTAAACAATAAGATTTGACGGTACGTAAAGCGTTTAAAAATGACAAATAATAAACTGATGGGCATAAAATTGATTAGGTATGACTATGTTTTAAATATTTATTGGAATAAATTACAATAGCATAAATACTAGTTACTGTTCTAATAACTAATAAATACAATCTAGGTATAAATGAAAACCTTATAATCAATATAAAATATACCAAAATCCCAAAAAAAAGCTGTTAAATACACGAAAACGTAAAATAAAAACACGATCTATATTTTAACGATCGATGGATTCGGTATAAGTAACTAAAAATTTCAATTTAAAAACTGCGACCGTATTCTCAAACATCATCAATTAATAAATTAACCTTTAGCAGAACATTAGGTCGTAAAAAAATATTCACACATTTTAATTTTCTAGCTCATTTAAAAGCTATAAAAACATTGAACTCTTAAATTGATATTGAACTCCAAAAGTCGTAAAATGTATTTAACAGATTAGTATTTGAAATATTGCTGCGGGCTCCATTTTGTCCCATTCTTTTTTTTTACGTGGTAAAATCATCACATGAGTCCTTCCACCCAGGGCAGAGCGGGAAGGACTGTCAGACTCGTACTGACTAAAATCCACGGTGTCCTTCAAAAACTCTTTACGTACCGGGGTCACGGTAATTCGTGAGTCCAGCGACCCCGGCAGGCTTTGGCCCTCCAGAGGGGGCCCCGTCACTATGCTGACACTCTTTGAGGCGCGCGTGGAACACAACGCGCCGTCGACCCGGGCATTTTCCATGTTCCCATTCTTACGGAATTAAACATACATAGTTAGATATTGGGTACCCACTTGCTTTCTATTTTCTATTCCTTTACTTTTTGATCAGGCGAAAGAAACGATACCTAGATGCACTGTATTAAAGATGATGATGAATAGACAGACAGAAAAGTAACTACTGAGATGTCAAATAAAGAAGTATAAAGCAAAAAGACAATGAGATTTGGGTAAGAACATAAAGTGGTAAGATCCAGGTGATTTTAAAACAGTTTTTTTTACCATGGTAAAATCATCAGATGATTCCTCCCACCCAAGGTAGGGCAGGAGGGACTGTCAGACTTGTACTGACTAAAATCCACGGTGTCTTTCAATAGCCCTTTACGTTCCGGGGCCACGTGAGCTCGTTAGTCCCATGACCCTGGGTTATAAAATTGGTTGGGGTCGTAAAATCCAAACGGAAGTTACAACAAAGCCAACAACGCTACCACAACTACATAAACGATTAGCGTTTTGAAAATGACCTGTCACCGTACCTCACAGTCTAGAGGGCATGACACACTCGCCCTTCAAAATCCAATAAACAAATTATCAGTTAATTACAAAAAACACTCAAAAATCGATTACCGATGTAATTGGAATCGCTTCCTTGTAGATTTGTGCTTTGTACATTGTACATACATTTGCGTATTTTAAAGGATTGGGGTGTGGTGTGAAATTGAGCGGTGGCGATTTGCAGCTAAGCTTTCTTCCATTTTATCTACTCAGTGAGAGGGAAATCCCAAAAGTCCTAAAATGTTTATACATAATTCTAACATAGTTTTGTTAAATTACATGTTCGCATTTTCCACTCACAACGGTCTTAGTTTTTGCACTGTTTTTAATGGTGTCCTAATAGGTGTATTTGTCATTTAGTCATGGTACTACAAACCGATTATTATTTATTTTATTTTTTTCGGGTTCCGTTACTAAAGGCACCTCTCATAGTTTCAGCCATACCATCCGTCTTTCTTTCTGCTAAATAGCTCATAGAATCTTAGTACTAAGAAATATAATTTGGCATGAATATACAAATTAGACATGTCGACAAAAGTGGTTAAATAACATCTAAAAGCTAAAAAATATTAGCTAAAAAATAATCTCTAATAAGGCATTTACACGTAGGTAATTTTCCTTTTTTTCTCTTCAATATAACAATTTGAAAATCTTTTAAAGACTTCAGAGCTTTCACTTATCGTCTGCCACGTCAGTTTGCCTCTAGGCTCTCAGATAAATTTCATTATTTCGGCAACCGCTATATCCATATAACTTGCACCATACTAGCATACATAATTAATGTTCTATAATACAAGTAATCAATTACGCTCCATGTAAATCGCTTAAGCGCGTCCCTTACGACCTGGCCTCTTATTAAATAAGTAGCTGTAACGCCCTTTGTTTTAAACACGTTTTTAATATTTATCATCTAGTTATGACAAGGTGTCAACAAAACAATTCAAGAATTTTAACTTACTAATCCTTACTTATTAAATGAGAAAATATGTTTATTTGTTAACTTTTCACTAATTTTTTCCTCAGTCCTCCTACCCAGGGCAGAGCGGGAGCGACTATCAGACTCGTACTGACTAAAATCCACGGTGTCCTTCAATAGCCCTTTACGTTGCGGGGTCACGGTAATTCGTACAGTTCTTCGACCTTTCTCACGACCGCGACTCATAAACTACTGTAACTTTCATATTGAAATTTGGAAAAAAATCAAGGCTGTGTGGATAAACCTGCCAAACAAAGCATAAACTTCAGATCCCTTCTTTCAGAAAGACTGCGTCTGCACTATAATCTAATTCCCGACTCTCCGTGCACAAAGCGCTAGAAATCATAATCAAGTAAAGTAAAACAAGTCTTAACCGCAAACAAACTGTCGCGAATTCTCTCAAACATTCTCTATGTATAATATAACATGTAAATCCGTATGTTCGCTCTCGACACGCTAATATCCTTTAATAAAGGTAATGCAACTTGAATTGCGACTTGCCTGCAAAATAGGGTTACCACTTGCGGACTTTGAAAATTATATTTTTTTAGTCTGAGTAGTAAAGAAAAAATTACACCACAGGTTGTATATTGCCCACAGCTGGGACACAGGTCTCCTCTTAACGAGGGACATGGGGGATATTCCACCACACAGGCCCAATGCGGGTCGGTAAATAAATAAATTCGTTTGCATATAAGATTTCAATTAGCTTGCCGTCTGAACCAGGTCCGTGTCGAGGGAGCGTCAAACTCCGTGCGGGCCTCAAAGAGCTGTCAACAAACTAACGAACTGACGAGACTTTAGTAAAATACTGATATTGCGGCCCTGGAACGCAAAAGAACAGGTTGGCTTTTGGTCAGTAAGAGTCTGACAGTCTCTTCCACTCCGCCCAGGGCGGGAGTACTCATTTTTATAGATGATTTTTCCACTGAAAAAAGGGCATACGTAAAACTTTTGCGACTTCCATTCAACTCGATTCGAAACCATCTTAATTTCGTTGAAACTTCTACGCTATGGAACCCGGAACCTCTTGTTTAGCAATCGCACTTGAACCACTAACCAACGAGGTAGTCAACAATAAACAAACTGTTAACAATAAGTACTCCATCAAATCGTAGATTAACCTTTCAGACACTCACATTTAATTTTAAACAATTTAATACTAAGGACACATCCCTAGGACACCTGGACACTCCCCAGTTTCGTTCTAGGGTGCTCGCATTAGCATGCCATAGTGTCTCAAGAATAAAATTATCCATATTTCCACTGGCAAACATAACTACGGGTTTAAATGGCGTATATTTGTTAGTTACTGAGAAATCTTTTAATGCTTTAGCGTGAATAATCTATGTAGGGAGAAATTCAAAGTAAATTGCGTGTATGTGTGTGTGTTAGGGTGTATACCTAATAGAGCTTGTGGGTGTATTTGTGTGTGTGTGTGTGTGTTATTATGCTCTATACTTGTTAGAGGATAGGTGCTACCCGGAATTGCTTACAGCGGTACAGTTTAATGTTCTGTTGTATCTGGTTGCATCATCTATTGTTTTCGTCTGTTTATTTGTATGAAATGCTATATTCCATGATGTACAGAAATTATGTTAATTGAGATTTTTGAAGTAAAAACTTCTTTAGCGGCGTTGTGCACTTTTTGGAATGGGTAAAAATGTTAAACTCGCGTCGGGACATGTGACCTGATCGAAAATTCGTAAGACGGCGCAGGGCGCTTGCGCGAATATTCGTGTGTGTTTATTACTATTGAAGTTTTCACTTCTGCTGGCACTCCCAGAGTGCAACCCGTCGTTTTTTTTTTACTCTTTTAGGGAAAAGAAGAACAAGTAGTCAAGTCCAAATATGTTATTAAATAATATATCTAAATATCTAGGTTCCAAGTTCAACAAAGAAACGAGCATCAACTAATTAAGGTAACCTAATCTCAACCTCAATAAATACATTTCAATTAATATCAAGACCAATGAACTCGCAAGAAAACTTTACCGATAAAATTAATCTAAATTACGTCGCGATTTACGTCATAGTCAATTATATCGCAGAATAGAATTTTGATCAAATATTAAGGGTTCGAATTCTGAAACTTATTTGGGACAGTCAATTTTCATTATGAAACCGAGAATTTTTCGAAATAGGTGATTTTTTAGAAAATTTTACCGTCACTCTTAATTTGGTATCTCCTAATAATTTAGTTCTTGATTTATTTTAATGAGAGAAAATTATGAATGCCAATCGTGATTTTCTAAGAATTAAGACAAACTCTTAAAATATTTACACTAAAACCAAAAATCGTTCATTTGAGATATGTAGAAAATTGTTACTTTTATATTTAGTCCTGGATCTAAAAACATGAAAACATGTGACATCTGAGGCACAAGATATCCATACTTTACTAATAGCGTACTTGAAGTATTTAAATGTATCGTATGGAACACAGGACCGCACAGGCCGATCTTCCGGATTAAGCCGCGCTTGCCGAGGTTGGTCTGTGGATGGGTGACCATCTAACATAGCGAGTTTGCTCCGTGCCTCGGAAAGCATGTAAAGCCGTTGGTCCCGGCTGTCATTTGTAGATCTTTGACAGTTGTTACTGTTAGTCAGAAGCCCTAAAGTCTGACAATCAGTCTTACCATGGGGTATCGTATTACCCAGTTACTGGGTTGTGGAGGTCCCAAAGGCAGTCGCTCCATGTAAAATACTGATATCCAGCTGCATCTCGTATGACTGGAAGCCAACCCCAATATAGTTGGGAAAAGGCTAGGAAGATGATGATGATGATGGAAAATGAAAAAGCGTACGAACGAAGGATCATTTTTTGCTCCAAATTCACATCAAACTTCCCATTTACTTACGTTACAATAACGTGAAAAGTGATGCGTGTGAGCGTGCTAAGGCCTCTGACCACAAAATTAAACGCGACCATTTCATGAAAAGACTGGCCACAGTGGCCAGACCATGAAGTAGTCAACTCTAAGAAATGACCACCACCTACAACCAATAATCACAAGTTACTTTCCCTAAACCATCTGCTTATTGTGACATGTCGGCACATAAAACTGCTTAGGCCTCCATGCATATGCTAAGAGTGTTGTAGGTAATTAGCAGACAACATTACGTGTCTCCTGCTCCTCTGTCGGTGCCTGTACGGCGCAGCGCGATGGCAACAAAGCTTGCTCATTAACTACCCGCCGACTGACGAAGCCGCTATGAGATATAGACTAAAGGATAGATGCGACAGCATGCATGCAGCTGTATCTATTCTACCAAAGAATAGACACATTTACTTCTGCAATTCTAATTTTTTTTGTCCGTAGTCGATTGAAGAATAGAAACATTTTATTTTAGATTTAAATCATCGTCATGCTTTTTGTACCTTTTGTCATTTCGGCTATTCTTCTGTCAACAAAATCTATGTGTCTACAGCGACATGCTACGCAATTAAAAATACCGAAAATTGAATGGCGGCGCGGCGGTTAGATTTCTTTTTGTGGACTTTGGGTATACTTGAGAATTATCTCAGTTTAATGGACTCGTTAAAGTGGCCGAAAGAAACTAAAAAAGCATAGCGTGGAACCGCCAAAATTGGAAAGATTTGGAAGAGACCTATACACAGCATTGGATAGCGAAAGGTTGCAGGGTAAGGAAAAGCGAAAATCAATGTTTCTATTGATGATTAATGTTCCAGCCGTGGTCGCGGGTCTCGTATCGTAGATATAAATAATGGTGTTGTCGCCTCTGTCTCTTACTCTATGCCCCACATTTGAACAGAACTAGGAAGATGGAAAATTTTAATAAAATAGGTTTCCCGCGTAAACGTCTCGCGCGTCACGTCTCTAACAGATCCCTTAAACACTTGCGATATTACATACAACTACCCTCCATTCTATTACAATTGCTATAAGGTTCAAATTCGCGCGTGTGGTGGGAAAAGAGGGTGATAAATAACGCGCCATAAGGATGCACCCCCGATTATGAAGGATATTACTAGTTATAGTTGGAGTTAAAATAATTTATTTCAATGTGGAATTTAATTTGGAAGATTTGTACTCGTATATTTGCAATGGCGTTTTTTTTATTATTTAAAGGTTTTAAGTTACAAAGCTAGTTTATGAAGGAGTTCATTTTTTTTTGAAGTGAAAGCTTCTTTAGCGGCGTATTGCACTTTTTTGGAATAGGTAAAAAATTTTAAACTCGCGTCAGGACACGTGACCTGATCGAAAATTCGTAAGACGGTGCAGGGCGCTTGCGCGAATGTTCGTGTGTGTTTATTACTATTCAAGTTTTCACTTCTACCGGCACTCCCAGAGTGCAACCCGTCGTTTTTTTTTTAATTGTGTCAGACTATCAGGGTCTCGCACTGACTAAAATCCACGGTGTTCACTCAATAGTCCTTTACGTTCCAGGTTTACGGTTACTGGCAGGAGAGTTCGAAAGTCTGACAACCAACCAGTCTTACCAAGGGATATCGCTTTGACCAGTTACTGGGCTGTAGAGCTCAGATAGGCAGTCACTCCATGTAAATACTGAAATTCAGTTGCAGTCGATCCGACTGAAAGCCAGAGGTAAGTTAGATGACGATGACGATGAGTTATCATTAATCTCCACAACTTACGAATTGGTAATTCATTAAGCATTTCACTTTGCGAAAATATTTCATCACTGTAATACTCTCCAAATCTCAGAGAAACTCATCACCAGAGGGCGGAATTAGGTAGAGTTGTTTTAGTACTCACATCGAAATGTTGACATTAATTTGGATCTCCCCGGGATTTCTAATAGACAATCCCGTGTGAAAACAGTATTACAAATCTATCTATCTATACTATAATAAATCTGTAGAAGGGTCAATTCTGTACATTGAAAATATTGAAAAAATAAATAGCGGGGGGTGTTGCTGGATCGATACCAAACCCAAATATATGATTAAAAAAATTTTTGTCTGTCTGTCTGTCTGTTTGTGCAGGCATCACGTGAAAACTAACGGTTCGATTTCGATGAAACTTGGTATAATTATTCCTTATTATCCTGGGCATAACATAGGATACTTTTTATCTTGGAAAAATACGTAGAAAAAAATTGTGTAAAAGTAAATATTTCATTGAATTTTATGAATTACAGGAATTTCTGTTCTTTAAAAGTAATCCCGGGATTTGGGGCATATCCACTGTATTCTTTCGCTGTATGAAATCAATGTAAGTACATGAATAAGTCTACCTAATTCCGACCTTTGCTCATCACAAGGTAAAAGTGTTTCTAATCTTCAGTCGCCGTGGGTCGAAAAGTAAAAAAAATAAGTTTTAATAAACTTGATAGAATAGAAACAACATTTTCTATTCTTGGTAGAATAGAAATAAAATTTGACATGCTACGCGTACTGAAAGTGTGTTGTGTTGTTTTCCACGCAAAAACAATTTCACAGAAAAAGGGCATAATTGACCCTTTTTTTTGACCCACCCAGGGCAGAGCGGGAGGGACTGTCAGACTTGTACTGACCAAAATTCACGGTGTCCTTCAATAGCCCTTTACGTTCCAGGGTCACGATAATTCGTGAGTCCCGCGACCGGCATAATTGACCCTACCCAGAGAATATCATAGGATGATTATGCCATGTTACATTTTTAAACTAGTTTACAGTAAGTAGACAATAGTTGAATGGCCATTGAACACCACTTACTAAGCAGTGAGTCGTGTACCTAATTAGTGCTCATGCGCATGCACACTGTTATAGACCTTCAATCAACAGATTTTTCCTAAGATCTAATCACGACTTTATAATAAAGCATGTAACACACAATAGGCGCTTTTTCTATTTTTACTTTAAAAATAAAATTAGGAAATTACTCGTAACTTACTGAGTTCCTAACTATTACCTGTTTACCCATAGCCCGTGACCCAGATTTTTTAACTGGTTTGCTTTTAGCTTTAATTTAGCCCAGAAGCTTAGATGAGCTAAAATAGAGCTAGCTCACCCAGCAGGAACTGGAATTCTGCGTCTGCGCACCGACGCGACGGAACTCATTTAAAACAATTTGCCGCCGGACTTCAACAAGATGGTGGACATGGTGGTCTAGCTCGCAGGGATCCCTGATGAAGCCTGCTATTGCCGGTGAGATCGGTCACCCGTATCGGCAGGCTATATGACTAATTTTATCAGTCCTGTAAGATAAATTGGACATATTTTAATCGCGTCGGCACAATCGCTGCTTTTGACCAATTGACTGCTACCCCGCGTGATGCGGAATCGTTTCTTGCATAGAACAAATAATTTTATGATCTACGATTAGCTGTTTCGGGTCTGCGGCCGTATTAAGACGTCTTAAAACCAGACATGTTCCAGTGAGTGAAAGAGACAAAACTATACAAGTCGTCTAGCGCCACCTCATTCACTCACTGGAACAAGACTGGTTTTAAGACGTCATAATACGGCCCTGGACGTCTGTGTATGTGACTTTTACTGTTTATAAATGCATCCACTTTGCAGGAGAAATTACGTGAGAGGGACTAATAAAAAAAAATGCAATGTTAAATACGTACCGTATTTTAATCGTTTTTTTTTTTTAATAATATAAATCTATAAAACACTTTTATCCAAGTTATATCTGTTTGTATATCAAGCTTGTTTAGTATTTTACAATAAAGATATCAACCCACTGGGTCGTAACATCAGATAAACAAATTATTGTTTTATTATCAGTCAAATGCAGCCGAGTATTTAAAATTGCATTTTCAGCTTAGTGAACTTAATGTGAGACTGTGATTACACTCGGAATTCACATGAATATAGAAGTTTAATGGCCGTTTTACATTTACGTTCATTTTATTTTTTGCAAAACATTTTCTGTATTTTACATTCATTCTACTGTTCACATAACATACAACACACAAACTGGTGAACATATTGGCGAAATGGAACTAAGTTATCAAAATACTTACGTAAGTCCAAATCACAAAATGTCCTTCGACTTAAAGTTATAAAATCAAGCTTCAATTCCACACAATACTAGCGGTGTCCATGAAACCTGACAATTGCTCTAAGGTTAGGAATACTATAAATCCCCGTGACCTTATCTAGAACATCTACTAGTTTGAAGGTCTGTCCTTGGAGGAAGGTCCTTTATTAACAAGGTCACGATAATCTTCCAGAACCAGTCTTTGTCTTGTTAAAGGTACGCAGATTTCATCTTATTAATGTAGTTTGAAAGGAGATTTTAGTGATAGAACTTCATGAGTTAATTTGCCGAAGAAATAAACAGAGGTCTAGCTTGTATTGTCGATTCCAAATCGTGGCATAAGTTTCCAGACATACCTACATAATATTAGAAAGAACTAAAAATATTAGAAATGGTTTTAGTACATTGTCAGCCAATTTTTATCTATTGCTGAACGTAAGCCTCCCCCAAAAAACGCCTTCTCTCCAGGTCCTAAGCAATCTGCATCCATCCGCAGCCAGCCACATTCTTCAAATCATCCATCCATCTTGCTGCAAGCCGTCCTACACTACGTTTGCACATTAGTTTTTAATCCAATCATATATTTTTTTTTATCAAAAGTCTGACAACTAGTCTTACAAAGGGATATCGTATTACCCAGTTACAGGGTTGTGGAAGTCGGATTCAGAAGCAGTCGCTCCATGTAAAATAATATTCAGTTGTATCTTGTTCGACTAGAAGCCAACATAGTTTGGAAAAGACTAAGCAGATAATGATGATTTTAGTAAAATAAAAAAATATAAACCTGCCTACGATTTTCTTTACAGCCAATAATTATCATTTTACTGATGCATAAGAGTATAACATTTAATTTCAAAGTGTAATCAATATGTCCCGCAAACACTTCACTACGATCTTTATTATTGTATACTACTAAACTTAATTGCTCATTTTATTATGGGTTAATTAGAGAGACCTTTAATAAAAGTGCACAGATGCATGTTGTATGCCTTTATTATGCAAGGTGTTTATGAATGCCCCTCTCGATTGCTATCTAAATGGTTTTCACGTAATTAAATCACAATCATTAAGAAAAAGTCTCACAATGACTTTTTCATTGTCCGCCATTTGCCATCATATTTAATTAATGTACTTTTTAACTCGAGTATACAATTAAACTTTATCGCTTTGTGCCCGAAAATTTGGCAGAAATTATCATTCGTTTGGACGATAACTTCGAAATCACTTAACGCGAAGTCGTCCTAATTTTGGTGGGTGTAAGGTTGGTATTCGCAAATGATTTTGTGACTAATGTCTTCCGTTAAATTATAATCAAGTTGTAATAAAAAAAATACAAATAAATCATTTCCCTTTGTCCGCAGGGGCGTGGTCAGTCTGCCAAGTCCTGGTCGCAATAATTAATATTTAATTCGGATGAAAATTTTTACTTTGTTAGATTTTTTTGTGGGCCACGTCCGACAATGATTAATTCACTGTTTTCTGCACATTTGAATTCATTTCAATTCTCCGAATTTAATAAAGTTTGGGATATGTTCAGTTGTTCTATATTTGTGCGTGTGGTACTATTTATTAGATTATTTCTTTATTTCACGCAATTTATAGGCGTTGATTAAAATAAATCTTTCCGTGGAACCGAAATGTTTTGTATTGAAAATGGGGCGTTTTTAATTTAAAGGAAAATGTTTTAACGAATTATTTTTGGGTCTATATATCATCAAATAAGTCCTCTCGCCCTGGGTGGAGCGGAAGGGACCATCAGACTCTTATTCACTAAAACTCCACCCTGTTCCTTCAGTTAGCCTTTGCTTTCTAGGGCCACGGTGTCCTGCTAAACCAGTCTCGCGAAAACACAAGAAACGCGACATAATTACTATTTTTTTCAATGCCATAAAAGTGATATGCAGCACTAGCTGTTTCCCGCGGATTTACCCCCGCTGCGTGGCTCCTATTTTCACGTGCGTGCTGTTATACAGCCTAAGCCTTCCTCGATAAATAGATTATCCAACACAAAAGTATTTTTTCAATTAGAATTAGTAGTTCCTGATATTAACGCGTTAAACCACACAAACTCATCAGCTTAATATACCTATTAGCATAGATTTTTACATAACATCCACATTATAACATAAGTGTCGTCAAGGTAATTTCTGAATCCATTAAACACATGCTGTTGTGGCCATACCATCAGAACAAACTGTCACTTTGAGTGTATAAGAGGCTACATAGCCGTCACATCAGCTCGATGGGGCTGTTCCAAGCATTGTTATCATGGCAGTATAACTAAACAATGTTGTTTTGTTTTGAAAAAAATCATCTTTTAAAGGAAGCGAAATCTTGACATTATTGTGTACATGAAACATCAATCAATTCACATATTTTACATAGAATTTATATGGCAATTACAAACTATGACATCATGAACTAATTAACTCATCTTACTATTTATTGATAACAAAGTTTCATAAAATCTAATTTAACAGTTTTTTTTAAAGTTAGTCGAGTTTTCGAGTCTAACATTTAAAACATAAAAAATATTCCACGAGAACATAAAATTGAGATATAATTATTCTGTGTTAATCCAAGTTATAAACTATCGGTGAACCAAATTTCATCTAAATCTGTTACCCGTACTAATGTACGTATAAAAGTAGATAACAAACATTCGTACCCCCTCACCTACTTTCTCGTATGTAATATAACTATAGAATAGTGTCAAATACCCAATTCCTTGATAGAGAAATCTAATTACACTTTTTCCGACTGTCATTCTCAGTAGTTGGTCTAAAATAACTGGTATCTAATCTTTTTAAACGCATTTTCAAACGCAAGAGAAGAAGAAAAATTAGCTGCAAGTGGGATTTGAACCTGCGTCTTCTGTATAAGTACTCCAGACGCCTTACTAATTAAATGATTTAATCAGCTTCTGAGTATGAACTGTTATCTCTCCAGTAGCTAAAGTAATTTATACTCTAAAACTACGTCTAAGTTTTGCATCAAGCTTTGGTATCGAAGCTCACATGCAACTCACGAAACCTTTTACCTAAGAAAGTTTCTAACCAAAGCAACTCGAGAAACTAAGCTCAGCTCACAAACACTCTCCGTCTAATTAAGTGATGCAGGTTCGACTCCCTTTTGTATACAACTTCGTCCGTCGCTCCGACTTGGACTTCTCAAGCCGGACTTTAAGTTTAAGTTACAAAACGTTTGATTCTGAAATTAATTATTTTGTGTATTTCATAGTTTGTTGAGATTCATTGTATTACAGTGTGTGTTTATTATTTATAAATGTATGTACAAAATTATTGAAGTTTCTCTGTATTCTTTTATATAAGTTAAGTTACAAATGGAGTACTTACCTATTGTAATACAACAGGGTTAAATATTAATAGTATGACGCACAATGACCGTCATATTAACTTGATAGTTCTACAAGATGGTACAGTTGAAAACCTTTTCAAATACTAAGTATTATACTTCTACATTTTAGCCAATCTCAATCTATTGCTCGACGTAAACCTCCCCTAAAGGACGACAATCATCATTGTCCGGGGCCATGCATCCTACCACAACCTTCTTCAAACAATCGACTGTTAAAATAAAATCCGATAAAAAATTATGTGAAACGAAATGTGATGTCAATGATGTCCAAAATTAACTTTAAACGTATTTAATAATATTAATTTAAAAAGACACAAATAAGTGTAGTTTTAGGATTTTGTGAGCGGTTTTCTACTTCAGTAAAACTTCTTTGGTATTTACCAAAAAAATCACCATTTTTATTAGTCACCACTACCAACTATTATATCTTATACCTATTTTTCGTGCAATGCCGTTCGCTCTCTTCACAAAAAAATCCAATATGTCGTCCTTGGTCGCGGGACTTACGAATCACCGTGACCCCGGAACGTAAAGGGTTATTGAAGGACGCCGTGGATTTAAGTCGGTACGAATCTGACAGTCCCTCCCGGTCTGCCCTGGGTGGGAGGACTCATTTGATGATTTTACCACGATAAAAAAAAATGTCGTCCTTCCGTCGTCTTTCTCTGTTCTTTTTCATCCTTCCCTTTCACTCTGTATTCTGTTCCACACTCATGTGTATGGCGAATATTTAACATCAATCATACAAAAGTATTTTCCCAGTTTGGAACTCACAACTCATTTGTCATTGTTAAATCTCACTTCTCACTCACTTCTCAATCAATCTAACATTATTTGAATTGTCGCATTAATATAAAAAAAAAACTCAAAGGAAAGAGAAACCACAGCACACCCAATAACGCTCCTCACGCACAAACACGTAACGTGTACACTGTATAGATATAATCTTTGTGTTACGTCTTTATCTATCCGAGTCACTGGGCCCACATTAACTTAACCAAGCTTCTCGGTACAGGAACTCCCAGGGGATAATGTTAGCTGTTTTGATATACATTTGTATTTATTTTTATTATGTTTACATAGGCACGTATTATAAGTAAACATGCCTGCTGTTACATACAAGGAATTGATTAATCATAAGTTAAAAAAATCCACATAGAAACACAATTCAAAAAAATAAAAAAATATTCTGGGGCCACCCCTCTTTGTGAGAGAGAGTGGTTACCACGCTGGCCCATTGTGGGTTCCTGGATATCATTTCCCTTCAATTTTAATAATCCAAATAACAAAATAGCGTGTCTTCTTCCAGCTTTTAGAGACATGACCGGTAAAACTTCAAACGCACACACTACGCCGGCCATTTTGTATTCCAAGATCCCTCCACCGCTCACCGGTGTATTATTTATCTACACGTCACTGGGTAAGCATTACCTCATCACTGCGCTTTATTCGTGTTAGGGTAGACAGTCTACAGGGAAATTAGTGTATGGACTCGGTAGTGATACGAAAAGTGCAGTTACGACTCTCTTGTTTTTGATCCAAGTACGGGTTTAAGTTATTGTACTTTGTTAGTATGAGTTTTGTTGTCGTTTGGGAATAGTTTAGTTTATTATATTGGAATAATCTGACGTACCGAACTTTTAGTTGATAAAACCATGAAATTGAATCCTCCGATCGAGGTATTCCTCGTAGCGCTCCCGTTTTGAAGCGCTCCCATCTAAGCGCTCCCGTTTTGTTCCTCGAAGCGCTCCCAAAAGGAGCGCTTGGAGGAACGATTAAAAATATTAAAATTTATTTCCTCGAAGCGCTCCCACGTTTAAAAATAGGGAAAAGCATGAAGTAAACGTAATGAGTTATATCGATAATGATTGCGATAGCAACAAAACGCAATTTTACGTAAACAAAAGTTCAGGCAATGCTCGGCTAGGTTCGTGTGAATTCGGTAAACGCGACTTTCTAGGATACAATGGGGAGGCGGGGTTACGGTTTGTATGTGTGTGTGCAGGACTCACGCGCCACGCGCGCCGCATCTTTAACTCTTAGTTAAGAAGTTAGTATCGCTATTTTTGGCAAAAATCTATACTATATAATAAATCTGTAGAAGGGTCAATTCTGTACATTGAAAATATTGAAAAAATAAATAGCGGGGGGTGTTGCTGGATCGATACCAAACCCAAATATATGATTAAAAAAAATTTTTGTCTGTCTGTCTGTCTGTCTGTTTGTGCAGGCATCACGTGAAAACTAACGGTTCGATTTCGATGAAACTTGGTATAATTATTACTTATTATCCTGGGCATAACATACGATACTTTTTAACCGACTTCAAAAAAGGAGGAGGTTATCTTTTTTTTAATTTTGTTACCGCATAACGACCGACTTCGTGAACCGATTTTCATGATTCTTTTTTGTTTGAAAGCTGGTGCTTCCCGTGTGGTCCCATTGTCACCAAATCAGGATCTGATGATTGGTTCTTGGAGAAATCGAGGGCAACGCTCAAATTTTATAGGCCCACGCATCGTTTTTCGTAAATCTTATGAAGTAATTCAAGTATTTGCGTATGGTAATCATCATCCTTATGTAGCTGAGCTGATGATGGAAGGTACAACTCCTTAACAGTAAGGAGTAGGCATCGACTGATTCATTGTTCGCGAATCTCCGGAACTACACATCCGATTTAAATAATTCTTTTTTTTTGTGCTAGGTATCGTTCCACTTAGGGAATACTGAAAGTTTCATCAAAATCGGTTCAGTAGTTTTTGAGATAGGGAATTTTATTAGCTTATTGTGTACATGAGGGATGTTATTACCAGTGCTACGGATTATATTATATGTATTTGGCAAGAATTTGGGTTGAATATTTAAACTAAAAAGAGAAAAATAAAAAACTTTTTCAAAAAAAAATGTAACCGCCTTCAAAGTCGTCGGCAAAAAATAAACAATGAAATAAAAAATAACAAAGCCATCGACTTCCGAAATAAAAGTTATTTTGTAGATTATTTTACCCTTTTTTGTGGTTCTTTTTGAAGGCGGTTACATATTTTTTTTTTAAGTTTTTTATTATCCTGGAAAAATACGTAGAAAAAAAAATCTTATTTTTCAGTTTTATTCATAGACGTTGTTCTGTAGAACTGCGAACACACGTTGCATTACCCGCAGTGGATTCAGCGCCGTAATATTTATAAGATTTCATTGTCAGAGTTACTCAAAATGGAGAAATAAACCATCCACGCGAAGACCGACATCCGCGCGGACGGAGTCGCGGGCGGAAGCTAGTTAATTATAAAATTGTTTTAACCATTTTATCAATCGCATAGGTAGCATCACCGTTGAGCGCAATACGTTACTGGGTCCCGGCTCAGAGCAGGTGATTTTAGTCAGTATATGGTTTTAGTCAGTAAAAGTCTGACACTATCTCGCCCCGCCTAGGACAAGGAAAGTCATTTCTACCATTGACATAAACGATAGACACCTCATTGCCTTATTCCTACGAAAAACTTCAGACAAAACATTGAGGTGTGCGGGGAGGGGGGTAGTAATGGGAAACATAATAGAGAGAAATCATAAGCTTTCTAAACAACGAAAAATAGGATTAGGTGCATATGTTATTTTTATGTGCATATTAGGGGCATGCGGGCAGCGAGTAATGGGCGACTCGCTGTCCGACCATGGACCATTCCCGGGTCGACGGCGCGTTGTGTTCCACGCGCGCCTCAAAGAGTGTCAGCATAGTGACGGGGCCTGTAGAGGGCCAAAGCCTGCCGAGGTCGCGGGACTAACGAATTACCGTGACCCCGGTACGTAAAGTGCTAGTGAAGGACACCGTGGATTTTAGTCAGTACGAGTCTGACAGTATGGGTGGGAGGACTCATTTGATGATTTTACCACGAAAAAAAATAGGTGCATATGTCGGCAAATTATATTCATCTATTTGGTGGACTAAAGGATTTACAATAAAACAAAAAATAAAATAAAATTACCAAACCCGTGCGAAGCCGGGACGGGCCGCTAGTTGTATATTATAACAATGTGTTCTACTTATTTCCTACCTAGTTATTATCGATAATTTCAGTTAGTATAGTCCCATCTCTATCCGAAAGTTAATCATGGGAGCGCTTAGAGGAAATAAATTTTAATATTTTTAATCGTTCCTCCAAGCGCTCCTTTTGGGAGCGCTTCGAGGAACAAAACGGGAGCGCTTAGATGGGAGCGTTTCAAAACGGGAGCGCTACGAGGAATACCTCCTCCGATCCTGGATGGTGCGGAGGGGACTGCCAGACTTGTACTGACAAAAATCCACGGTGTCCTTCGATAGCCTTTTACGTTCCGGGTTCACGGTAATTCGTTAGTCCCGCGACCCCGGCAGGCTTTGGCCCTCTAATCCCTTTTACCCCCGTCAGTGAACTCAAAAATAGTTGAGGTAGTTTTTAAAATTTTCTAAAAATACAGTAACTTTATTTCTTACGAGTACAAGCAATAAAGATCAACTCTTCAATCTTACCCAATAAAGATACAAAGACAATTAAATTAAGTAATTACCTTTAGATAACACAAAAGACTTCAGTCATTAAAACAATACAAAATAAGGAATGAAATAAAACAAAATAACTTTAAAAGTTTTTACTTCTTTAGTATAATAAAGTTTTAAGAGTAGCGGACCCCTCTACTTGTCGGTCGTTAAAACAATTTAATTGCCACGTAAAAATCTCACCAACCGGCTGTACCGATAAGTATGCGGTTTTCGTATTTGCATAGTTATCTTTTAGATGGTATCTTGTGACCAAATTTTTAAGTAACGTCACGTAGGATTTCTTTATTTGGATGAGTTTTATGACCAGTTTATTTTTGGCAAAGAATTGTTTGAAAATCTGGTGGGAAAATCGTTATTGTATTTTAATTGCATGCATTATTAATCGTACATAAAAAATATTTTTGGACAGTACGAACGGTTAATAAAACACGTGTTTTAAGATTTTATGATATTCCAACCCAAAGAAAAAGAAAATTTTAAGGGGAAACAAAATCCTCAGAGGCGAAGTCGCGGTCTGAGTGCTAGTTTAATGACCGCAGCCTTTCCATTTGTCCATACCAGCTTGACTGAATCTAGTGTAGTCTAAGTGGAAAATTATAAAATAACCCTTTTCAACACAATAGTAACGACTATGAAGGGAAATCATCGTAGATCATGGATTCAAATCCAGCCAGACTCTACACGTTGTTCCATTTTATTACTGCTCTCAAACCTTTTTTGGATGCTTTGATGATTTCAAATGAGTCTTCCCATCCCCCGGAGTGAAAGGAACTATCTGAATAAAAATCCTCCTCTTAGTACCCCTGCAATTTTTTGACGGCGCGTTTAGCGCTGTGGCTGAGTAGTTGGACTGCTGCGCAGCGTGTCGCGGGTTCGATTCCCACACGGAAAAAATATTTGTATGACCTTCAAGTAGTTGTTCCGGGTGAGTTTCTATGTTTGTAAACGCACCCACGATACAGGAGAAACCCCTAGTGTAGGGCAACGCTTTTAACAAAAAAAAAAAATTGATTACCAGGCCTGGTCCTTGATCGGGCGGCGAGCTACCCACTTCTCGCCTCCCAAAAATCAGCGCCTTAGGTGGCCGGAAATCGGCACGCGATGGATGTTGCACGTCTTGGGCGATTCTCTGAGCGGCAGCCGGGCCGCGAGGATGGCTAGAAGGGAATCTTGACAGACTCTCTATTCATCACTGACTCTCAATTCTGGAAAGGAAAATATCGTTGGGTCATAGTGACAGCATAGCACAAGCCCCTCCTGCCCTGCCCAGAGTGGGAGGACTCATTCCATGATTTTACCAAGCTAAAAAAAAGCATAAGCAGTTTTTTTTATAGAAAAATAATTGAGCTCTTTTATTGGTTTTTATTCTAAATCAATATTTTTAAATAAAGAATCTTAAAAGAAAAAGAAATCCTACGGTAGGTATGATATCTTTTTCTATTATTTTCGCAATAGTGAGTGCATTAAAGTAGCTGATTATATTTAAAAAGCGCAATTTATATCTAGATACATACGCCAGACAGACAGATAATAAATTATTATACTCGTATCAATAGCAGCCGAGATTGGGACGTTATTAACGCCCACGCATTGCACAAATGAATAGCAGTGTTTTCACATTCTATCAAGGTAACTTCTATATGACATTGCTGGTTTGAATCACTTAAGAAATAATGTACTAGAAAGATTTGCGATATTTCGATGTGCGTTTAAAATATGAATAGAATAAAAATTATGGCACTGAAATAATTACTTTTGAGTCTAAATTCTGCAAGACTTTAGATCTAGTAGGTAAGTAAGTTTAATTTAATTTAATTTATTAGTAGTTCAAGTTTAAATAAATTTTATCTACCTTTACATTTCTAATGGGTGTGGGCGTGGACTGGTGATAATTCATCATTAACTAGTAATTAACTGTTTCGTTTGACCTTCTTAAGCACACCCTAAAGCGTGTAAGTTTGTTTGTATAAATGTATATAAATATGTTCCGGTTTTACGTGAAAACGACTGAACAGATTTGATAAATTTTAGTACAGAGACAAATGAAATACTTTATCGCATTAAACAGAAAAATTTGGTTGCGGGAAGGGTTTGGACTAGTTTCTGATTCAGTTTAAGAGCTCAAGCTGTCGCAGTCCTCAAGCTATCCCTGTTGAGCATGACTGCGATAGCATTGTATAGTAAAACCATTTAATGTACTGTATTAGAAGAACGTAGGTTCAAACCCTGCTCGTAATCGCATTGTTAACATACCAATTACAAATGATTTTATTTACCAAATCTTCCGTATTATATTAATACGCTATAATAGAATAGAATATCGCTTTTTGAACACCAAAATTTTAAAACTACTGCTTTACAATATTGCTTAATCTGTGGTTGCAATTGCGGTCTTATCGCTAAAAGCGATATCTTCCAGACAACCTTTCGATGGACTGTATGAACTAAGATATACCTACTATAATCATAGATATTAAATGTTAAACTAATAGTCCTTAACATTTGGGCACTCGCATGTACCTGCCGTCAGCCGCGGCTTAATTCCTTCGTCACGCACGCTGCGCACGCGCTCATGCGTAAGGATTTCTGCACAATCCTTGCTTTGAGTAAAGCTCTTTGTATACTGTGTTAACGTAGCACTTTGACAAACAATTATGGAATCAACATCAATAGAATAGCCCTTATTACTTACATGCCATAAATATAATGGCTTAATTCTACAAGACCAGAGATCGGAATGGGTAGAATTTCTTAAGTTAGTCAAATCTTCAAGAAATAAATTGACCTCTCTATAAAACACAAATTCATAATTATGAAGCTTCAAAAATAAAATTGAGAAATCCAAGGCGAAATAAGGCCATGAAAAAGCACTAGTGAATATCGCAAATTAAAATTATAAGAAGATGATTTATTCTACACTTAATTCGCAAAGATAGATTCATATGGAGAAGAATTGAGAAAAGAATAAAAAGAAAAAGTACAGACGGAATTTCGGTACGTACAAAGCGTTTTGTCAATACTTTTATTGTGGGCATGGCTAAAGAGTGAAATTCTCTTCTGGGGGATGTATTTCCTGATATCTAAAACCTTTCTCTCGGTCTTCAAATCAAGAGTGAACAGGTTACTCCTAGGCAAACGTGCTTCACCATCGACCACATCTTCGGTTACCATCAGGCGACATAGTGGTCAAACGCAACCATATCTTTAAAAAAAATTAACAAATCGGTACATAAAGCTAAAATGCACAGATACAATACATTGCTATAATGAATACGGCGTTGATTTTATGTTGACAGAAACTAACCACAACCATTAATCCACCTGGAAAGGCTTGCAGCAGTTTATGGGATACTCCAAATACAGCAGTTAAAGATCCATGACCTATGCTAATAATGGCAGCTTGCCAGAAAGTTTTTTTTTAACTTTGAAATTGTAAACGACATAAATTATTCATAAGTTGATTGGTACTTTTTTTGTGGTAATTCGGAAGTCACGTTAAATTTCAATGAGACAATGACATCTTGCATACGATGCAAAATGAAATCAAATAATTTATTTCAACTAGGCCAATTACAGGCACTTTTGAATTGTCAAGAGACTAAAATTAAAACTATAATCTATATGTATACATATGTTATGTTGGTTTGTGTACGTTTCAAAAACTCAAAAAGTTCTGCACCGATTGAGCTGAAATTTTAGTATGATATATAATTTGCATCAAGGATTGTTTTTATCTAAGTTTTGCATCAGTCACATATCCGAAAAAAAAAAGTTTTTTTGTGCCACAGCGAAGCGTGGCAGGGTACAGCTAGTTTAAAATAATTATTGTGCTACAGTCCCAGTCACAGACATAAAAACTGAAAGTACCGTAGATGCCATTCCAACGTGTAGATCTCTATGGAGAAGAACGGGTAAGAAACTCCATAGACACTCTTTTTCAATCGCCAAAACTATTACAGAACCTATGTTACATCATTCATCTTGAGATGGTATATTATGTGAGAATGACGTAGCAAGCAAAAAAGTGTCCTAATGATAATAAAAAAAATATTTACAAGACACGCTCTAAATCGTAATCTACTGATGGCTGTCTGTACAAGTGTAATTTTTCTAACATGGCATTTGTTTTTTTTTTGGATGTGTTCCACAATGCATCTTAGAGTGTGAGTAGTTCAGATGTGGGAACGAGATGGCGCTAGACGACTTATATAGCTCTGTCGCTTTCCCACAGCCGAACTACTCACGCTTTAAGACGACATAGTAGGACCTGTACGGAAGGCGACACCAGGGCCGCCTGTCTCGCAACTACCATCCTGTTGTAGTTTGGCGCCAAACACTTTTTACCGTGTTCCGTGCAATTCTTTCTGGGTGCGCTTGCTCTATTTTAGGTCAAACTTGTTTAAAATTAAAAAAAAAACCAATGAGGAAATAATTGTTTGGATTCACATTTTTCATATCGTTGTAGCCTCTCTAAAGCATGTCAAATCTCTTTATTAAAGCCTTACAAAAAATGGCAACTTAAAATGAGAATTTCAACATCGAAATCCAATGTAAATTCGCTCTAACACCATTCGGACAGAACAATGCAGTCTGCAATCAACAATAAAAAAAGAAAAAACGCATATCTTTCAAAAATACACGAAGACTCCATACAATTTGTTCCTCGATCCGTGACCGGGCGGACCCTAAATTATATATGTACAGACCAAAACGGCTGTAACTGTCAAAAGAATTATGTTTGCATCGAGGTTTTTGCTGATCTTTTTTGTAGATTTCTAAGGTTATCTGAAGGAAAACTCTGGATATTTATAATGATCCTTTTAAGCCTTGGGCCGTATAAAAACTTGGACATGAGTCATGGTCGTCGTGCTTTTATCCTAAAATTAAAAGGTTACTATTTAGTTAATTATTTAAGCACATTAACGCATGCGTTGCGCATACGCCACGTTAGAGTAAAACGTTCAAACGAGGGCATAGAACATTCAGCTCCGGAGTGTGGAGTTTCGGTAGCCTAATCGGTAAGGACTCTGGAGTACTTATCCAGAAGATGCGGGTTCTAATCCCCTTCGCAGCTGAACTGTTCTTTCCTCAAAAATATGTTTAAGTTACAATTTATTGTCAAAAATCCCACTGCATAATGAAGTAAATTCAAATCATTATTATCTTATACCAATACCATTGTTGACTCCATTAAAACACCATTTATAAACATTACAGTGCTAAACCACGTCCAAAGACCCATAAAACATCCTTGATAATTCCCTCAAAGGCCGTCATTTGAATGAAAAAATAAACAGGCTCACCATATCGGCTCCGTTCCCGGATCCCCCCCGACCGCACACGGCAGACCTTGAGTGGCAGACAGACCAACAGACAATAGGCGATAAGGGAAGCCTGCGGTTGACCAACGTGAAAACCGATGACTTTTGCATACAGAACAACAAGAACGCTATGTGATTTGGAGGAGGCATCATTTTTTTCATCGTTGTGTCTGTACTTCCTAACTTTAATCATAAAGCATAGTCTGGAAAAGTAATGACTAAATTACATACTTAAAATTACTTTTCTTTCGGTTGCCGTAGGAAAAACCAAACATGGTACGCTGAAATTCATGATAGATAGATAGAATACTCTTTATTGTACACCAAAATTGGTACAAAAAACGGTTTTACAATATTTCCAATTCTATGGTTACAATGGCGGTCTTATCGCTAACAGCGATATTTTCCAGACAACCTTTTGTGGCATGATGAAGGAAAATTAGCAAAAGAAAATCTGACCTAAAACTGTTGTTGATTTGCACTGAGAAATAGACTGGCAGTAATCAGCATTCAGAAATAACTCATCATCATCATCATTTCAGCCCGGGATCACCCACTGCTGGCTATAGGCCTCCCCCTTTTTCTGCCATATTACGGTTTAGGCGGGCGTACCCCATTCATCTGTTTCCCGATACTTAGACGATATCGGCTTTTTTGTTGACGTGATAAAATCATCAAATAAGTCCCCACCAAACTGTCAGACTTGTACTGACTAAAATCCAAGGTGTCTTACAATAAATAGCCCTTTACCTTTGGGGGCCACGGTTACTCGTTAGTCCCACAACCCCGGCTGGGACCAAACGGGTTTAGCGCTCATAAGTAACTGCAAACCACCAACTGGAAGAAAAATCGACTACCTGATTAAACTTTACTATTTCCAGTTTGTAACATAATCTGGATAAAATGTTAGGTGATAGTTACTTAATTTCGTATATTTTTTTTTAACGTGGCCCCACACTAGGAATTTCTCCTGTGGCGTGGGTGCGTTTACAAACATATAAACTCACATACACAAACGCCCAGACCCCAAACAACTACTTGTAGATCATACAAATATTGTCCCGCGACACGCAGCGCAGCAGTCCAATCGCTCAGCCGCTAACCGTGTCGTCATTATTAATAGATTGAATTTAAAACACACTTTTGATGAGATTGGCCATACTTACCCGGCTACACTGAAAATACAAACTATATAAAACTCACATTTTTGGTCATCTCATATTCCACGTCTACCAAAACGCTAAAAAAGTAACATCCAATTTTCCGACATCCATTACTATTGGTTTCTTATTCGCATACATCTTTATGATGTGCTGTCAATTATTACTAATCTTCAATGCGCTGGCGTCGTGCCAAACTGCGAAAAACAGCATTCACGAACATTATTAGCTATTTGTATGCAAAAGTCGTTAATGTTGTCCGTCTGTACGTGATCGAGACAGAAAGAGTCCTGCTTGCTAAGCTGTGCGAGAAATGAACGAGGTCGGAGATGAAATTGGAATGTCATTTTGATTTGCATGTGTTTTTAAAGTCATTAAAGTGCCTTGTTCTGTAAGTGCGTATGTTATGCATGGGGAATTAGGCGTTATGTTGGTGTGTATAAATATGAGTGTGAAAAGGGGAGGGCAACGGAAAGAATGAGGAGATTGTTTTAAAAATGTAGATAATATTTATTTATTTACTAGCTTCCGCCCGCGACTCCGTCCGCGCGGATGTCGGTCTTCGCGTGGATGGTTTATTTCCCCATTTTGAGTAACTCTGACAATGACATCTTATAAATATTACGGCGCTGAATCCACTGCGGGTAATGCAACGTGTGTTCGCGGTTCTACAGAACAACGTCTATGAATAAAACTGAAAAATACGATTTTTTTTCTACGTATTTTTCCAGGATAAAAAGTATCCTATGTTATGCCCAGGATAATAAGGAATAATTATACCAAGTTTCATCGAAATCGAACCGTTAGTTTTCACGTGATGCCTGCACAAACAGACAGACAGACAGACAGACAAAAATTTTTTTAATTATACATTTGGGTTTGGTACCTATCGATCCAGCAACACCCCCCGCTATTTATTTTTTCAATATTTTCAATGTACAGAATTGACCCTTCTACAGATTTATTAAAGTATAGATTGGTTTAACAATTCGCATAGTACACAAATTATTGTTAGATGACGTTAAATGATAAAAATTTTCTTTTCCTTGACCATATTTCAAAGTACCTATATCTGGATGACACGTAGATACTTTTTGATTTTGTTAAACCCAGAATGTGACGTCAGAAGGATTATAATGTAACAACTTTGTTACATTACAGGCTTCTGTATCTGATAGTTTTCTGGGCCTCTTTCATTTTATGGGTGCTTAAATAAACAGATACTTTACTACATTATCAGTGATTGCTTTGTTGGTCTCGCTGTCGCAAGCACGGCTACTGAGCGTGAGATCCAAAGTTCGATTAAGAGCAAAAAGTGCTATTGGGTTTTTCTGTTAAAGTTTTACAGTAGCAGGTTAAAGTTTGGAAGTTGGCGATATAATACGAGTACCGCCTTGCCTCGATTTGCTGTCCCATTGTATTATTAAAGTTAAGGAATAGAGAGTACAATTATGACTGCGACTGCGCACACACTCACCTGACATTGGCCACTGAGTCCAAAATCGTTCAAGAAGACAACACTATCAGGACATACGAAACGATGTCTTTTAATTGAATTTAGTAAAAGCATAAAACTTTGACCCAACTTTATAAACAACACTAATTCCTGCAGCCATAATTCAGAACGTCACCCTCCTTCGATGCTGAAATTCAAAGCGTTATATATTTTTACGAGGGGAACACTCGCGGCCACCATTATCGCCGCGTCGGCTTTGATGGCACATAAACCGGACGCAGCTGTAGCACTAGTGATGGCTCAGTGCTCGAGAGGGAAAAATTGAGAAAATATCGTATGTGTGTGTTTGTCAAAAGTGATGGTTTAGCAGAATAGTGGAGGCTTTGTACTGTATCTAGCTGTAATATAGAATTAAAATCGGATAAAATATGTCTCTCTTATCAAAGGATAAAAATAAAAATAAATTACACACAGAAAAGGGTAAATATTGTCACCAAATACACATTATAAAGTAATGAATTAATTTCAACTTAGCAGCTGTAATTGTTTGTTACAAAAAAGAAAGTTTCTACCTTTAACAATTTTATTTATTTCTTTAACAATATGGTCGGTTTGACCACTATCTCGCCTGGTGGTGAGCAAAATGTGGTTAACGGTGAAGCGCTTGCCTAGAGGTAACCATTCACCTACCCATAATAAAGTATAAGTAAAGTCTCTGATAAATACCCAACCTTTTTTTTTATCGTGGTGAAATCATCACATGTGTCCTCCCACCCAGGGCAGAGCGGGAGGGACTGTCAGACTCGTACTGACTAAAATCCGCGGTGTCCTTCAATAGCCCTTTACGTAGCGGGGTCAAGCCCTTTACGTAGCAAAAATGTTGCTGTCCGACCATGGATCATGCCCGGGTCGACGGCGCGTTGTGTTCCACGCGCACCTCAAGGAGTGTCAGCATAGTGACGGGGCCTATAGAGGGCCAAAGCCTGCCGGGGTCGCGGGACTTACGAATTACCGTGACCCCGGTACGTAAAGGGCTAGTGAAGGACACCGTGGATTTTAGTCAGTACAAGTCTGTCAGTCCCTCCCGCCCTGCCCTGGGTGGGAGGACTCATTTGATAATTTTACCACGATAAAAAAAAAGTAGCAAAAATGTCGTATTAATAGGGCCCATTTTAAGTCTTCATGCCATGTGACAGTTAAATGTATAGAGGTTTAAGGTTTAGAGCTAACTATTATGTTATATAGATGCTTTTCTTACGATGGGTCAGTCGGCTGACTGCTACGTAACTGCTTTACGGCATAATTGTGTCGTAGCGATCTAATCTATATAAAGAGTACATTTTGCATGAAAAGTACAAGAAGCATATCACCTGGACTGATGTTTGTGCCCCTGTATAAATGTAATAAATTAATGAAAAACCCTGATACGTAGACAACTACGTATCAGGGTTTTTAAGTCCGGAAAACAATACAAGACAATATGGGTTGACCACCAGCATGTAGCATGTAAGACTATTGTATGTTAGATGTGATCTATTTAATAGCATTCCTGGCATTTTTCAGTGAACAAATTGTTGGAATTTTTTATTTTACTATCGGTGCGAGGCACATGATACATACACGTACTGGTTTGTTTCAATAAATGTAATCTGACTTCTACATAACTATTATGTGACACATTTGTCATGTTATTTGGGCATAAGACCTTTTAAACGTATACTTGACTTTTATCAATCTTTGTAAGTTAGATAGTCAGTAGAACTATACCACTCTGTAATTCTCATCTCCCATGCCACGTCCCTATACTCGTCGTATGTTTCTAAAGAAGGCATAACTCTTATATTTTCTGCTGTTTTACAACCTCACAGTATTAAATAATCTTCGTCAAATATTCACATCGTAGCTTCGAAAAAGTTATGGTTTTCTAATTCACTTATAAGTTTATTTTATGGTGTACTCATGGGATTTTGTGGCTGAGGAAATTATGTAAATGTGATTTCGTGGGTTCATACCTGTTTTGGATTTGTGTGGCAGGTACGAAAAGAATCGAAAATTGTTGTGTAAACTATAGGTAGGTACTTCCATCACTTTTTTTGGAGTGGTATAACGATCTAAGCCTGTCGCCCTGGAGAGCAAAAGGGACTATCAGCTTCTTAATAACTAAAAATCCGCCCTGCCTGTTCCTTCAGTTGCCCTTTGCGTTCTATGACCACGGTACTTTAGATAGTCTCGCCACCCAGGTACTTCCATGTCGTTCTACAATTATTCTCTCTTGATTTACGTCAGAAATACTGAAAAATCTTGATTTTCAAACAAATCAATCAGTCATAGAGCTAAATAAATATTCGGCCGATATTGGCGCCGATTCGTATTTCAACTTTTGTCGATACTTAATGAAGAAAAAATGCCCATAAAATAAAAAAAGAATCATCAAAATCGGTTCACCCAATCGTAAGTTATGAGGTAACATAAAAAAAAATACAGTCGAATTGAAAAACTCCTCCTTTTTTTTGAAGTCGGTTAAAAAATCTCTCTTAAGAGCATCAAGGTCGTCCTGCCGCGATGCCTATATGACTGCTCGACGCTTTCAGGTACTGATGTTATGGATCTTGTGTACTCACAATGCATGCGAATGTCGAGATATTGTGAAGTCATGATAAGTGTGGTCTCCTCAAATCCTTTTACTCTTTGCTCTGTGCAGTTTGCTCCGCCCAATTCTGCATCTAAGTCGTTACACCAGCGTTTTTCGAGTTCCCACGGTAACCATGCCCGTCTTCCGGTACCCATGAAAGATTATAATGTCCACCAACACCGTCTAAAATCAAGTCTCTTGTAGAAAAGTTCAAGCCCTGCTCATCAAATAGGCACACTAAACTTACACATACAATAATTCATATTGGTTTATAAATAAATCGTTATTAAGAGACAAGTAAAAGCTCCTCAAAATATAATTTATGCACAATAAAACGCTAGCAATCATACTAACAGGAAGCAGAAGCAAACTTGCGCATGCGTCGAATGCGACTCGTTTATAAATATCACACTCTCACCTTCGCTTCTTGGCCAAAATTATCACGCTGTTGGTAAGCGGTGTACGTCATGAGACGTAGCGGTAGCGGGTAGGAAACAGCGAGATACATCTGCCAAATATAAAGAAAACATCAGCAGTGCTGCATTTTTTTTTTAATATGAGAGCATTATTTGTTTCAGGTTCAAATCAAAGCATTTGAAAGTTAGGGGCCTGGATTTTTACTTTAAAGACGTCTGTCAGTTTTCTGTACTTATAAAAACTCTACTATTGATAAAAGTTTTGGATTTTACGTTAATAACAAAAATAAAAATGCATCTATTTATAAATATCGTCATTTTATTATTCAGTTTTTAACAAAAAGAAAGTGAGCAGTGATTGCACAGTGTTACAGTGGTCGTGGTTTCGAACCAAGACAGGCGCATTACTTTTTGTAATTTATTTCACCAACACTGTTTTCAATAAGGTGATAGAAAACATCGTGAGGAAACCGGCATGTCTTAGAATCAAAAATTAATTTTATATCTCTATCGCAGATTAGATTATTCTTGTCTATGTACCTACGTCAATTAAAAAAAGTTACTCGCTTCAGCTTATGCTTCATTCCAAGGCCAGAGTGCAACACACTGAAGCGTTTGGCCATGACTCTGCTAAGGCCGGTTGTTTTAACGCATTTGCAAATGAAATGCATTGGTTTTTATTATTTTGTTTTCAAGAATTTTGCAGTAAGTTATGAATAGTGAATGTTTAAAATCATAATGAAAAATTTCTTTTAAGTCGGTGTTTTATTGTTATAAATATATTACCCGTTACGTGTTTTAGGGATGTCATCAAATTGTACTCTTAATCTGAACAGCCCATTTTCTTTTAAAACGAAAATGATGTAGAAGTAATGGCATGTAAGCTACACATACAACAACTTATTAAATTCTGATGCCTTGACCATGGCTGCTTTAACGTCTGTTGTATTGCTATTTTCATTCAGAGAAGAATTGTGCATAGACATAATTGATGGTCTACTAGAATCCGTCGCTTCAGCTTATGCCTCAGTCCAAGGCCAAAAGTGCAACATACTGGGCCGCTTGGCCCTGAGTGGGCTAAGGCCAGTCGCCTTGTACTCACAAATTAAGAGACATACTTAGCAAGTACTGATGCTTTTGTCCTTTTATTTTCAGGTACTTTTGACTAATGAGAGAAGCAGGAGTTCGTTCATAAATATTCTTTGGCTCCAAGGTAAGTTTAAATCTTATGAAGATACATTATTGGCTTTATACAACATTATTTTTAGTATATGCGAAACCTGAATATAGTTTGTTCAGAATCAGTAACTGATTCGATTCCAATAATTTTTACACCAATATACGAGTATATATTTTTTATTCAAAAATATTTTAATTAAATTGTATTACCAGTTAATTACAATACAATCACCGTACGGTTAGGTACCTATTGCCAAGCTATTATCACGAGTGTATAACACAGGAGACGCGGTTTACGCGGGTGTACCGCGAAATGAGCATGTTTTTGAACAGACAACCAGGTCATATACAAACTTATAACCTTGTGATTTTTTTATGATACGGTTTTAAAATTTTGTACATAGATTCTTGACACAAACATACTAGACAGGTGTATCGGGTTTCGCATAAACAAAAAATAAATTTGTATTTTATCAACTTTAAGAATTTGTATAGCCATTGGGTAATGTGCTATTCCCTTTGGAATAGAAAGGTAGATAAGTCTTCATGGTGCACACCAAATATGTATAATACTACATGTATGTACGTATGTATGTAATCGCGCTGTGGCAGAGTGATTGAATGCTGCACAGTGTGTCGCGGATACGATTCCCGCACGGAACAAATATTTGTTTGAACTACAAGCTATAGTTTGGGGTCTAGCTGTTTTTGTATGCGAGTTTAGATCTTTGTAAACGCACAGACAGATGAAATAACTAGTGTAACAATTGTTTTTAATGAAATTTGTGAATAATGTAACACAATCAATTATGTCAATTTATTTCCAATTTCCTTTTTCGGCTAATCTTATCTTATATTAAAGCGATCATCGAATATCAAGATGCTAGTTGTAAAATCATGAAAGGACTGAAATTAATGCCATTATTTTATGAATAAACATTAAAGCTTTCATATTCCACACAAACAAGGCTAAAAAGACATGAAAATTCGCTGCCTCACGTGAAAATCCTTACTGACTCAGTGTTTACTTTCGAGACATATTCCGAGGGCATCGTCAGCTCTCAAGGATGCTCGCTATCAACAAATTAACATACATTATTTTGAAGTTAAAAGCAAAGCCCTTGACTGGTAAATGTGGCTTGAACTTGTTATATTTATGTAAACGGAGAAATATTTATTTCTTGAGAAATTATTATCAACTGAAGTTCACATTTTCCATATCTTTTCAAAACTTTTACGCATGGAAAAAGCATGAAAACTTTATTGATTAACTAGCAACCTTCCCTGGCTCGCACATGATGCAATTTGAAAATAAAATATAGCCTATATGTCACGCAATAATGTAGATTTCTTGTGCTGAAGTAATTTTCAAAATCAGGTTGATAGTTTGAGAGATTACTTCCCACAAACAAACTTAAAAATTTACCACTTTAAATGATTAATCTAAACATACGAGTACATACATTTTTATATCGTTTGCTACTCAAATTGACATGTGCTTTTTTAAATAAATATTAGTGTTTTACAAGTCCTATTTTTTATCGTAAAATCATCAAAATCAAAATCAAATTAAAAAGTTTTTATTTCACATAGGCCCATGAGGGCACTTATAAAATGTCGACAGCAGGTGCTGTCATCAAATGAGTCCTCTCACCCAGGACGGAGCGCGAGGGACTGTCAGACTCGTAGGTACTGACTAAAATCGACGGTGTCCTTCAATAGCCCTTTACGTTCCGGGGTCACGGTAATTTGTACAGTCCCGCGACCCCGGCAGGCTTTGGCCCTCTAGAGGGGGGCCCCGTCATTTTGCTGACACTCTTTGAGGCGCGCATGGAATACAACATGCTGTCGACTCGGGCATGGTCCATGGCCGGACAGCGAGTTGCCCATTACTCCCTACCCGCATGCCCGCGCCTACGGTGGCCGGAGATCGTCTGCCGACGTCCGTCGCCGTGGGGTTAATTTCCATTAGGAATTTTATGAAAATCGCTGTTTAAAAGCGCCCAATGAAGGATCTGAAAGATCTTTTTTTTATAATATCATCCTAATTGTCCCTGCTTATCTCAACATCTTCAGTTACTTACAGCGGGATCTTTAAAACTGAAGGTCAGATCTAAAAATACTTGAAAATGCTCCGGAAACAGGAAATAATGAAGGCTAAACATATGTACCAATGGGTCTAATAACTTGGTCGTCGAATGGCGTCAAAGTAATCGTTTCTAAATAGCCGACGGACATGTTTTGAATGGCATAATTAATGACTGTAATGTTTTAAACGTGTTAAGGAATAGTGTATTCATGATGGTAGTATTTTCCCGTGGTTTCGGTCGTGTTATGGTCGTTAATTTACCTGAAGGATTATTTTAAATATAGCCTGTGATATTCGGGATAATGTAGATTCTAATTAGTGAAAGAATTTCGGAATTAAATCAGTAGTTCTGGTAAATAAAACTGAAAAATGTACCTCTAATTTTATTAATTCTGTTTTATTGATTTTCAATGAGATCGTTGATAAAAAACCTACACTTAAGTAGTTAGAGAAGTTAAGTGATAGTAAAGATTTTTTTTGTCATTTTTTTTAAACGCCACTAATAACTCAACCACTGCGGCAACCTCACCGTCACGTAGATTACGGATATCTGTCATCGGCCAAGAGTTGGAATAAGACAATATGCCTCAAGTTGGGCAGTACATCAGGCTAGATACTCTGATGGTTGATGAAGTAAGGTTTTGACCCAATGGTGACCGAAATTTTGGCAAAAAAACCAGGCCATGCGTGGTGAACAAATGGATGAGGGACGCACGAAACCGAGAAGTATGGCAGTAATAGGAGCAGACAGCAGCGGGTGATCACTGGCTGAAATGTCATCATTTCAGCCTGTGGTCACCCACTGCTAATGCGCATCATCATTGATGCGCATTACCGTTACATGAATTGGTATTTTTAGGAATAAATTTATATTATCTGACACAAGATTGTTAACAATACCAACATTTAAACGTTTTCAATGACAAAGGAAAAACAATGACTCATTGTGCAAGGATTTTCACACGTCGCGATACATTTTCATCCAATTAAACTTTAGACAACATAATGGGTATTATCTCCATGTTTTACTTCTCTTAACTAACACTGGAATGCTTCTCATCCTGAGCCAATTGCGACTCAGCTGTCACCGTTTATGCTTACTGTGTAGTTAAATCTTATATGTTATGTCTTACAAACATATGGTTTTAAACAAAATAATGCCAACTTTCACTCACTTTAGGCGACACTTACATGGATGCCTAATTTAAAGCGTGACGTTGACATAACCAACCCGTAAATCGCATAAAAGTACTTTGAAGGAAGAGATCTAATCTTGAGAAAATCGATGTGTTCCAGAACTAAAAATTTGACATCGACCAACTTTTTCCCCAAGGTAGATTGCGTCAAGGAGAGGACAGCGTCCACGACCCAGCCGCCACGGGAGATGCCCACGACAACGGACGTCGCGAAGCGATTCTCAGCCACCGTAGGCGCAGGCATGCGTACGGTGAGTAATGGGTGACTCGCCGTCCGATCATGGACCATACCCGAATTGTCGGCGCGTTGTGTTCCACGCGCGCATCAAAGAGCTGTCAGCAATCTGACGGGGCCCCCTTAGTGGGCCGAAGCCTGCCGGGATCGCGGGACTGTCTCATTAGGGAACCGTGGCCCTGGAACTTAAAGGGCTACTGACTCAATTGATGATTTTACCACGATAAAAAAGGGAGATTGCAGCCCACTCTGTTTATTTTCCTAGTGTTCGTGAAAACGGACGCAAAAACCGAAGAGACCGAGACCGAAGCAAGAAATAAATTAACAAGGTACTTGTAACCATCTCGTTTCGTTTTTATTACGTTATTTTATTTAGAAACAAATACTTGTGTCTGTATTAATTGTCTTCAAATCAGTGGGTGCCCTGAATTACCTACGAGTTTAAGATTCATTTGATAATATTAATTTATGTATATAAGTCTCTTAGGATTCAAAGATATTAACAATTTATTATACGAACCCCAACGAATGGCGGCCATTTTAGTTTTTTAACCGGCCGCACCGGTTAAAAAACTAAAATGGCCGCCATTCCCGTGTTGTTGGATTACGATTTTTTATATATAGATTTGTCGATAAAAATGAGTATAAAGTAACGATAACCGAAAAGCATGTGCAATGATGTATTGTACTTCCTAGCATGACCGTGAACATATTCATTATAACTTTTGATGGTAATAAATTCCTTTTAATTTTTACTATTTCATACCACTAATTAGAAATTTTGTACCTATCAATTACCGTAGATATGCAGGTCGTGCTAGGAAGAATGCTTCCCAGCACGACCACGCTAAAATTCCTGTAATTGAAGTTGAAGCCACGGCAGCACGCCTTTTTTTTATCGTGGTAAAATCATCAAATGAGTCCTCCCACCCAGGGCAGGGCGGGAGGGACTGTCAGATTTGACTGACTAAAATTCACGGTATCCTTCAATAGCCCTTTACGTACCGGGGTCATGGTAATTTATGAGTCCCGCAACCCCGACGGGAGCATGCCTAATAATTTGTACTCATTTTGTACTCCTATTTCAATACCGGTAAATTGTCGTAAATTGTGAGAAAAAAAAACTGCCCATAAGCCTGTATTTGATTTTTATACTTGACACTAGATGGCGTTAAAGTATATTAAATTGTTATACTAGCCTCCACCCACGACTCCGTCCGCGCGGATGTCGGTCTTCGCGTGGATGGTTTATTTCTCCATTTTGAGTAACTTTGGCAATGACTTATAAATATCTATTGGACCCAAATACGGCTGTGCCTATAATAATTAAGGAGATTCGCGGTTCTATAGAACAACGTCTATGAATAAAACTGAAAAATAAGATTTTTTTTTTCTACGTATTTTTCCAAGATAAAAAGTATCCTATTGTATTCCCAGGATATAATAAGGTATAATTATACCAAGTTTCATCGAAATCGAACCGTTAGCTTTCACGTGATGCCTGCATATACAGACAGATAGACAGACAGACAGACAGACAGCCAGACAGACAAAAAATTTTTTAATCACTTATTTGGGTTTGGTATCGATCCAGCAACACCCCCCGTTATTTATTTTTTCAATATTTTCAATGTACAGAATTGACCCTTCTACAGATTTATTATATGTATAGATATTCAAAATAACATTATTCTATCTCTAGCAATATTTCGACGAAAATGTGCCAAGTTGCGCCTTGTGATATTGAATCAAACTGTATTGTTACAACAAACTCCAACTTTGAATAACGTTTTTCTTCCACAATCATAGTCAAAGCAGTTCAAAAGAGTGCTGTCACCGCCAATGATACTGCGCTAATTTCCTCCGCATCCACAGTAATTACCACATAAAGTTCTATTGTTCTTTCAGCGGGATAAAAAGTACATTTTTACTTAAACGAGATTAAAATTTTCATTTGCGATAAAACTTTGGAGTAAACGTAATATCTTTCGGAATTATCAGGTGCGTGGAAAAAATTATAGGAGTATGTAAAGATAGTAGCAATAGACATCCTTTTATTTCTAAATTTATTAAAACGCCCGATTTTTTAAAAGTATACTAACTGTAGCTAGAGGCTTCGCCCGCGTGTTCGTCGATAATTATTCGGGATAAGCGTTTACGTGCTGTTTCAGACTATATCTCTAAGCCTTTCATTCAGATTCGTTCCAACGTAACTGAGTAACAGACATCCATCCAAACTTTCTCATTTATTATATTATTAGATCGATGAAATGTTCTTGTTGGTACCCACGACATGCCCGAGTCGACGGAGCGTTGTGTGTCAGCACAATGACGGGGCCCCCTTAGAAGACCAAAGCCTGCCGAGGTCGCGGGACTAACGATTTATTGTGACCCCGGAACATAAAGGGGTATTGAAGGACACCGTGAATTTTAGTAAGTACAAGTCTGAATGTCCCTCTTGCCCTGCCCTGGGTGGGAGGACTCATTTAGTGATTTTACCACGATAAAGAAAAGGTACGAAATAATAACAGAAAACGAATTTTTATATTGATGTTCGTAAGCATTTGTAACAAACATAGAAACGTGATTTTTCTTAGAATTCATCTTTTTAGTAAAATTACAAGCATCCACGTAATTCGTACAACGTTAAACACATTTCCCATTTTCCCCAGTATCGAACCAGCAGTTTCATCTGCCCCACCAATGAACACAATCGCAGTAAAAAATCGTCAGATGATCGCCGTCCTCCGAACGGAAATGACGTTTCCTCAATCTAGCAACTAACGTCCC
Source organism: Agrotis puta (assembly GCA_943136025.2). Lineage (NCBI taxonomy): Eukaryota > Metazoa > Arthropoda > Insecta > Lepidoptera > Noctuidae > Agrotis > Agrotis puta. Next base: position 15,840,711 of record OW964183.2, on the reverse strand, counting down.
GACTGAATGGAATCCTTTCTAAAATAAACGTTTGTTTTTTTAATTAACACTTAACTTGAACGTTTCAAGAAATGGAATGGGCTAGTTATTTTCATGAAAAGATTTTTTAGAGGATTTAAAAGAATTTAATGGCTTTTTGGTCTTTAGATAGCGTATTTTTTATTGAGATTGTCTTTGTAAGTGAATGTTTTAACTAGCAAGTGTTAAGTCGGTCTAGTGTGTTTTAGACCAGTAAGTTGTACCAAAGTAATGCGTAATGACTATATCGCCTTGCCTTCAATTTTATGCTGTTGGACAAATGTAGAGATACAATAAAAAGGTTTTTTTATGCTGATTAGCCAATTTATCTGTCACAGTTATTATAAATTTGAAGAAGGCTGAATCTCTTACTCAAAGTCCTTTCTACATAATAAAATTGAGGATGGGTTTGCTCTTGTCTCAAGTTGAGGTGTAAAGTGACACGGACAAAGCCTACGAAGGAGCGAGCTGACCCAGAAGAAGCCTGTTCACTCTAAATTTAGAAATAAAATCATTCAACCAGAATTTTTCCAGCGCTCGGGAACTTAGGTAGTGCGTTCCACTCTACGTATCTTATTACCCAGTTACTGGTTTGTGGCGATCCGATAGGCAGTCGCTACATGAAAAATACTGATATTTGGCTGCATCTGGTTCGACTGGAAACCGACCCCAATATAGTTGGGAAAAGGCTAGGCAGACAGATTTTTTTTTAATAAATTATTTCTCTCAATATAATAAGGCAACCTTTAACCCGAATAAAAAGAAGACTACAGTCATAATAACCGCTTTTTTATTATTTTCTACTACACCTTTCAAAGTTGAATACAAACATATTTCTCTTTAATGATAGCAATAATTCCGCAACTTGCAGAAATACGGCATTACAGAATAAGTCATAATTAATTCCCCACAGTGCCGAGTAACAATATTGTAGCCAAAAATGAAAAAAATACAACCTGGTAATAGCGCTGTGGCGTTTTAGTGTACAGGGTGTTCGGAAAATGGGTGGTTCAAAAGGTCACACGGCGATGTCAGTGGCTGTGCTGAGGTCACTTTGGCTGCGTGTTTTTGACTTAAACGTGCAAAATAGGAGACGGAGCATCGTTTGCGACACAGCTCCACATCCACATCCCGCTGTTGCGCCAATGAGATACTAGCTCCACATAACGAGGTTGATTTGACATCTTCGCACCTGGGTCTGGAGACTGTTCAGGGCCTTCCAAGTGGACCAAGGAAGATTGGATCCTGCAGAAAGGTGCTCATTTGGTGGTATAAAAGGCGAAGTTTTGAAGTTACGAAGAAGAAAAGGTCATAGTATCAACAAGACATCGCGTCTTACGTTCTTACGTCTTACGTTACTCATAGAACAACCACTTTTACCAATCACCCATAAGTCCCTTGTAATATTTGGTAACGCTATTGCCAGCAACCGTACTAATACTGACCCTGTGATTACTCCTAGAAATTTCCTGACGGTAAAAACTTATTAATATTTTTTCTGACCCGTAAAAAAGCGCTTGTGACCCATAGTCCGAGGTACATTTGTTATCATTCTACGAAAGCTAAAATAAGAGTTATTTATAAGCTGAGCAAGTAAGCACACAAAATTAGTTCAATTTAGTGAACATCCTGTACAGTAGAGACTTGGGTAATAAATTAAATATAAAAACGCTAACATAAAACAGTCGCACCTCGCTTTACCGACGGTTATGAGAGAGCCAACTCACACCGACCTCCGAGCTCGCGACAGGGTTAAGCAGGAGAGGTACCTACTTGTACTTACTTAACTAAATTAATTGATTACGATATTACATTTATATCATACGAAATATAAAAGTAATTAAATAACTGTGAAAATACTTTCATAGCACGGTTGACGCAGTTGTTGAGCGAAACACTGTTACGCTGCGTGTCACGAGTTTGATTCCCGGACGGAACAAACATTGTATGATCTGCAAATACTACAAGTAAATTCTGCGGTGTTTACAAACATTTGGTGATATTGGAAGAAATCCTAGCCTTGGAACGTAAAGGGCTATTGAAGGAAACCGTGGATTTGAGTCAGTACGAGTCTGACAGTAACTCGCATCCCACACTGGGTAAAAAAAAGTCTTGTTTTTTTCTTTTTTTTTAAGACGAAAAGTCGCTAGTTTCTTTCAGTGGCTACACCCGCGTTATTTTATTTTATTTAACCTATTAATAACATATTTGGGTTGACTCATAACGCCAGAATTAATCCAGTATATATTTTTATTTAAACGGTCAATGTGAGTTGTAAAGCTCGGGGGTCACAGTAAAGATGGCAGCTCCAACATAATACATTGTTTGTTATAGCGCTAATAAAAGTCTGTTAGCTTGTTTAGTGCTCGACTTTCATAACTACTTTACTTACGAATTTCTGTGAATAATTGTTGTTATTTTAATTTGCATGTTAATTGTAGTTTTTAAGGTATACGAGACTCGTTTTTTTGGGTTAATCATTAAATTAGTCCTCCCAGCCTGAGCGGTGCTGTAGGGACTGTCACAATCTTACCCTTTGCAGCCCCGGGCTACAGTATTCTGCTAGGACAGTTACGCGACCCTGGAAGGCGTTTGACCCTGTATAATAAGGAGATTTTCGTATAAACGTATAAAGAGCTGACAGCTTTTTGGCGCACATGAAACACGACTTTCCGTGTGACTAGGCCTGGTCTTTGTACAGACGGTAAGCTACCCATAACTCGCCGTCCACCTCTGCCTAAACCTGAGAATAGAACTGTTATAATGCTGCACTTAATTGAAAAAGAACGCAACAGTAAGTTGCCTTTAATTTGTAGCATATATCAGTTTGTTTATTCACACTACTTATCAGCCAATTAAACATTTTCCAGTCAGGAAATCGAACGAACAGCCTGAAAGTGAACTGCAAGCCGTGCTCACAAGCATTTGACTGCAATCAGTGAGCCGACAAATTAAAATTAATAAAATAATGATACATATTTTCAAAGAAATTGTTCACTAGTGAACAGTACCTCGCGTGTTGGTTGCAATAAAAAAAATATTAGTGTCGATTTGCAGTCCGCTATGAGCAAGCATAAAGGCATTTTGAAATAGTATTATACAGAAAATTCCGTAGGCTAAAACTTTTTTTCTTTACGTGGTAAAATCATCACATGAGTCCTCCCACCCAGGGCAGAGCCGGAGGGACTGTCAGACTCGTACTGACTAAAATCCACGGTGTCCTTCAATAGCCCTTTACGTACCGGGGTCACAGTAAATCATAAGTCCCGCGACCCCGAGAGGCTTTGGCCGTCTAGAGAGGGGCGCCGTAATTTTGCTAACACTCTTTGAGGCGCGCGTGGAACATAACGCACCGTCGACCCGGGCATGGTTCATGATCGGACAGCGAGTTGCCCATTACTCGCTGCCCGCATGCCCGCTGATAACTCCAGTCTTGGCGTCTTTAAATCAAGAGTGAAAAGGTTTTTTTTTTATCGTGGTAAAATCATCAAATGAGTCCTTTCTCCCAGGGCAGAGCGGGAGGGACTGTCAGACTTGTACTGACTAAAATCCACGGTGATCCTTCAATAGCCCTTTACTTTCCAGGATCACAGTTATCTGATGAGACAGTTCCGCGACCCCGGCGAGAGTGAATAGGTTTCTTCTGGGCAAAAGTGCTTCACCATCGACCACATCATTGCGAGATAGTAGTCATTTTTTACATTTCCCTGTAAAAATATTCTTCTAATGGCACAAAAGTTCCGACGCGTTAAATTGGGACTGTTCTAGCTACTAGTTAAATAGTTTTAATTGGCTCTATTTTAGTCTCAATTAGTGACTTTTTATCTGACCTTCAGAGGGCGAGATCACCAATTAGTTTGTATACATAGCCGAGGTTTTTTAACAGCAGGAGAACATCAGTAGTGTTTAAATTACCTGAATAATGTGTTATATTTTCTAGTAAATGATCTTCTACTACGACAATATTGATGAAACTGAAAGCTCGGAGTATTTTTCAAATCGGTTGATAAGCAACGGAGTTATGCGCGAATAAACATTAAAACATATATATAAACATCCGAATTGATAACCTTCTTCTTTTTGAAGTCGGTTAAAAATCTATTTGACCACGGTCTCCGGAAGGATGGACTCCTACTACCACTTGTTCACGAGATTGTTCAGCTTCAGGTTACAGGTAACCTCCGGTGCCTTACCCGGGGGTCCACCCCGGGTAAGTGTTAGGAGGTGGATCCCACACACCTCCATCATCATCATCTGCCTTTTGACAACTATATTGAGTTCGGCTTCCAGTCGAACCAGATGCAGCTGAATATCAGTATTTTACATGGAGCGACTGCCTATCGGACCTCCACAACCCAGTTACTGGGCAATACGATACTCCACAGTAAGACTGGTTTGGACTTTGGAGCTTCTGACCAATAGTAACGACTGTCAAAGATCTACAAATGACAGCCAGGACCAACGGCTTAACGTGCTTTCCGAGACACGGAGGGAATTCGGTTTGACAGATGGACACCCTTCCATATACCAACCTCGGCAAGAGCGGCTTAACCCGGAAGATCGGCCTGTATGGCATAATTATTTAGCCACGACCTCCTCCGATCCCAGTTACCTCCAACAAATTTAATAATGAAAGCTGCGGTTGGATTACTGTCACTGACATAGTTTAAACCAAAGTGATCTCTACTGTTCTTATATAAAAATTGATGTTACACTGCAGCTATCTAACGTAGTTAAATAATGATAAAAGATTGTACTTCTGCAATGTCCTGGACGGTGATCGACTATAAACTGTAAACGAACCTCTTTAACAAACACCGTCTTAACGTCTGTGAAGTCGCGCAATACTGCATAAAACCCATAAAAACGGCGTTTTAGGGTTCCGTGAGCGATGTAGAAAAAAAGGTAAAACACATTTTGTAGTCAGTAATTCTTCTTCTTTAAATTGTTCAACTTTCGTTGTAAATTACAAGATATGTTTGTTTTGTAAAACGTGAGTGTAGACTGTAAAGCTGTCAAAAATTAATAGTCTCCTTTACAATCTCGATCCCTATATTTTTCTGTATTTGTTATGCCTATCCCAATCTTAAACAGTCATGTCCAATCAAATGATGAGGTCAAAGAAAAGGGTTAAGATTTTGATTGAGATAGAATAATAATTTCAGGTTTTATTAAACTAGGATGTAGATAGCTACGTAAACCGTTCCCGTCTGTATCTATAGCAATGTTAAGAATACAGAATTACACTTTCCTCTTTTGGTAGGTAGGTTATGTTAATATTTTAGTACAATCTCGAGCAATAAAATATACTTAGCTTATATTGATTATATCTATATTAATTCAAACTTCTCCTTCGAAAACACACACAAAAAGATTTGCTTGCGTATTGTGTGCAATAAATTTATGTGCAGAACCCTTAGCACGCTCGTCCTACTGTGACTTGTCGAGTTTTTTTCTAGCAATGCACAAGCTTATGTGTTTGCATAGAAAGGGGTGCCATCGGGAGGTTTATACCGACACTAATTTATTATTTAAACTACGAAGCTAAGCGTCACGCGAACCTTTCAGCTTGTTGGAACATTTACCTACTGAAATACACTGTTTTGTGTAAAGGTTAGTTTAGAAACGAGTGAATGCTCATGCTATAATTTCAGGTAATCTACCGAGAATTGTTTAAATACTATCACTTTGAACTTATGCTAATCTAGTACCTTTCCCCCTCTAGAGGGCCAAAACCTGCCGGGGTCGCGGGACTCACGAATTATCGTGACCCCGGAACGTAAAAGGCTATTGAAGGACACCGTGGATTTTAGTCAGTACGAGTCCCTCCCGCTCTGCCCTGGGTGGGAGGACTTATTTGATGAATTTACCACGTTAAAAAAAAACCTAGTACCTTTGCTGTTTAGTAATGAACAAGACAATTTCAGGCAACTTGAAGCACACAAGCACTAAAGTTGTTTGGAAGTAGAGTTTCATCGTAGCACTGTAATAGCGGTGGCGACAAATGGGAAATTGTCTTCCCGTCCGTCGCCAGTGGGGGACAATTGGGAATAAAATTCCCGATTGTCCCCAGTAGTGAAAAATGGGAATAGACGAAATCTATCTATATCTAGTTATCTATATAAATATTAGAAAGATCAATCACTTACTTACTTATCACAAAATCTCAGAAACTAAAGTGCTAGGAGTTTCAACTACATGGGGTTTATTTTTACAACGTAGGTGCTTACTAAGACGGGATTTCGAAATTCGACCCCAAGGGTGTATTTAAACGCGCGGATGAAATCGTGGGCAAAAGCTAGGTAGTAATATCAAATTTTCTATAATGTTAATTCTCGTCAGGCCTGTTGGTTTAGTGGTTAGTGACCCTGACTGCTATGACGGAGGTCGTGGGTTCGATTCCCACCCAGGACAAATGTTTGTGTGATGAGCACGATCATTTGTTCTGTGTCTGGGTGTAATTTATCTATAATATGTATGTATTTAGAAATATGTAAGTATGTTTATCAGTTGTCTAGTACCCATAACACAAGCTCTGTTTAGCTTGGGACTAGATGGCGTTGTGTGGTAGTTGTGGAATATTTATTTTTTTATTTATTTTATTTTATTTGATGTTACTGATCTACACATTTACTACTTAAGCAACCTATTGATTTAAAACAAGTACACTAATTGTATGTCAAGCTTCCAGAAAGACCTTACCCGATACAAACATAATTTTTACAAAGAAATGTCGTTCCACCCGTCACTATCCAAACAGCGACTACCTTCGGCTTTCAATAGCGGCACATCAAAGCGAAATTAACCCTTCATCGCGGAATATCAAAGGGAATATTAACAGTTCCTCGTTGCGACAGTTGACAGCAATTCAGTATCGAAGTACCTACCGAAAATGTTTTTCTCTTTGAAGGTAATTGACACGAAAATAGAGGAAAAAAGGGAAAATTATGGCCTCGATGAAATTGCTCTTGGAAAATAATTATAACTCTGTAATCGATTGAAGGGGAGTGTTGATTGAACTGCATTTATTTGTACTCGTAAATCGGAAATGGTAGCTTATTTACTTGTGTCCTGTTAATGGCATATTATTATTAATTACTAACTGTGGAGAAATCGTGGTCTCTCTTCACTAAGTGTCGGCAAATGAACCGAGATTGCAGCTATCACATTTCTATGCATTTTTTACGCAGTCATACAAAACATCACGCCTGTACCATGTTAAAGGCACACAGATGTTTTCGGTATATCGTATCTAGGAACACCCAAAGTTGGCAACCCTATTTTTTTTTCATTCGCTTCTTATTTCTCTGACTTCTGAAGCCCAAAGTTATTTTCCACTTTTTTACTAGATTTTCCTGGAAGAAGATTGAATTCAAATTCAAATTCAAATTCAAATTCAAATAGTTTATTGTGGATCATAGGTTCATAGGATGTTGTGTTAAATACAGGTGTCTGCTATGTCCCGCCATTGAGGCATACAAAATTCATGACTTAAGTTCGGTAAGAAATACAATATTAAAAAGTTATTTATAAATTTAGATTAAATAACAATAATATTAAATACGATACATCAAATTTGCCATGCAATATATTATGATTAAATTAGCAAAAAAATAGTAAAATGTTTATGTCAGATTAACAAATTATTTATACAATGGATGTCAAATTCAAATTGTGGATTATAGGTTCATAAGATGTTGTGCTAAATACAGGTAAGTCTGCTATGTCTCGCCATTGAGGCCTACAAAATTCATGTCACAAGTTCGGTAAATATATAGTTAAATTAAAATTACAATACATCCACTTGTCATATAATATGCATTATGATTATCCTACCTAGTACACTAATTAAGTCCAAATTAATAAATTATTCATTTAATGGATTTGCTTCAATGTTTTGTCATCTAGAAATTCTCTTATGGAGTAATAACATTTATTTACCAATAATTCGACTAGATTTTTTTTGAAGGTATTTATATCGCTCATAGTTCTGAGAAAAGGTGGCAGATGATTAAATATATGTGGGCCCATACAAAAGATGCTTTGGTGCAAAAGCTTTGTTTTACTGGCTACAGTGCGCAGCTTGCCTTTGTGTCTGGCCCTAGTGCAAAAGTCGAACAAGTTTGGATTCGATTTAATGAACATTACAGTTTCATAAATGTATAAACAAGGAAGAGTTAATATTTTTAAATTCATGAAGTGTGGTCTGCACGAGTCCACTTGGTGTAAATTGCACATCGATCTAATACACCGTTTTTGCGCTCTAAAAGCACGCTCTTTTTCTACAGAGTTGCCCCAGAATATGATGCCGTAGCGTATAATTGAAGCGACATAACCATGATAGTGAATTGTTTTTTCCAAAAATTAATGTTTAAAAATATTAGCAAAAGTCTAAAACAGCGGTCGCCTCCTTCTGCGAAGCAGTCATGCTCGCGAAGGAGGCGGGCCGCGTGAGGGAGAGGACAACGTCTTCCCTCCACCCTAGCTGCAGTGGTAGACGCCCATGGCGACAGACGTCGGCAGACGATCTCCGGCCACCGTAGGCGCGGGCATGCGGGCAGCGAGTAATGGGCAACTTGCTGTCTGACCATGGACCATGCCCGGGTCGACGGCGCGTTGTGTTCCACGCGCGCCTCAAAGAATGTCAGCAAAATGACGGGGCCCCCCTCTAGAGGGCCAAAGCCTGTCGGGGTCGCAGGACTAACGAATTATCGTGACCGCGGAACGTGAAGGGCTATTGAAGGACACCGTGGATTTTAGTCAGTACAAGTCTGACGGTCCCTCCCGCTCTGCCCTGGGTGGGAGGACTCATTTGATAAAAAGAAAAAAAATATCTAAAACAGCTACTTTTATCTCTCAATGAACGTCGAAGCGCACTCGTCTATTATAAAGCTTTGAACAATGTATTTCAGCAGCCGTTCTATTCAATAACAGATATTTTAATTCGTAAAATGAAACACAAAACAACAGAAAACTTTCACGTTTTATTCTTTTTTTTTAAGAAGAAAAAGCTCACTAAAAAGTTTTTCATAGAAATTCTTTTATTTCAATACAGATGCAACACAATTCCACTTTTATTCATAAAATATTACATTGCACGTAAAACATAAAAGTATTCAGCAAAAACATAGTGTGTTTTATCCACTGTACGGTGTTCAAAGGGCTTTCATGAAATTCAGGGAACGCAACAGTTATATTAATCCAGGATCGCTTTTGAGCTGAAATCAAAAATTGTTTTCGACAAACAGACTGTAGTTTTTGCTTTTCGGACTGTTAATAATTTTTGGTACATAAAGAGGAAATCGTGTTTATTATTGACGGGTTTTATTTATTTTGAGAGAATCCGTTTTATTGGTTTTCAGTCGATTTTTGTTTTAATCGTCGTAAAGAGACTTTTCTGTTAGTATATTATGTGCATATTAAGATAATATTTAGATTTTTTGTAGCTGAGGAATTTATTAAACAACGATTTTATACTACTCGTACATAAATGCTACATTTAAAAACTAAAATTAAAAGAAAAATGTTTACAAAAATGCCTAAACTAAAACTAACTTTACTTTTCTGTTTGATTTTTTATTCCTTTTACGTACATATTTTTAATATTTCTATAAAGTAAAAATAAATGTTTTAACTGAAAATTACTAGGATTACCAGTCCACTTATCAAAACTGTATCTTAATGTTCTACCAGAACTCATTTTTTTTATTTCTAATAGTAATGAGAAAATACTACCACTAAAATCTAGTTTTTTTAGCCTACGTTAAAAGAAATATGTAATCTCTACAATATCCGGGCCTTAAAAAAAATTATAAATATTTTTTTACTAAATTACGAATTATTTAGTTACTTTTCATATCCTTAACGAATTACAACTGTGATTTTATGATATAGTGCGAACCCTTTATTTCTCGAGACTTCACAATCTCCACTCCTCCTAAAAATAATTTCCCTAACTCCAGTTTACAAAATCCGAGCAAAATTCAAAACATCTGTTTACTCAATAATAGTAAATCATTGTTGACATCCACGTATACCCCACGCAGCGTTTTAGGAATGAAGCTGCTGCAATCGATTTACAGCGCTGCGCTTTCAGCTGACGAAGCGCTTTCAAGCGTTTGTTGTGCGCCCAAAAGCTGGTAAACATTCGTATGTTGGTTATTCACTAATACTGTAAATGGAAAAGTTTTTGGATGTTTTTGAAAATGTACATGTAGGAATAGGAGCTGAGGTTAGAGGAAAATAGCCAAGGAATAACAAAATCAGTTGTTTGGTAATATAATTAAGTCATAGATGAAAGACGCAAATCGCGAGAAGGCTGAAGGGCACCGTGGCCCTGGAACGAGGAGTAGAAGTCGAATCCAATCCAGACCAGTCTCCACCCAAAATGAAACTCATAAAAAAAACATGATTGATACGATTTTTCACGTCCATTATCTTTTTTTCATCAGTTTACATCAGTCATCCATTCAGTTATGTTTGCAAATCCTGTGTAGGTAGGTGAGTACAGAGGAAGGTGTGTGATAGCTCGCCGTCCGATCAGTGACCAGGCCTGAAGTGTCGACCAGGGCCTGGTCGTGTTCCACGTTGCAACGATTTAATGTTTTTACTACCTCAAAAAATTATGTAGGTAAGTAACTGCCATCAACCACAACTTCTGTAAAGTTATAACAAAAATTATGAAGAGTTGATTTCTAAAGATACCGTTTCATCGTCCCTAATTTTATTTAGAACCCGTGTTAAACGAAATTGTCATAAAAATGCATTCCAACTGAAAACTTCATAAAATATTAAGTTATAACTGTTTATTTAAGCCATTGCATGTTCTGATAAAGATCTCTTAGATTTTAATGTCAGTCATCATTTTGTTTTAATGCGTCTTCAGCATGAATAAGTCATCAAAACAAAATTTGCGATAACATCGGGAGTTTTAAGATATTTCAAAGGCTAAATTACTTAAATGTTTGTAAGTAAAACATATGTTTGTTTAGCAACATTTTTTAATAGATTTTGAACCTTATCACAACAGTGGAAGGTTCGATTGGTAAGATTTGGCAGATTGGGGTAAGTTGACCTGCTGGCATCTATAAAGATTATTTTACAACGTTAAATTAAAGTTGTTTAAATAATCTTAAGAGGTCCCTCAGTAAAACGAAAAACTTATTATTGGACCAAACCTGATATGACAAAAAAATATACAGCTGTTCAGTACATTTTCACGAGTTAGACGAAATTAAATGTGCCGTATTATAAATCTATACAGCCAAAAAATACCGTATTGCACAAACAAACCTGCTTTGACCAGTGGTATTCACTAATAGAATGCTGTTTTATTCAATTACGAAAAGCACAGTGTGCAAGTACGCCGCCGGTGGAAAAAAATCCGTTGGTAATACATTGGGCACGCAATACTGATTGATTTTCCCGCGAGCGTTGTGGTTCCTGCATTCGAGAGTTTTGTTTGCCACTTTTTGTGGTTTTGACCACTGTGCGGGTTTTGTGCTACGCCCCTAATGGCTAGGTGCCTTTGTCCAGTTGATTCGCCTAAAATCAGATGGGAACTGTTTCAGATTTACTTTTGACTGGTTTAATTAAAAAATATGTTTGACGAAAACTAATTTAAAATACCTAAGTAAAAAATACTCGTATAAACAAAACTAATCAAAAATCATGATACTAGTTTTTATCATGATTTTTGATTAGTTTTGTTTATACGAGTATCTTTGTAGATATAATCTTACTTAGTAAGACATAAATTATATTCTAACCATTTAGGGGTTCTTTCTTCTGCTAAACTCCTTTTGTCATCATTTTCCTATAACTATTACAATTCTTTTTTTCTAACTTCTTCTTTTTTTAAATTGTAGCCAACACGCTAGATTTACCTAAATTAATTTTGTTTATCACCGGATTGATTTAAACTTAAATTAATTTGGAAAGATTGATACAAAAGTATTGATTTAAACTTAAATTAATTTGGAAAGACTGATACAAAAGTATTGATCGAAAAACACTGAGAGCCAGACGGCTTGTTGTTGGCGGCTGAAAAAAAAAACAAAAAGGCAACAAATAAATAAAATCGTGCACAAACCAAAAATGCCATAATAAAGCAATAATTCAATATCCACGATCCTCCAGTAAATCTTTTGCAAACTTTTGGCAATAGCGTTCAGGTTTAAAGCCAAAACATATGAAAAATCAAATGCAGCGGGCCGCTTCCCTTGATATATGGAGCGAGCTTATTATTTTCCACCATTAATAATTTCGAATGGTCACGTTTTTTTTCCCCAGTAGAGATTTCTGGCACACTGCCGATTTCGGTCGACGTTATATGATTTTATTTCGACCGTCCCACCGCGCTGCTGTTGTAAATCAATTTTTGCATTAACTAATTGAATTTATGAGCTGTTTATTGCTTCGGGAAATTGTTGTTAAACGACTATTACTTTTTCTTTTTTTCCGACGTGCTTGGTTTAGCTAGGATTTTGTTTGGAGTAGGTAAATGTGTCCTTACTTATTTAGGTTAAAGAAGATGTTTTATATAAGAACTATTTGTTGCCAGCGGTTTCACCCGCTACAACTCGAATTAATTATCACACATAAACTTAAAACCGATATAAAATCGTATGTGTTAATCCAAATTATAAACTATCTGCATACCAAATTTCACCCAAATCAGTTCAGTGGCTTTTGCGTGAAAGAGTAATAAACATCCAAACAAACTTTCACGTTTAAATGAGTAAAATGCCGAGAATTCAATTTAAAGAGCGCCTAATAAACACAAACTACAGGTCATTTAAAAACATGTAGTTCTTAAGTATTAAAAGTAATGACGCATGTACTACACAAATAAAGTCATAATTTACCCAGAAACACAGGATATCATAAGCCCCTCGATAGGTTCAAAATTCTCTTTAAAATGAAGGAAAAGAATACGACTCATAAAACACTGTGCCAAAAACTGAAAATAATATCGAAATGACAAGAAAAACAATAACTGCTAAAAATATTAAGTGCTTCAAAGAAACGATATATCATTTCGGTGCATAGTCCCTTTGGTGTCATCGCCCTTGATGTCAAGAACCAGCCTGCCCTAATTCTTGAGGCATTTGCTCATGCATTATACTTATTTTGCAACGCATTGTTGCATTTTGGTTGTCGTAAAACCGGTGATTGGATGACGATGCATTCTTATGACACACTTTTTCGTACTTATAATGTTTTGTATTTTATAAAACTGGTATAACACGTAAACAACGTATTAGACCGTAAACCAATAAAATAGATCATTCGTTTAAAAAAGAAGTCATCGACCTTGTTCTAACGTTTTGACGATACTAATAAAATGTTAAATTGAGACAATAATTTATAAACTCAATTTATGAATCTAGTCATATAAATCTTGCTAGTACTTTTGAAACGAACAAGACATATAATCATAGGGAGTTATCACGAAGATGAACATAATAAGGGTTTACTGCAGATTGACATGTCGGATCCCAGTTTTGAACACCACTTTAATATTTTTGGCGTTGGATCCCACAAAACATAAGGCATATTTTGTCTAAGTATAGAGATAGCTGAACTTCATTCCATTAAAGATCTGTATTTTACTGTACATGTTATTCACAATAAATGTTATTATGATTGATTGATATAAATATTGTTATGTACTTTCGTTGAATCCCAATTTTTACAACCCAAGTGAATTATGTAAAGACGTAGATATATTACGAGTTTATATTTGTGAATAGTCAATTAAGAATTTGTACTGTTCAGCCTTCATTTAATACGCTTAACAAAATAATTCAACAAGAAGAAAAACTCCACTCAATTTTTCTTCAGCAAATTCTTAAAATTCTTAAAGAAATCTTAATAATACACAAGACGATGGCCTGAAAAATCTCAGGTGTTTCGGTCTCTGAACTGAAAACAAAGTGTTTACAACACAGACACTGTTCCTGAAAACTGAAACGCATTTGTAACATTCACGGTTCATTATTTTGTTGAAACAAATGAGAAAGTGCGAGGCGTGTGGAATTAATGACGAAAAAATTCAAAGGAGGTATGTGTTTAAGAGATTTTTTCTTTTTTTTACCGCACCTATTTTTACTCGACGACGGCAAAGGCAAACGGAAGAGTTATTGCCAAACAGTATGTCATGTAACAATGTGGTCTGTGTCTCTTTAAAAGGTTTTTAAAGGTTTCAAAACTTCTTATTGACGCTTCGCGACGCATGACGAAGCTGAATTCAAAATAAACTAAGTTCCTTTTCATCCGGAAACGAAACTATTCTATCTATTCCAAGTCGTATAAATATGTTGTTCAATACGAAAATATAGGAGACAGTTGGCGCAATGGCTGAGCAATCGACTGCCACGCAGTGTGTCGAAGGTTCTATGCCGCGGGAGAAATTCCTAGAAAGGAACGTTTATTTTAAGAATTAAAAGAAGTTGAAACTCCGACACTCATCATTTCATTTTAGTTCGTTCATTTTGATCTTTCCATATGGAAAGGGGAAAACAAAGATGCCTTCTTATAATCCTAACAAATAATTTACTTCCACCTTTGCACACCTGTCAAAATAACAGTGAAGGTCATCCTCTAAGACTTAGAGCTTATTTTAGTCTAAGTTATAAGGTTTTCTTTGGGTTGTTATCACTAACAACTTTAATGTCATTACAGTAAAGTTGTTATTAGACTGCAGCTGACAGAAGCAAAATGATTATGAAGGGACTGTATAGTTATGCTAATTATTATGCGTCACCCCTCGCTAATCGAGATGCAAGTATAATGCATCTCTTTGACTTACTTCCCCTTTGTTTAACTGCATTTTTCCGCGAATAAAGTGACAAAGTGAGATGAAACGAACGCGTCTAATTAGCGGTGAGTGGATACGGGGGTTAATTACGTGTGGGTGCGCGGACTTATACTTTTGTAGTTGTTTTGTATATTAAACTAATACTATAACTTTATTTATAGTAGTTTTTGTTTTAGTGCAGCAAGCATTTATAAATTTATTGAGCTTTAAATTCCACATAGTATAGTCAGTGCTCTGCATTACCTGACTGCCGGTAGGTGCCGCGGTGTAAGTTGGCCTGGTGACCTCCTGGTGGCATGGGAAGTGGTAGTTAGTAAGCCGCACTTTCCAACATACCGGCCCGACCTGGCTCCACGCGCTCTGGTCTCTGAAAAATCAGAATGCGATACTGCAGCAAAGAAAAAGATGCAAAAATTATGCAGTACCTTTAGGTACTCGTTCTCTTTTGTTACTGCTACGTCCGAGTTTTGGAAAATGATCTTTTTCTTTGTTTAAATTACGGATCTCCAGATTTTGCGGATGCCACTTTGTTACTGCCAGTCAAATCGTTTAAAGCTAAGCTAGTCCTTATTGTCCCTTTTTTATCGTGGTAAAATCATCAATTGAGTCCTCCCACCCAGGGCAGGGCGAGAGGGACTGTCAGACTTGTACTGACTAAAGTCCACGGTGTCGTTCAATAGCCCTTTACGTACCGGGGTCACGGTAATTCGTTAGTCCCGCGACCCCGGCAGGCTTTGGCCCTCTACAGGCCCCGTTACTATGCTGACACTCCTTGAGGCGCGCATGAAACACAACGCGCCGTCGATCCGGTCCTTATTGCCCCTTAACAAATTTTAGAGTTCAAGTTCCCAACACGCTTTCCTCTGCATTCGCAACACGACATTCAGTATATGACGATGCGCTTTCGCGAATGTCATACGTCGCGTTTGACGCGCTCGTGAAATCCGTACATTTTGTTATTGATATTCTGACTTTTTGCACAGCCTGTAGCATTGCAATGCGGAATTTACTGCCTGTATCATCGCACACCATTTCCGTAATGTACCGTTGCCTGTCATTTTGACCGATGCATTTTTGTAGTTATGTTACTTCGGTTGCGAGTCGGAATTATATGGCTTGTCGTCGTTGAGTATTTCAAAATTATTTAATTATTGGAAAAAATGTTAAACTCGCGTCAGTACACGTGACCTGATCGAAAATTCGTAAGACGGCGCAGTGCGCTTGCGCGAATGTTCATGTGTGTTTATTACTATTCAAGTTTTCACTTCTGCCGGCATTCCCAGAGTGCAACCCGTCGTTTTTTTTTATCATCTGTAGTACCATCCGTTTTGTGTAATTATTAAAAAACCGGCCAAGAGCGTGTCAGGCCACGCTCAGTGCAGGGTTCCGTAGTTTCCCGTCCGTTACAATAAGTGTTAACAAATAGCCTTTTTTTAAACTTCTGTGCGACGACTATCAACCACTTTTGTCCCCATACAAGTTAAAAAATAAAACCCTCAATATAAATTTGAAAAGACACAACAACAATTTCCCACAAACCTTTATCAAATAGCTATTTTATTTTAATCGAAAAGAGTAAGTAGTTCAGGTAGCGATTATGCACTCTAAGAACATATATTTTAAGTAGTAGCAAATTTTTACCACAGGTAGGTCATGAAAGCACGAAGATATCGACTTTTAAAATTGACGTCATTACGCAACGCCATCTATCGAACCATTTATGAACTGGTTTTTACCTTAACATTTTATGCGTTTGATAACTTTGGAATGCGCGAACCGATTTCAATAATTCTTTTTTTGTTTGAAAGAAGATACGTTCAGAATAATGAAATACGTAAACGAAGTTAAAAAAAATGCTTGTATATATGATTAAATAATTGATTATACTACAAACTTAGTCCAGGAATTTTGTACCACCTTCTTGTTTTTTTTGCACAAAAACTGTTCTTTCCATCAAGTTCAAAATAATTTTCCTAGAAAGTCCTTATAAAGTTCTACTTTCCAGATTTTTTTCATATTTTCTAAACTTATGGTTCAAAAGTTAGAGGGGGGGGGACACATTGTTTTTGACTTTAGGAGCGATTATTTCCGAAACTATTGACATCATCAAAAAATGATCTTAGTAAACCCCTATTCATTTTTAAATACCTATCCAACGATATATCACACGTTAGGGTTGAAATTAAAAAAAAAATCACTTTCTATTTTACATATAGGGGGGCTACCCTAAAAAAACATTTTTTTCCAATTTTTATTTTTGCACTTTGTCGGCGTGATTGATATACATATTGGTACCAAATTTCAGCTTTCTAGTGCTAACGGTCACAGAGATTAAGCGAGGACGGACAGACAGACAGACAGACATGGCGAAACTATAAGGGTTCCTAGTTAACTACGGAACCCTAAAAAGAAAGCATATATCGTTTATGGATTATAATGAGTTTTAAAAGAGAATGTTTGAAAGTGGCTTCTGTTGCAGAAAAATAAAAGGGATTCGTCTATATTGGTATGGACATGTGTGATGAGGAGGAATGACAATTTATGATTAAGAAAGTGAAGGGCATGAATGGTGATGAATAGACAGGAAGAAGAAGATGAAAAAGAAAGGGATAGATTGTGTGAGGAAAAATATTAAAGAAAAAGAAGTAAGTGAGACTATGATGTCTGACAGAGGAGAAAAGAAGGTGAAAACATGTTTCGCCGACCTCGTCAAAAATAAGATAAGACAGGAAGATGAATGATGATGAATAGAGGACCATAAATTAATGTTAGAACGATATTTCTACAATCCTTTTTGGATTCTAGCAAGATATTTATGACGTGATTCCTACATTACAGTCAGCTTTCTTCCAGGATGTGATTTACACTAACCACCAATCCAGCCAGCCATGGGCCTCACTGGCCCTCCGTTCACGCACTTAACCCTTCAAACACTGGTCCAAAAGTATGCAATAACCAAGTAAATGGTACATAGGCAAGTCCACTTTGATCTTTTCATGGTGATCATTCCGTGAATTATTCATCTTTTACCCGCTCACCAATAATACGGTTGTATATGTATTATTTATTGACCTTTTTATATTAAGGAGCGATGTTTATAAATATCAATGTTTATTTACTAGGAATTTGGTTTTATGATTGTAGAAAAATACTTTTTTTGGAAGAAAAAGGAAATATTGTCGGTCGATGTTAGTTTTTCTTGTTGATGATAAAGATGAACTTTCGTATAATATCAACTGAGGGCAAATGTTTTCTCAGCCCAAGTATGGACAAAAAACATTAAAATGCTATTGATTCTGAATAGTGCATCGTTAATTAAAGTGTGTAACTACTTAGTATCTTTTGAAACGGTCGTGGAAAATAAACCTCAAATTTTCTTCAATGGACAATCAAAACATCATACTTTAAAAAAAAACATAGATTTGATTGGCTTCCTCATCACCAGCCTATAATAGTCGAGAAATAAGTCTCAGCAAATACAACTAGAACGAGAACTACACTGGCTGGATATATGAGTAATACAGGCCTCTTCAATCGCACGCCATTTCACTCGATCACAGGTTACTATCATCCAGCTGTTGTAGGTACTGCACAGGACTGAACATGCAAATATGCTAAAAAGAAAAAAAAAACATCAAGGCACTGCCTTTTTGTCCTTCTTAAGAAACATCAAACAAAACCGAGTCATATTCTAGCAAATATTTGCCGAACGGTACCTAATTATGTACAAAGTGTACGTTATTTGTACACGCACCGGCGATACATCATATTAACAAATTAGCGAGATCTGAACACACACAAGAAGGTCGCAATTCTGTCCATTGTCACTCACTTTCTACTCTTAACCACAGAGTAGGTACCTATGGTTGAGATTTTTATATTATTGTGTAGACGTTATTGAATGGGCCTGTAGACAAGGGCACGCAACAGACGTTGCGAGACGATTTGGATCATGCCCGAGTCGCGTTCTACGCGCGCTTCAGAATTGTCAACCATCTGACCCCCAGAGTGCCAAAGCCTTCCGGGGTTGCAAGATTGTCTCATCAACAACCGTCCGTGACCCTGGAACGTAAAGGGCTATTGAAGGATCATAGTGGATTTTAGTATGCGTACGAGTATGACAATCCCTGATTTGATGATTTTACCACCAACTAAGTAGATTGTTCATCTCATATTTTGTACTCTGTGGTAAACACTGAACATTTCAACGCCTCCAAGAAGTTGTCCTTTGAACGAGTTCCGTATCATTCAGTACTTTCAATATAATTGATAAATCACGACCTCAGTGTACTATAAGAGGGCCACCCTTAAAAGGATTCGATCTCTATAAACTACTTCCATCTTGATGAGCATTTTTTGTGTAACTTAAATAATGTTAAGAACATATTTCGTTTTTTTTTTTTAATAAAAAATCCGGATAATTTCTTTGTTGCGCACCTACTAAGTTACACTACCTATTCCGAGTTCACGGGACCCAACCGTCTTAAAAGGATATCCTGGAACTTATAGGTCAATTGTAGGAACAGGGTGGACTTTAAGAGTCTAACAGTCCCTTCCACTCCACAGCAAGGTAGGACCAAAGGAGGCCTATTCACTAAAAAATATCCGCTGCGTTCATTTCAAATTTGACAGTCTTTTTGGTTTGTACTCTGCTTGAAAAACACGTGACGCCATCTTTGATGATAAGGGAGTAATTGTTGTTTTTCTCGGAAACAGTAATTTTTTTTTTATCAAAAATATCATGTCCTTTTCTGTACACCAGACAACTTGTAAGCAGAATTCAGAAAAAACCGGTTCAATAAAATAAATAAATAAATGATGATGATGATCCTTGAAACTTACCTCTGAAGGCCATTGATATCTCTCGTTTAAGGTCAAAGCTCGAGAATTTTTACTAAAGAAGCTGGCAGATTCCATTAAAAATTAATTGTTTGACAGTTTTTCCATTTATTTTTCTTTTCTCTGCACAAAGTGATTGTATGTATGTATTTATTTTTATATATGTATTATATAACATATCTTTAATAAATAGTTATATCTCTGCATCACCCCAAGGTAGACTGGCAGAAAATGCCTACGGCATTAAGTTCGCCGTTGTACAGTGTTGTGCATAAAGTTTAATAAATAAATAAAATGAATATCACAAATTTCAAAACAATGAAAAAAAATAACGACTCAGAAATGCGTCTCATTTCAAATTCCCGCGATTACTTAAACTGATGCCAGACACTCGAAAATGAAAGTAGGCGAATGTGACATGTCTGGACAAGTCTCAAGTGAATAATTTGTTTAGTGTTATGTTTTATGAGGTTATCTGAGGCTAAATGAGATATTTTTTAACCTCGGATAACCAGTTGATAAACTGCATGACTCAATTTAGTCACACAAGTATAATATTTTATAAATATTATGGCATGCGTCGCGAATTTCAAACATTTTCTATGGAGTCATCGAGGTCGCGGGACTAACGAATTACCGTGACCCCGGTACGTAAAGGGCTATTGAAGGACACCGTGGATTTTAGTCAGTACAAGCCTGACAGTCCCTCCCGCCCTGCCCTGAATGGGAGGACACATTTGATGATTTTACCACGATAAAAAAAAAAATGGAGTCATCGAGGTTCCTATGAGATCCGGTAGGAACCTCGATGGCTCGATGGGAAAGAGCAATGGATGGACTGAATTCGGAGGTCACAGGTTCAAATCCTGCTCACAGTTCGATTCTTTTCTTTCCATAGAAAATCTTTGACACAAGTATAATGTTTGGCAGAATAATCTCGAAATATAGGTATTCCTTGCTTACTTTGGGGACAAAGATCTTTTTTAAACCTAGTTTCATACAAAAAAACATCGAGCTCTCTTGTAGGTCTAAAAGCACGTTAAGCTGCTGGCTCCAGCAGTTATTTGTTGATAATTGAAAATCTTTACAGGCAGCCAGAAAGTCTGCCAGCCGGTCTTACTAAGGAGTCTTACCGAATACCTCTACCTATTTACCTTGTTTTAATTGTATTTTAAATATCAGACAGGCAGGTGCTCTATGTGAAATCTTCGAAAATTCGAAAAAGGCTAGGAAGGTATGGGTTTTGTTTTCTAATTTCCAAATTCAAAAAAATATCAAGCACTGCAAAGTACAGGTCAATTTAAAAATCGATTGCAAGCAGGACTTGAACCTGCAATCTTCTAATTCAGTGCACCAGACGAAGGCGTCTTGACGGAAGTTGGTAAAGACCAACTAGGCCATCGCAGTCATGCTCGAAGTCGAATCTTTCATTCCATTCTTTAACCGATTTTTTCTTGCTTTGGTTAATTTAATAATCTCCCAGGCACAGATGAAGATCAGTCTATTTTCTTAACTTAATAAGAATTGAAACTTACGACCTCTCGATTGTTATTATTATTTCATTCAATGTCGAATAAACTGGCCCAATGTTGTGAGAAAATACTAATTATATATAAGAATACCTAATACCTTGCATGCACAGATAATATTATTAGTTATTCGCGTTTGAAAGCGAGTTGTACATTATTTCGCAAATTGAAACGACGGGGCTTGACGAGGGGCCAAAGGGTCACAGGGTCGAATCGTTTTCAACTTCACTTAGATTTGAATGTTGTACAGACTACATGGTTGTTCTGTATGCTTGTTTATTTACTTATATACAGTAAGATAACTTAATTGTTTATTAAAGTTGGCATTACTTGTAACCGTGTTTAATGAGAGTTATGATTTTAATATAAGAGGGAAAGTGTTTTAGTAGGTTTTTATTTTGATTCAGCGGAAGGTTCCTTTTTGAGCACCGTCTCGCCTGATGGTAAGCAGTTTGTCGGTGAAGCAGGCTTGCCTTGAAGTAACTTACGTCAACTGTGAATACCTATAAGGTAAATGTCCCACACCTTCCCAGTCTTGTCCCTAAAGATCGGCCACCAATTGAAGGAACAAAAAAAGTGACGTAAGCCAAACACTATTTCGGGGTCGCGGGACTTACCCATCACCGTAACCCCGGTACGTAAAGGGCTAGTGAAGGACACCGTGGATTTTAGTCAGTACAAGTCTGACAGTCCCTCCCGCCCTGCCCTGGGTGGGAGGACTCATTTGATGATTTTAACACGCAAAAAAAAAAAAGCCAAACACTATTTTGATCATACTTACACTTTTCTTAAAATCATCATATGAGTCCTCCCACCCCGTGCAGAGCAGGAGGGACTGTCAGACTCGTACTGACTAAAATCCACGGTGTCCTTGAATAGCCCTTTATGTTCCGGGGTCACGGTAATTTGTGACCACCGCGACCCCGGCAGGCTTTGGCCCTCTATAGACCCCGTCACTATGCTGACACTCCTTGAGGCGCGCGTGGAACACAACGCGCCGTCGACCCGGGCATGGTCCATGGTCGGACAGCGGGTCGCCCATTACTCGCCGCCCGCATGCCCGCGCCTACAGTGGCCGGAGATCTCCGTCGTGGGCGCCTACCACTGCGGCTGGGTTGGAGGGCGGCCGCTGTCCTCTACCTCACGTGGCGCCACCTCCTTCGCTAGCATCACTGCTTCGCAGAAGGAGGCGACCGCCTCCCACTCGGTCTATCATACTTACCTATGGAATAAGTTATTATTGTAAAATGTATTTATTTTCGTGTGCAGTAAAGTGTATTTTCGCCATCTATCTATCTGTCTTACCACGTATATCATAAGATTTCCAAGTTTAAAGTATACAAGCACGTGGGCATTTTTAATGCATGTGAATAGTGCCTTTGACATGGCTAGTATTCTTTCGACTAAGCCATAGGTCACATTAGTCATACAAAGTGACCACTTTAGTCGATATTAAAGGGTGGTCATGATGCTAGAAGAGTGGTTTAAAAGCACAGAGTACCTAAAAGTACTAAAAAGGTCAGTTGATACATGCATTATGTACTTAAGATTTCTCTTTGCCTACGTTTGATTGTAGTTGGAATCCTATTGTTTTAAATACTTTTTTTTTCGTGGTAAAATCTTCCCATCCAGGGCAGGACGGGAGGG
Organism: Agrotis puta; assembly: GCA_943136025.2. NCBI lineage: Eukaryota > Metazoa > Arthropoda > Insecta > Lepidoptera > Noctuidae > Agrotis > Agrotis puta. The sequence goes on along the minus strand of OW964183.2, from coordinate 15,817,857 downwards.
ACTGTCAGACTCGTACTGACTAAAATCCACGGTGTCCTTCGCCCCCTTTACGTTACTGAAGGATCACCGTGGATTTTAGTCAGTCTATCTACTGTCTTTTTTGGGTCGCGGAACTGTATCATCAGGAAACCGTGATCTTGGAACGTAAAGGGTTATTGTTTTGAATAGTTAGGGTCTATGGTTGGATTACTTAACACTTGGCGAAATAAGTGGAGCTCCTGCGCTCCCAAGGAACACAGCAAAAATTATCCAACTTAATTATTATTTTCGCAGTAATAACATATATTTCAAAGAGTCGGAAGCACCTAAAAATCAGTCAAACAGTTAAACGAAACAAACACTTCTAAAATTTAGAAACAAAACATTCGTTCCATTCCATATGTAACAATGCAAAACGTTATGCAAAATCAATATTACGAAACAAATCACATGCTAAATAAATAGGTATTGCGAAACGTTACAAAAATATTGCAACGCTGCGACACAGCCTAAAAACCTATATTTTGGGGAACTGAAACGACAGGCATTCGCGACCTGTGTGTTGAATGCATACATATGTATATACGTTATATATAACTCCGACCTGTTCGCATATTGATATCCCAAAATAATGTTGTGAATGGTTTTTTGCATATGGCGGAAAAATCTCGAAAGAAAATTCAAGATGTTTTTTGGTTTTCATATTTTATGCTACGGGAACTTCATTTCGGAATAAAATATATTTTATATGGTATTCTAGGTTATAAACTATCTGTGTATCAAACATCCAAATCTGTTCCGTAGTTTTCTATCCATTCTCACAAACTTTCGCATTTCACTAGCGTGGGGCAAAGTTTAAAAAAATATACCGTAAACTGAGGTTACTTTGATTAATTTTGAACTTTAACTGACTGTAATTTTTTAATGTGAGGTTCTAAAAAAAAATAAAAAATTGGTAATTATCGGTTTTTATAGTTCTCTCTGTAAAAGTAAAAAAAGAACAAAAATAATGCGTAGTTTTTTTAGAAAAATAAATAAAAAAATGTGATAAAAGGTAAAATGATTCTGGGGTTACTTTGGAACTCCCCGTTTTTAACATAGAATCTGAAAGTAGCCCCAATAAACTATAGAAAAACAGAAAGAAAAGGTATTGATAAAAAACATATTTTTTTTGCACGAAACGACGTGCCATCACCAGCGCACCCACAAAAAGGATTGTGACAGTTTACCATATTTGTAATCCGAAAAAAAAATTCTACTAAAAGTGGTTCCGTCTTACGCAATTTGCAATTTTATGTCGATAAGTAGTTTCTATCAAATTTACCCCATGATTCAAAGTAACCCCGTTTACCGGTATATATTATGTTTCAGATATGTAACTAATATTATCGGAATGTAGCCCCGAGATAAAACACTAGTTTGGTCAGATGATTTTACCGAGTGAAAAAAAAAGTTTGGTCAGACACAAAATAGATTTTGCAATACTTTTTTCATAATTCGCTCGCATTTGACCACTATTTCACCTGATAGTAAACAACTATGTATAATGTAGTCGACGGCGAAGAACACCTGCCTGGAAGTAATCCATTCACTCTTGACTTAAATATCCTAAAAGTATAGCTATCAGGAAACATAGATTAAGTCCACATACCTCTAATAAAGCATATACGAAAACATATCCCCACAATGTACTCATGCAATATTCACAAAGTAATAGCTACATAATAAAATTAGGCTTTCATTTTACAGGACGTTTGTCAATACAGCCTGTATAAGAGAAATTACCAGTGTTACTGCGGTTGTGTAACATGTAATTAGTCAAATTGAACTTTATGTGTAGTGAGGCAAGGATTCTTGTTTTGTTTGGTAGCGATAATAAAAGATGGTATTCATATAAGGGCCACTCGGAGGGGAACAAATGTGAAACCAATTGGTAGCCGAAGGGTTTTAGATCCGTCCCGTTAATTTTCCGCGAATTTTAACCGGTTGTGGTCACCCTTTAATTACGAAACTTTTAGATTTTATTGCAGGGAATATATTATGTTAGTAGTCTAATTTGTAGTTGAAGAAGAAAGTTATTTTCAACTAAATTAAGAAACTATCACTTAGTTTTGGATTTTGTAAAACAAAAAACTAACATAAACTAAGAATCAGGCGTTACTTTTTTTTTTTTTTTTTTTTTTTTTTTTTTTATCGTGGTAAAATCATCAAATGAGTCCTTCCACCCAGGGCAGGGCAGGAGGGACTGTCAGACTTGTACTGACTAAAATCCACGATGTCCTTCACTAGCCCTTTACGTACCGGGGTCACGGTAATCCCTTGGTCCCGCGACCCCAACAGGCTTTGGCCCTCTACAGGCCCCGTCACTATGCTGACACTCTTTGAGGCGCGCGTGGAACACAACGCGCCGTCGACCCGGGCATGGTCCATGGTCGGACAGCGAGTCGCCCATTACTCGCCGCCCGCATGCCCGCGCCTACGGTGGCCGGAGATCGTCTCGCGACGTCCGACGCCGTGGGCGTCTACCACTGCGGCTGGGGTGGAGGGAGGACGCTGTCCTCTCCCTCAGGCGGCCCGCCTCCTCCTTCACGAGCATGACTGCTTCGCAGAAGGAGGCGACCGCTTCCCACTCCGTCTCGCCCCGCAGCATGGCCTCGACCAATGCCGGGCGCGAGAGGTCTCCGCCTATCGCCGTCGTGAGGACACGGCGGTGCTCTGCCCAAGCGGGGCAGTCCTGCACCGTATGCTCCACCGTGTCCTCCGGACGATCCTCGCAGTGGTGACACCCAGGCGTTTCTTCCCTCCCTATCAGACACAGGAACCTCCCGAAACTTCCGTGTCCGGTGAGGACCTGCGTCATGCGGTAGGTAAGGACGCCGTGACGCCTATCCAGCCACTCCTCAAAGAGGGGTCTTACCGCCGCGATTGCGGCGTGCCCGGACCTCGGTTGCGACAGTCGCTCCCTCCATACTGCCCTGAGATCACGCCGGAGCTCTTCCCGCCGCGCCTCGACTTGTCGAGGCAGCGGGGATTCGCCCCGACGCTGCGCCTCCACGCGCCATTCATAGACGCGCTGGAGGGCAGTCGCCTCCAGATCCCAGGGCAGCAATCCTGCTAGGAGGTTGGCTGATTCGCCGGCGATCGTGCGGTATCCCCGGATCATCCGGATAGCCATGACCCTCTGGCATGCGACCAGCTTGACTGCTCGCGTCCGGATGCTTAGGGCCCACACGGGGGCCCCGTAGAGGGCCATGGACCGCACGACACCGGCGTACAGCCTCCGGCAGGAGGCATTTGGCCCGCCGAGATTGGGCAGGAGCCGCTTGAGAGCGGCTGCTGCCCGGTTCAGCCTTGGGGCCAAATGCAGGAAATGCTCCCTGAAGTTCCACCGGCTGTCGAGGACGAGTCCCAGGTACTTCATCGTCCTCCCGACGCCGATGCGAACCCCCTCCACCGTAATGTGGGACTCTGAACGTGGCGCGTTCAGACGGCCATGAAAACACATGGCCTCTGTTTTGTGCAGCGCCACGTCGAGTCCCAACTGCCGGATCCTACTAGCGACTGTCGCTACCGCCTGCGTCGCCACGTCGGCCGCCGCCTGGTGCGACTCTCCCTTCGCCAGGACGAGCGTGTCGTCGGCGTAACAAATTACGCCGACGCCGTCAGGGAGGTCGCCGCGCAGCACCCAGTCGTAACCGATGTTCCACAGGAGCGGCCCCAAGACCGATCCCTGTGGAACACCGCACGACATCTCTCGCCGGTTCCACTCTCCCCGGTGACCGGGGTAGATGACGGCTCTGTCCGTCAGGTAGTCCTCGACTATACGACGGAGGTAGGTCGGCACCCGGTGATACCGGAGTGCTTCCCTGATGCAACTCCAGGGCAGGGTGTTGAAGGCATTGGAGATGTCTAAAGACACCCCCAAGACGACCCTGCCCCGGGAGACCGCATCCCCCGTCGTGAGGACCCTCACGCGCGTGACGGCATCCACCGTCGAGCGCCCCCTGCGGAAGCCAAACTGGCTCTCCGCAAGGTCCGGGCCCACCCGATTCAGGTGCCCGACGAGGCGGTTTGCAATTACTCTTTCAAAGAGCTTGCCCACCAGGCGTTACTTTGCGGAAATTTGATGCTATGCGATGTGATGGCCTGGTTGGTCTTCTGCACTGGATTAGAAGGTCGCAGGTTCAAGTCCTGCTCGCAATCCAGAAAAGTTGCTCTATGTCTAATGCTGGTATTCAGGGGGGTCCTGCTTGACTCATAGGCGGATCTAAGTTGCGACAAAGCTAGACAGATGATCAAAAAAACATTTCTAAACATTTAAAAACCCAGAAATTAGCATATCTCCATGAAGATAATGTTAACAAAGAGGCAATGGATCCATCGTTTATGTAGCTTTTATGAGTGTTATTATAATACGCGAAATAAGCGGAGTCATACGCGGAAGAGTGCGATGCGTTTGTATGCTGCCCACGCGCAGTGGTGAGATTGCGCGCGGCGGCTACGTGGCAGGGGGGAAGCAGAAGTACTAGTTTTCTAGGCTATTTTTCAATGTAAACTTTTACAAAGTAAATCACTAAAATTTTCATATCCAAGAGAGTGATCGATGCTTAAATGAAAATAAATTATGTTCTTCGCTTGATAATTTCGTTAGGCCGTCTGTAAAAGTAACTGTTACCCTGGAAAGCAAAGGGCCACTAAATGACCAAAACAAAAAATGACGTAATAGTCTGAAATCTCTTCTGCTCTATACAGGACAGGAGGACTCGCTTGATCTTTTTATAAAAAAACGTGGAAATCTTCGCATATTCAAGGTGTGTCGCTACCGCGCTCATGAAATGGAGACAACTAAATTTCAGAGGTGTATTCGCGATAGGCCTACTCAACTTAATATATCTTATACCTTACAAAAATCTTCGTTTCTGGGACGTAGAGTCGTATCAAGCTCACAGTAGGGATGTTCCTTATATCCTTCAAATATTCTCAAAGTTCGTTTAGTGTTGGCATTAACGCTTGCAACTCGAATCGTATTTTTTTTCTGATCGAAACGTGCGCCTGCTAGCAGCACTCGAACCTGCATCCTTTTGGACAAACAGTTCAGACGCTTTACCTAGCTAGGCTGTCGCAATGCTGCCCGGCAAAGTCGAATCTTTCATTACAGTCAAACTTTTTCGGTCCAGCTTGCAGTCGAATTTTTCTTTCTACAAATAAGCCTACTGTTACTCTCCTTCTTATAACGAATGGATCATTGACTCGTTCGGCCAGCGAAGTTAATTTATTAACCGTCCTTATAGTGGTTGTATAAATATAATGACTTATAAAAAATGTTTAACATTCATACAGTCATCATTACGACAGGTCATTATAAATAACTGCTGGTTTTTGCGATGAAATTGCATGTAGGTAGTTTCTTTTTAAGTTAAAAATGACGGTTTTAAGGTGACGACTGTCTCTCTAATATGACGTCCAGATGAGTAGAGTTCGGTCGCGGGACCAAGGGATTACCGTGACCCCGGTACGTAAAGGGCTATTGAAGGACACCGTGGATTTTAGTCAGTACAAGTCTGACAGTCCCTTCCGCCCTGCCCTGGGTGGGAGGACTCGTTTGATGATTTTACCACGATAAAAAAAAAATGAGTAGAGTTCACAGAGCTGGGCTACTACAATACTTTCATACTTATTGTGTCTTATGACTGGGACTATAGTTAATTATTGTACTTTTTTTGGATTTTGACGGTTCAAAAGCCTGTAACTGGTCGAATTGAAATAAATTCTATTTTTTTTATATTGTATTCGACAACTTGGGCCATTATGACTAATCATTAAGCAAAATATTTTTTCTCTACTATTGATCATCATCTTAGTAATCATTTACTGTGTTATAAGCCTCATTGTAACGCAACTCGCGTGCGAGTTCTTACATAGTCTAATGTAAGAACTCGCACGCGAGTTGCGTTGCATTATAACTTTAGGTACAACGAATTCAGTTGATTAAACAAATTCCGCAATGAGAGTTTCAACTCGCATGCGAGTTCTTGCACCGTCTAAATGAGGCTTTAGTCATATTATCACATCTAGTTCGTCTCTTGTAACGATTGGTATTTATTTCAGTGCTCTCCGAATTTAAGTTACTACTTAAAACAGATGCATATAGCCACTTTTAACTAACTGCTTAAAATGGATCACTACCATATTTTATTTAACTGTATGTTTTACTTTTTAATAAAATTGCGCAAAAGCCAAATAGTTTGATTAAAGAGGAAATGTATGCATAAAATGCGGAAAAAAGTAATGTTCACAGCACACCTACCTTTTTTTTTTAGCGTGGTAAAATCATCAAGTGAGTCCTCCCCCACCCAGGGCAGGGCGGGAGGGACTGTCAGACTCCTACTGACTAAAATCCACGGTGTCCTTCAATAGCCCTTTGCGTTCCGGGTTCACGGTAATTCGTACAGTCCCGCGACCGCAGCACACCTACCTAAAGATAAAATACAAAATAATCAATTATTGGGGACACAATTAAATAAAACGTGAGATAAACTTTTACAGCGCACAACATAATGGAATATTTGTTACTCTGTTGGTATACTCGGCGCCAATTCAAAGTGTCACATAATTTAAACTGAAACACTTTAGCACAACACTGTATGTATGTATGTGTTGCGTTTAATATCAAAACAAGCGCATCGGCGTGCGTCAGCGCAACCTTGGGGTGTTCGCATTAAATACGGAAACTCGCGCGCATGTTTATTCGACTCATAAAATTAAACTAACAAAGATGTAAGGAGGATGGATGATACTATGTTTACCGCCAGTAACCTGTCTTCGGCAACAACATTCGGTCACAAAGAAAAAAAAAACAACTTCCACTTGAAAAAAATTACTCCGTACTGTATTTTTTTTTAAATTTACAACGGCTTCTTAAAAATATGATAATATCTGGTCAAAAATACTACGCGAGGGCAGCTTGTTTTAATGGTAATCTATTTCAGCCAATTGTCGTCGACTGCTGAACGTAAAGCCTCCCCAAAAAAGTGCCAAGTACCCAGGTCTCACAATCTAGCAATCTGCATTCATCTGCTGCCAGCAACCTTCATCACATCATGGATCCATCCTGCCGCAGAGCTCACACTACTTTTGCCCATACCCAAACTCCATTACATTAGGTACATAGGATGAACATCCTTGGTGAACACCAAATACTTCGTGTCATTGCTCAATTATTGGCCACCACTACATTATTGGTCGCGGGACTGTACGAATTACCGTGACCCCGGTACGTAAAGGGCTATTGAAGGACACCGTGGATTTTAGTCAGTACAAGTCTGACAGTCCCTCCCTCTCTGCCCTGGGTGGGAGAACACGATAAAAAAAAAACCACTACACTATCGTCAATGGAAGTACAGATGTCGATTTGGCTGACTATAGCTTCGCAAACTAGAGTCAATCTTCTTGAACTATGAAAAAGGTAATCTATCTATATATATAAAAGGAGAACTGACTGACTGACATATCAACGTACAGCCGAAACTACTGGGGCTGGGAATGTGAAATTTTGCACACGGCTTCCTATTATAATGTAGGGGACCACTAAGAAGGGGTTTTTGGAAATTTAACCTTTAAGGGGGTGAAAAGGGGGAATTAGGAAAGTACGTAACCCACGCGGACGAAGTCGCGGGCAAAGTGCTAGTATTATATAACCCGACAAAGAGTCACTTCCATAAAATTGTAGTTTGTGTACAAAATACCGACTTCTCGTGAGCTATTTGGTTTTATTGCATTAATATAATGTTATTATTACGTTTCATATACTACTTTAATTGTATTTAATATTGCCCGTTTTGAGTTCTTTAGATGCCTACGTCTTAACTAATTATGTGCACTGTCTTTGCTTGAATATAAATTATAAATTCATCATGTGTTTCAACCTTTCCCGAGTAATATAAAATTTCCCTCTTTAAATCTAAATAATACTCGTAGTTGTTGTGACCATGTCAGTCTAAAAACTTATATATTTCCCAAGTATTTTTATCAAATGGGTAACCCCCGGGCACGCCGCAATCGCGGCGGTAAGACCCCTCTTTGAGGAGTGGCTGGATAGGCGTCACGGCGTCCTGACCTACCGCATGACGCAGGTCCTCACCGGACACGGAAGTTTCGGGAGTTTCCTGTGTCTGATAGGGAGGGAAGAAACGCCTGGGTGTCACCACTGCGAGGATCGTTCGGAGGACACGGTGGAGCATACGGTGCAGGACTGCCCCGCTTGGGCAGAGCACCGCCGTGTCCTCACGACGGCGATAGGCGGAGACCTCTCGCGCCCGGCATTGGTCGAGGCCATGCTGCGGGGCGAGACGGAGTGGGAAGCGGTCGCCTCCTTCTGCGAAGCAGTGATGCTCGTGAAGGAGGAGGCGGGCCGCCTGAGGGAGAGGACAGCGTCCTCCCTCCATCCCAGCCGCAGTGGTAGACGACCACGGCGTCGGACGTCGCAGGACGACCTCCGGCCACCGTAGGCGCGGGCATGCGGGCAGCGAGTAATGGGCGACTCGCTGTCCGACCATGGACCATGCCCGGGTCGACGGCGCGTTGTGTTCCACGCGCGCCTCAAAGAGTGTCAGCATAATGACGGGGCCTGTAGAGGGCCAAAGCCTGCTGGGGTCGCGGGACCAAGGGATTACCGTGACCCTAGTACGTAAAGGGCTATTGAAGGACACCGTGGATTTTAGTCAGTACAAGTCTGACAGTCCCTTCCGCCCTGCCCTGGGTGGGAGGACTCATTTGATGATTTTACCACGAAAAAAAAAAAAAAAAAAAAATGGGTAACCCCATTTAAACCAAGACTGGTATTTAACATACTACATACTACCACTACATATATCTAGAATATACATATGTTATAGTTTTTAGGGGTATGATGAACACCGTGTTCCGAGACTAGTGAAAAGAGGAGGTACCTATCCCAACCAGATTTTGATTCTAAACTGCGCCAGTTGCCTATTTTGTTTACAACTTTAGTATGTCAGCTATAGTTTAAATATTTTCACTAAACTAAGTTTTAGTAATACAATAAATAAAAAATAAATTCAACAGTGGTTGAGCATTCTATTGCTCCGCAGCGTGGTTCGATTTCAGCACGAATTCGAACCACGCATTTATTTGTATGACCTACAAATAGTTGTTCCAGGTCTGGGTGTTTGTGTTTGTGAGTTTCTATGTTTGTAAACGCACCCACGATACAGGACAAATAGTTAGTGAGGAACTGTTTTTTTAAACAGTTTCGTTAAAGCCCTGTTTCCTGAACTTGTTAGTTTGTACCTCACGTACAGTTCCGTTTACATATTTGTTTACAAAATGCCTTGTATGTTCTGTTTGTGGTTATGTAATGTGTTCAATTATTGGCTAAGAGAAGGCTTTCAATTGGCTCATAATCTAGCCCGGCCCGGCCTTGTTGATGAAAGTTTGGTTCTTCTTAGCAACTTAAAAACCCCCTTTGACGTCTACTGATATGAAAAAGTGATTTAAAAGAATAAAAAAGTGTTCATGTATCCAAAACATTTTTTAAACCCTTAAAATTTTAGCCAAAAGTGAACATTCGTGAACAAAAGTGAACGATGGTCCAAAAGTACAATAATGTTAGTTGAAACAAAATTACTATTATCTCCACAACTAACATCTCTTCGTTAATACCCATAACGCGAATTCCCCTCTGAACTTGCCTCGAGTTGATTGATAAAGTTACCTCGAGTGACACACTCCAGTTGATACTTTTACATGGCTTAGACGTGCTAAGTCTATCACAAAACTACAAGCAAGTTTCAGGAACTTGTGAATTCATTTGTCTGTCTGGAAGTTTTGGTGGCTGATTCGAATGTACTGGGGCGGAGCATGGCGAGCCAACTGCTAGCTCGAGCTTGTCAGGTGCGTGGTGTCCTTATCTTTTTTTTTATTCAACATGTCTCTTTGCCTCAATCTAGTCCAGAGGCAAAGACGAGGATTAAAATGGGGATTTAAATTTAAAAGTCGCGGGACTAACGAATTACCGTGACCCGGACCGTAAAGGGCTTTCAATAGCCAATCAAATCAAATTCAATAATACATCGTGGATTATAGTCAGTACAAGTCTGACAATCTCTCCTGCCTTGCTCGGGGTGGGAGGACTCATTTAATGATTTTAGTATGATAAAAAAAACTCACCTAGAAGAAACTCCTGCGCACCGACGGAAAACACAGTAAAAACTGTTTGGAGCCAACCTTTTGTGATTATAAAAAGAGAAACTGACTTTCTTCTTATAAGCATCTAAGAAATTCGGTCAGTGATTTCCACAGTTATTCGTCCTTATCAAGTGTCCCAAAGCTACGTGCAAAACAATTGAATAAAAATGTCCTTGTGGGCTTTCGCCAGTATTTTGATCTTCATACATTCAGTCCCGCTTCACACACTTATTAATTCTGAACTTGCTATTTTTATAACTACGTGGTAAAATCATCAAATGAGTCCTCCCTCCCACCCAGGGCAGAGCGGGAGGGACTGTCAGACTCATACTGACTAAAATCCACGGTGTCCTTCAATAGACCTTTACGTTCCGAGGTCACGGTAATTCGTACAGTCCCGCGACCTTTTATGAATATCCTACAAAATGTACTAGGCTTGCATACATTCAAGGAGGTATTTATTTTACTAGTTCTGTCTCTATTACTTCCCTAGCCAACACATACGCTGACAAGCTCGCCATCCCTTTTCCCCGTGTGTACGACAGACGTGTGAGTGACCCGACGGGGCCTACACTAGCCGTTCACCCCGGCGGCGGCTGTCCAGACGCCTGCCACACACTTCACTTGCCACATCATCATTATGAACACCGTGCTGTATTTTATGTGATTTGCATCCTAATACAATTTTATCGTTTAATAGAGTTTGGTCGACTAAAATATGAAAGAAGTTTGATGAGAATTTGATTAAGACGCCATGAAATAGATTATTTACCGTACCTTTTTTTGCCGATACGGTTGGCGCAGACATTGAGCTCTAGAACTGCTGTTCTACGTGTCGCGGGTTGAATTCCCGCACGGAACAAATATTTGTACGATCTTTGAGTATTTTTTTCGTGTCTGACTGTTTGTGTATGTGAGTTTAAATGTTTGTAAACAATACAAGAACACGAGAAATTCCTAGTAAACTCTTTTTATATTCATCGTAATTGTGAGTAAAATAAGTTATAAATCGGTCTCACAAACACACCTTAAAGTCCTTTTTAAGGAACCAACCCACTAGATTAGACCAACCATCTGTTTCTTAGATCTACTAAACTACTTACTTGATACCTCTTTAAGAAGGGCCCAACGCCTTATAAACGCACTCTCCTACTGTTATTTTCCGTCTATATTCAGCTTGTCCCACTACCGGGATACGGACACAGGCCTCCTTTCGTTTTTTTTTTTTTATCGTGGTAAAATCATCAAATGAGTCCTCCCACCCAGGGCAGGGCGGGAGGGACTGTCAGACTTGTACTGACTAAAATCCACGGTGTCCTTCACGAGCCCTTTACGTACCGGGGTCACGGTAATCCCTTGGTCCCGCGACCCCGGCAGGCTATGGCCCTCTACAGGCCCCGTCATTATGCTGACACTCCTTGAGGCGCGCGTGGAACACAACGCGCCGTCGACCCGGGCATGGTCCATGGTCGGACAGCGAGTCGCCCATTACTCGCCGCCCGCATGCCCGCGCCTACGGTGGCCGGAGATCGTCTTGCGACGTCCGACGCCGTGGGCGTCCACCACTGCGGCTGGGGTGGAGGGAGGACGCTGTCCTCCCCCTCACGCGGCTCGCCTCCTCCTTCGCGAGCATGACTGCTTCGCAGAAGGAGGCGACCGCTTCCCACTCCGTCTCGCCCCGCAGCATGGCCTCGACCAATGCCGGGCGCGTGAGGTCTCCGCCAATCGCCGTCGTGAGGACACGGCGGTGCTCTGCCCAAGCGGGGCAGTCCTGCACCGTATGCTCCACCGTGTCCTCCGGACGATATTCGCAGTGGTGACACCCAGGCGTTTCTTCCCTCCTTATCAGACACAGGAACCTCCCGAAACATCCGTGTCCGGTGAGGACCTGCGTCATGCGGTAGGTAAGGACGCCGTGACGCCTATCCAGCCACTCCTCAAGGAGGGGTCTTACCGCCGCGATGAGGGAAATTTACCATACGGACCTTTTTTATTTTGGTCAAATCATCAAATGAGTCCTCCTAGGCTCCTACCCAGGGCAGGGTGGGAGGGACTGTCAGACTTGTACTGACTAAAATCCACGTTGATCTTTCAATACCCCTTTACGTTCCAGGATCACGGTTAGATGATGAGACAGTCCCGCGACCCCGGCAGGCTTTGGGCTAACCGGGGCCCCGTCAGACCATAAGGACCACTAGGTCCATATGGTCCATATGCGTACTAACGCACAACCGCAAATATTACATCCTAGATTCATCACAGGTTTTCTCCAAGCGCCTTTCTGGTTACGGTTGGCAATGAATCTGAAAGCTTTATCCAATCCCCATGACTTTTTAAGAGGTATTCAACAAAGCACACCCAAACGAAGCACACCCAGACGAAGCACACCTAAAATATTCCGCTAAGTAGAATACTTTAGGTGTGCTTCGTCTGGGTGTGCTTCATTTGGGTGTGCTTCGTGGAATACCTCTTTTTTAATGCCATTACGTTGTCTCCACACTAGGAAATTCTCCTATTTCGCGGGTGCGTTTACAAACATTGAAGCTCACATACACGGACACCCAGACCCGGAACAACTACTTGTACACCGTACAAATATTTGTTCCGTGCAGGAATTGAATACGCAATACATAGAGCAAAATTCAATCACTCAGCCACTCTCAGCCACTGCGCCTAGCATGCCATTTGATTGTAACATAACTATAAATTACCAATTTTTGGCAATTTTCCTTTATTTATGGTTCATTCATCATGTTACTGTAATAAGTATTAAAAGTTTCACCAAAAACAATTACCTACTAAGTAATTTTATTTGATGAAAATATCAAGTCATGTAACATAAACATCAAAAATACTTCCTGCATTATAAAGACAAAGAAAACACTTGAAGCACTTATTCAAATAAGGGCCCAAGGTCCCACATAATTGACTTCTACATTTCTAGCACTAAAACCCTTTGTGACTTCCGTATTGCCCTCACGAGTACTCCACAACAAAGACTATGAAAGTGCACTGACTCATCGTCTGGTTAATTACGACGCAGCAATTAAGGAGTTATTGTTCAGACAGACGGACAGACAAATTAGGGTTCGGTTGGGAAAATGATTTTGTTAATTGATTTCGGGTGTTTGATGAGTTTTTAGTTTTCAATCGATGTTTGTTGTTAGTTTTATTTGTTGAAGTTTTATCGTTATTACTACAATGTAATTACTAAAATGAAATCGTTATTACTAAAATGATTATTAATGAAAGCAAGGTTTTCAGTTAGTCAGGAGACGATTCTTCTCTCTATTCATAGTATTTCAACTGTCGCTGATCGTTGTTTAATTTTTTAAGTTGAACTATCAAGGGTTGCGTCGAAAATACACTTCCATTGTTATATAAGCTGCTACCAGCAGCTTTGCCGCGTGTATGTCGAAAATTAATCCACATGATCGTAAAATCGGAATTCCAGACTAAAACCTTATCTATGTAACAAATTGTATGCACATCAGTTCAGCTGTTTCGATGAATTTTAGAAACGAACACCCATCCATCCACCCAAACGTTAGTATTTATATTATTAGTAAGAATATTTCTGAGTACCGTAAAATGTGTTTCGCTTACTTCCATCTGCCGCATCAACCTTAACAACAAAATTGCTCAGAAAAATCGATAAAAATTAATCTACGGAACCATCATTTCGTAACTAATTAAGTATGCAAAGTGTGACCCACTTTTATTATTTCAATACTGCGTAAAATTTTCAGTCGCTCAACGTTTGTTAGTCATAAAAATGATTCATTGCCTTAACGTTTAAATTACAAACAAAATCATAATTACAGCTAGCTTATAATTTTAGATTTTAAAGCGTAGCTGTGGTGTATGTCTTTGTGTCACTTTCATTTTGTGGCTTGTTAACAGATCTGTTCATTTCCGTGCGATGATTAATCTTCTATATACACACATCAAAAGTGTCTAGGGATCAACATATATTTTTGCAATAACTTTTCTCCTGATTAAAATTAATTAAAAATTTTTTTAAGGATTCATCAAATAAAGTGTTTTCGTTTGTCACAGTAACGATAAACCAAGTCACCTTTGCATTAATAAAGAAATTTGCCATTTTCCTAATAAAGGGATTTTGACATTTGAACCACTAACACAAAAGTTCGAAAAAAAGACTGAAATAACAGTTTTCTTTAAAATTTTATTGGGTAACTTAAACAATTAATAATTCGTGTTTCTACCGCGAACACTAACAAAAACAAGAACATCGGTTTGGCATACTCAAAATGAGTTCATCCAAATCACGCTGTGGAATGGCCGCCCATGTTCGTTGCAACAACAAAAAAAGGTCTTCTTGCGACTGGATACCCTCCATATTCGGCAGAGCTCTTCTCTGTAGCATATCCCATGCATGCTCAATCGGATTCAAGTCTGGCGACTGAGCAGGCCAGGGCAGGACATTGATGTTAGCTGCGGCGAGAGTCTGTCTTACAACTCTTGCGGTGTGCGGTCGTGCATTATCATGCATTAACTGAAATAAGGGACCGATTTGCACTTGTAGAGGAACGATGACGTCTGATACAATCGTCTCAGCATAAATTTGAGCGTTGAGGTTGCCTCTGATCCAAATCAACTCAGTTCTTCCGCCGATCCAAATACCCGCCCATACCATGATGGTTCCACCACTATAAGGATGGACTTCCTGGCAGGATTTTAATCGCTGTTGGCGTCCAGGGCTTCTCCAGTGTCGTATACGTCTTGTATCCGGTCTCATACCAAAACGAGACTCATCAGAAAAGCACACGAAACGCCATTGTTCTTCTGCCCAATTTCTGTGTTCAAGAGCCCATTGATATCGAATCCTACGATTGTGCATTGCTATAGGTGGTACCCGTAGCGGTCTTCGGGAATGAAGGTTCACTTCATGCAAGCGGTTTCTGACTGTTTGGTCGCTAATTAAGTTCCCTGAAGAGTGATGAAGCCTCACGGCTAACATCATGGCGGTTATTGTTGGAGCTCTTCGAGTTAAGATTTGAATGTATCGGTCTTGTCTCCGTGTGGTGCAGCGATACCGTCCTCCATGGCGCTCAGCCACGGTACCAGTGCTTCGGTAACGTGTCCAAAGTCGACTGATAATACTCTGACTTGTATTCAGAGCTAAAGCCACAGTACGTTGCCGGGAACCAGCTTCTATCATTCCCACGGCTCTGAGCATTTCTTCCCTGCTTAAATGACGTCGCCGCTCCATAATAACGTTGGTTTTAATCAGTAGTAGGGAAACAGTAGCACTAATAATGTCTTCAATGCGTTGTATGTTTTTATAGGGAAAATATTGACAGCTGATTTTCATGTTTTACTCGAATTTGATTCACAGTTCCTGATTCAAATTATGAAATGCACCAAAAAGGATCCATATAAATTTATAAAATCATAAATTTATTACAAAGCCACATCTCAATCTCAAGAAATCCGCATAAAAATGCTTGATCCCTAGACACTTTTGATGTGTGTATATAAAAATGTTATGTTGGTTTGTGTACGCTTCAAAAACTCAAAAAGTTCTGCACCGATTGAGCTGAAATTTTAGCATGGTATATAATCCGCAATAAGGATTGTTTTTATCTATTTTTTTGCATCAGTCACATATCCGCGACCGCGAAAAAACAGTTTTGTTGTGCCACAGCGAAGCGTGGCAGGGTACAGCTAGTTTGTTATAAGTTCGGTTCAATTATTTTGAAATATAAAGGACTTGAAAAGGAGAGTGCTAAAAAAACCAGCTCTGGCAGAAACTAGTTGTATCTAAAATTATCAATGATATAGTGTAATAAAATAATAACCGGGTATGCTCGTGATCCTTACTGGCAAACATATCAAAATTGCCAGTTTCGTTATTCAGTCGTCCATATAAAACAAAGTATTTAGTAGTAGTATGTTACCCCATTTCTCAAAGACGCCTTTACCGATTATATCAGATTAAAGTGTAAACGTCGTTCAAGTTTTAGAAATTGTATATTAGAATCATGAACAGACAATTTATTAAAGCAATTCATATTGCAACATCTTCATTATACATTACTGGATGGCTATATCCGAAACTATAAGGAATATCGAAAAACATTGAAAGGAGGCTCGAGGCCGATTTGGACGAAAACTAAAACGACCACACGACACAGTTAGCGCAGTGGCTGAGCGATTGGACTGCTGCGCCGAGTGTCGCGGGTTCGTCTCCCGCACGGAGTACATATTTGTATGATCTACAAGTAGTTGTTCCGGGTCTGGGTGTTTGTGTATGTGAGTTCATATTATGTTTGTTAACGCACCCACGACACCGGAGAAAATCCTAGTGTGGGATAACGTTTAATGTTTTTTTTTTCTTAAAAAATGTAATAAAAACTGCATCGTTGGATTTTAGAAAAATC
Source organism: Agrotis puta (assembly GCA_943136025.2). NCBI lineage: Eukaryota > Metazoa > Arthropoda > Insecta > Lepidoptera > Noctuidae > Agrotis > Agrotis puta. The sequence continues at coordinate 15,801,265 of OW964183.2, read as the reverse complement.
CATAATCTTGGTAAGGAATCGAACCCGTCGATTTAGGAAAAAATCACACCTCGTTTTATTACACCATTCGACAGTGTTGCCAATAAGGATCAAATTCCGGGAAGTATTGATATACACCCTGTATAGCTTGACTAAGAACCAAATAGTTTAGTATAGTATTTAAATTGTGACAAATACCTAACCTATGTCCAGATAATTGTGTACCTAGACCCGCTGCTGTTTACTTCAAGCTTCTTGTCGCTGATAGGGTTGGCACACACATAAAAACGTTTTGAAGAATACGTCGGTTGTAGGCAGGACCAGATGGCTCTGTTGGTATGAGCTTTGGATGTACTGAATCCGAATATTAACGCAATAGCACCTAAAACAATTTTTAGAAAATTTCCCTTCTTACCGTCGTCCATCACTCACTAATGAATTGTGCTAAGATTCACTTAAAATTAAGTTTTTTTTTCATTTAAATCAGATCCGATCTTCTTCTTCTTATCGTATGGTTGATGAACAACCTGGTGTCAGAGTTTAAACCGCCGTTGAAAAATCTCTCAGGTGTGCTGGTTTCCTCACGATGTTTTCCTTCACCGTTTTTAGCAAGTGATAATTAATTTATAATACGCACATGAATTCTAAAAGACATTGGTGCGTGCCGGGGTTCGAAACCTGCAACCTTTGACTTGGCAGTCCAATGATCGTACCACTCGGCTATCACTGCTTTTTTTATCAGATCCGATGAGTATAGGTTATCTCCATCTTTTTCTACTTTTCCTTTCTTTCATTTTCCTGCTATAATGTATCTAACTTCTTAAGAACTTACTTAACACTTTTAACATCCAATTTCTACAGAAACGCTAAAAGCTCATACAAAAAAAAAAAAACTTTTTTTTAATTTCTCCCTTTCTTCGCCAACCCTGCGTTCGTTCCCGGTCTTTACTTTTAATCTCTCTTTATTTTCTGTCCGTACGAGAAAGTGTTGCGTATTTGTCTTTTGTCTAACGACTCCAGCGGACTGGAAACAAGAGATTGTGTCTTAATACAGACAGTTATACTGTTTTAATCTAAATCGCTGACATAGACACTTCTTTACTGCTAAAAGATTTGTGGAGACTTTTTCCTTTGGTATTTTCAAGGTGATTTTTGATTTTGAAGGAGATAGATGGTGCAAACGTGGCCAACGAAGAGATATCCTTGCTAGTTCAAGGATGTACAACAGAAAAGCTGCTGGAAGGTGATAGGTGAAATCTTTGGACGGCATAGGCTAACTAAAATAAAAGTCAAGGTGATTTTGGAGAAGGATGGCGTCGCCAAGGTCTCAGAAAGAGCTGGCGAGACCTCGACGAGTTCCAGGAGGGTTGGTTTGAAGTGCAGCAGGACAAAAACTCTTGGAGAAACATTGGGGAATCCTTTGGCCAGCAGTGGGACAGTGTAGGCTAATTTAAAAATATCGAGGTGCTTCTAAAAAAATTAAGAGGCTTGGCGACGCCCGCGTGTCCTCGCTGTAGTGTGTCTTTGGATGATGAAGCGCCGTAACCCAGCAATCGGGGCAGTCGTCTCTTTATCAGCCGTGAGCAACACTACGCAGTAAGAAGTCTTTGAAGCTGTATCTGAGCGATCGACTGCAGTACTGCGTGTCGTGAATGTGATTCCCACATGGGTCAATTTTTGTATTATGTACAAGTAGTTTTTCCGGGTCTAAAAGTTTGTAAATGTGAGTTAAATGTATGTAAACGCACCCACGACCCAGTAGAAATTCGACGGTTTCAAAAAAATCCGGTTCCAAGGTTTGTGAATGTGATGATTAAATATAATGCTGTTTAGTAACAGTTATGAAGAGATCAGTGAACCCTTTCAGGTCGATACAATTAATTACCAAACATTTACTTCGGACAGAATCCATTAGTTAAAGTGGCTTAACTTCACCACTTCGAGGAGCACATGTTTAGAATAATTTGTCTGAAACATTGTCCGTTATTTTAACAGTTTAGTCGCTTAATCCATTTTTCCCGGTAGAATTATCATACATAGTACATACGACAAAAAGAAGATACAGTATTAATTTTACTGTTAAAACTACAAAAGCTAAATAAAAATGAACTTTAAACTAACCCAAATAAGGATTATTTTAAACTTTTGGAACTGTATTATACGTTTAATTGTGGTAATGGACACGTTTTGGCTCAGTTTCATTTGGCCTTGACGTTGAAAGTGCTTTTACCATCAATCATACAGAAATGGACTTTATTTTGTAAGCTTTAAAGGATGATAGGGATGAAAATATAAGATTGTATTGGAGACTTGACATTTGTTCAGTTTATGTTGACAGATTTAATTTTATGTGACGCTGAATTAGTATTTTGCTTCCCAAAGGGTGGCTGTGGAGACCAGTCCTGTTTGAATAAGACCAGTAACGCCTGTTATCATAAATGGAGAAAATTACTACAAAGATGGACTATGGCTGATAGGTTGACATGTGGCTAAATGGCTAATGCAGCTAAGAGTGGGCGATATGCGAGAATACATTAGCCATGGTTAGCATAGCTTTACTTGCAACCTGGACCCTGCACGATTTTCCCACAAATTTCACCAAACATCGGGAGCCTTTTACAAATCCATAACTTTTGATGCCACAAGTGTCAGAATGCCAGAAATAATCAGCATTTTCGTGAAGATTCTGCACAATACCTGTTTAGCTATCTTTCGTCACGTGATCGGGGGGTCTGTCAGTAACATGACGGGTCCCCCTTAGAAGCCCAAGCCTGCCGGGGTCACTTGACTATCAGGTGACCGTGTCGACGGAACGTAAAGGGCTATTGAAGGACACCGTGGATTTTAGTCAGTACAAGTCTGACAGTCTCTCTCACCCCGCCCTGGGTGGTAAAGACTAATTTGAAGATATTACCACGATAAAAAAAGCATACCAATGGTTCTCATTGAGTTTAAATGACGAGAAAGAGAGAGAGAAGAATTTAGAAGATCTTGAGGCCCTAATCTCCAAAAACAGTTGGTAGTACTTGCTAATCTATCCCAGGACCAAACCCCCGGGTCTAATGAGATTGCTAAAGGTCTATATGGAGGGTATAGTAGCTAGATATGTGGCGCGGCTAATATTCCTTGTATATTGTACATCACGGTCGCAGGTCAGTCACCGCGTCTCGGCGTCTTTCACCTAGACTGTCTTTGAGACCTAGGACCTACGAAGGGAGGTTTGCTCAGAATAGAACCCTCCGTATCAGAAGGACAATGTTGTAAAATGTCCTTGTGGGATAAATGACGTTAAAGTAAAATTATCTACTAGTTAGAACTCGTATACTAGCAGAACATCAGAAATATTATAAACTTAAAACAAAAAATAACCGCATTTAAAAACCACTACAAAAATGTGTAATCGACTTGTGAACCTCCTTCTTCTTTGAAGTCGGTTAGAAAGTATATCGATAGGCAATTGAAATGCCTAGCCTTTTCTCAACTATGCTGGGGTTGGCTTCCAATCCAAACGGATGCATTTGAATTAGTATTTTACATGGTGAGACTGCTTGTCAGAATTACGGGTTTCTGACTTACTTTTTCTCTTTTGGCTATATATTATTATCTCTCATCTTGAAAATAGACCTGAGCGGCTATTATTATTTAGTCACGAGGTCTTCTTCCATGAGAAATTAATAAGTAAAATAAATAGTTTTTAGGCAACTAACAACATTTTCGCCGCCTCCATAATTATCTGGTCCCTACCCACATCTAGGACGGTGTCTCGGCATTTTGTATATACGTATACATCAATCGCGCTAGGACGGCCAGACGGCTTGCGATATTTAAATTTTGAGACTTTAAACTTTATAGCCATTTTGTTAAGCGCCCGAGCCGGGAAATGGCAAATGGGAGACGTGATTTTTAAGAGGATGTGAATACGTTACTGCAATTGAATTTGAGAGTAGCTCTCAATTTGGTAAAATGGTTTACGTGTTTGTCGTATCTACATATTATTACGTAGAGCTTATGCCCGCGATGTTGCCCGCGTAAAGCAGAATAAAAATATGCTGTACGTCTTACACGTTTTTAATTGGACAGGTGCCGAAATTATGAACAAAAAAAGTTGAAAAATTAAGGAATTTCTGTACAAAATTCTAAGTCTCAACTTAACTTCGGGCACGCCGCAGTCGCGGAGGTAAGACCCCTCTCTGAGGAGTGGCTGGATAGGCGTCACTGCGTCCTAACCTACCGCCTGACGCAGATCCTCACTGGACACGAAAGTTTCGGAAGATACCTGTGTCGGATGAGGAAGGAAGAAACGCCTGGGTGTCACCACTACAAAGATCGCCCGGAGAACACGGTGGAGAATACGGTGCAGGACTTGAGACGAAGATCGCCGTGACCTCACAACGGCCATAGGCGGTGACCTCTCGCGCCCGGCATTGGTCGAGGCCATGCTGCGTAGCGAGACGGAGTGGGAAGCGGTTGCCTCCTTCTGCGATGCAGTCATTCTAGCAAAGGACGAGACAGGACGCGTGAGGGAAAGGTCAGCGTCCACCTTACAACCCAGCCGCAGTAGTAGACGCCCACGGCGACGAACGTCACAAGACAATCTCCGGACACCGTAGGCACGGGCATGCCGGCGGCGAGTAATGGACGACTCGCTGTCCAACCATGAACCATGCCCGGGTCGACGGCGCATGGTGTTCCACCCGAGCCTCAAAGAACGTCAGCACAATGACGGGGCCTCCTTAGAGGGCTCAAGCCTGCCGGGGTCGCGGGACTAACGAATTACCGTGACTCCGGAACGTAAAGGGCTATTGAAGGACACCGTGGATTTTAGTCTCCCGAAGTGGGAAGGCTCATTGATGATTTTACCACGATAAAAAAAGTCTCAACCCAACTTGGAATTTATGATTTACATTAAAATATAGAAAATCTAAGTACGCATTTTCCAGTGAAATCACCAGTACACATTTAAATTCACAGAAAAGTTCATCATTTCATATAACATTGATAAAATCGAGCTTTGAAACTGGTAAGGGCAAATTAATTGAACAATTCATACCTATGTACAAACAACCTAATAATATTTTATGACACATTGACTGCGTCGTAAAATGCCGTTTACCAATTAATTAATGGCACCAATCAAAATGATATTAAATTAAAGTGCCCGAAGTCTTTGAATTGTTTTGGCTTTGTGGAAGTCATAACCTTGAATTTAGAGATATAAAAACAAGATGGATGGATGGATGAAGTCGGATGGGTGGACATCCTAGCCCTTAATGATATGAGCAGTTAGATATTTTCGATCAGCCTAACCTTTTTCCAAGTGTATTGGGTTCAGCTTCAAGTTGAACCAGATACAGCTGAATATTTAAACAATTATTTTAATAGTCAGCTGCTCAGCTCAGCTCAGCTCCTATTGGTCGTACCAATAAGAGCTGAGCTGAGCTGAGCTGAATAATCTATGTAATGCTTATCTAATGGCACTTTTTGCCTAAACTAACCTTTGATAACATGTAGATAATACAGCGGGCTGCAATATTGTCAATTTTATTTATAAGCTTATACAACATTATTTTTTGTTTATGCGAAACCCGATACACCTGTCTAGTATTTTTGTGCAAAGAATCTATGTACAAAATTTTAAAACCGTATCATAAAAAATCACAAGGTTATAAGTTTGTATATTACCTGGTTGTCCGTTCAAAAACATGCTCATTTCGCGGTACACCCGCGTAAACCGCGTCTCCTGTGTTATACACTCGTGATAATAGCTTGGCAATAGGTACCTAACCGTACGGTGATTGTATTGTAATTAATTGGTAACAAAATTTAATTAAAATATTTTTGAAAAAAAATATAACATGGTCTAAAAATTATTGGAATCGAATCAGTTACTGATTCTGAACAAACTATATTCAGGTTTCGCATATACTAAAAATAATGTTGTATATTGACATGTATACCTACTTATATTGTAGCTGTTTATTGTCCCTTACTTAATAAAATATCAGTTTTTTACATGGGGTGACTGCCTATCTGACCTCTACAACCCAGTAATTGGGTAATACTTGGTTTTCAGGCTTCCGTGCTTCGAACCAACCGTTACGACGGTCAAAGATCTACAAATGATCGCCGGGACCAACGGCTTTACGTGCTTTCAGAGACACGAAGGAAACTCGCTGCGATAAATGGTCACCCATCCAGAGACCAAACCCGACAAGCACGGCTTAACCTTGAAATCGACCTTTGTGGCTGTTATTATTTAGCCAAGAGCTCCGCTTTCTATCTATCTATATTCTGGCTTCAGCTATTGCTTATGTAATTCATCATAAAATGTAAAAAATATTCATGTAAAATAAATAAAGTGAACAAATTTCACACCATTAAACATTCAATAACACGTAGAAATTGTTAAGTACCAAAAACAAAACTCATTTGTAGCTGAAAATGTCGTCATTACGGAGTAAAATTAATAGCAACTTTGGATAATGGCCGCCGAAATTACTGCGATATCGAATTTAATTACTCGCGAAAATTATAATGTATCGAACGTTTCGATATAACAGCGCGTCACTATTATCGATGTTATGGCTCATCACTATTGGTTGAATTTGATTTTGTATTAATTATTGGTTTAGTGGTTGTAATTTCGCAAGGTTCCGCATTCTAATTTTATGTGAAGTTTGAGTATTCCAATTAAATTTTATATATTTGAGAACTATTTATTTACTATAACAACTCAATTATAATATATTTTCACAATCCTAAGGAATTTCTTCTGTGTCGTGGGTGCATTTAAAAGTATTTGACTTTACATACACAAACAACCAGACCCGGAACAACTACTTGCAGATCATAAATACTAAAGATGCTGGATGACCTCGTGGAGACCAACCCTGGATTGGCCTTCTTCTTCTCAGTCGCTACACTCTTGGCAGAGTGGTCGTGGTCGTCACATCAGGGGTGGTGGCTCGCTTCACAATTCGCCTTAGCCTTATTCGGATTGGCCTTAGCTGAAAGGAAGATGATAATGTTGAATGTTTGCGATTCTTTGAGAAAACAGAAGAAAAGTCAGAAAGCGACACAATATAATCCCGTAACGATAAGCAATCATTTAATTGTAAGTCAGTTTCCATGAGGGTTACATCTCTCAATTACCAAACCGATCAATACCTACCGTCTGGTACAACACGCTACGTAAGCATGTATTTAATTACTGTTGATACGACATACTAATAGATAGACGAATTAATTAATTCGTAGACATAAGTACCTGTATGCATAGGACTGTGAATCTGACGCCCAGTATATGTGAGAAAATGTGTGTTATTTTTGGTCAACAAGAAGGAATACAAAGATCTTAAGGCCACATCTTTGTTTATGGACTAGATTAATGCCTCTTGGCCTTAATCCCGTTGGTGTTTATCATTTTTTTTTAAATTTAAAACGGGTTTTTTCTTGCATACCCGTTTTAAATTAAGACAAACAGTAAAAAGAGTGTCAATTTTTTTTTAATATACATATGTGACAGTCGGAACCAATGAGTATACGTGCTTTCCGAGGAAACTCGCTATGAGAAATGGTCACCCATCCACAAACCAATCTTAGCAAAGCGTGGCTTCACTTTGCAGATCGACCTGTGCGGCTGTTAGTATTTAGTTACGAGAAAGATAAATCATTGAACAAACATAAACACACAAGCAGAATTAATAATATCCTCAATAAAAAAAATCACAAGCGTCCGTGACACACTAAACTAAATCGTCAAGTATAAACGCACGGAATCGGATGCAATACGCACGATAAATGAAAATGGTCGGGAGTTCAGTGCCGGCGGCTACAAAAGGCGAGTCGTAAAACAACCGGATTAGGGGTGGACAGAGAGCCACTGGGCCATTAAGTAAGTGGGTACTGAGAATATTGCAGAAAAAAAACGATGGCTGATTTTTTTGCAAACAGAAATGATTTGGGCGATCGAGATTTAAAAATTTTAAAATCGTGTTTTGGTTTATTATGAACACGAAATAAAAACATAGGGTGTTTCTTTTTCTCAAATCGTTAACTCACATTTTGTCTGATCTGCTGATTTGTGTTATTTAAGCTAGTTTCTCATACATCATAATCAGCCTTTAATGTGTCCACTGCTGGGACACAGGCTTTCTATCTATGAGAGAGAGTGCACTGTTTTATCCATCATGCGGTGATATGTCACATATCTTCGATTTTTTGAAGTGAAAACTTCTTTAGCGGCGTTGTGCACTTTTTTTGGAATGGGTAAATAATGCTAAACTCGCGTCAGGACACGTGACCTGAACGAAAATTCGTAAGACGGCGCAAGGCGCTTGCGCGAATGTTCGTGTGTATTTAGTACTATTGAAGTTTTCACTTGTGCCGGCACTCCCAGAGTGCAACCCGTCGTTTTTTTTTTGTTCTAGGACATGCCGTGCTAATTTCCTCACGATATTTTCATTCAACCATTTTGAGAACAGTGATGATGAAATAAATTACACGAAATAATGCGCCTGGTGGGGTTCAAACCTACGACCTACAACTGGTAAATCGAGGCAGATACCATCGAGCCATCAATCCTCCGTGTAGTTTTATATAAAAAAAACCCAAATGATATTTATCAGATAATCAAAACACTTAACAACACTAATAGCACAGGTTATGATAACATAAATACAAAGATAATTAAAAGAGTGGCTTATCTCATTGCACCAATACTCAGTCACATCATAAATCTCTGTCTTGAACAAGGAGTATTTCCTTCAAAACTTAAAATTACAGTTATAAATCCATTATTTAAAAAAGAAAATAAAGATGACATGAGAAATTACAGACCAATCGCTTTAATACCGGTTATTGCTAAAATTTTTGAAAGGGTCATTTATAACAACTTATACAACTACTTCGAAGTTAATAACATATTCGCTAATGAGCAATTTGGCTTTCGAACAGGCAGGTCAACAGGTGACGCACTATTTAATTTTATAAAGAAAATAATGACAGGACTTGATAGCAAACAACAGATAACGGCGGTTTTTATGGACATGTCTAAAGCCTTTGATCATGTGGATCATCAGATATTATTAACTAAGTTAGAAAAGTATGGAATAAGAGGAAATGCACTAAACCTTATAAGATCATACCTAACAAATAGATTTCAAATAACACAAATAAAACGAATAGCAAGTGATACAAGTTTCGAACAGACTTATATGTCAGATCCAAAAATAGTCCAATATGGCGTGCCCCAAGGAAGCATCCTTGGACCTTTATTGTTCTTAGTGTACATAAATGATCTCCCAAAAGTAATAAACCACCAAATGATATTATTCGCCGATGACAGCACGGCCATTTTTACTGATGAGGATAAAGAGGAATATGATACAAATATTAATAAATCATTGGAAGCTATCATTAACTGGCTAACTCAAAACAATCTTAAAATCAATCTTGACAAAACAAATTACATGACATTTACTAATAAAAACACAAAACATAAAACAATGCAAATAAGTTATATGGGTGAAACAATAAAAGAAGTCAATAACACAAAATTTCTAGGTTTATATATTGATCATGGACTGAATTGGGCGATCCAGGTAGATCAGGTGTGTAAAAAATTAAACCAACATTCATATGCACTTTACATGCTAAGGAAAGTTGTAAACGAAAGTGCATTATTAAGTGCCTACCACGCGTATGTGGGTTCTAAGCTTAATTATGGCATTCTGTTTTGGGGAAACTCTTCAAATAGAGAAAATGCCTTTAAAGCCCAAAAAAAATGTGTGAGAAGTATCTGTGGACTAAAACAGACTGACTCATGCAAGGAAGAGTTTAAGAGGTTAAAAATTTTAACTCTGCCTTCACTGTACATTTATCAAGCGGCAATAATGATAAAAAGTGATATTGGTAAATACGAAACACTGAGAAGTGCACGACACAAAAATGTACTGTCCGGAATCAGATGTAGAACAGTTAAATTTAAATCTAGTATATTTGGAATTGGAGTGAAAATTTATAATAAAGTACCAAATTGTATAAAAAATATTTCAGCACTCAATATTTTTAAACATGAGCTTAAGAAATTTTTGATAGATAAAGCATATTACACAATTAACGAATTTTTTAATGACAAGTAATTGTAATAATGTATCAGGTTTAATTGACAATTTAGGACTATTGAATGTATATTTTAATCTATAGTTAATTCATTTATTATTTAGTGTATAATTTAATGTAATATTTGACCAATGAAAGAGTGACTGAACCAAATAATAATATAACCGACTGCTAGTAATATTAACATAAATTAATAAATAATATGTAACCCATGCATCCCTAAAAATATTGTACACCTTATAGGTATGTTACACTGCTACTATACATTTACTTTAAGATCTGTTTCGACATGTAACAAACAATAAATAATTTGAATTTGAATTTGAATTTGAAAAAAACATATATAGTTCCTTCTTACCACATGGCCCGCTACCCGCTCGTCCTACCCCGCTCACTTCGTGCCCTCTACCTAACTCCCTAAACTTGCAAGCAGAGCCTGTAGCACCGCGTCTATTGGCCGAACTATAAAACGAAGCCGTAATAAAACTAGTCCCTTTCCACGCATCCATACATCACTAATGATTTACAACGTACATTGAACCTTATGTACGAAGACGGGTTACAAGCGCCTAAGGCAAACAGTCAATGGACACCGAACTATGAGAGATATACAGGCTTTTATGACCAGTATCCGCTCGTTAAGTTAGGTGCAAAATATTTGATAGCGACATGTTAAAGTTTTTACGAGTTCGCACAAGATAATTACAGGGCTATTGTTTTGTGGGATTGTTTTTAAAATGCGTTTTTTATGTAGTTAGTTTATTGAGTGATTTTGTATGGAGATTTCATCAAACGTTCACAAGTTTTGAAAGAATTGCGACGATAGTAAGATAAATAAATAATGGTACAAGATTATAATTACAAATCAATAATGTTTTCAATATAAAGCAAAATAAATGACAAAGAAGATAGATTTCATAATCACCTGCCTAGAAATGAATGGATCTCACATTAATTTGTTTACGAAAACTTCAGTTACATTACTACTAGACCGTGAACTTAAGAAGTCATAGAACACATAAGTAAAAATTATAATATTTTAACAGCCAAAAGAGTTAGGGATAATAAATCCGTTGGACTAAGAAATTCTGGAGTCATGAAATCATTATATCATTGCAGCCTAGAATCACATTCTGCTGGGATTATGCCTCCCTTGTTTCTATCCCTCATCCGTCTGATCACCTCGTTTTTGACCATATCGGGAACCCAAAGGGCTTTTTGATGGCCCTACTTTCTTTGGACGAACCGTCGCCAACATTCGATAAAAACGTAAATAGCCAGATGTCCTGCCTGGGGTGCTAAGACAGGAAACCTCCACGTGCGTCCGTGGACTGGAGTTCCCCTTCGGATACGTCCGGGGTGAAGACCAGTTTTTCGGACCGGTGCACCCGGGGATGCGGGCAAAAACTCTTTTAGCCCGCATCCCCTCTTTAAGGGGTCTCTTTGCCCGTATGCGAATAGCCTGTCGGGTGGATGCTCCAACGCGTGTCCCTCTGAACAGCAGAGGGCACAGCGGCGGAGCGGGCTTGCGGACGGTGAGTAATGGGTAAGCTCGCCGTCCGACCAAGGACCAAGCCCGGGTCGGTGGCGCGTCGTGACGCGTCACCGACGGGGCCCCTTACGGGGCCAAATGCCTGCTGGGGTCGCGGTTTTTTTCTTAATCCAGGATACCGCGGCCCCGGAACGTAAAGGGCATCCGAAGAAACACAGGTAGATTTTAGTCAGTAAGAGTCTGACAGTCCCTTCCGCCCCGCCCAGGGCGGGAGGACTCATTTGATGATTTGCCACCCTAAAAAATAAAAATAAAGATGTCCTGCCTATCTCCACTTGAGGCATACCGCCCTAACCCATAGACTTTAGAATCGTCTAGCACAGACCGCTCATTCAATCGACCTTTACATAAACAGCATGAATTCCAGGGGAAGCAATAATACTAGCAATATTTACGTGCGCCACAGTTAGCGACGATTATCGGGACAGTTAAGACAGATTTATCTCCACAATAAAAGTAAACACTGGGCGCTTCCGACCGAGCACCATTAGTGAGAGGGATTCCCTGGCCTGCTGGCGCGAGTTACAAGTGGAAGCGAATCGCTGTCACTTATGATGTTTAGGAAAAATTGGATATGATTTTTCTTATATCACACACGTGGAACTTTAAAAAAGCTTTGTAGCTAAACAAATTAGAATCTTTTTTTTTGTGAAATTGATTACAAATATTGTTCCTGGCATACCAATGGAACCTGTTTTAATTAGCTGCACAAACTGCTACTATTGTCTTCCCCAAATTGGGCTGGTGAGAAAAATCTGACTTTTGTATAAGCCGTTTCCCAAAAGGTAGGTGTTGACATCAACTTCCCGTCAGCTTCCAATCGTATGTACCTGAGTACCGCAGCATATTACATGAATGCATGAATATTACAGCGTTTTTTATTTTTGCCGTACAGCGTACTTGAAATATTAGTAAGGAAAATAAAAAACTTCTCTTGTGTACGAGTGAGGAACCGATGTTATCCACAAAATTGACATAAAAGTCCCCGTTTACTTTACGCTATACAAACGTGAAAACTCGTGATAAGGCTTTTGACCTCTACGACTCATTTAGTACCGGGTCTTACTTCTCGTTAATACTGGTTTTTAATCAAATAAATACGGTTAAAATAAATCTCGTCCGCCACCAGAGGTGTTCATAAGCTGATCTATTGCCTGCTGGTTGCTTGTAACTTGAACCATAATATGTATTAGTTGATGGGGGGCGGGATTTTGGCGAAATGCTCCGAACTGCCTTAGAGCTTGATTGTCAGAACGGAATAGAATGAACTGTGATGTGCAAAACAGGTACCTCTACTAACACTACCGTAAAGTGAAAACTTCTTTAGCGGCGTTGTGCACTTTTTGGAATGGATAAAAAATGTTAAACTCACGTCAGGACACGTAACCTGATAGAAAATTCGTAGGACGGCGCAGGGCGCTTGCGCAAATGTTCGTGTGTGTATTACTATTCAAGTTTTCACTTCTGCCGGCACTCCCAGAGTGCAACCCGTCGTTTTTTTTTATTAAAACGTTGCTCCGCACTAGGAAGTTCTCCTGTATCGTGGGTGTGTTTACTAACATAGAAACTCACACACACAAACACCCGGAACACCTACTTGCAGTACGTACAGTGGATCTGAAAATGGCGTTAATCTAGGTTTTTTATCCTGCTATTCTCTCTATAGTCCTCCCGCGAAGGGACTGTGAGACTCTTACTGTCTTAAAATCCACCTATGTGTGTTCCTTCAATTTCTCTTTGCGCTCTAGGGCTGCGTTACCTTTTAAGACAGTCTTACGACAGAAAGTATATACTTTGGGAGGGTTTTGTGCGCAAACATGGGAAAAGTTACATTACTGAAATTTGACTTCATATTAAATAACTTCCACAAGGCATAGAGATTCTTTGGAAGTATCAAACACTGAGATATTCTGTTTTAAAGTAAGTGAATTTAATTACAATATCTAGGCATTGTTTGACCGCGAAAATGGGTCCTAGATTTAGAATCGTTAAAAAAAGCAGGTTCAATTTTGGAAATTACCCCTTCCAGGCCCTTATTCAGTTTGATCCACACTTCTAGAGTAATCTTATGTCTCGCGCCATATGAGAGGCCTGTAGCGTTCCCAGAGGCAGCTAATCTAACTGATAACAGAGAAAGGACATCCTCACATAAAAACAAAGATTATGTTAACTTCCTTCAGTGTATCATCTAACCAAGATCATACTTGTTCGCTGGTGGTGAAAGTAGACGCGAAATTGATAAGTATGAGTCAGCCGCCGTTGCGAAAGGTCACGCCACTCGCCAAATCTGTATCGTGTCGCTTTTACTTTTTGAGGTAAGCAGAGTATACAGCCGTTATGTTTTCCGAAGGATTGCCCACTGTTTCTCGGCGTCACACCGAGCATTAGAAAAAAGACAGAGAGTACGCTGTAGAATACCGGACTTTTCTGACATTCATGTATCAATCTAACTGTCTACTGACCACTACTAATAGCCCAGTTACTGGGTAATACAGGTGAAACCTGGAATTACTGGCAGACAGCCAGTAATTCCAGGTTTCAGAAGTCAAAAAACTCGCGTAACATAACTAAAGTAACGACAGTCGAAGTTTTTCTATTGACAGCCGCTACGAACAACTTTATCTTAAGCCACGAGCCGCCCGAATTTCAGTTACTTCTGTACCTTAAATAACATACCGTGGACCCATAAACTTAACTAAAAAGTTTTCAGTTTCAAGTTAAACTGTGATACGGTTTACGGTTCCAGTTAGCATACTCTTGATATACTGAGCGTTGGATAACTTGGACAGTTAAATTTTAACTGTTGAGACTTTAGAGTTATGCTTTCAGACGTTAAAAGGAGTTTTATAACTTCACAGTTAAGATTATGGTTTAATGTGAGAAAATATTTTCTGTAATTTGTTTTTAGTGGTTTATTTTAGTGCGGCGCTGATGACCCCCATTTTATGTGGTACTAGGGTGAGAATTTAGTATTATTTTCTTAATATCGTGAAGTTCTGCGAAATATCATTGACGTACTCGTGTTAACTCTGTTTTTTATAACACGTTACCGTGCACTCAGACGTTGGTGACACAAACATTTGAAACTCAAATACATAACATTCAAACCCGGAACAACTACTCATCATCAATCAACATTGAAATATTTGTTCCGTGCGGAAATCGAACCTGCGACATGCCGCGTAGTGGTCGATCACTCGGCCACTGCGTTAATCGTGCCATTATAATCACTGATCAAGATCACAGTATTTGTCTGATTCCAGATATATTTCTCGTCCATTTGACATAACCTTTTCAATCCTACACCACCCCATACAGCGAGTTAAAACAATTATACTTATCGACATTGCACATTGAGCTCATTACTTTCTTCAGATTTTGTCTATATGGAATAAATCAATGCAAGTCTATGCGCCAACTCAACAAGGTGCCTTCAGAACTCAGCAGTAGTAACATAGTATAGTAGTCATAAAGGGCTTGTGTTTAAACGCCTACCAGAAACGTACCTAATTTAAAACCAAAAAATCTAAATCTCAGTATGGATAAATGCTCACCAAATTGTATATCATAAAATATTGTAAAAATTAACCTATTTTCTGTAATAATAAAAAAAATCGACCTAAGCATGGTAGACGAAATCCCGCTTCGCGTGGCTTTTATTTCTGTTTGCAGGGTTTAAATTCCTTTAATCAAACCGAACTTCGGGGTGTCTCTGAAATCTTGCTAAAGCGAGTTTTATATTTGGTGAGCATTTTCATTTTACTATACAAAAATAATTATTGATGAGAATATAAATTGTAGCCGTTATGTAGCACACCGAACTTATTACTTATACATATGTATTTCTGAGAAAACTGTTTTCATCAAATAAAGGTAATCATCGTAAGCAAAGCCCACGCCATACGCGTTCCGTTTACTAATGGTCATGGCAAATCTTAAGGTATTGCCAACAACTTCTGTACTATTTTGTTTGTTTGTCACCTCTATTGTGAATTACCGCTCCGTACGACCCCTATTATCGTCACTGACGTCATGAGAATGCTTCCTTAAATATTCGGATACCTACAGCATCTTACGAAAAGTAACGAACGACACGGGTGAAATACGAGTTTATACGTGATAGTATAAACTATAATAGTTCATACAAGGAATTGTTAAATTCGACATATACGGTACTTTGCTGAAAAATACGAGAACAGCTTAAATCAATACAAGAAGATAAATTCTGCCGTCCACTAACTAAAAGGCCGTTAAGTGCAAAAACTAGTTTTCGTGAAAACGCAAAAATTGGGAATTGATGTCTCTTGAAAAGTATGCTATCTAGGAACAAGGCTGCAAATTACATATGTAGGCATAGTGTTTTTGCACAATATATTATATATTTAATTCATTTATATTTATTTAAACTCATCTCCAAATTTTTAATTAAGCATTTTATGTGGTTTAACTACTCAGCAATCTTCCTGTATCTCCAAAACTATAAATCATAGAAAAATGACTCTTAGTCCAAAAGATAGAGCATCGTAAGTTATATAAGACTACATAAAAAAGTGAAAAACGAGCAACTGTGACTTAACGGCCTTTTAGTTAGTGGACGGCAGAATTATGCTGTAACCAATTATGGACCAATTCCCAACACACCAACCCTTGGCTCCAATCAAGGAACCAACAAGTACAGTCACGAGTAATAACATGTATACAATTAACAAAATTCAAACGCAATTTACTCGTGAAATACTGGTTGAAATAAGACCTATTTCGTAATAGTATGGCTTCCAAAATAGAAGTGTAATAAAAAGGGCAAAAGTTTTAATCAATATGGTAGCAGAACATCGCTTTTGAATACTGCTTAGTGTATACATACTATTCCTCGTGACTGTACATCATCCAACTTCAAACCAAACTGACAATCACATAAGAAATGCCGCCGATCAGTCAATAATAACTAAAGCACTCCACATTAATAACATTATTGATGAAATTTGCGTACATTTGGCCCTACAAAGGGTTTCCCTAATAAATTATTGCCAATCCCACCAGCTTGCTATTGGAACAAATTAATAGTAACCGAGTTTAATTGAATCTTAGTTGGTGAAGTAAAGCTGAATGGAAACCACTGACTTTCAACGAATTTATATATTAGTTTAACAATTTGCTTGAGTAACATTTGGGTGCGTATGCGGAGGGGCGATTAGGGTGATCCCAAACTATGGGATAATTTGTGTGGGTTATTATTTAACAGTTTACTGAAATATTAGTTTTTGCTACTTCAATTTTGATTTAAAATTTATGTGCAGTAATATAAAAAAACTCTGTCAAAAATAAATAAATAAATATTCCACAACTATCACACAACGCCATTTAGTCCCAAGCTAAGCAGAACTTGTGTTGTGGGTACTAGACAACTGATAAACATACTTATATGTATATTTCTAGATACATACATATTATAGACAAATTACACCCAGACACAGAACAAATGATCGTGCTCATCACTAATACAATAATAATCTAATATCAGAAAGATTTCCATCATCATCATAATGTTCCCAATGCACGACACATGCCTCCACCTTCTGGGAGGGAGTAGACCATAATTCATATAAAAAGTAATCTAGCCGACATAGCATTTGACTAATAATATTTAAAAATCCATCGGGTGCCCGCGACTCTCACGATGTCGTCTTTCCACCTAATGAGAGGCCTGGGTCTTCTGTCTTGTGCAATTGGCGAATTTTCTTTCGGCGTGGTGGTCTAAGGGGGATGCCTATGTTCAATAGTGCACGTCTTCTTGCTGATAATGATGATTTCAAATATAATTCGGTGTTGTATTGAAATATCACTGACTAGTGCCCCGTTTCGGCTCCGCACGGGTGCCATCTCTACTAAATTATGCACATACATGTAAACCTTCCTCTTGAATCATTCTATCTAAAAAAAAAACTGCATCAAAATCCATTGTGGAATTTTAAAGATCTATGCATACATAGGGACAGACAGACAGACAGCGAGAAGCGACTTTGTTTTATACTATGTTATGATGTTGTTTAGGGTGTGTTACAGACCAAACGCATTGCTAAACAATAATCTTCTGTCCCCTTTAAGTCACGAGACTCGTTTTATAAATTGTTGAGAGACTACATAAGGTATTACATAAGATCTGACAATTCTTGTCAATTCGATATTTTTATAAACATTTTCGTCACTCCGCCGGTGTCCCCAGTTAATTCACATCTCTGTCACATCGATGCTGCGATCTATTTAACAGTCTGCACAGCCGACTTTAAACATAGAGTATACCTACTTAACAATCCTAATCTCGTCAAGATATCGTGCCCCAACATAAGCTACCATTCAACTCAATACCTCAAGTCTCAAAGGGCACGAAGTTTAGCAACTCCGGTAAGATTTTAACGTATTTCCTCTCTATTGATCTCAATACGGACCGTAAGTGGAATAGTTCCACTAACATTATCTCTGGTATTAATACTGAGTAATGGAACTTGGAGTAGTTTCTGCCTACTGGGGTTACGCGTACGGTCACGCACGCTGTGCCTCATTTTGGTTGATCTGGAAATGTTTCAAAGGAATTTGTACGATTTAATTTGCTTTGTGAAATTGTAAGGATAGCGGAATACGGATTTCACTGAATATCAAGATTGAGTACTACTCGTATATTTGACAAAGCTAAATAGGAGAAAAACAACAGAAGCTAGCAACTGCAACAATTTAAACACAGATTCTTTGTAATTTGCATAATTTTAGAGAAATTTTCTCATCTATGTGTAATTTGTTTGTAATATTTAAATTACTTGTTTCGTAGTCACTTTCAGTGGTCGCGGGACTTACAAATTACCGTGACCCCAGAATGAAAATGGCTATTGAAGTACACCGTAGATTTTAGTCAGTATGAGTCTGACAGTCCCTCCCGCGCTGCCCTGGGTGGGAGGACTCATTTGATGATTTTACCACAATGAAATAAAGTCAGTTTCAGTAGACTATTCAACAACTGTCAAAAGTACTTTCAGAGGTATGGGAAGTTCTCGGAACATCCGGTATGGTCATCCATCCCTGTACTGACTGACTGATGTTGCTTAGCCTTAAATTAAAACGAAGTCAGTTTTTCTTTTGTTACAAGCTCCTTCAGCAAAAATATGGAAATATTCATTTTCTAACAAAAAAAAAACCTAAAGTTATCTTTGATTTAACAAAGACGTTTATTTTGAAACTGCTTTTTATGGTCACACGTGACACGTTTCCCCGAATGAGAATGAGACTTACTAATGCCTGCCGGGGTCACAGGACTGTTTTAAAAGAGAGCCACGGCCCTGGAAAAACAGGTTAGTTTTAGACCCAGTCAAGTCCCTTCCACACCATCTACTATTGGCAAGAAAACACATATATTTGATGATATTCCAAAAAATTCGGTTATTTATGTATAACCTTATTTTTTGGAATATCATCATGGAACCCTGTGTGTCACGCACAAAATCACGTAAAATTTTTATCTCTCAGATTCAGCTACTAAGTACAGTCAAGCGAATAATTAAGTCGCCACCGACAGCAAAGTACGACGAAGTTATTAAAAAGATTCAAATAACACAGCTGACGGTGCATGATTCGCTTAGAATGTCGCTGTCTCATCTGTAGTCAAGGAGATGGGACTTTTTATTTTGTCGTGGTTTAATCATGAAATGAGTCGTCCCACCCAGGGCAGAGCGGGACTGTCAGACTCATACTGACTAAAATCCACGGTGTCCTTCAATAGCCCTTTACGTTCTGGTGTCACGGTAATTCGTAAATCCCGCGACCCCGGGAAGCTTTGGGCCTCTAAAGGGGGGCCGAGTAACCATGCTGACCTCTTTGAGGCGCGTGTGTAACAAAACGCGCCGTCGACCCGGGCATGGTCCATGATCGGACAGCGAGTCGCCCATTACTCGCCGCCCGCATGCCCGCGCCTACGGTGGCCGGAGATCGTCTTGCGACGTCCGACGCCGTGGGCGTCCACCACTGCGGCTGGGGTGGAGGGAGGACGCTGTCCTCCCCCTCACGCGGCTCGCCTCCTCCTTCACGAGCATGACTGCTTCTCAGAAGGAGGATCTATGGATTCCTACAAAAAATAACTACTGATTTGAACAAAATAAAAACCGTCATATATCTGGTTAGTTACGGTTTAGAAACTTTTTTTTTTCTATGGACTTCTTAGGTGGTAGTCTAATTGTGCCCAAAATTTAATCTCTTGCGAAAGAAAAAGAATTGATGCCGAGGTCCATACTAAAAGTTGATACCCATACCCTTCTGATTTACGTAAGAAAAAAAAAATACATCTCCTTCGCGAGCATGACTGATTCACATAATTTAGAGGACTACATTTTTTTTAATTCAGCGATGGGTTCGCGTTTGATTACTATCTCGCTTGATGGTAAGCGATGATGTGGTCGACGGTGAAGCACGCTTCCCTAGAAGTAGCCTATTCGCTCTTGATTTGAAGACTTTAAGGTTATAGCTATCAGGAAACACATACCGGCAGAGAATTCCACTCAGCTGAGGCACAGTAAAAGCACTGTGGCTAAGCCTATATTCCTTTGGATAAATTTAATTGTGATACTATAAGTACATATAATTTAAAACAACATCACGTAGTATCACACCATAAACAGTTAATAATTTTACGAAAAACAACCACAAATAACCCTCGGAAACAGCATAATAAACCACAAAATGTCCTCACCCGAGGCCAAATATTCAATAGCAGCTAATTTTACACTCACTAACTTTAAAAGCATTTAAATTTTGATATTGACGACCAAAGCTTGTCAAATGCATACACACGTTTGTGTTTCTTTGTGTATTTGTGTATTACAACACAAATTTTGTTTTTGTTTATACACTGATACTGTTGTAATTGTTTTTTTATTATTTACGATGGATTCGCTCTTGAATCGAGACAAAGACAAAGTCTACAAATGAGTAAGATTACCCAGGAGAAGCCTGTTTACTCTAGCATTGAAGAGATTCGGATTATGTGCATCTATGTAATACAGATAGATGAGGAGCTCGTGTCTAAATAATAAACAGCCGCGCAGGCCGATCTTCAAATCAAATCAAATTTGTGTAACATAGGTGCAGGTAGAAAGTTCATATATTTTATTTTAAAAGGTCGCTATGCTATACCAAGAGGCGTACAAATATTTAATATATGTGAGGACATATCTTTTGGGTTAAGAAGCGCTTGTCGAGGTTGGTCTGTGGATGGCTGACTATCTGTCATAGCGAGTTCTCAGTGTCTCGGAAAGCACGTAAAGCCGTTAGCCCCAGCTGTCATTTGTAGATCTTTGATAGTCGACAGGATAAAAAATGTTTTTACTGTTAGTCAGAAGCTTGTAAGTCTGACAACCAGTCTTACCATGGGGTATTGCCCAAATATTGGGTTGTGGAGGTCGTATGGGCAGTCGCTCCATGTAAAATACTGATATTCAGCTACATTTATGTGATACACACCCAAATAGTGGATTCCTGTACATGTACATACATTTATCTTGCGCATGTAGTAGATATTTGTGACCCATAGTCGAAAATGCCAAAAACCCAAGGGCAATGTTTCTAAAACTACTTTAAATGATTTCGTTAACTTCCAGAGATTCCCCAAACACCAGCCAACTTTAAACCATTATAACCTCTAATAGTGAATAGGTTCATTTAATCCCACACTAAATATCACCATCCTTAATATAATTATGTAATTTCATATTAATAACCCTCATAAGTTTATAGCGAATGCTTCCCCATCAAATGTTCTTTATAGCATTGGCATATATAGTAAATGTACGAAGGCAACACAAGTTTGGAACCTACAGGAAATCAGTTCCATAGGATTGAAACCCTTTAGCTGTTTTCAGTAAGGTTGATAATCGCATGTAGGTTTTTCAATTAAAAGCAAAACTTGTGTTCGCTTCCGTACTTAAAAGGGGTCTGTTATATCGGAATTTACAATGAGACCCAAAGGTACAATAATTTGAGTCATTAATTCAGATGCGAACTTTTGTTTTAATGTACTCCTTATTTTATTAAGGTACGGCTTTGGGAATTATTGTATGACAGATAGTTTGATTGATGAGAGTTAACTGAATTAAATATCTGTTCAGGGTAGACTTGACTCTGTATCAAATTTAATTTAATTCAGTTTAATTTATTGGTAATTTAATTGACTTCGCTCGCATTAATTTATAATTTGACAATCAATTCGCGTTGTACTCTTTTGTTATTAGAACGTTATGTTATTTTCTTCGGGAACAGAGGCTTTAGCACAAGTTTTTCGTACAACGCACTTTAAAAGAGACCCGTTAATGTTACGTTACAAAAACGTAAAAATTCGTGATAAGACCTCAGTACTATTTTTTCGAAATGAAAAGTATGTTTCATTTTTATACTCCTGACAATGGATATGCAAAATTTCACGACGATCGGTTCAGTGGTTAAAGCGTGAAAAAAGTCGCAAACAAACTTACTTTCGTATTTATAACATTGCAGATTTACTCTACATCCAAACTAATATTATAAATGCGAAAGTAACTCTGTCTGTCTGTCTTTTCTTCACGCCTAAACTACTGAACCGATTTGTGTGAAATTTGGTACAGACATAGTTTGGAACTTGAGAAAGGACATAGGATAGTTTTTATTACAAAAAAAAAATCTGCCGGAAGTCACTATTCCACGCGAACGAAGTCGCGGGCAAAAGCTAGTTTAAATATAAACAAAAAAAAATCTTTATTACAGTCAAAAAAATCTCAATTTCATCCGTAGCTGTTCCAACCTAACACCTCCAACAATTTATCACTTTCCAAATGAAATATGCTTATGAAAACATTGCAAAATAACCCAGACACCTTTCATGGGTAAGGATTCATTAATTTCCAGCCGAAAGTACTGTCTAGACAAATAAAAACTTGCAAAGAGCCATTGTGATGGCCCCGGGTAAATAAAACACTGAGCTTTTGACGAGAAATGAGTAATGGGTTGTTTGGATACGGAGGCTGTGTTGGTTTTGTATTTTAGGTCCTAATTATCACGACTTAAGGTCCTACAGATGATCATGATCAGGAGTGTCTAAGCAGGAAACCGTGGTCTTGGAACACAAAGGGTTATTGAAGGAAAGGGGTCGAATTTTAGTCAGTAAGAGGCAAATGATATCAAATCACTTATTTCTTATGAATATGATAGTCCAACCGTGGGCGAGTGGACTCATTTGATGATATTAACGAGAAAAAATGATCCGAAGTATCCATTAAGGCAATCTGGAAAGGCATTACTATCTCGTCTCCTCGAAGGTGTTTAGAAACTAAAAACTAAATTCCATTCAAAAAATCTTGTTAAAAAAAAAACAATTTCAATTTGTGCGACTTGAAAATCGAACCCACAATCTCATTCTGAGCAGTAGCGTAAGCGCTATTATTAAGCGCTTATTCGTTAGTCTAAGGACTAACGAATAACCGTACGTAGAACAGGCTATAAATATAATATTTTTGTAGCTATTAATAATATACTTCCGTAACATTACTCTTACTCTCAATTAAGACGACACAGCATTTCCATACTGTCAAAAATGTCCCTTTCAACTGTCATGTTCGATACCAAAGTTTCCACAGGAAGGAAACTTATACCGCTGCAAAATCTTACTCTGTGGCATTTCTCAAACGTGTCCGTAGAGCGGATATACTGCCGATACCCTTATCTTAACAAGCGTTAACTTCCTCGTAACATTATACCTCGCGACAGATACCGTTCGCAAATAAATTCGACGCTCCTCGCCGCTGACCGCTTCCTGCGGTTTCGACTTTTTTGTGGCGATTTTTTTTTTAACTGCCAGTGTTTTAGTATTTGTAGTTGTGGGGCTTGACTGCCTTAGTGAATCACTGAGCCTGTTCGTGTATTGATATAATAGCTACTGTAGTTGAAGATGTTATGAGATTGGATGGCAAGTGGATTTTAATCATGATAATAATGGTCTTAACAGGTCTCTTTTTTTTTCTATCTTTCTAATTGTTATACTATTGTCAAACAGTTTCTTAAGTGATGATCAAACTTAGCAGATGGAAGTTTGGTGATGACTTTTATCGTGTTGTATTCACACATAAAAAAAAATGTGATCACTAGCAAAGCTGATTTTTTTTTATATGGAAAGACAATTGAACTGTTTCATTGTTTTATATTCTAAATCTATATTATTAAGTAAAGAATCTAAAAAGAAGAAGTCATTATATATTATAATATAACGTAACAAAAAAGTGATAGCTTTTTTTGAAGTGAAAACTTCTTTAGCGGCGTTGTGCACTTTTTTTGGAATGGGTAAAAAATGTTAAACACGCGTCAGGACACGTGACCTGATCGAAAATTCGTAAGACGGCGCAGAGCGCTTGCGCGAATGTTCGTGTGTGTTTATTACTATTCAAGTTTTCACTTCTGCCGGCACTCCCAGAGTGCAACCCGTCGTTTTTTTTATTTGTTTGTGCTTAAGTACAATCAGCCTATACCTGTGCAATGCAGCCTGGCCTGTGTCCTATCCTGTGGGAGTATTCCCACAGCTGGGACGTAGGCCTTCTCTCTGTGAGAGGGAGAAGGCTGTAATCCACCACGCAGGCCTAGTGGGAATTAGTACATGTCACATGTCTTCGAGTTTTTGGTTCTAGGACATGCCGGTTTCCTTATGATGTTTTCCTTCACCTTTTAGAGAGCAGTGGTGATGAAATCTATATATATATGAAAAAGTTATGTTGGTTTGTGTATGCTTCAAAAACTCAAAAAGTTCTGTACCGATTGAGCTGAAATTTTAGCATGATATATAATCCGCATCAAGGATTGTTTTTATCTATTTTTTGCATCAGTCACATATCCGCGACCGCGAAAAACTGTTTTTTTTTGTGCCACGGCGAAGCGTGGCAGGGTTCAGCTAGTAAATTATACAAAGTAATGCACTAAACTATTTTGTTGGTGACCGTTTATAACAAATCTCATTAAGAGCTAAGTTTACCAGAAAACGATTTAATTATGATGATGAAAACAGTTGTCAGGCAAAAGCAGTGCTCACAATAAAGTAACAAGGCAAACACATTTCAACACATTTTTTTTAAGTCGCACAAAAACGGTAATATTATAAAACTGTCCTCACACACATAGCCCTTAACAGCGAATTAAAAAGGTTGACTCAGAAATCCTTTCGCTAAGTGATAATCCGCGAATCCGAAAAGCGACATTTGAAACACAAGAAGACTTTGTAAACTTAAAACGGGGACTATAAATTAAAAGTTCCCGTCTTAAATAAGGAACGACATTGTTTAACGCGAACCATCGTATCATCGGGGCGATTATTCGCGAAATCTTTAATGAGAATGTATGGACTGGTGACAGGTTTAAACGTACATTGTTTTTCATAATAAAAGCCGTATTTTGGGTCATTTCTGTTGATGTGCACGTTATGTTCCTGTTAAGGAGCACAGCAACCTAAGAAAACACTTGTACATAGTAAATAAGTACTTAGAAAGTAAGGCATTGTATAGACGTAAGATTGATAAAACCTTTTAAGTTACTAAGTATTTGTTACCCCTCCCTTAGTTCTGTAACGTAGAGTTTAGATTTAGACATTGATATTTTGATAGTGTTTTGTGTGTTTGTAATAGTATATAAGAACAGTGTAAAATACCACGGCGAAAAATACCACGGCGACAAATATAACGTGCTGTTTTTCTAAACAAAAGAGCGATGTAACAATAGAACAATAGGCAAAAACACCCCGCGCTACACATGTGCGCAAACGCCGAGCGTAGACGGACGAGAGGAAGGGATAGCGTGGGGGCGATCCACCCCCACACACCCCGTCTACGGTCGAGCGTATAAATATAGCGCGGTGGAATATAACGGGGCAGCCTGGAATCGCAAGCCTCAAGAACAACAACAACAAGTGTACTCGTGAATATAGCACCTTTCAAGCAACCTCAGTGTTTATCTTTCTGATTCAATGAATCCCTGCGCCTGAATATTCTACAAGTTTGGTCCTTCGTTAGCCGGATCAGGAAGATAGCGTGAAAAGCGAAAAACGTGAAAATGAGTGAGAAAAGTGCCGTCACAACGAGAAGCAAGCTGAGGCGTTTAGAAGAGGACGTCCAAAGGAAGAGGGCTCTCGAAGCGGACTCCGGCGTACCCTCGGACAGGGCTCCAGGCTCGCCGTCAATCGCGCCAACTCTACATCCGGAACGAACGCAAGTCATCCCACTGACGAGTCCCGGTCGAGTCATAGACTACCGGGAAATGTCGACGTCAGTGCGGTCGGTGACAGCGCGAGGAGTAAGATCCGGTACCAGCATGACCTCGTCAAGGAGCGGCCACAAGAGCGCCGAGTACCTGCGACGACGGGCCGAGTATGAGGCTGAAAAAGAGTTGGTTCAAATGAAAGAAAAATTAGTGCAAAAGAAGCTAGAAGCAGAATTAGCAGAGATCGACGCGGCCGCCGAGGAAGATTTGTGCTCCGAAGCGGAAGAAACAACCGCGTGCCGCGTAGAAGAGTGGGTCACGCACACGACGCCCGTCGTGACTCGTCAAGAACAAGTTTCGACGTGTCGGGACATGCCGCCACGGACACAGCCCCAGGTACCAGTGTCTGAAATATTAAGTGAAGTATTTCAACGCCCGCCTGCGAACGCGCCGCCGCCACCGGTACAGCCCGAGCGAATACCTGCGCCTCCGATCAGTGCGCCCGCGCCCGTCCCGAACCGCGAGCCCGCGTACCCAGCGACTCCGACAGTTAACGCTGGCACCGCACGCGCATCGAATCGCGACGCACCCGAGTGGGACAGGGGCGCCGTAGAAGACGACAAGGCCGGGTCTACACGCGACATTAAGATTGATCAGCTGGCGGAAGCGATCGCGAGCCTCGCGCGGCCGCGACCGGTACCTAGACAAGCCTACGGACTGCCAACGTTTAAAGGTGACCCGGCGGAGTGGCTGTCCTATAAAAACATGTACCACGACACGACGGATATGTACGAGTTCAAGCCGCACGAGAACCTCGCAAGATTGAAAACATCGCTACAAGGAGA
The DNA here is from genome assembly GCA_943136025.2 of Agrotis puta. Classification (NCBI taxonomy): domain Eukaryota; kingdom Metazoa; phylum Arthropoda; class Insecta; order Lepidoptera; family Noctuidae; genus Agrotis; species Agrotis puta. The sequence continues at coordinate 15,774,523 of OW964183.2, read as the reverse complement.
GGCGAGAATAGCGGTGGAAGACTTACTTCGAGCATCGGCCAGCCCGTCAGAGATCATAAAGACTCTGGATGAAGAATACGGGCACCCCAACCTTATTTTAGAGTGCGCGTTGAAAAAAGTACGCGAACTACCGAGAGTGACAGAAAGCGGCCGCGAGTTAAGAAGATTCTCAACAACGGTAAGAAACTGCGTGTCGCTGCTGAAGAGTGTGCGTGCTAACGGGTACCTGAATAACCCGCAGCTGGTGAGCGAGCTACTGAATAAGCTCACGCCGGTGCAGCGCGCACAGTACGGAGACTTCGCGATGGGGATGGCGACGAGTCAAGGCCTGGACATGAGGGTGTCTCCGAGTCTAGAGATGCTCTCAGAATTCCTAAATCACCTGGCACGTGCATCGTCATTCTACGTGCAGCTGGACATGCCCGCAGCCGCGCCGAGCAAACCGCGAGCTAGCGCGCCACCAGCGAAGACAGCCAAGAACATACAGCGGCTGCACGTACACGCCAACGATGAAGAAAACACGCGAGCTCCGACCAGAGAAGATTCGTGTCAGCTGTGTAAAGAAAAACACACGCTCACAGCCTGCAAGCAGTTCAACGATCTGGACGTCAACGAGCGCTGGGCGTTCGTCAAAGAGCAGAAACTCTGCTTCAATTGCTTGGGAGGCAGGCACTCGAAGAGAGTCTGCCGCAAGAAGAAATGCGCCACCTGCAACTTTGCGCATCACAATCTCCTACACGTCGACAAAAAGCCCGAGAGTGTGACGAACGTCAGCGATTATAACGGCAAGGCGCTTCTCAAGATCATGCCGGTGCACGTCATCAGCGAAGGTAAAGAAGAAAGCTGCTACGCTCTGCTGGATGACGGTGCGACGGTATCGCTGATCGACAGCGCCCTGGCCGGGAACGCAAAGGGCAAACGTGTGCCGCTGACAATCAAAAGTGCGCGTGGACAACAAATAACGGACAAATCATCGCGAGTGATAAGTGTGGGAGTGCGCGGACCCAACGGACAAGTGCATCAAGTGAAGTGCCGCACGTTAGTAAACATGGACTTGCCCTCGCAAACAGTGCCCGCCGCCGTCATGTCGGAGCATGCCCACCTACGCGACTTGGGCTGCGAGGAAATGTGTGGAGCCAAGCCGCTGTTGCTACTGGGCCAGGACAATTGGGAGCTGCTCGTCGGCAGGGAGATGCGCCGGGGCAAATCAGGTAAGCCAGTTGCCTCTTTGACCTCGCTAGGATGGGTCGTGCACGGACCCTTAGGTTCGACTAGTTATAACAATCAATTTGTAAATTGTTTAAGTGAAAGCAGTGCGGATTTGCACAATTTAGTGAAAAAACAGTTTGAGTTAGAAGCCATAGGGATATCGGAAGTACCGCGGAAGCACGCAGACATCGAGCGCGCCAACCACATTTTGGACGCCACTAGCCGCCAGTCAAACGGTGGAGCTTGGGAGGTGGGTCTGTTGTGGCGTCAGGACAACCCTCAGTTGCCTGACAACTACGTCAACGCGAAGCAACGTCTGTCGGGAATAGTGCGCCGGTTCAAGAAAGACGCGACCTATGAGAAAGCTTACACAGCTCAAATAGAACGACTGTTAAAGGAAGGGTACGCCAGCAAGGTAGAGAGTAAAATCGACTCAGAACCCGTGTGGTACCTGCCCCACTTTGGGGTCACTAACCCCAACAAGCCGGGCAAGTTACGTTTAGTGTTCGACGCCGCCGCGAAATACGAAGGTACGTCGCTAAACGATCACCTTTTGACTGGACCCGACCTACTGAACCCATTGTTAGGGGTACTATTGAAATTTCGTTTAGGCCCTGTCGCGTTCACAGCGGATATTGCCGACATGTTTCTCCGGGTTCGAGTCCGGGAGCAAGACCGCGGGGCGCAGCTGTTTTTGTGGGCAGAGGACAGCGATAGGGAACCCGAAGTATATAAAATGAACTCGATGATATTCGGTGCGGTATCGTCGCCTACATCCGCGATTTATATATTAAATAAAAACGCGAATAAATACATTGAAAGTCACCCCGATGCAGTGTCAGCGATCAGGAGTAATCACTATATGGACGATTACCTCGATAGTGCGTGGTCTGTCGGGCAAGCCGGTCAGCTGATTGAGGACGTGACCCACATCCACGCCGAGGGCGGATTTGTGATACGGGGGTGGGTCACAAACTCTCAGGAGCTGCGCGACAGGCTCCGCACTGAGATGCCAGACAAGGTATCGCTGGACAAAGGGGAGGACGGAGTGGAACGGACGCTGGGACTCACGTGGTCACCCACCACTGACGAATTGGCTTTTGATCTGTCCTTTAAGAGATTGCCGAAGGAGATCACGGAAGGGCGGGTGGTACCCACGAAACGAGAGTTCCTCCGTTTCATCATGTCGATATTTGACCCACTAGGATTTTTATATCCGTGTGTCATTCAGTCCAGAATCTTAATGAAAAAGATCTGGAGCACGGGCATCGGCTGGGATGAACAGCTGAAAGAAACTGAGGCGCGCTGCTGGTTCGACTGGCTTGACAACTTGCAGCACCTCGCGAGCGTATCGGTGCCTAGGTGGTACGGGTTGTGTACAGACCACCTAGAGCTGCACGCCTTCGGAGACGCGAGCGAATCCGCGTACGCAGCGGTAGTCTACCTAGTCGGGGTAGACGTCTCCGGGGAGAGAAACGTCGCGATTGTGATAGGCAAGGCCAGGGTGGCCCCTCAAAGGGTGGTCTCGATCCCACGGTTGGAGCTGCAGGCAGCCGTTTTGGCCTGCAGACTCGCGGAAACCGTCGAAAGGGAGCTAGGAGCCACCATACGGAGTAAGTACTTATGGACGGATAGTAAAACCGTATTAAAATGGATTAATTCAGAAGCCACAGAGTTTCAACGTTTCGTATCTCATAGGTTAGCTGAAATAGATAACAGGTCAAAGAGGTCGGACTGGCGCTGGGTTCCCTCGGCGCAGAATCCAGCAGACAAGGCAACCAGGTTAGACTGGCCTAATAACAGCAGTGAGTGGCTGAGTGGCCCTCCGTTTCTTCGCTGTCCACAGGAGCAGTGGCCGGCGAGCGACGACGTGAGTGGAGTGGCAGAGGCAGACCTGGAGCGGGTGCAGTGCGTGCACGTTGCGAGCACGCCACCTGAGCCGGTGCTGACGTACGCCCGGCTGCCGACCTGGACGCGCGCGCTATACGTCATGGCGCGCGTACTTATCTTCGTGGCGCTCTGCCGTAAACGACGGCAGACGTGTGCCGTAACAGCTGCGGACCTCGATGAAGCGAGGTTACACCTACTTCGCCTAGCGCAGGCGGAATGCTACGCATCGGACATCGCGGCCCTGAGAGCCGGCCGCGCGCTGCCAGCCGGCAGCAGGCTGCGCGCGCTGGACCCGATGCTGTACGGGGATGGACTCCTACGAGTGCGCGGCAGGCTGAGAGCCTGCAGCGAGCTGAGCTTCGGTGAGAGGCACCCCGTCATCCTGGACGGGAGGCACGAGCTCACACGCCGGCTCATCAGACATCACCACGAGGCGGCGCTGCACGCGAATCAAGAGGCCGTCGTGAACAGCATCCGTGAATTGTACTGGGTCACCAATTTGCGGTCCTCAGTGAAAGCCGTCACGGCGAGCTGCCAGCGCTGCCGCATTGAGAGAGCGAAGCCAAGGGCACCAAAGATGGGTGACCTACCGATCTCCAGGCTGGAGGTCACACGGCGAGCGTTCGTCCACTGCGGGGTCGACTACTTCGGCCCCATGGAGGTGGCCATCGGACGGCGGCGAGAGAAGAGGTGGGGTGTGTTGTTCACGTGCCTCGCCACCCGCGCCGTGCACCTGGAACTGGCATCATCTTTGAGTGCCGACTCGGCAATCCTTGCCCTGCGGCGCCTGATTGCGCGCCGCGGGCGACCATCGGACATGTACTCCGACCGGGGTACCAACTTCGTCGGGGCGCACACCGAGCTACGCGCTGCCCTCCGTGAGATGAATCACTCACGAGTGGCGAGCGAAGCTACAGGCCGCGGCATCGCGTGGCACTTTAATCCTCCGGCGTCCCCACACATGGGCGGATGCTGGGAGAGACTGGTGCGCTCTATAAAAAACGCGCTCAAGGCGACCCTGCGCGAGCGCGCCCCTCGCGAGGAGGTCCTCTACACCCTCCTCCTAGAGGCCGAGCTGGTCGTAAACAGCCGGCCACTCACCTATGTCAGCAGCGACGTCGAGCAACCGGTGGTACTCACGCCGAATCATCTCCTGCTGGGCACTGCCGCGGGGGATGCACCGTGTATGAGGGGCCACGCCCGCGACGAGGATGCGCGGCGGATGTGGCGCCGGGTGAACGCGCTGGCCGACCTGTTTTGGCGGCGCTGGCTACGCGAGTACCTGCCGACGCTCCAACGACGCAACAAGTGGTCGGCTGACGAGCCGAACGTGAAAGTTAACGATGTGGTAGTGTTAGTGGACGAGAATAAGCCACGAAACCAGTGGACTAAAGGGATCGTGCAAAGTGTTTTCCCGGGTGCGGACTCTATTATAAGAGTGGTCGATGTACGAACGAACCATGGGGTCCTACGAAGACCAGTTGTGAAGGTTGTTGTGCTCCCGACCGATGGAAGTATGGTCGGTTGAACCCTCATACGGGGGGTGGAGATGTTAAGGAGCACAGCAACCTAAGAAAACACTTGTACATAGTAAATAAGTACTTAGAAAGTAAGGCATTGTATAGACGTAAGATTGATAAAACCTTTTAAGTTACTAAGTATTTGTTACCCCTCCCTTAGTTCTGTAACGTAGAGTTTAGATTTAGACATTGATATTTTGATAGTGTTTTGTGTGTTTGTAATAGTATATAAGAACAGTGTAAAATACCACGGCGAAAAATACCACGGCGACAAATATAACGTGGTGTTTTTCTAAACAAAAGAGCGATGTAACAATAGAACAATAGGCAAAAACACCCCGCGCTACACATGTGCGCAAACGCCGAGCGTAGACGGACGAGAGGAAGGGATAGCGTGGGGGCGATCCACCCCCACACACCCCGTCTACGGTCGAGCGTATAAATATAGCGCGGTGGAATATAACGGGGCAGCCTGGAATCGCAAGCCTCAAGAACAACAACAACAAGTGTACTCGTGAATATAGCACCTTTCAAGCAACCTCAGTGTTTATCTTTCTGATTCAATGAATCCCTGCGCCTGAATATTCTACAGTTCCATTGTGGTTCGGAGAAAACGTCGTTGTTTGGCGCCCTGCGTATGCGCAACGTTGTAAAAGCTGCGAATGAATGTTGTGACAGTTTATTAAGCCTATTGTGTGAACAATTTGTCTTTGTATAAACTTGATCACTTCAATCCAATGGCTTTTGGGTAACTGGCTGACTGAAATCACTACAATACATAAATACTACTCAACCTCTACTACTACTCTATCTATATTATAGCTGTTTACACAATATCAACTTAACATACATAAAGCGCCGCCAGTGCAGTAAAAAAAAAACAACGGGTTGCACTCTGGGAGTGCCGGCAGAAGTGAAAACTTCAATAGTAATAAACACACACGAACATTCGCGCAAGCGCCCTGCGCCGTTTTACGAATTTTCGATCGGGTCACGTGTCCTGACGCGAGTTTAACATATTTTACCCATTCCAAAAAAGTGCACAACGCCGCTAAATTAGTTTTCACTTCAAAAAAATACAATTGAAAAAAAAAAATAGTTACAAACTACTTTTCCAAAAGATGCGCACGTACAACATCCAATATCAATGTATGCCACCGAATGAAGCACACAGTTGCGCAATGGAAGGCAGATCGGAGAAGAAATTATAGGTATAATAAAGGTGTAAACATATATTAACCAATCAAGGCGCTCCGTTATCTGCCGCTAGGTGGCGCCGCCGATCATTACATCGTCTGCGCGGGCGCCGCTGGGAATTTTGAGTTGGATGCTTTACAATGCGGGATTTATTCGTAAACTGAAGCCTTGAACATTTAAGTGATTTATTCGCCTTTGCCTTTTGCAGACCGTCCCTCTTTACAGAAGATACCCATCCCTCCATCGCCTCAACTGTTCTCTTTTAGTCAATTCATAAGCAAACCATATAAGAGTCCTGTCGTCGTTTCCTTGTTCGACGATGTCGTACAACTATCGCTTTTCTAGAGTTCCAGTCTTGCGATATACGAAGCTTTAATATTACCTGTATCCAGTAAGGCCTTGCAGCTATTTATTTGCGTTCATCAGCCCCTGGCTAAGTACCAAAACTGAAAGGCATAAAACTAAAACAATAATTTTGAATTTCATCTTTAAGTATAAAAGACCCATCATAGTCGGACCATTTTGTATTTCCACAATAACTTTAGTAGATAGCTTACGGAAATTATTATTAAGCTATTGCATAGCTTTTATCGCGGGCTTTGAGCGCGGCGACCGAATCTAGAAATTCCGTAACGAAAATAAACCTAACACTACCACTGTCACATCTGTCATGTCAAAATGAATGAATAAAATTTGAATGAATGTTTTTTTTTTCTTGACGTTTCACATGATTGACGTGGCTGATCATAGCCTAATTAGTAGAGTAACTTCCCATAGAGCAACGATGGGATGATATTCTCGTTAAATATTCACGGAAGGCGATATTTTTTTCTATAAATAAAATAACTATAATTGCAAAAATTGATAAAAAATGCTATGCAATAGCTTTACAGCGGTCGTCCCCGAGTAATTTTTTTTCATCATTGATGTCCTTAAGGATATCATAAAAAAACAATTCTCTAATTCTGTGTTTTTTTTATCTACCTTATACTTATATAGTGATCCGTCAATGTACTAAGTCCACCGCGCCATAAACCTGGGCCATACGCACACGCGCGCCGTGAATCCGTTAGCTTGTCACCGTACCGCGGTAGGGCTGCCACACATCGTAATAATTCACTTTTTGTACTTAAAGGAAGCGCCATAATAATATTGTAATAAACAGGAAATTGAAAACATATTGTTTTACATGGAAGTAATATCGATTGTTTTGGATAGCCATGTAACTGTGAAGAAGATTGTATTATAAGTTATGTCAGATATTTGTAGACGGCGCAAGAGCTATGATGATTACGCACAGATAACATGTAGTTGTAAAACGAATACTTTTTTTCCATATATAAACGAAATTTTAACAATAAGTCGTTCTTAGAACAGGTCATGCGTCTTTCTATCGTAAATAAAATCTGCTTTTCATAATAAACTTGATTTACGAGACTGATGATGAATAGAGTGTAAAATAATAGGCACATTTGAATCGAAAACGCACGCATATTTGAGCATACGCAAATTTAGGTTCTTCAAACAGCCACAAAAATATTTGATAAGAACGCGTTCAGTCGCGCGATGACGCTCGTTTTTTAAACATGGGGAATGTAAGGTTCTTATAACTTATCTGAATAATAGCTTCAGCCTGCAACTTACATTTATTATTTCAGGATGATCAGTTAAGTGGTTAGGCGTGAAAAGGTAAGAAATAAACTTACTTTCATAGAAGATTAATTTTTAGAAACTTATGTGTGTTCAGATTGCATGGGAACCGGACTTTAAACACGTTCTATTTCCTTTTATATTAAAAACCATTTAACCCATTAACCAATCACACGTCGCGCCACCCCTAACCATATATGCGGATCGCCCTGTTTTTGCAGTGGCGTGATTAGAACACAGCGTTTATAAGAAAATTGTCCGTACAGAACAATTATAGTGAAACTTGTTTAATGGTTCATTTGAGGCACGCTTACCTTTATATTTCACTAGGTCGATAACTAAATCAACTGAGACTACGAGTATCGCTGTCTAGTACTGGCACCTCCTGTACGAGTACGAGTACCTTTATAAGTTCGTCGGTTAATCTAGCGAAGGGACGTCTTTGTGGAATTTCATCGTCATCAGCCTATAATATAATAAAAAACATTTTTTTTCAAATAACAAAGGGTCTTTGTTACCTGATAGATGAATACCTTAACCTGAGTATACATATGTTTTATTACAATTGTATTAGTAAATATAACTTAAAACCATGTTAGTACCACTAAGTTGCACTAAGTCTTTGTGCGTTTCGGGCACGCCGCAACCGTGGCGGTAAGACCCCTCTTTGAGGAGTGGCTGGATAGGCGTCACGGCGTCCTTACCTTCCGCATGACGCAGGTCCTCACCGGACACGGAAGTTTCGGGAGGTTCCTGTGTCTGATAAGGAGGGAAGAAACGCCTGGGTTTCACCACTGCGAGGATCGTCCGGAGGACACGGTGGAGCATACGGTGCAGGACTGCCCCGCTTGGGCAGAGCACCGCCGTGTCCTCACGACGGCGATAGGCGGAGACCTCTCGCGCCCGGCATTGTCGAGGTCGAGGCCATGCTGCGGGGCGAGACGGTGTGGGAAGCGGTCGCCTCCTTCTGCGAAGCAGTCATGCTCGTGAAGGAGGAGGCGGGCCGCCTGAGGGAGAGGACAGCGTCCTCCCTCCACCTCAGCCGCAGTTGTAGACGCCCCCGGCGTCGGACGTCGCAGGACGATCTCCGGACACCGTAGGCGCGGGCCTGCGGGCAGCGAGTAATGGGCGACTTGCTGTCCGACCATGGACCATGCCCGGGTCGACGGCGCGTTGTGTTCCACGCGCGCCTCAAAGAGTGTCAGCATATTGACGGGGCCTGTAGAAGGCCAAAGCCTGCCGGGATCCCCGGACTTACCCATTACCGTGACCCCGGTACGTAAAGGGCTCGTGAAGGACACCGTGGATTTTAGTCAGTACAAGTCTGACAGTCCCTCCCGCCCTGCCCTGGGTGGGAGGACTCATTTGATGATTTTACCACGCAAAAAAAAAAAAAGTCTTTGTGCGTTTGGGAAGCGGTCGTCTCCCTCTGCAAAGCAGTCATGCTCGCGAAGGAGGAGGCGGGCCGCGTGAGTGAGAGGACAGCGTCATTCCTCCACCCCAGCCGCAGTAGTGGACGCCCATGGCGACGGACGTCGCAAGACGATCTCCATCCACCGTAGGCGTGGGAGTGTCGGCAAAATGACGGGGCCCCCCTCTAGAGGGCCAAAGCCTTTTTTTTTTTTTTTTTTTTTTTTTGCGCTGGGAAAAAATGCATTACGCATACCCTCCAACCGGAGGGGTATGTGGGACTCCCCGGTCTGACCCGGTATACCCACTAAAAATACCCAGCGGCATTCCCGCTTCGTCTGAGTGGCGGGGACTGGGAATCTTGGCACAGCCATCACTTCCAGTCCAGAGGGCCAAAGCCTGGGACGGAGCGGGACTTACAAATTACCGTGACCCCGGTTAGTAAAGGGCTATTGAAGGACACCGCGTACACAATTATGGAGTAATTATTCACAGAAAAATGGAGGACGCCTATGTTCAGAAGTGGTTGTCTTACGGTTGATATGATGATGATGATGAAGATAAAAGCCCCAAGGCTACGGGAAGCGTCAACAAGTCAATTTAAAAAACCTTATTAGGTATATATTAAAGTGAAACAGAACACACTGAATTACATGACAAACTGTTTTGCAATAACTCTTCAAGGTAAACCTTTGCCATCATCTAGTAAAAAAAAGATGTGGTACAAAATAAACTCGAAAAAAAAAAAAAAAGCTAGTCGCAAACTTGCGACTAAAATAGCCCCCACGAACTTTACTTTCAACTTAACCGCACGAAAGCAAAACTTTCATCCTACACTAATCCCCAAATCATATAAAAGCTATCCAACTCTAAAATGATTCATCACCAACGTCTTTAACAAACTTGCAAGATCAGAAAACGCCATTATAATACTTTCAAATGCGCAACAACCAATCAGAGTTGAAGTTCGAGATAAGGCACGGTACAGACGAACTTGCGAACTCACTTGGCTTCAAAACGTGCCACGACTTAATCATTCTGAATTACAATTGTTACATTTTAGAACATTCTGTTACTAAATTTATGCTGGCTCTTGACTTGTGAGTCTTTGTTATTGAATAATGTGAAATTGTGTTTTGAAGGGAACTGATTGGGATCGGTTATCGTAAGCGTATGTTTTGAAAGGCTTTGTGCTACGTTTGCAATTGTTGAAATTTGAAAGAGACCATGATTTCATGTTAGCTGCGTCTTTTAAAGAGCTGAATTCTTGGCGGTGTGAAAACAAAAATCTTCTATGATATACAAAGTAATTTGATTCAGGTTTGGGTCTTTGTGTGTGTGAGATTTATGTTAGTAAACACAACACAGGTGAAATTCCTAGTGTGAGGATTTTTTGTTTTAAGAAAAAAGAAAGAAAGTTTACCATAGACATAACTTTTTTTCTGATTTCTAAAAGTTAAATCCAGAATCCTGTTACTATAGAGTTTAAACCAAACTTTTTCTTAAAGCCTAGTTGGATAGGAAACATAATCAAATTCAAAATATTTTAATTCACAAAGACCCTATAATTAAATACGAAACCTCGAAAAATAATGATAGTTCAGGTTGCTCGTTTCCATAAACATGAACGGGCAAGAAACTCTATGGTTACTAAATAATTATACAAGTTACATAAATTTGACCATGCCCAGGTCGACGAGGCGCGCTGTGTTCCACGCGCGCCTCAAAGATTGTCAGTAAAATGACGGGGCCCCCTCTAGAGGGCCAAAGCTTGCCGGGGACGCGGGTCTTACGAATTACTTTGACCCCGGAACGTAAAGGGCTATTGAAGGACACCGTGGATTTTAGTCAGTAGGATTCTGACAGTCCCTCTCGCTCTGCCCTGTGTGGGAGGACTCATTTGATGATTTCAACACGCTAAAAAAAGTTACATAATTTGTATCGCAGAATTACAACAAAAACGCCTATTCAGTTCATAAACTAATAATTTGATGTTGTTCTAACATGAAAGCTACACCAAGCGCCTTTCTGTTTTGAAAGGCAATAAGTGACAGATCTTTACTTTACCGCAAACGTTTTCTTTTAGGCGACGGAATCAAGTAAAATAAATAAGGTGACATGCTGGGATTTTTTAGAAAAGAATAAAATGTCTTTATTATACATAGGCCTTGAGAAGCGTGGGTGGCGTAAACGTCATGTAAATACGTCGATTATAATCGAAAATTCAAGTATATATTCTTTTTCTTTCCAATATTAAGCGAAAAGCACAATGAGTTTTACATGTACTGCTTTTGCAAATTCAGGCTTTTTAGAATTTTTGACATGGATTAAAGCTAGATATGATGAATGGAAGAAAAAAACGTGTTGCGCCGACCCCGAGTAAAATGGGATAAAGGCAGGGAGATGATGACTTTTCATAACAATGTCATGGATTTCCGCAAAGTAACGCCTGATTCTATAATTTTGACGTAATAGTATTCATACTGACGGTCCGGTTGCCGCAGCGGCTGAGCGACGGCTACACTACGTGTCGCGGGTTCGGTTCCCACATGGAACATATATTTGTATCATCTACATGGGTTTGGGTGTTTTCGAATGTGAGTTTAAATGTTTGTTACCGCATCTACGAGACAGGAGAAATTCTTAGTGTGAAGCAACGTAATAAAACAAACATTATAATGGTGACCGTTTACCTCACAATTTTATTTTTGTCTCTTTCAGACCGTTCACAGCGCTGACAGCTGTCAAAGACTATCTTGTCTATGCAAAACACCATCTACCCCAAAATTAGATCAATTCACATTCAAATACGCAAACGTATCACTGTAGAAACAAATAAACATCTACAATAATATCAGTATTCCTTACACACCTCAATAAGTATTACCCTTCTAGGACAAATAATAAAAAAAGGGGAATCAGCCGAAAAATCGTTGAGTTTGCTCGACGCTTGATAAAAATCAATTCAATTTTGGAGACTGTAGCTGTCATATCGACCTACGTGAGGTGCGCGTGAAGGGAATACCGAATGAGGAGAGTAATAGGGGAGAGCAGAAGTCTAAGATGAAACGACCCCAGAAAAGTCATACTTAACCTTCTTGAAAAGTCAATAAAAATTGATAATTCACCTCGTTTGCTATCTTGGTTGGATCTTTGTCTGTTACCAATCAACGATAGAATTGTCTATCCGACTCTTTAAGACGTCCAACCTCATCAAATCTTTAAGAAGCAGCTTTCAGAAACTAAAGAACGGGTTTTCGATTAAGTTGATCAACACGACTGACTTTTTGTTCTCGGAAAGATTTGAATTCAGGTGCTTTACTATTCATCGAGGGCATGATGATTGCTAATTCCAAAATGTACCAGCACAAGGACGAGCAGCAAGAAGAAGTCTCAGCAGAGCAAGAAGATGGCGGGATCCTTGGAATGGTTTTTCTTGAACTAGCACCTAGAAGCAGACCATTTTTTGCTTCACCTTGAAGCAGACCATTTTTTGCTTCACCTAGAAGCAGACCATTTTTTTATCGTGCTAAGATCATCAAATGACTCCTCCCACCGAGTAGTGACTAAAATCCACGGTGTCCTTCAATAGCCTTTTACTTTCCGGGCTCACGGTAATTCGTGAGTCCCACAACCTCGGCAGGCTTTGGCCCTCTAAAGAAGGCCCCGTCATTATGCTGACACTCTTTGAGGCGCGCGTGGAATACAACGCCGTCGCGTCGACCCTGGCGTTGTCCATGGTCGGACAGCGAGTTGCCCATTACTCGCCGCCCTATGCCCGCGAGAAAAAGTAAGCCACAAAGAAGTAGAAGGCCTTTGTCCAGAGTGGGACAATAATAGGCCAGACAAAAAAATTGGACACAAGATACCAAGAAGCTCCTCTGTTTCTTCAGTTGAAAAATGCAGAGTTGGAAAATAAAGTGGTATTTTCAAGGCCCTCATTAACTCTATTATCATATCACTACCATGATTACCTTTTTAAAATAACTTTAAAAAGTCTTTACTTTCTGTATAATTTTCTCTACAACTAGTCCAATGTATTGAAATTCGCTGTAGCCATTTGATTCCGCCGACGGCATCTTGAAGTCTGCTGATTTGTAAAACTTGTCTTGTAAACTAATTGGTAGCTGAACAAGCTCACCCGTTTACACTTGATTAGTGAAAGTGATTAGTACATTATGTAGCTCGTAGCCGCGTAACACGTAACAAGAGGCTACGAAGTTTGGAATTAAATTCTTCTTTGCTCTTGAACAGGTACGGACAGATTCCGATCTCTATAGTCTAGAGTCCGGACACTGGATGTTAACAGTTCCAGACAGTGCATGTCCGCAGTCTGTTAGTTATAGTTTACAGAAACTTTAACTAATTGCCATGAAAGAGATATAAGGTACGTACTATTGACAACTTTGGATCGAGTTTGACACGTCACATTTTTAACAACAGTTTACCTAAGTTTCTTCTTAGGTACTACAGACGGAGAAAAAGCTATCCTTATTTTAATGACTTTGGTCATAAGAACAGGTATTTATTAATTTAGAACAATCGTGCTTCTTCTTGGCGATATAAGTTACAACAGAATGTGCACTACATAGGCCAGAAGAAGAAAGACTTTTTAAATTACTTTAATTTGCAGGGTATGTCAGACGACACTAGACCTTATACATAATTTAAACTAATATTTGTAATCTCTAAAAATGTTTGCTTTTTGCTTGGTTCAAATCTCTCTCAACCAAAACACTTTAAAACTTGAAATACTCATCTACTTTTTCACTCGGACACAAATCATTAACAACCACACATTGGCACGAGAAAATACGCAAAAACAGCCAAATGGAATCCAAAAATTGCAACGCAAAGTAAAATGGAGCCACCCTAAGTCCAGTCCAACTCCATTTTATCTGTTTCAATTCTTTCATTAAGCACTATAAAGACTTCCACAATCAATTTCTAACCGCGATCCGCCTTAACCGGGATAACTCTACAGTTTCTTTAACCTTTATTTCCTTCAGCAAAAGATTTGGAATTGTGTGGATTAGCAGCAAAAATGTGCAGTAACGTACGGAGTCTGTACTTCGTTGTGGATAGCATAGATTGATGGGCGTGGTTGGCGAAGCTAAGTTACCCACAAGTGAGGGGCCGTTAGTGGATACGATTTTTGGAACCACTTTGTTGATGTGTCAGTAACGAAATAGCTGACTAACTAAATTCAAATTAGATGATTGAGTATAAATCATCATGGTAGCTTGCTACTCTCATTCCAATTTATTTAGGGTCGGCGGCGTAATTTCGGTATTACTCGTCATCAGCCTATGTTCATCATCAGGATGAACTCGCGACCTCCTATCGGAGTTTGGAGCCAAATTGTTTTCACTATATTCCGTCTTCTGGGTGAACTCGCTCCATCTAAAATCCTCATCTTTGCTTCTGGGCTAGATCGACGCCAAGTTAGTTTTATTTTAAAATGAGTGTTTTCTCAACTGTATTTATCTTTTTTTAAACACTCAATCAAGTTAAAAGAACTGTTTTGAAGTTAGTCAACTTAACGATACATAATTGAAGATATTACGGTCTTCTGAAAGATCCTATGAACTGATTAAGACCATTCCACCCCGAAAGCCTCTGTCAATTCGCATTGTAGTAAAACGCTCTGCAAATTGTACTATACTGCTTCACAAGTCGCCGATGATAACGCACTACCATTACTCGGTATCCTATCGTATCGGAATCGTATCGTACCCTATAAAAGCTTCTGAGGTTAGTACAGATTACGAGGTGGAACTAAGTTGATGTATGGACGGTGTTCAAAAGAAATTTAGGTAGAACTGTGGTCTAAAAGAAAAACGGATTGTCTGAATTACCCCGCAATGGCTTTAAAAGACCGATCTTTGAGATATTGAGAGACTGTTTATATTGGTTTATGGTATTGTTTCCATGGCCGATTTGAATTGGAGATCAATCAGGGAAATTATGTTAGTTAATATACTTTAATGTAAGATGCAAGAAGCATCACAAAGACACTAACAAAAATGACATTTATCAAATATAGGTAATTAATGCGAGAACCTCATATCTATCGTAGTTTACTTAGAACCAAAAAATTGCATTTATAAAAATAATCAGTGGTCCACATTGGCCCAAGATGTAGGATGATATGGTGATAGTGGCACGAACCGTCAACGACTTTTTTTTTTATCGTGGTAAAATCATCAAATGAGTCCTCCCACCCAGGGCAGGGCGGGAGGGACTGTCAGACTTGTACTGACTAAAATCCACGGTGTCCTTCAGTAGCCCTTTACGTACCGGGGTCACGGTAATCTGTGAGTCCCGCGACCAACCGTCAACGACTTAAGAAACGAAACCATTTTTCTACATTTTAAACTTCGCCATGCTTTCGAATCTTTCTACATTTTGTCATTTTAGCTTATCTTCTGACGACTAATTGTTATGTTTTTGTGGTTTCATACTACGTGTTATAGCGGGATTCTTGAAGAAAACAACTTTCCCCTATTTAAAACGTATAATTTTGATATAAGTAAAATTGTAAAAGTAAATAAAAAATACAGTTAGGATGCGATTGTGCCCGGTTATCAAAGTAACAAGTTTTGAATTAAATAAAATTAGGTCGCACACACAAAAAAAAATCGGTTACGATACAATTATGTCAGATTATCCAGAGAATGTACGAATCAATAGTTATTTAATTTACTGAGGAAAAACCAAAATCCTGAATATCAGAGGAAAAAATATTTGAGCGATCCTAGCGGTAACTAACTAATTGGCCAATGTCAATTAACACGCCTCGGAAGGAAAAAAAAAGTGATGCTATTTGCCTAAATACTCGTACATACCCTGTGTAGGGGATGTATTACTGTGCCTTACATAAAAATAACAATTTAAAAATTAAAAGCAAAAAATAAGACAGTTAATTTAAATAAATAAAGAATCCTCAGCTTGATCCTGTCGGGATGGAGAGACGCGCTGCAGGACTGCCGCGGAGAACCGTGCTGGTAGCCACGGTCAAAACAGGACCAGGCCTCCGATGATCTGACGCTTGGACTTATTTGTCGGCTCAAGAGCCTGACAAATTCAGGATCCGGAAAGACTGCACGCGACCACACCGGGGTCGCGGTGGAGCGTTGCTCCCGACTGCTAGCTTATAAAGTTGTAGGTGATACCGTACTCAGCGCCTCCGATACATAGGAAAATTTTCAGATCACGCCATTCCGGCAAAAAAACAGAAGATTTCACATATGATTTTTTTAACCAACGTTGTCGACTTTAAATTCAAACTGTTCCACATTTTTTAACAAAAAGTGATTTCCACCCAAAAAAATCAGGAAAACCCCGTCACAGGCAACAAAACACATCCAACTGACACTAAAAAAATCTTCATTTTTTCTCGAACAAAAACCAATTCCTAACTTAAAAAGAATCAGTTCTTAAAGAAAAATTTCGACTAAAGGCTTCCGAAAACAGGTTGCATGACAATCACCATAAAAAAAGGTGATATTTAAAAATGTAGCGTTTTTTATAACGCTGCAGTGTGCAGTAATAGTAACGAGTTGTCTAACAACAGAAGTAGTCTGCTACTTAGGGTACTGCATACAATAGGCATCACCTGACTTCACATGCTCTGCTTATTGTTAGTAAGTACGAGCTTTGTGAACAAGCTTTTATTTTATTTCTTCATTGCAATAAAGATTTTTTTACTGAAATGTTCCTCTTATAGATAGGAAATGCTTGTTTTATTTTTTTAATAGATCTCTTTATTCTCTCCCGGGAATAAACTGGATAAGTTCCGCAAAACTGAAACGAGAACGCGGGGTTTCTCGAGAAATAGAAAGAATGGAGAGAGGCCTTTTCCCAGGATCGGGACAGAGTAAGCTAAGAAAAAAAACCCTTTAATTTTTCGTTAACATTTCTATACGCCTAAAGTTTAAAACCTACTCATAACTAACAACAGTTTAAAGCTTCTCCTTTTAAAAATTCAAACACGTATCCCATTGGCTAAAATGAACAAAAACTCTAAGTTCAAAATGTTGTATAATAAAAGCAAGGATATTCAAAATTTTGAAACTAAATGTGGACTACCCTCCATTTGGCTGCAAAACAAAAAGTATATAATAACAATTCGAAGGACAGTGACTATTAACACTGTCCACTTTTGTATATAACTTGGAAACCAAGTTAATTTTGTTACAAAAGTTAACATTGAGTTTCTTTAAGGCTTGGGATTAAAGTTCATTTTTGATTGGAAATGATTTTCGTAGAGGCATATGTGGGTAGTTTAGCAAAAAGTTGCAAGCTTGGCATGGCTGCCAACGTAGCTGGTCACTCGAGAATTGTTTAGTTGGCCAGTCCACATTCAAACTTGCAGTGTTCTAGTCCAGTGGGTGGCCATTTTCGGATGGTTTTAATACATTGCTCTGCGAATTTCCAGACGAAACTTTCTTAAAGCTGAAAAATTATCGCATTTTTTATCACTGAAGCCAAAATCTCTTCAAAATAAAAAAGCCATATCTTTAAGTTTTAGAGAATTTACTTGCGGTTTCTCTCTTGTATTCATTTGGTTCAGCGACTAACGTTGATAATCCATCAGTGCGCTGCCATTTAAACAGGTGTCGCCTTGGATTAGTGAAAACTGGTAAAAATAATTTAAAATAATCTTTGGCCATTACATTTTGACTTAGTAGTGCTATTTTGTAATGTTCACGAGTTTACTTCACACTCAGTGTTACCAATTTGGGAGTATTCGCCCCAGATTTAGGGGTTAAATAAATGAGTTGGGATTTTCAAGAGGTTTTTTATTTTTAGGGATAATTTTAGGGGTTTTCTTACTCGCCTTATTTGTTTTAACAAAGAAATGAAGTTGTTAAAGCATGAGCTTTAGCACAATCTAGCTCGACAGTAAAAATTTGACCACAGACATCCAGTTTTATTAAAAAACTAGCTGGCCCGGCAAACGGGCAAACCCGGAATCCCTCCACTAACACTTAAACTTTAAGGAATGGTATTATAGTTCAAATTGACTTTTAAGTATTATTACGAATCTTTTGTATTGGAATATAGAAAAGTGTTGTTTTTAGACATTTTCAGGCAATTTTTTATTTTTTTCTCTTCGTAAGAACCATCCTCGTACTTCAAGGAACATTATAAAAAAAGAATTTAGCAAAATCGGTTCAGCTTCTCTCGAGATTAACGCTGAGCATTAGCTGAACATTCAGCAGTTCATTTTCATGTTATAGATATAACGTAATTTAATTTTTTTTTTTTAATATATGTGTTTTCTTTTTAGGGCTATTTTAGGAGTTTTTGACCTAGGTTTTAGCGATAAATATTTCTGAGAGTTGGTAACACTTTTAACACGAACACATTTAAAGTAAAGCGCAGTTTCTGAACGAGTTTAGCAAAAATATCTCTAATCTCTCGTTCGAAATTCGAACGAAGTGTCTAATGATGGCTTATACAAGCATAACATAAAACTTGTTCAATTGCATTGCAAATATTCGATGATACATAAAACCTTTAAATGTACACCGTTTCGTTCTGATCATAATGAATTTAATAATTAATTTACTACAACAAAAAACATAGGATAGATACCTATTTATTTTACAAAACAAAACCTACCGATTTTGATTCCACCAATGTTTGTTTTTGAGTGCTTTGATAAATAAGATAATTATTAATGAATGTGCATAGTTTATTATATTGAATTATTTCCATTTCGTCAATGAAATTTTTATTAGTTCACAAGTTTTTTTTCCATTTAAATTGCTCATCGGCCACGTCTGCCGCATGCTCGATGAGTTGTGGGCCAACAAAATCACTTCGTGGAGCCCTGAGACAGCCAGATGGCGTCGCAGCAGACCTCGAAGAAGATGACGACCTGGACAACACCAACGACCAATGATCCACTTTGCCCCTGGATCGTGAAAACTGGAAGTCATTAGGCGTTCACCCAACAGTGGGATGAAATAGGCTAGCAGTATTTATATTGTTAGTTTCATTTATTATCATCAAATGAGTCCTCCCACCCAGGGCAGAGCGGGAGGGACTGTCAGACTCGTACTCTAAAACCCACGGTGTCCTTCAAAAGCCCTTTACGTTCCGGGGTCACGGTAATTCGTACAGTCCCGCGACCCCGGCCGTTACATTTATTATAGGGTAAGCTTGACGGGCGAGACGGAGTGGGAAGCGGTCGCCTCCTTCTGCGAAGCAGTCATGCTCGTGAAGGAGGAGGCGGGCCGCCTGAGGGAGAGGACAGCGTCCTCCCTCCACCCCAGCCGCAGTGGTAGACGCCCACGGCGTCGGACGTCGCAAGACGATCTCCGGCCACCGTAGGCGCGGGCATGCGGGCAGCGAGTAATGGGCGACTCGCTGTCCGACCATGGACCATGCCCGGGTCGACGGCGCGTTGTGTTCCACGCGCGCCTCAAAGAGTGTCAGCATAATGACGGGGCCTGTAGAGGGCCAAAGCCTGCTGGGGTCGCGGGACCAAGGGATTACCGTGACCCTAGTACGTAAAGGGCTATTGAAGGACACCGTTGATTTTAGTCAGTACAAGTCTGACAGTCCCTCCCGCCCTGCCCTGGGTGGGAGGACTCATTTGTTGATTTTAGCACGAAAAAAAAAAAAAAGGGTAAGCTTGACACTATAACAAACTGAATTACTGATCCTATACCAACAATTATTAATTGCTTCGGCATTTGTCATTACAAACACTAGATTTCTACAAAAAGAAATAAAAATCATTTGAAAATCGAAACTTACTTAATCTCGTTATGAATCGTGCATCTTTTTTTTTTTCTTTTTAAACAATACAATTGGCAAAGCAATGAAAAGCAAACAATAGAGAAGTATCGGAGCCGGCCAGCCGCCGCAGACACCCGCACTGCCAGTTCACGCCCATACAGACATATTGAAAGAACAAGGTAGCAACATAGTTTTACTCGACTTTTATAAAGCCACTTTTTATTTAAGTCTTGTAGACTTGGCTTTTTCGAAAATCGTCAACGTATTGTTAAGAAAATTGTCAATTTTCTTTTTTACGGTTAGCGCAGTGGCTGAGCTATTGGACTGCTGCGCTGCGTGTCGCGGGTTCGATTCCCGCACGGAGCAAATATTTGTATGATCTACAAGTTGTTTGGGGTCTGGGCGTTTGTTTATGTGAGTTTATATGTTTGTAAACTCACCCACTATACAGGAGAAATTCCTAGTGTGGGGCAACGTTTTTTTTTTAAGTTCATTATGTATTATCATAGAAATCGTTATCAATTAACATACCAATTTGAACAAACTGCATGTCCATTTTTGTCCAATGCTGAAAATGGTTGTAGAAATACGAAACGTTTTGGAAGTTGTTGCACTAATCTGAGCTCAGTTTAGTAATAATAAACATAATAATAAACAATCTTCAACAAAGAGTTTGACTGCTAAACAAAACCAATAAAATAAAAAATAAAAAACATTTCAATCTTTAATAGCTTTCGTCACTCAAAGATTGAATACAAAGCATTTAAAAATCATGATCAATTCAAATCACGTTTCTAAGCCGACCGTGAACAAAATGATTCACAGATAAAAAAATAACAAAAAAAAAATTATTATAGCTAGTTAAACGCCAAACAGTTAGGAGGTGAATTTAAAAAGCAAACTGGCTGTAAGACTGAGTCACAGTATGGTACACATTAATTAGATAGACCAAGGTCTTCCTGAACACGTGCTGTTAGTCATCCAATAGTTACTAAGTTAAGGATTGTTACTGGATTTGCTTGCAAAAATAGGCAAAATTACTGAACAATTCTAATTAGTCCACCAAAATTTCACTTCTAGGTAAAATTTTGGATACTTCTGACGTGACGGGCGCTCGAGTTTTAATGCATTTTATCTTTGGCAATATTCATTAATTTAAAAAAAGTTCAAAACTTTTACTACTTACTTACTTACTCTCTCTGATGCTGTGATCATGCCTATTGTAAAACATATCTAACGTTTCTTAGCCGGAATATGGATTACAAGTAACAACTGAATTATGGAAGGCGGACAGTTATTGCGTTATGTAAAATACTAAACATTTCTTTCATAAATATAAAGCCGGGACATGCTAATAAAAAAGCTTACTAAACATATGTGTTTATCGTACCACCAATTTCCATTCATTTATTCGAATTTTGAGTAAATTAATGAGCACTTGGTGCTAATTTACTCAAGCAAATTCCACGGGACACTTCGAACTTAAATTCCTTTCAATTTGACAATTTTCCATTATACATTACGTTATTTGGAAACATGAATACTTTCTAATGTAAAACAATTTTACTTGTAATTTTTGATTACAGAGAGACAACGGGACAAATGAAATTAAATAAAGCTTGTAGATTTATCATTGTCTTGAGTTTGGCAAATCATCGAACATAATACAAACATCAAAACAAAATTGTAACCTATGTCAATAAATATTTATTTAATTCAATTAAGATGATTTATTGCAATCCATGAACCGTAATTCATTTAAAATGTTTACAGAAACACGAACAGAACGATAGTAATATCATAAACAAAATGTTAATATAACAGTTCAAAAGTCCACGCGGTTAGCCGACCAAAGATTAAAATAGACAGTGCGGTGCGATGTACCTACTAGTTAGTCACCATCAGATGAGTCAGCCGCTCACCGTGACAATCATATGAACTGATATAGATGGCTCTTCATTATTTATAATATGCTAATGGGATGATGAAATCATTTTACACAATTTTCGTATGTTATGGTTAAGGTACGGCCTCTGAAATGTTTAAAAACTGCTCGTTTGACAACCCTAGTATGATAATCTGGTTTACTGCTTTACTTAGAATTTCATAACCCCGATAGCTTTTTTTTTATCGTGGTAAAATCATCAAATGAGTCCTCCCACCCACTGTCAGACTTGACTGACTAAAATCCACGGTGTCCTTCAATAGCCTTTACGTTCCGGGGTCACGGTAATTCGTGAGTCCCGCGACCTATCCCCGATAGCTAATTAATTTTTATGCACATTAACGCAAGAGTCAAATTTCAAAGATTATTTTGTGGAAAAAAATCGACCGCGAGCAGGATTTGAACCTGCTGCGGTCGAATCCAACCTTTACCTCCAGATTGAGTACGTCTGACGCTCTTACCAACCGACACGTTAGCAATGGATTAAAGAAGTTTGTAGGCAGAACCTCGTTCGCTTATTTGGTAAGAGCTTCGGATGTACAAAATGTCGCTCAATATGGCCCAGACTTAATTATATGAAAAGGTTTTATATCAACCAATATTAAAAATTCACAAATATGTGAGATCCGCTTCATGGAACGCACAGTGCATAACCATCCCCTTACCTCTTCAATCAACTGCCAAGTCTTCCCAACATCACAATCTTTCTTATCATGTATCCCACAAGCAAATCATATGAGATATACATATGTATACCAATATTTATGTACGTAGGCAGTCTTGGCTGGCCGTCTGCAAATTTTATGGCATAAAGGAATATTCTAAATAAGCTATAAAAGACATTTTCCTTGAAAATAACTTGGTATACCGTGATTTAGGAGCGCGCCATGAAAATATTATGTTCGCGGAAATTGATGTTATGCAACCAACATGTACAGGCATCCATATTGGAGGGAAGCTGGCTATCCCAATAATAACTTATTGATAGTATAGCTTTTTATGAAATACTAGTTTTCTATCTGTTATAGTGTATTTCGTTGGTAGATATTTTCATATCGCCTGTTGGCTGAATGTTTGAA
The DNA here is from genome assembly GCA_943136025.2 of Agrotis puta. Lineage (NCBI taxonomy): Eukaryota > Metazoa > Arthropoda > Insecta > Lepidoptera > Noctuidae > Agrotis > Agrotis puta. The sequence goes on along the minus strand of OW964183.2, from coordinate 15,751,868 downwards.
CATGGAGGGAAAGGCGAATATCGATTGTGACTGCGTACAGTATCGAAACAGAAAATCACGTACTTTACAGGAGAGCAATTTAAAGTTGACCTAAAATGTTGTTGCAGTTTCGATTTTGTTCGATGCTAAACTTTACATTTTTGTTTTTAATCTCTTTATATTTATTCAGTTTCCAATTTCTGTAATAAAAGATAAACATATACACAGTCGATATACATGTGGGAATCGTTTCAGGTTAAGTTAAATTCTTCCTCATCATGAAGTATTTTCCCAAAAATGTTGTACACTTCCCAAAAATAATACAAAACATAAAATTCCATGGATTTTTAGTAAAAATGAACCCTATAAAAATACTAATCTTACACAGTACCAACAAAAGCCAGTATCTTGGCAAAATGTTAAAAAAAAAGGTAAGGAACCCAAAGGGTGCGAGTTCGACTAATTATAGTTAATGAAACAGTTATTTTTGCCGTACAAATCACCTGAGAAAAAACAAACGCCTGTCTCGGTTCATCGATCTCTGAATAACAATTAGCGCATCAGCCCCTCATTGTCTATACTTCATGGATAAACAACTGTGCAAATATTTGATATGGCAACAAAGCGATGCACCAAGTTCGTTGCACCACATTTTAGTTGGCAATGTTTAACAAAGGGCCTTTTTGATAACGGAGAATTTTGTGACTCATGGATTTTTGAGATGGCGGTGCAAGGTATAGACTGAAGCGATTTTATCTTTCTATCAGTAAAAACAGCGGAACTTTTAAGTTTTAAGAGTGCTGATAAATCGTGTTTGTCGTAGTATAGATTTAATATTAGGAAACTGAAGAGTTTGTTTGTATGAACACGGTGATCTCGGGAACTATTGTTTCGTATTGTAAAAATGGTTTTGTGTTGGATAGTTCATTTATTAAAAATGATATCCCAAATAAATATTGACCGGCACGCACAAGTGCGGTGGAGCCTTTCTTTGATGAGTGGTTGGAGAGACACCACGATGTCGTCACCTTCCACCTGACGGAAGTGGACCGCTCGGAGGACACGGTGGAACTTACGGTGGAGGTATGCCCGGCTTGGGCAGAGTGCCGAAGTGTGAGGTAATGGTCGGCGGCAATCTTTCACGTCCGGTCCTGTTTCCGGTCATGTTACGGAGCGAGAGGAATGTGGTGCAGTTACCTCCTTCTACAAAGTAGTAATACTGCGTACAGACGAAAAGCGTAAAGGAAAGGACATCTACAAGCCAACGCGCCAATAAATATAGAATTATCTCACCACTAAAACCCGCTACTTCTTACGACTTGCACCAAAACGCAGCGAGGTGCAGTAATTAGTAGAGTGTGGTCAGCCAAACAGTCTTACTTTTATTTTTGTTGTGTTTCAGCGCTATTCCGCAATAATCATACTCCGCATTGGTATTGTTCGTTGCTCAATTTTATTAGCACGATATTGATTAAACTTTTATAACATAAGCAGATTTTAGAAAAACCAAGTATAATGATAATGAATACTTAATTAAAAACTACTGATCGTAAAGAGGTATGGCAGAGTAAGGAGCTTCACGGACGCTTTTACCGGGCACTACATGGTCCCGATGTAGACTTTTTAGCGTCCGTATCTTGGCTGCGTTTCTATGACATGTCTGTGCAATAATGGACGAAGTTATGATGACGAATAATTACCAGAAATACATTGTGAACGATGGTACGGTTGACATATCTCGGGCATGCCAGCGTCCGGGAGAATCGATCCGACACATTATTTCTGGGTGTTCTCGTCTGGCTAACGGCGAATATTTGCATAGACACAACCTCGTCGCCTGGATTATCCACCAGCAACTTGCTTTGAAGTACAACCTTGTGGAATCGGAAGTGCCGTACTGTAAGTATACGCCCAACCCAGTTCTCGAAAATAGCAATATCTCGTTGTATTGGGATCGACTTATCATCACTGACAAATCAGGATCTGGGATGAGACAGCTGCGACTCACTGACATAATAATTATGTACCAACTGGAGTAATTCACAGGGGCTCGAACCTAAAACTCTAAACAACCAGTGCCACCAGTCTCGCGACCACCACCCTTTTGGAGTCCGGCGACAAACAGTTTGGACTGTGTTCCATCGGTGCGCAGGAGTTGCAATTCCTGCTGAATAAGCTCGACCCATCTTAGGTCTCATCATTGTCTCTGAGCTAAATTGAAGCCAAGAGCAAAACCATTTAAAATGAATTAAAAAAAAACGTTGACATACTGATCATTCAATTGAAAGTAACCAACGACGCGGTGGCTAAGCAATTGGACTGCTGCGCTGTTCGTCGCGTGTTCGATCCCCGCACGGAACAAATATTTGTATATTAAAAAAATAAAAAAAATAAATTCCACAACTATCACACAACGCCATCTAGTCCCAAGCTAAGCAGAGCTTGTGTTATGGGTAGACAACTGATAAACATACTTGTATATTTCTAAATACATACATATTATAGATAAATTACACCCAGACACAGAACAAATGATCGTGCTCATCACACAAACATTTGTCCTGGGTGGGAATCGAACCCACGACCTCCGGCATAGCAGTGAGGGTCACTAACCACTAGACCAACAGGCCTGTCTAAATAAACCTGCCTGCCTGTATGATCCACATGTAGTTGTTCCGGGTCTGGGTGTTTGTGTATGTGAGTTTCTATGTTTGTAAACGCACCCACGATACAGGAAAAAATCCTAGTGTGGGGCAAAGTTTAAAAAAAATTGCCATATGCCCAAGCCATTCCCATTTGATTAGCAGTTTTGGATTGAATCTTTCAAGAAAAATGAGGATCTTATATTTGAATCTCCAAATAGGTACACATACGTGGTATACGTATGGCAATGCGCCATCGATATATGGTGGACATACCTCCGATACTTACAAAGCGTTTTGCCAATACTTTTATGCGCACAGCTAAGGAGTGAAATGCCTTGCGGCATCCGTATTTCCCGACAGCTATGACCTTGGGGTCCTTAAGTCAAGAGTGATTAGGTTACTTCTAGGCAAGCGTGCTTCACAGTCGACAACATCATCGCTAACCATCAGGCGAGATAGTAGTCAAACGCAAACCTATGATTAAATAAAAAAAGTCCAATAACTTGATGCTAACAGAAAATCTATTTTTTTTAAGTGAAAACTTCTTAAGCGGCGTTGTGCACTTTTTTTGGAATGGGTAAAAAATTTTAAACTCGCGTCAGGACACGTGACCTGATCGAAAATTCGTAAGACGGCGCAGGGCGCTTGCGCGAATTTTCGTGTGTGTTTATTACTATTCAAGTTTTCACTTCTGCTGGCACTTCCAGCGTGCAACCCGTCGTTTTTTTTAACTGAGTACACTGAGTGACACAAGTCACTCATCACAGCTGAACACACATGAATCTACAAAGAAAATGTTATAATAAACATTGTGTCGCATGCTATCGCTACCAGGGCGACAGGTTTGCATAAAGAATGATCGATGTGCAGTGTATTAGAGCAGGTGCATCCGTGAAATGAGTCATTAGACCATCATTATGGGCTTATAATCGCACTGAGAACATGCGCCTCTTCATTATGTGCTCCTGGTGTCAAACTTATGTTTATAGCTATGTATTACACGGTGATTATTGTACGGTCAACTGCATGTCAGTCAAGCAGGCATCAATTCACGCCTTTGTTATAGAAAGCCGCAGTCTGGTGCAATAGTTTGTAAATGCTATATTTCTTCAAGTTTTTGGTACCATACATAATTTCATATCAATTTATCATACACAGACGTCTTATACTGTTTTAGTGTTACAAATGACCAAGTGTATATTGCTTCGGAGGTCGAAATTATTTTTTTATTCAGCAGTAGACTCGAGTTTAACCTCTGTCTCGCCATATGGTAAGCAAAGATGTGGTCGACGGTAATGAATGCTTGACTAGAAATAACCTATTCACTCCTGAATTAAAGATTTACACCGAATCTATTTTACTTTATTGTCAAAATTAAAGACACCGACATAAAACTGTTCCAAAAATAGTTGACGCTTCCCGTGACCCAAGAGCTGGCTTTTACCTTGGCCAGAGCCTCCAAATAACGCCGCCAGTCTCTTGGGCACATTACCAGCTGACAGCGTTGAGGATGAATTTTTCGATGCTCTTTAACAGTTTCGTTTAGTTTTATTTTAATTTTGTATTTCTATATTTATGTATTTTAAGCTTCTCAAATTAAAAAAACAAAAACCCTTGTTCTTTCCAAAAATTAAATCAACAGGATTATTATTTACAAAATTATCTAAACGAACATTTTTACAATCTTAATTAGAGATCTAAATAAAAAGAACCCATTCATCAAACATTTTTGTTTTGCGGTTATTTCACACAATTATTAACGTGCAAACATCCAAGCCTCCGAACACACTTGATGATTTCGCAGAATCACACAAAAACCGTATTTTATTCGGTCGATTTTCGCATTTATTGCACTCAACTAACCGTGAAATTCGCTTGAATTCTAAGAAATATTTCTGATTAAATTATTCTCCTTAAAACAAGCCGTTAAGGATAAGTTTTGACTAGCAATTTGGCTCGATTTCGTCCATGTAGGTATAGTATGTCATGGCTGAAGGAGTTTTCAGTTAATAAGATGTTACATCTTAATTGATTCCTTGAAATCTTAGATTAACATATTAATATTTTAGTTAACGTGTAGATTACTGGGTATCTGTTTAATATTTATTATATCTTTGCAAGCAAGAGGTGTGACTAAAAGAAGATATTTCTAAACAGCACACCACATGGCGAAAACGATCACGGGGTCACCCGCTGCTGGGTATACCTTTGTTATCATGGTAAAATCATCAAATGAGTCCTCCTACCTAGGGCGAGGCGGGTCGACGGCGCGTTGTGTTCCACGCGCGCCTCAAAGAGTGTCAGCATAGTGACGGGGCCTGTAGAGGGCCAAAGCCTGCCGGGGTCGCGGGACCAAGGGATTACCGTGACCCCGGTACGTAAAGGGCTAGTGAAGGACACCGTGGATTTTAGTCAGTACAAGTCTGACAGTCCCTCCCGCCCTGCCCTGGGTGGGAGGACTGTCAGATATGATCCTCCAATATCCATAATAGCCATAATACGTTCCAGGGACACGGTTACCTGATGGGACGGACCTTTGCCTTTTTTGGTGTGGAATATCATATGGACTGTCAGATTTGATCATTTGCCTGACTATAATCACCCTGTTCCTTCAGTTGCAGTTTGCATTCCAAGCCTCGGTAACTTAACGCCAGCATAAAAAGATCGACCATCACAATTCAAGTACAGGTTCATCGTGATCCAGGCGGTAAGACCCATCTTTGAAAACAAGCTGGAAAAGCGCCATGGATTCATCACCTCTACCTGACGCAGGTCCTCACCGGTTGTTAAACGAAACGCAAAGTTTGTCACTTGTCATCGTCCATATTTATTACGCTCGATTGGAATGAATGAAATTCATGGGGAGAGGTCAGGCCAAACCACCGGTGGAATGACGTAGGCTAACGATAACCCTTATTCTTAAACAGTGGAAATATGACACCCACATAAACAGAGAAGCTGATCTAATCTTCATTAGGTACAGTCACGAGCAATAGTATGTATACACTAAGCAGTATTCAAAAGCGATGTTCTGCTACCATATTGATTAAATTTTTGTCTTTTCATTAGACTTCTATTTTGGAAGCCAATGCTATTACGTAATAGGTCTTATTTCAAAGTGGAAACCAGTATTTCACGAGTAAATTGTGTTTGAATTTGTTAAGTGGATACATGTTATTGCTCGTGACTATGCACAGACGCTTCCAAAATAATTATCCAAGAAAATGAAGCATTCGAAAAACTTCCAACAAAAATGTCATACACGCTTATTTACGGAGTGCATTATCCCAACAAAATTTTGGTAACAAAAATTACGACATATTACATTCATTTTAATCTGACGTGAGTAAATAATACAGAGGCCGAACTTAATCCAATTTTATTTACTACTCACGTCTTACATAAATTAGCGAATGCAAAAAAATCTAAAATCAGCTAGCTGAATGAGTGAAAGTGACAAGCAATCGCGTCAAAAGGCAATCGATGAATATTAACATTCTTTTTTTTGGTTGGTTTTGATTCCTTGGTGTTAACTTGTTTTGTAGACAGAATATTCATAGAATTTCGTTTGCAACCGCACTGTTACATCCCCACAATACATCCTTAAGTGCCTAGTCAGCACCACGTCATCAGTCCTATCTAGACTTAGTGCCCTAGCCAGGTAATACCATCAGTTCGGGTTGAGACTCCTACCGGATAGGTCGCAAGCCAGAAAATTGACCAAGTTTCCCTTTTTTGTTATATGTGCCCTTTCACTAAAATATAAATAATTAATCTTCGATAATCGTTTTTTTTTAAAAAGGGTTTTATAAAGTGTGTCCTAACAGCACCATAGTCTACCAATCTGTAACTTGTGGTAATGGCTGAACGATCCCAGTGGAAGTGGTAAGCCAGTTAAGGCCAAGAGCAAACACATTTAAAAATAATGAAAATAATCCCTTATCAGTTGCTTATCAATGTGTGGTCAGTTTAACACATCATCAACTCACTGAGCAACTTAATCTACGGGTACATGACTAACATCGTAATTAATCAGTTTTATGGTTATACCACATATTTCTGATACTGTTCACTGCATAAATAAATTGAAAATCTGTTTAGTCCGTTAGTTAGAGTATTGAAAAATAATTGATATGATTGATAATGTTTTGTATTCTTAAATCAATGAATATTGACAAAGATAAAACGCTTCGTAATTCAGGAGTGAGGGCTTGTGGCGTCATAATACCTGTAAAATTGTACCGACCGAGTGTCGTTTGTGAGTTTGAGAAGTTTCGTATCTTCTTCAATTTTAGTTTACGTAACAAAAGAAAAACTGCGAGTCCAATATTTTATTTATCTGTCTTTTGAACTAATTAAACTTTTTGTGTAAAATAGCTTATTGTTTATTAAATAAATGAGCGATCGACGACCATCTCGACGCATACCGTAATTTCGTCCTACTTTGCTCCGATATTTGCTCCAAATGTTAAATCTAAGAATATTTTAAAACAATCAACTGTAAAAAATAATATGTTATTTTAAAGAAATAAGACTTATTTGACAGGTACTTATTTATAGGCAATTGGATATTATGAAGTATATTTTTGATTAAATAATAATGAGCAAAATTATCCATGTTGTCGGGTATCTTTGCTCCTAGAAATAGTTTCTATGTAATCTCCATTGTTAAAGCTGTTGGAGCAAATTAATGTCAATCTGCTCCAGTTACAATAAGTTCTGCTAATATTGATGTTTCTGAAGCCTTCGGATGTGAAATTCGGTGAAATGTTTCAGATGCATTCATAATTTATTGAATTATTGCAAAATTTTCGACGTAGAATATTCGACAACATTTTACAGAACAGGAGCATAATTACCCGTACAGAGCAAAGTAGGGCCAAATTACGGATACTATCGGTCTCTGGCATACTAAACATCTACTCCGACATCACAATTCTGGATATACATCAAATTCTCAAACACTTCAAAGAGCTTCATTCTGTTACTTTTGCACCTGATTTATTGTTTCGACGTCCACCATTAATAACCGAAGCGTGTAGAATGTAATATGCCGCTTATATGCGTCAATGTCTGTATTCTTGGTCGTGATTTAAACTGTATGTCTTTAGTGACAAGTTCTGTTTTAGGATTTCGAGACGGGACAAGCTTGTAACTGAGACAAGAATAGATTTAATTCCTGGATCTCGCGTGGTAGATACTCAAGATGCTTAGTCGGAATGACCTTGACAGAACTTCACTGTTGTTAGTTAGCTATTTTTCTTGAGTGCTCTATCTTGTCAGATGGTAAGCAATGACGTGGTATAGTATGTGCCAGTTAACATGGCAATAGCGGTCATTGCTCCGACTTTCATCCCGATATCTCAATATTAGCGATACTTCCACTTCACCCGTACAAATCTGTCGCAAACAGTCGCAAAACTGACATCGCTTGTGTCTCATAATACATCAAAAAATGACCACAAACACAAAACAGTGCACAACCCAAAATAATAGAAAATTTAGCAAACCTACCCAACGAAATTATTTTTTTTAAATAACGTATTTTCGTTTTAACACAAGTCTAACACACTGAGACAATTGGATATAAGTATATTAATATTCTTTTGATATCAGGATGGTAAAAACACCTTATTTTTCCTAAAATAAATTACAAAAACTATTTCATCACAGAAAATGCTAATTTTGATCTTATGTCGTTTTTGTTTTACGAGGTCATCGCGTCAGGGGTGCAGCACCCGCCATTTTGATTTGACATTCCGTGTGGAAATTCGCTTGCGTTCGGTCTGTTTCGGTGTGCTATAATTTCTTTGCTTTTATAATTTCGTTTATTTATCTTTTGTAGATATTATTATATATTTAAATATTTCTTAAATAAAAGTAATAAAAAACATTTAAAAATATAAACATAGTGATCCGTCGGTGTGGGAGCAGGGTCCAAGCTACCGGCGGTTAGGGCTCCAGAGACAGGAACCTCCTCACAATGCGAGCCGTATCGAGGAGTACTGCCTTCTGAATCTGGCCCTTGATCCAACTACCCAACGAGAGCCTCGAGAGATGTTCGTCGAGGCTCTTGGCCATCAGGCCATTCGCCGTTACGACAATCGGCACAATGATAGCCGAGCTCACATTCCACACGTCGACAACCTCGCGCGCCAAGTCAAGATATTTTATTTGTTTATCTTTGTCAGCTTTCATGAGGTTCTCGTTATGCGGGATGGTAACATCGATTATCACTACGCGGCGCGCTGATTTGACTACAACTACTAGGTATGTCAGGCTTATTAGCAATAATAGTCCTGTCAGTAATGATAGGCAGATCTCAGTATATCGTGACATGGTCTTTTTCGAGAACTGGGTCGGGCACATACTTGTAATACGGCACCTCTGAATCCACAAGTTTGTATAATAAAGCAAGTTGCTGGTGAATAATCCTGGCCAGGGATACTGGCTAGGTTATGCCTGTACAAGTACTCGCCGTTAGCAAGACGAGAACAACCAGAGATAATATGTCTGATCGACTCACCCGGACGGTGGCATGCCTGACACACGTCAACCGTCCCGTCTTTCATAATATGTCTTCGGTAGTTCCTAGTCAAGATAACTTCGTCCATAATCGCACAGACAAAACCTTCAGTTTCTCCGAAGAGGTCACCGAAACGTAGCCAGGATACGGACGCTAGAAAGTCTACATCGAGCCCGTGAAGAGCCCGGTAGAAGCGTCCATATTATATTTTATTATTAATGTTTGTGTGTATTGTATTTATATCATCGGTAATCTATTATTTGATGTGCATCACTGTCTACCCTATTTCTTTTTTAAAGTTCTTCAAGTCCATCCTAATTGTCTGGAAGATATCGCTATTAGCGATAAGACCGCCGTTGTACCTTTAGTATTAAAAATATTGTAAAACTTGTTTTCATTTTGGTGTACAAGAAAGTATATTCTATTCTATTCTATAATAATTTGAAATACTTATAAAAGTAAAGGTCGACGACGAGCGGGTATACCATGAGCTGGACTCAAACCCACACTTTTCAGAAATGTGTACACTGATACCTCAACTACTAAGGGCCCTTTTTCTGTCATACGTATTTTCACCCGCATGCGGATATGGTCCGCGTGCAGGCTACCCGCATCCTTTCATTTCATACATGTTTTTCCTATGATGCGGAAAGCATGCGAGCGGACCAGATCCGCGCGCGGAAGAAAATACATATGACGGGAAAAGGGCCGTTACCTATCACTACATCCATTAAGTCCGTCACATTGAAACATTTTTTACGTCACGCGTAAATTTATAAGCACACAATTTGATTTCTAGAAATAAAAAATAATAATTTTGAATTAGAGCAACACAAGATTCACAACCCCTTTATGTCAAGCCGGCTGGTACCACGATGCTGTAGCGATAGAAGCAACTATCGCTTATTGGTAGTTTTAGGTAACAATAAGTGTCATTATCGCTTAGTGATGAAAAACTTGGTAGGCGGGAGTGAATGACCGCTATTGCCATGTTAAATGGCACATACTATAGACGGTGAAGCTCGCTTGCCTAGAAGTAACATATTCACTCTTAACTTAAACATCCCAAGGTTGATGATCCCGTCAGAGATTTCATTCCTTAACTGTGTGCACAATTTTTTTTTTTATCGTGGTGAAATCATGAAATGAGTCTTCCCACCCAGGGCAGAGCGGGAGGGACTGTCAGACTCGTACTGACTAAAATCCACGGTGTCCTTCAATAGCCCTTTATGTTCCGGGGTCACGGTAATTCTTACAGTCCCGCAACCGACTGTGTACACAATACAAAATATTTATCAACAAACATTTTTAATGGTATTTGATGAAATAAACACTAATTAATTTAGAATTAAACAGGACTAGGCAGTCGTTTGACTGCCCGGGCCTGTTTCTCATCTAACTGATCTAAAAGTGCTTTTGCACTAAATATTATCTAATTGTTTTTTTTAAATAAGTCCAAGATACTCGTGGCTTTGAATATAATTCCAATTTACTTATCTATACCAGTCCCTCCCGTCCTGCCCTGGGTGGAAGGACTCATTTAATGGATTACAAAGTAAAAAAAAAACTTGAGAAGTCCAAGATACCCACAGGTTTTAATACATTTCCAATTTACTTAACTATAGCTTTACAAATTACTTTTGGCGCGACAACATAATACTCCGACTCTTGCAGCTCTTATAACTTATAGTAAACCAATAATTTTAATGCTGATAAGTTTCCCTAATTCAAAATTTAAGAACCATTTTTAAGCCTTTTATTTTCGCACGAGCATTTAACATGCAAAACATAAAAGAAAATGATTACTCATAAAATATACTCGTAGTTTAAAACGTTGGGCCCGTGTTTGTGTCACCGGCAGTGATTAATACATTTATTTCATGTTGCATTCCACTTCTGCATGTAAGAAAAATAAATAAAATATATTTGCGTTGTTTCTAACCATACGTAATTGTAAAACTATAACACACAACGTTTATGAGGTAAATCTGTTGACGTCTTTCTGTGGTTCACAACATAATGAGACCCTGCTGGGCACCATATTTTAACTTCATACACGCTTTTAAACACACATGTTTTTATGACAATAACATTGAATTTTTTTTTTAACTAGTTTGCACTGTCCCACTGCTGAGCAAAGGCCTCCCCCAATTCCTTCCAGGAACTCTTTTCCTGGGCCACTTCGAACCAGCCCTTATGGTATGCATCTAGGTCGTCTATAAAATATATTAAATTGTAATATATTAAAAGTTAATTTCCCAATTTATATTTGACTTAAGGAGGTTGCGCTGACAAAATGTAATGCAAAAGGCTAAAATAAAAAAAAAACATATCCAAGCTTGGATGCAGCAAACAAATGGACTAACATAGTTGAAAACAGACTAAGCTGATGATAAAATATGGTAGAACACTATGTAAATCTTTACAAAGATCTTTAATAAATATGAAAGTGCAGCTGATTATGTCAATATGCAGCGAGATCGTATACATGCACTGTACCAAACTTGCACATTGTAGGTAAACCTCGCCACAGAACTGTTTATTGTTAACAGACTGGACACTTCTTTGTAATTTTGCAACAACACGATGAAGGTCTGATAATAAAACATACGTCAGGTTTTGTTTCCTTTCGCATGAATCAACAACGAATAAATGACAAATGAATAAATGAACAACAAGAAGATGAAGCTACAGACCAGCCAAAAAAAAAAAACAAAACTCTGCTGACCCATTCCAAACCTTTCCAGAACAGGTTTTTTTTTTCTAAAAGTTGTCCCTCACTAGGAATATCTCCTATATCGTGGGTGCGTTTACCTACCTAGAAAATTACATACACAAACACCTACACCAGAAACAACTACTTTTAGGTAATTAAAATATTTGTTACATATGGAGATTGAACCCGCGACACGCTGCGCAGCGATTCGAGTCGATCGCTTAGCCACTGCACCAACCGTACTCTCAAATTACAGGCATGCTGTTGATAGAGCTACTAATGAAATGATTGGCATTTATTTTGCCGACTGTCTGTGTATGTTGCACGCCCTATTTATAAATGCTTCCTACCTGATTTTTGTTACTGCTGTCGCCTCTGCATAATTTCCGCCTACTCTATGGTGGTACACCGTAGACGTAAGAGGATTACGGTGCTCCGCCGCGAACTAAGTCGGGCTAATGCAAAATTATTTAATAAATATTTACTGAAAGGGATTACCGTAAGAGCATTTTATATGAAATTAGATCATCTGCCAATACAGGTTTGGGGTGATGAAAAGTGGTAGATGATTGGTAAATGTTGGCTTCAGTATCAAATAAGTCCTGCTACTCAGAGCAGAGCGGGAGGTCAGACTTGTACTGACTAACATGTACCGTGATCCTTCAATAGCCATTTACGTTCCAGGGTCACGGTTATCTGGTGAGACAGTCCCGCGACCCCGGCGGGCTATGGCCCTCTAAGGAGGCCCAGTCAGATTGCTGACAACTCTTGTGCAATATTGGCTTAAAGTATGCTTATTTAGGCACAGGAAAGCAGGTAAATAAATATGTGGATGTGCTACTAAATACACCTAGTAGTACACCCACATTTCAAGTTATAAAAACACACACACACACACACACACACACACACACACACACACACACACACACACACACACACACACACACAATCAATTTGCTACACACTCACATTTTGTCAGTTATCCATCCAAACCATCGCGAGATTACTAGCGTAGTTTTATTTGTAGGTTTTGTACCTACAATTAAAAGTTATTGTAACTGACGGTTAAAAACATTTTTATGCCTTTGTCAAACAGACCGGCGAAAGCAAAGCGTTTCAGAAGCGATACCGAACCGAAGAGAGACGTCAGTCCGATAGTTCTGTCGTGGGTGTCTGGGTGGGAGGACTCATTTGATGATTTTACTACGATAAAAAAAAGGTAATACTGGAACGTTAAGCTCGACAAATCTACCAACCTAAACATTATTTCAATAAAATAATGACGTTAACATCGCTTAGTCTCCACAATTTCCATACAAACGATGCCAATTAAAATTTACCAACTAACAATGTTGATACGTAAAACAATACTAGTCTACCTACCCATATAAAGCCAGTACATATACGGGCAAAAGGTGTGGTATTAACACTGGGAATCAATTCAAAGGCAGACCACGCGCCGCATTACTCATTTGAACGAACGTGGTTGAAGCGGCTGGGTTGCCATGCTGTAGGGAAATTCTCCCCGAAAAAAGAGGTCGCTTACGATTTGTATGTAGGTCGTATGTTTGTCAATTTCATTACTTTTTTTAATTTTTAAACGGTGAAGGAAAATGTCGTGATGAAACCAGCATACCGGCAACCGACCTTTTTTTTTCGTGGTAAAATCATCAATGAGTCCTCCCAGGGTAGAGCGGGAGGGACTGTCAGATTCGTACTGACTAAAATCCACGGTGTCCTTCAATAGCCCTTTACGTACCGGGGTCACGGTAATTAGTGAATCCGCAACCCCGGCAGACTTTGGCCCTCTACAGGGGGCCCCGTCACTATGCTGACACTCCTTGAGGCGCGCGTGGAACACATAGCGCCGTCGACCCGGGCATGGGTCATGGTTGGACAGCGAGTCGCCCATTAAGCGCCGCCCGCATGCCCGCGCACCGGCAACCGACCTAGAAACAAAAAATAGAAAACATATTGTATTGTGTCCTCTACCAGCCCGTACTCAGACCTTGTGGTGGATTACAGAACAGAGAGGAGGCCTGTGTCCCAGCTATGGAAATGTTTGATATTTCTTAATGAAAATAGTTTTATTTTCTGAATTCCGATTCAGACTGCTCTGATATTAAGTTTCGTAAGAAGTGGAAACTTGGAAAGGATGTAAAGTCAAGTCATGTAAAGTCTAATAATAAATTATCCTAGAAAAAAAAAACAAATAACAAATTGCGAGACTTCCGTTTATTATTTCCACAAAGTTAAACACTAACGAGGCACCACTCTACAAAAGTTAGGCAGATGATTATAAATACAGAGTCTATCTTTTCTCGATTTAGTGTTAGCTACTATTATTACATTTTTTGTTATATGATCTACAAGTAGTTCCGTGTCCGGTTGCTTGTGTATATTATGAGTTTAAATGTTTGTAAACACAACAATTTAATTCGACCCAACCTGACCCTTGCTCTTCAATGACGCACTAAGCCTAGGCCTGAACACCACAGGGGGTGCCCTTAGTGACGTTCATTTAATTGAACCTAGTTTGTAAGCCCTGGCTGGGGGCCTTAAAGTAATTTTCGGTCACGTAGCATCAATCCTATAGAGTTGTTGTGCTACGAGAGGTCATATAAAAAAAAATGAATATCAAAAATAAACACAACCACGACACAGGAGACTAGAGACTGGGATAAGGTTTTTTTTGTAAAAAAAGAAATTCCTTGTGGCTGCCTAAATTTTATAGTCTCCACCAGTCAGTTATTGCCTAATTTAACTAGAACTCATCTACCAGAATAAAAAAAATTAAAACCTCCCACTTTCGTGGTAAAATTGAAACTGGCAACACAGTCAAGCGGTGTGCGGTAACATTTTTATTTTTTCCATCGTTTGTACATTTGTGGCAACATGTCGCTGTAAATTCAACGCGTTTTATATACGTTTGCATTAAACCCTCACACACATATACATAGCTACAGCAAGCTTTTCGCTGGCAAACTTGGCGTTTTTATGGAGCTCGTATTAAAAACGGTCTAATTTTTAAGTTATTTTCGCATCAGCTTGTAAAGTTTTGTTAAATACTGCATTATGGCATGCGGGCAGCGAGTAATGGGCAACTCGCTGTCCGACCATGGACCATGCCCGGGTCGACGGCGCGTTGTGTTCCACGCGCGCCTCAAAGAGTGTCAGCAAAATGACGGGGCCCCCCACTAGAGGGCCAAAGCCTGCCAGGGTCGCGGGACTCACGAATTACCGTGCCCCTTGAAAGTAAAGGGCTATTGAAGGACACCGTGGATTTTAGTCAGTACGAGTCTGACAGTCCCTCCCGCTCTGCCCTGGGTGGAGAGGACTCATTTGATGATTTTACCACGATAAGAAAAAATAATACTGCATTATGACTTGTCTGAGGACCACGGGACATGTAAATGAAAACTGGTCCTGTAATCAAGTCAGCATATTATTCATTGTTGGACATTAAGCCTTTTGTAACCTGCATCTTTTTTTGGAGTGGCATCATCAATATTGAGTCCTCAGGAGCCCTGGGTAGGATGGAAAGGACTGTTCAGACTCGGTAGGATAGAATGGACTGTTCAGACTCTTACTGACTAAATGTCCACCCCGTTGCTTCGGTTGCGTTCCAGAGCCACGGTATCATGCTTAGTTAGTCTCCCGACCCTAAAAGCATATTTAAAAATTAGACTCCTGAAATACACTGTAACAAAAATGTGGAGTCACAAAAGAAAAACAGTTTTCATGTATTCGTCCTCATCAATGATTCCGTTATATTGAAACTGTCGTATCCTAATCTCAACTTAATTTATTATTAATGCGATAATATTTTTTGTTTGTTTGTTACCTTTCCAGGCCTAAACTACTGAACCGGTCATCTTGTTGACTATACGTTGACAGGTGTATAGAAAAGGACAAATTTCCGGTAAAAATAGTACAAGTTCCTAAAAAAAAATACTCTGATAATAGATGGCGCCATGTATGTAACATATCCTAAATAAACGCGAGCAAAAACGCCTGAAAACATTTTTTTTTCATTTATTATTATGTAGTTTTGTAAACTAGGCTTGAAATAAAAATAGAATAGTTTTCAAGCTCTCAAATATCATATTAATTTCACTCAACAATTTGAGTAGCGCAAACATAATTGTTTACTCGAACCAATTAAATACGTTAGTACAGTCAGCTAAATAATTGTGTTTACACCCCACAAAACAAAGTGTAAAAAGTTCGCGTGACGAAGCTCAACTATAAATAATAAATTGAACTTCACAAGTGAACACACCACGATGTGTCCAATGTAAACTTATAAATTGACTGAAAAATACACGCGGTTGACTGTACATGGGTTGGTGTACAAATATCCTGGTTATTCTGTTTAATTTTTTTTTATCAGATTATGGAAAAAGGTTTATTTCAGGTAGAAAACTGTTTTTGATTATAGGTTTTGTACTGGTTGTGTTTTTAAATTTTAATGTGATAATGACTCAATTATGGATGTGTTCTGTCGCTGTGGCTTGGAAATACGAGTAGAAAGAATTTACTTAGTACAAAGATTATAATTCTAAACCTTATTCGTTTTAACCTCTCGGGCGATTTATAATTGAAAATGATAAAAATCAACGTCCAATGAGCGACTGTCTGTTATGTACAGATGTGTGTACGTAAGGCGCTGGGGCGTTTTCGCTTATGTACACCCGGGTGTACGTAACGCGCCCGAGAGGTTCAGGATTAAAGACCTTTTTTTTTAGCTTGGTAAAATCATCAAATTTTAATAGAGAGCAGCCTATAAGGCTATTTTTAATACGAAACTTTACGGTTACCTATAACCGTTATAAATCTAACTTTGTTAAAAGATTGTAGGTTATATCGGCGGCTATTTTTATCCCTAAGTGTCGCCACAACATTAGTGCCGTAATACCCAGTCATTATATGGCAATTTTACGTAATTTCGTCCATTACGTGTTTCCATCGAGTACTTTTTATGTTACTTTGTAAATAGAAAATATATATGGAATAATAACAACAATACATTTTATTAAAACTAGTTATCTCGATGTCTCGTCTCGGGGACGCGGGGTTGTCTTCGTAACAGTAACGTGGTACTGGAACTCAAAGAAAAACAGAAAGAATAGAGTGTTTTTTTTGTGTCAGAGTCTGATAATCCTTTCCACTCAAACCAGAGCGGGAGGAAGTGATTTTGACAGGCAAAAAAAAAGATTTATCGTCTCACATTGGGTTATAATACCATGTTTATTAAAAAAAACGACGGGTTGTACTCTGGGAGTGCCGGCAGAAGTGAAAACTTGAATAGTAATAAACACACACGAACATCCGCACAAGCGCCCTGCGCCGTCTTACGAATTTTCGATCAGGTCACGTGTCCTGACGCGAGTTTAACATTTTTTACCCATTCCAAAAAAAGTGCACAACGCCGCTAAAGAAGTTTTCACTTCAAAAATAATTTAATCACATCAAATAGGTTACCATCCACTACGTAGTTGTGAGTATCCACCTACCTAAATTAAATGAGATAACTCATTTAAAAATACAAATAGTGTGAATCAGGGTTGGCATAATTAAAACAAGTTGTTTTAAAAGACATGTTTAAAACGGTTTGAAATTAAACAGTGTTTATTGTCACACGTTTTGATTACTTTTCATGGCGGATGAATGGATATAAAATGAAAATAAATTAAAATTCAGGAGTCTAAGCCCCTTCGTACACAATGACGACTTTGGTATCCATTGAAGCGTGTCTGTGTACGAACCTCTATGGATTTGTATTGCGATAGTCACCTGGATACCAAAGTCGTAAGGTATCAGAGACTTGCGTCGCCTTGTGTAAGAAGGGGCTAAATAGCTTGTTATAAAACCATTTGAGTTTATGCCGCTGATGCGTCATATTTTTGAACTTTTATTGGCATTGTAATGAAATAATACTTAAAAACATAAGATAAAAACCAATTATGTGTTTTTTATCATTATTTGTAAATATTTAATTACTAACGGCGAATTTGAAAAGATGTAGTCTAGTAATACATATTTATTGGTTTAGACGTCGACCTATAAATCGGATTAATCTGAAATAATGCTAGAAACTAAAAACAAACAATAAAAAACACTTGTTTAAAACAATTTGAACTGTTTGTTTCAGAAACTTTAAAAAAACTGTTTCCTCCAACTCTGGTGTTGATATAAGATTTAAGAAAAAAATACCATCTCTATTTCCAAGAACAGCTTCTGTGAAAATACATTAATTAAAGATAGCAAGATTTCAGACGTCGGCAACAGGTAACATCGAGAAATACAGCCATCCCTCTGTTAATCAAAACAAAATGCCAGTCATCAAACCACTCCAGCGTAATAATCTTCGTTCTGAAACTCTCACTGTATCGATAAAGTCAACTCCCAACTTTACCAATCGACGTTAACAGACGGACAAACAAAAATTGAGCAGCAAAAACGAAAAGCTCGCTTCTAAAGTGGGATATACTTTAAACCGGTAAAGTTATTAAGTCCAAAAAGTCGTGTTGCTGAAGTCGGGACACGTAGGGTGTGTTTGGGTTTGGGAAACAGAGAGACTGTCCCGGCGACGTATCAGAGCAGATGCGATTAAATTGGAAAACATTCACTCAATTTCCTGAGCGAGGGGATCGGCTACCGGTGGTACGGTCAGCAGTGAAACGGAAAAGGTATTTTTGATTGGACATTTAATTAGAAATATATTATTTTAATGTTACAAAAGCAGGTAAACTCAAACTCAAATTTTTTATTGCATTCATGTGTAAATATGTATTACAGAAATTTATTATTTTCAACATAAAAACCCGGTAAGAGGCACGGGAACATATTACATTGACAATACAAGCCACCAGTCAGTTGGTATTACAAGTTTTATCTGATCCGTTAACCGCACCAAAATCCGTTGCGTAATTAAACAATAAACGAATAGATGATTTTTGTTTACTGTGGTCCTGGAACGCAAAGAGCACTCAGAGCGGAAAAAACAACTCCGATCTAATATTAATGCGTACATAAAATATTTTGTTTTAACAGATAAGTCACTAAGCCACTGAAAAAACTGAAAACGAGCTCCCCACCATTGTATCATGATTTCATGATTTCACTGTAAGTTTCATAATTTAAAATATCAGATTAACTAGCTATTGTGACCAAACCTCATTTAATTATTTAAAAATCTTTATTGAAAATAACTTCTGAGTGCACGTTTTCGTTTTGTTCAAGATCACTCAACTTAAAGGTGTAAAACATAATCAATGTTTTATGTTCTCACTCCTAGGACAGAGTCCTCCTGTGGATGAGAGGGAGTTAACTCGTCAAACAGTTCCTACAATACCCTGTCTCCTCATGAGATCTCTACCATTTTAAAGATTATATACCGGTTCTTAAAATCGGATAAAGTAACAGTATGTTTTTTCTCATCCCCAAATGAGTCCTCTTACCCAGGGCAGGGCAGGAGGAACTTTCAGACTTGTACTGACTAAAATCCACGGTGCTCTTCAATAGCCCTTTTCAGAGTCACGGTAGCTCGCCAAAGACTGCCGGAGTCGCGATAGTCCATACCCCGACAGGTTTTGGCCCTCTAAGGAGACCCCGTCATTCGCCTCTTTGAGGCGCACGTGGAACACAACACGTCGTCGACCCGGGCATGGTCCATGATCAGACAGCGAGCCACCTGTTACTCGCCGTCCGCATGCCCAAATTTACAGGATGATTTTTTAAAATTTTAAGATGGCTTTGGTCTTGACGCCAGTCTGGGCCAAAGGTGACAGCTATGATGAAATGAGCTTACCCAGAAAAGAAGAAGCCCTTTTACTAAAGAAAAATATCAATTAAAACATAGATCTAATTTACGTCCGTTTATGTTGCAGACGCTACGTGAACGAGCACGTCGCGGCGCTCGCCGGCTGCCGAGTGCCGCCTGACAAATCCACGGCGGTGAGTAGCCGATAGTAAGTCGTATATATTTGCTGACGCTACCGGCCCGCAATCTAAAGAACGCTACGTTTTTAAATTACTAAGCGTCGCTGAGCAGCCAATCCACTTAATGTGCTTTTATCAGTTATGCTCAGACTTATTGATTTAAATGATTGATTGATTTGAAAATTTGTTCGTTTTCTGCTGTTTCTGCATACTTAAACCTTTTTCACATAGGTATAACCGAAATCTTTTTTCTACGATCGACTGCCGTAAGTCCAATGTTAAAAACAAGTATTAGTCTGCGTAAAATGAGCATTAAAAAATCATTGGGTAACATCAATATTTATAGAGCGCCTGTCATATTATACTTAGCAATCAAAGCATGCTCAAAGTTGTTATTCGTTTTTCACAGGCGCTGAAATAACTAAATGTAAAACCTTTATTTCTTACTACCATTTTGTATGTCCCACTGCTGAGCAAAGGTATCCCTTTTCTTCTGTGAAACTTCTCTGTTTTGGGCAACACCAAGCCATTTCTGTCCCGCGAACATAATCAGATCGTCCACTAATGTAAATTAAACCGAGATTTCTAATCATTGTAGCTTAAAATTGTACTAAAGACAGTAACACTTTCATGAGATAGGATTATCGTAAGTTTAAAGTGATTTTTCAGCAAGAAAAAGCATGACGTTCCTATTTTTTTTTCCTGGTAGAATCATTAAATGAGTCGAGGCCGAGATGGGAGGGACTGTCAGACTTGTACTGACTAAAATCCATGGTGATCCTTCATTAGCTCTTTACGCTCCAGACTCGCGGTTACCTGATGAGACAGCCCCGCGACCCCGACAGGCTTTGGCCCTCTAAGAGGGCCTCGTCAATAAAGTTCCTATGGAATGGTTTCCAAACAATACGCAAGCGAAACCGCGGGCAATATCTAGTGTAGAATGATAAAATATAAAAAATCGCTTTATAATGACCGAGCTTCAAAGTTGACCAAACAATAAATTGTGAATGGGAGCCGGTAAATCAATTAACCGCTACTTCTTGGCCGCAAACACAGTACGGGTGCAAATTTAATTCACTTAACATTGTACGTTAACCACAGTCACAGCTGTTTTAAGGACATATAGTTTATTTATTTGAGGGAAATGGGAGTCACCCCCTAGCGGTCCAAAGTATACCACAGGCTACCTGTAACCTGCGATGACGGCTGAGCCATCAGCGTCCTCACCTTCCGCCTGACACAGGTCCTCATCGGACACGATTAATTTGAGAGGTAACAGTAATAATCCTCCTGACCGATGTCGGCCACGGCGGCAAATCTCAACGGAAATTAGCCAACTACGCGGGGCATATTATAGTGCACAAGTGTGTGCGCAGGCACAGGTGCGCTCTCTGTTTTTGACTCTCATAGTTCCCATGGGACGGCAATACGACACGACCGGAAAGAGATCAGGCACAGGATCAACGTTTTTTCCGAGGCTCCAGGGTATTATACCGCCAACTTCCAAACTCCGGGCAGCTACTGAGAAATTCTTTTTTGAAAAACCCAATAATACTTTTTGCCCGACCCGGGAATCGAACCCAGGACCCCACGCTCAGCAGTCGCCCTTCCAACCACGAGGCCATTGGGGCAGTTTGAGAGGTACCTATTTCATAAGATGGGAGGAAACACCCGGAGTTCACCACTGTGTGGTCTGCCTTGCTTGAACGGAGCACTGTTATATTCAATCCTAAAACTACTTAAAAAAAAACAATAAATCAGGTATGTATTTCGAGACGGTTGTCGCAGTGGTTGAGCAATCGACTGCTGTACAGTGAGTTTCAGGTGCGATGCCCGCACGGAACAAATATTTGTATGATCTCAAACTCAAATTGCTTATTGCAATCATGTGTACATAGGATCTCCAAATAGTTGTCCTGATCTGGATGTTAGTCTATGTGAATTTATATAACCCACGTTACAGAAAAAAATACTAGAGAGGTAGACTTGTAGTATTAGATGATGGTTTTGCCGTGAAATTTATACCATAATTTTTCAAATCTCTTTAAAGATTACCCCTACAATAATCCATGGCCACACCATCATCTAATACTACAAGTCTATCACCGTAATGTGCGTATCATGTTCTATCAGCGTACAGGCAATAATGCGTGATGCGTATCTATTAGGCTGCTCCACAAATAATGCGCTATACACATTGTAAGGCAGCGTACGCAATGAGTCACTGAAGGCTTTCAATTTTAAGAACATGGGGTTATTCTCATGTGGAATATGGATCATGGGTTCTGCCGGGGTCACGGAGCACAAGTCAGAATACCGTGGCCCCGAAACGCAATGGAGAGTCTGCCAGTACCTTCCCCTCCAATCACTGCGGGAGAACACTACTATATTACCACTAAAAATAATAGATAAACTGTGGTTAATTGGCACGGTTCGCGTAGTTGCTTAGCGATTGACTCCTGTGCTTTGTGTGGTCAGTTCGATCCCGTTACAGAACAATCTGTATGATCCACAAGTATTTTTTCCGTTTTGGTTGATGTCATGGCCATAGTGAGACAGCGCAACCGAAGGCTTTTACTCAGCAAAAGACTGAGAGTCCCTTCCGTTCCACCCTAGGCTCAAGGACTCAATTGATAATTTTTACAGCTAAAAAACGGGCTTTTCTATTTTCTATCTATTTTTTTTTTAGCTCACCTTTTCAACCTTGGGCATGCAGGCGGCGAGTAATGGGCGACTCGCTGTCCGCCCATGGACCATGCCTGGTTCGACGGCGCGTTGTGTTCCACGCGCGCTAAGGAGTGTCAGCCACTAAAACCTAAAGCCCGCCGGGGTCGCGGAACTCACGAATTACCGTGACCCTAGTACGTAAAGGGCTATTGAAGGACACCGTGGATTTTATTCAGTAAAGTCTGATAGTCCCTCCCGCCCTGTCCTGGCTGGGAGGACTCATTTGATGATTTTACCACGTTAAAAAAAATAAAGCCTTTTCAAACTTCACCAGTGTGGTCTGCTCCGATCAATGATAGGTACATAGTATACTTGTAACGTAATCCAACGCCGCCGGGTTCCCAATTACCAACGGTAATGGTTCATAATTTAGCTAAACGCGTGGCCATGATAATTGATACCGCTGGTTATGTGGCCTTTACATAACGACTGATCACTTTATTGATGTCTCTTTGGGATATGAAACTTACATAAAATAAAAAATAACCCCGTGGTCGGCTTTTCATTTTTATATTTTCTTACGCGACTGCGTAAAAAGAGGGTGTTATGTTTTAGGGTTTATTTATGTTTGTATATTTTTTGTGCTGGAGCCACAGTAATGGGAAATGCCGTTAGGTAATTATCGCGACGAATATATGAACATTTACCGCCTTTTTTATCGTGGTAAAATCATCAAATGAGTCCTCCTACCCAGGGCTTGACGGGAGGAACTGTCAGACTCATACTGACTAAAATCCACGATTTCCTTCAATAGTCCTTTACTTTCTGGGGTCAACGTAATTTGTGAGTCCCGCAACCCCGGCAGGGTTTGGCCCTCTAGAGTAAAAAAAATACCAAAACAGTCTCTAATACCAGTCACATTTCCTTTCGTTAATGAAAAACGTTTTAGTAGTAAATCAAAGAAAATCTTCGCCAAGTAACAAAAATGATCGCTGACCGTCCGAGTGTGTTATCAATTCGAAACTAATGGTCCAATTTGGATTCTGGGGGGACTGTGCCGATAATAAAATTCATCATGGAAAGCTTCCAGGGCAAAAATTAATATTCCAATGATGTAACGGGCAATGTTTGTTGTGGCGTAAGGTACAGAGGAAAGCGGGTTTCCTCTAGCGACTGTAAGCTCTGGTATTTTTCTTACGTCTGTAATATAAACAGTACTAGTTGAAAAACATGGACTGGTACACAGTATGCTTTTTCTTTGGCCTAGGATAAGATGCTGTGTCTCAATGGCGAGATAAGCTCAGTTGCAAATGAGTTCAATTATGTTTGTAAACGCACCCCTGGTAGAGGAAATATTCTAAATACCTTTAAGGCAACGTCAATTTTTTTTATAAGAAAAAGGATATAGAAGAAGAGCAAAAATTATCTGCCTTCCCCTACAAATTTTAATGTTCTGATTTTCACTCACTTCGGCTATACAAGTTATTTTGAGATACAATAAATATTCAGTATAACATTGATTTCTTTCAATAAAAGTAATGTATTTTTAAGTTAAAACAGTTAAAGTGCCTTTATTCCAGTTATTAACAATCCAGCGGTGACAAAAATGGCTCGTCGCAAGCCGTCTGGCATTATCAATAAAACACATTTAGAAGTCGCTATTGCTTATGAATTGCGCCGGCGACCTCGGCCAGCAGCGATGAATTACTGCAAATTAAAATTGTTTAATGAATCAACTTTATTGCTTCAAAAGATTTGTTTTTGGTTAATTAAGATGTGTACTTTCTGTTTCCATACAGATTTGGGTACTTAATGAAAAAATTTAGTAATTATTTTGTTTGTTTACCGTTCAATATTAAATAGGGAAGCTTTTAGCGTCAGCAGAAAGCCTCCTTCCAATATGCGTATCATGATACCGTAGAAGCGGTTTTTGTCGACGTAAGAACAGACAAAATGACAGAATATAGAAAGATTTCTACCGTCCTGAGCATGGCGATGTTTAAAATGTAGGAAAGAAAAATTTCTATTCTTCAGTCGTCTACGAGTTGTACCATGCTTGGGCACAAAAAATAACGAATAGTATAGAAATAACTTTGCCTATGTTTAGTAGAATAGATATAGAATTGTTCATGCTAGTCATACATTACCCGACTTCGAAAAAACCAAAAAGTAAGCGTTATTGAATTTATTATCTTTTTAGCATCTTTATTTGCAGTTTAGTAATCCATACTAATAGCAAAGGATGAAAAATAAGTTTTGGCAATCGGCACGAATTTTAAGCTATGGCAACACAGTGTTAAAGACAACTTAAATTTTAGAAATCTGCTCGTAACTTAAGTACCTATAGCCACAAAAGTGTTAACCAAAAGTTTCCTACAATTCATTTACTGAAATCTCGAACTGTTTTCAGCACCAAGATAACTCGCAAAAATCAGACAAACAATCCGAAAACCATTTCATATCCAAGAAAATTCCCCCATAATAATGTAGCAAAGAAAACAAACAGTGTTACATAAATCGGTGGTTACCGAAACTCTTCGGTAGTTATTCAGATTCGACGGTAGATTATGTGCGGGACAGCGTTACTTATCGTGAAATTATACCGTTCGTAATGTATGTCCGAGCCGCGCGATATATGGCAACTGTATGTTAATGTACTGGCGAGGACAGTGGGCTTTCGGGTAAATGCCCACCCGGGTATTTACCCGGGTAATGGGGACATTTGAAGCAGAAGGAGGTAGATGAAGTGGTAAATAGGTCTTAGCGTTGGGTAGTTCTGCAAGGAAAATTATAGGAATTGACAAGCTCTGAGGCCTTCACACAGTATTTCCGTATTTAACGGTAAAGCGCACTTGAAGTGTAATGAAATTACTGTAATTGGTTGTTCACAAAGCCGTTGTAATTTGATTTGATGAATAAATAAATGACGTCTATTGTCTAGATTATAGAATATGAAAAAGCGCCTCTAGAGTACCGAGGAAATTAATTTGATAGCAAAAGAAATTCCTCCTCGGTACTCTAACTAACTAAACTTAAACGTTAACTTTGAAGTTAAAAAAAAAGCTCGTGATAAAGCCACTGGTTTCCCGTTTTGGTTTTAAATTGGTCTGTTTGACTTTAATCAAATACAGTTAAAATAACATTTCTGAAGAGACAATGAGTGACTGTACTGGTTTTATCTTGAAATTAAATATTGTTAATTCTATTCCTTCTTGATACCAAATCAAGTAAATAAAAATGCTTGAAATAAAAGTGTTCGTTAAAAAATATTTCTATTAGAATTAACGTTCACGCTTCCCTAGAAAAATAAATGACTTCAACATTTTTTAAATTCCAGACCAATTTCTTTACGACTGTACCCGACTCTAGGATAATGGGCGAAGAAATAAAAATGTAGAGAACGCTAGGTGCTAACACTAGTTAAATCATGCACAGTGACAATTTATGTAAGCACGGTTCTTCGCACCTTCGCCGGGGAGTTTGACTATAAGCTGGTCAATGTGGGTAATGTATAATGTGGCATACATCTTCCTTGGTTCATGTGACAGGCAAACTTCCAAATTGTTTTACAGGTGTTTTTGGTTAGAGTATGTGTAATAAATATTGGTTATTTTACGTGTTCTACTATGAAAGATTGACGGCACGGCTGGCGCAGTGACTGAGCGATCAACTGCTGCGCAGCGTGTCACAGATTCGATTCTCACACGGAACAAATATTTGTATGACCTACAAGTAGTTTTTCCGGGACTAAACGGTGGGTCCGTTTAGACCCGGAAAAACTTCTTGTACGACAAAGTAGAATTCCTAATGTGGGGCAATGATTAAAAAAAAATTATCCCGGAGTAGTTTATTCTAGAGAGTAAGTATTTATTGCAAAACTAACTAGTTTTAATGAGATAAATCAGTTTAGACTAGGCCAAACTTGGGCTAGTCTAAACTGGTTTATCTTATCGGGCTTTTTTATTTGATGATTAAATGAGTCCTCCCAGGGCAGAGCGGGAGGGACTTTTTTTTTTTTTTTTTTTGGGACAAACCCACCACACTATTCCCTAACCACTGCAACTCCTGTGCGCCAGAATCAACAGTGGCAACCAACCAGAAAAGGGCCGAGACAATGAAGCTCGACGTGTCCCGAAGAATGAATTTACCTGTCTTGGATCCTGCAACGAAATTAATCAGAAAAGAATAGTGGAGGAGTAGGAAAAAATATATGTTTCCACTTCCCTTCATGCAAGCAGGAGACAGAACAAAACAAGGCCAATAGGCACAAAGGGACATTACAACTGGGAGAAGCCCAGTTGCCTAGCACCACGGGTAAAATGACTACTAATATTAATGGGTCCTAAATTGTGAGCTGCTAAATTTGATTCCAATAATAGGTATGGCAAAAACGCTTGAACGCACGGAAGTTTGTTCGAGTTTCAACAAGGTCCGAGTAGTAAATGACTCCAGATGTAGTCTGAACAGTGTTCAACATAATATTACGTTCGTTCTGCCAAAGAATACACTCCCATAGAATATGATGTGCTGATTGTTCATATTCACAGTCAGATGTCGAACATTGACAAAAAGGCGAGGGAACAAGCTTGAAGGAAAATAATTTACTTTTAAAGTTACCATGTCCCGTGAGAAATTGGGCAACACAGTGATCCACCTCCAGCCACGTCCTAGCCAGCCGCTCACGAACGGATGGAAAGAACTGGTGGAGGTGCCGCCCCTTGATAGAATTATCCCACCTACTTTGCCATTCGGATAAAAGATCCTCCCAGACGTCGCTCTGGGGTTTGAATAATCTAGATATCTTATCACGGTCACGTTGAGGTAGAAAATCAGCATCAGTGGTCTCCCGTGTGGAAAAGTACATTGCAGCACGTCGCTGTACTTCAAGATCGACTGGAAGAACACCAGCAAGTACCGGTAAAGCTTCAGTACTGACGGTTCTATACGCTTTACTTAAGAATAACAAAGCCAAGCGCTGGCTTTGAAGCAATTTACGTCGTGCCGCCCCTATGGTGGCCCTATCGGCCCAAACAGGTGCTCCGTAGCACATACAGCCCAAGTAAGTGGCACCATAAATAGTTTTTAAGGTTAAAAACGACAAACCCCAAGTAGATTTGGATATTCTCGTTAGGGCATAAAAATTATTTTTAGCTTTTTCACCAACTGTTTTTATATGTTCTATGAATGTGAAATTCATCTCTAAGACTAAACCAAGATAGCACACCGATTTCTTTTTCTTAACGGGAACATTATTGAATTTAATACTAGGCCACGATTTAAGGTCACCTTTTAAAATGAGTTGATAGGTTTTATGTGGTGCAAAGGTCAGACGGTTACGATCGCCCCACTGTGATATTAATCGTAGGCAAGTGTCAGCCAAATTCTCGAGTCCAGCACGAGTACTCGACTGAATGAGCAGAAGGCCATCGTCCGCATAACCAGTTAAAGAACAACCACTTGGAAGTGGAATCGCGAGGAAATCATCGAAGCCTAGATTCCATAAATAAGGACCGATAACCGAACCTTGAGGACAGCCCATGGTGAGAGGTTTCGATATGGAATGATGTCCGAGTTTAAGTTTCGCGGATCCATTAGAAAAGTACGAACAAAGGAGATTAAATATATTATTATAGCAACCACGAGCTTTTATTTTAAGTAGTAGCATTGGCCACCACGCGTTATCAAAGGCCCCGGAAATATCTAAAAAGATCCCAACTACGTACTTGTGTTTAGAGGTATTAACCATTTTTCTAACAGAAAGTGCCGCGTCAACGGTTGATTTCCCGATAGTAAAACCGAATTGATTTTTATGGAATTTGGGCCCGTCCGGTAACAATCGTGGGACGATAAGACGCTCCAAGAGCTTTCCCAAAGATGGTAATAAAGTTATGGGCCGGTATGACTTAGGGTCATCTGGTGGCTTGTCGCCGCTTTTAGGTATTATTCGTATAAAGCCATGTCTCCATATACGAGGAAAAACGCCTTCAGAAATACACCGGTTGTAAACAGTTAATAACGCGTCACCCGCTGTTTTACACGCTTCTTTTATCATACGATTAGATATTTTATCTTCACCTGATGATTTGTTAAGGGGCAATCTCCTAACAACATTCATTAATTCGTCAGTGGATAGAAGGTCTGACGCTGGTGATTCAGGCGGGACTGTTGCCCATGCTCTAATTTGTTGGTGGTAGTCATTATCATTAACAGGTGAATCATCAGGGATAAGAGTATTTAATAAAACTTCCGTTGTTTCTTCAATACCGGCGGTGTGTTTATTATTTACTTTAATATTCTGAACATACGCGAGGTCGATCGATCGATTGGCTTTAAACTCATGATATAAAGGAGACCACGGACCTTCTTTTTCTAATTTATCGACTACTTTACGCAACAAATTACCCTTAGATTTTTCAACCGATGCTCTGTAACGGGACTTGGCAACTCTAAATGTATTTAAAGCAGTGGTTAGCGAGTCTCCGGTGACTTGGCGTTTTTTAAGCTTATTAAGATGTTTACGCGCTCGACGATAGGTTTTACGCTGTTCGGTTAGGTAGTCACACCACCAATCACATCTACGTATATTGGTCATAGGTCCGCGACCAATGGCAATGTCAGCACAGTAAGTGAAGGTGTCTGACATAATTTCAGCACTTTCTTCGGCTGACAGCCCATCACGAGTGAACTCTTTGGCGTGACATGCAAAAAGCGATCTAAAGAATTCCCAATTAGCACCTTTACTTTTGTACCTAAAATTACCAATGACATGTGAGGAACCCTGAATAGAAACCGGAACAAACTCGTAAACGATCAAGCGATGATCACTACAAGACGCGTCCGGTAGGACACGCCACCTATCCAAGTGTACGTCTGCACTAGAAAGTGTGACGTCAATACAAGATTCGCCCATTTGGCTGCAAAAAGTAGGTGGTGCGTCGGGGGTGTTGTGAATAGTTAGGTTCATTTCAGCAATGAAGTCTTCAACAGCGCAGCGCCGTTCGTAATCCGTGGACCGAACTTTGCCATACCACAGGGACGAGGACGCATTAACGTCTGCGCCTACGATAACTTTGCAGCCCGCGAGTGACCGCAAGACGTGACGGAGATTATGTATGTGAGGACCAACAGGGTCTGAATATTGAAAGTAGCAGCTCACAACGTAAACTTTAGAACTAGCGGATGAGACTTCCACAACCGCGCAGTGTCGATTCATGAGGTTTCGTAAAGACGTTACTGTATAGTTAGAAGAACGTGACACGTAAATTCCGGCTCGTGCCTTGTTATCCAACTGAACTACCTTGTGACGTAAGCGCGTGTTTTGGTATTGTTCTTGAACCAATACAATATCTAAGTTATAATCGATAATTAATTTGTCCAATTCAGAAGTCGCCACCCTATCGTTGTGTAGATTTAATTGACTTATTATTAAACTATCCATTATATTAGTAATTAGTGTTGCGTATTAACTGTTCGAGCCTAACTTTATAGGTGGTACACTGTTGGGACCCGCATCGATGGTCAAACGGTTTTTTAATACGTTTACACGCCGCACATACTGGTGTAAAATTTAAATTATCCTTATGCGGGCATTCTTTTGTTTCATGTGCTTCAGAGCAATTAGCACAGGTAGGCGATTTATTAACGCAGTATTTTTTCACGTGACCGAACTGCTGGCAATGTAAACAACGAACTACATCGATATCATCAAAAAATCGGCAAGTCGCGAAGTCAATAAAAAGCTTCTCTTTGGTACTAATTAAATGCTTTCGTATGGCGTTGTCGATTTCAATGCCTACCCACTTCCGGCCATTATCTAATGCACGTCTACGTATAATTTTTGTCGACTTAATAAAGTCTTCCTCACTAATTGCCAATTAGTCTTTAATATTTTGACGGTACAACGCATGCAGAAAAGGTTTGTCTTCCATTGAGGATGGGACGTCTTTAATTAATAAACGTGGCCTGCGGCCTTTCGGTTTTTCAAGTCTTAACCCGGCAGTCCTAATAGCATCAACCGACTCAAGTTTACTTATTTGACTATCGTTAGCGACACGTAATACAACGCCCGATTTCGCGATTTTTTTCATGCCAACTATTTGAAAACCGTCGTCAGTTGGCTTAATTGCTTTTTTAAGCGCTTCTTTAGTGGCTGAGGAAGTCGCGAATTCAGCTGACCTTTCGTTGGAGGGGTATGCTATTACACACGGCAGCGGTGGTCTAGACTCCATCACTGGAGCGACCTTAGGCAGACGAAGTTTCAGAGAATCTGAATAAGAAACTTTGTTGAAATCTGTTTTAACAATACTGACATTATTATTTAATTTGACTTTGTCCAATTCGCGCTCCATATTTGCTAACTTTGTTTCATTTGAAGACGACCGTATGGCTAACAAAGAAACAATGGACGTAATCCGCTGTGTCATGTCCATAATCGCGGATTTATTGGCTACATTAATACGGGATCCTTGATCGCTCACGAGGTCGTTTATTTTTGACAAGTATGCAGATGCCTGAGTAACTAAATCGCAGTAGTCTTCGTTTGAATTACTGACATTATTTATTGATAACGGCGATTTTTCGGCAGAATCGGTCAGATGTTGTCTCTTCGGCCTATCTTCAGGTGTTAAATAAGACGGAGACAATTCGGTAAACAAGCGTTTAGAGTAAGCGGAGGTCGGTGACCTGGGAGGTTTATTTACGCGTCGCGAAGTCCCCCCGCCACGGTCTGGCGGATCATCATTACTGGACAACATTTTTAAATCAAAATGACAAAACGATTTAAATCAGATCGTAAAAACAAGACGAAACAACAAGACTTTTTTTTTTCTTTACGCGGTACCCCCACACCCAAAAAATAAAAAGTACTCACCGAGCGCTGATGAACTAATTTAAAACTATATTTACCAATTAAATACGCGTAATAACACTTGAAAAACTTACAATACCAACACTAAACACAAAGGCACACAGTTAGGATCAATTCACGAGCCGGTAATTGATAACGAGACACGAAAAACGTAATTATTAACGGCAGCGATACAAATCACATCTACACGGCGCAATTGCACAGAGGGAAGTCGAAATTGCACAGCGGGAGGGACTGTCAGACTCCTACTGACTAAACTCCACGGTGTCCTTCAATAGCCCTTTACGTTCCGGGGTCACGGTAATGCGTAATTCCCGCGACCCCGGCAGGCTTTGGCCCTCTAGATGGGAGCCCCATGATTTTGCTAACACTGTTTGAGGCGCGCGTGAAATACAACGCGCCGTCGACCCGGGCATGGTCCATGGTCGGACAGCGAGTCGCCCATTACTCGCCGCCTATCGGGCTTAAGACTTATTCGTTTGGACTAGGCTATACTAATTAATCCTAACTAAAACTATTTTGTCTTGAAATTGGGTTTGGCTGGTTATTCGGACATTCATTAATAAATAATATATTATGATCGAATTTTATGGGTCAGAGATACGCTGAATGTAAGCGACATGTTATACGAATACATATATCTATCCCAATAAAATATCAAAACTCAAGATCAGCTAAAATTAAATATTTTTACACGAAACGTATAATGTAAAATCTGTTTAAGCAATTCCCTATACATTTCCCATGTCAGATTACATAAAACAAACACTCAAATAAGGGAATATTTTTATTAAAATCCCAAATGAAACAATTATTCGTACAAATTGGTTAATTTACTTGCTGAATACGTCACCGGTTTGATAAAGCAACACCGCCAAATAACATAGGCCTGTAATGCCCTATTATCTTGCCCAGTACACGTTTAATTTTATTTTTGTCGCATTATATCGGATAATTATGATATGTGCGGACGCAAATTGGTGATAAAGGTACGGGCTGAGTGGTCATTATTTTGATTTTTATTAACTTAGTATTATTATGTAGTCGATTTTAGTATTCGCTTTAGGGTTCAAATCATAACGGGACGTCTCGTGTCTCAAAGTTCCGGGACATCCCACCATGACTTTGATCGTTGGCTGTCTCACGTCCCGAAACGCCTGTTGGTCTAGTGGTTTCCCACCCAGAACAAATGTTTGTGTGATGAGCAAGATCATTTGTTCTGTGTCTGGGTGTAATTTATCTATGATATGTATGTATTTAGAAATATATAAGTATGTTTATCAGTTGTCTTGTACCCATAACACAAGCTCTGCTTAGCTTGGGACTAGATGGCGTTGTGTGATAGTTGTGGAATATTTATTTATTTAAACTATGAAACAGTCGAGACTTCCCAATCACTAATTCGTTTGATGAGGTCTATTTGTGTTGCGATAGGTCTAAGGGTGACAAACTCTTTGTGTCGTATTGATTTAACTCTACAAAAAAATATTAGTCTTATCCGCCTAATGGTTCGATAAAACCGAGCGAACTGGACTGCGGATTTCGAATATCGATGGATAATACTGTAATTTCTATTGTAAGTCCGAATTAAAATTGACTGTTAAATTCGGACTTTGACAGACTTAAAATTTTGAATTCTACAGTCAACCCGCAGTCTGAATCGCTTTATTTGACCATATCGGTGAAATGTGTACCTTTTCGTGTAGTAAATAAAGTTAGATTTTGAGTCGCTCTAAAGGTTTGAGAACAAGAGCAAACCCAAATTAAACTTACAACTAACTCGCTCCCACTAACTTTAACTGACAATTTTTTAATTATTCTTTTAGATGTACTGAATTCAAGTTTCTCACGTTCTGAATCCAATTAAAGAATACTTTATATACAAGTACGTATAAAATAATAGCAAAACATAATTCATTACTGCACTATCAACTATATTTAATACTCACTAACAATACTATCTGGGGTGTTCAAAGCAAGACAAACAATGTCACGTATACAACCGAGATAGTTGAAGAGCTGGCACAGTACGTGTAGTCGCGGAGCCGGACATCGGTACAATTATATAATTCAGTTATACGCTACACGCTGCACTCGTCTCAGCTAGGGCCAGAACTAGGGTCGGGTCACACTGTCAGAATATTTCTAGTGTTTTCAGAACAAAGGTACCTTTTGCAGTCTTCATGAATAAAAATGCCTGAAAGACTTATAAACCACTCTTTGATGTCTGTAGAAGACGGGCAATCGTAATACGTAAAATATTGGTACTACAGCAGCACCCAGTTACAACGGTAAAAAATTAGGCAGTTTTTAAATATTTTCATACAATAACACCTACATCGCGACATCATAAGTTTTTTTTTGTGAATTCACTATACCAGACGCCTTACCGTGAGACTTTTAAGAATGGAATGTCAATTCGATCGAACAGCGATGGCCTAGTTGGTAAGACGCTTGGTGTACTGAATCAAAAGTTTGCAGATTCAAGTCGTGCAATTCACTACGCAGTCGTTATTGCTTACAGCACATGACGTCACAATATGGCGTCATCACAGTGTCACTCTTATCGTGATCTCACACCACGCAATCTAATTCTCACCCTGGATTAACACTTTCAGCTGAGCAACGTTATAATGCGTAAAATTTGATAAACGCTATTTGACACAACATTTAATCACGTCAGCAAAAAATATGTTTTCTTCAAAGAACGTGTATAAATGACTGAGGTTTATACAAATCCCTTCAAGCTACGTCATCGCGCCGTATCACTTTAAATTTTGGGACTGCTAGCGCCACTCCAGGTTAGTTTTTTTGTGCACTTTATAAGGCTACTCGCACACATACATTCTAAGTACGTATACATCTGAAAGTGTTCATATCATGAAAACCAGTCCGCCCTGCTTCCCGTCACCAGTGAGACCTCACCCTTAGGCATTTGCAATGCTTGTTAATGTTAATAGGGAATCTGAATTCACCATGCGATCGCTTTCCAGCTTACTGAATATCCATTTCAGGCGCATTACTGTATTTAATGCATCTGTAATAATATTAGGTAATGTCTTAACTTTGACAATGGCTTGTGTATGTTGACACGAGATGTAACTATAGTCGTGAGTATGTCATGTGTGATTACTTTGTTCTTGACTGAGATCTATGTACAATATAGTTACATACTAGCTGTTTCACACCCGCTGCTCGGCTTCCATTGGTTATAGCATAATGTTATAAACTCGTAGACTATAGCCTTCTTGATAAATGGACTATCCAACATAAAATAATTTTTTCAATTCGAATCAGTAGTTCCTGAGATTGTGCTTAACAAACAAACTCTTCTGCTTTATAATATTAAAGTACAGATTTAAGTCGAAGTCGTGATGGCCTGGTGGTTTAACACCACGCTTCTCAAGCATGAGGTTGGGAGTTCAAAGCCAGGCAAAAAGTGTCTTTTTCAATTCACATGTGCGTCTTTTTTTTGCGTGGCAAAATCATCACATGAGTCCTCCCACCCATGGCAGAGCGCGAGGGACTGTCAGACTCGTACTGACTAAAATCCACGGTGTCCTTCAATAGCCCTTTACTTACCGGGGTCACGGTAATTCGTGAGACCAGCGACCAACTTGTGACTATCACTCATTCATATTTCGATACAGACGATTCACCGCGGGCGAACAGTGCAGTTTGATAAATATTAGATCTATTGTTTAAAATGTCATTAAGTATTTTATTTTTATTTTGGTAGCAGTAATCTAGAAATGAAGAGAATGTAGACATATCTTCGTTGGTTGATATAGCAAAAGAAAGAATAAGAATAACGATTGCAGAACAAATGAATTTAAATGGCTTCTCTGTGTTTGAAATCATTTAATAATTATCTTTATTTGATATTGTTTACATGTATTCCATCAATTACAGAATTATATGGAAAAACATCAATACAGCTAAAACTTATAACTTAAAAAAAACTCCATCAAAAAGACTAACCACCAACTTTACATTTACTTAAGTTAAAGTACATGAGGCAGTGGGCTGGGCCATGCTGGGCCACGCTGGGCCAATATCGAAGTATCTCAGGACGAACTAACGACACAACTTCGCCACAGCGGGTTAACAAAGAAAAGTTTCGGGCGAAACGAAACTGTCAACTACAGGTATCAGAGGAGTTTCGTATAGCCGGCTCACAAGTTGGGGACACCAATTGTTTAACCTCCTCAGACCCCAGACCAATTTGCGTTTGCTAATGAAATATTTTTTTATAGCTAAATTTAAATGCCTCTAAATGACAAAAAAAAATATTAAAAAAGATTATTAGTTTATTTTTTAATTGCATGTCACCTATACAAGACTCTGGTCTTGATCTTTTAAGATGTTAAATTACACTTTAATAGGAGCTAGAGGGCAATACTAGAATAAAGGTCTCGTATAGGGGACGCCAGGTCCAAGGAGGTTAAATAAATAAAAAGATTGAAAATAATGAAAGCGTCAATACTCCAACGATTGCTTCAGTGTTCTAGTGGTCGCAAGCAGGATGTTGATCATGAAGTCCCGGGTTCGATTCACAGTTTTGCTATATTGACATAAAATCACGCCTTCAATAGGCTCGTGTACAAAGAAAATCTAATTAGTTGGTCAGTAAGATATTTATATATTCAGACAAAAAAATAATTGTCCTGTATTTTTTTTTCCTTGGATAAATCAAAAGGGTATGCTACTTTTAGTATGGACCTCGGCATCAATTTTTTTTTTCTTTCGCCAGAGGTTAAATTTTGGGCACAATTAGACTACCACCTAAGAAGTTCATAGAAAAAAAAAACTAAACCGTAACTAACCAGAGATTTGACGGTTTTTATTTTGTTCAAATCAGTAGTTATTATTTGTAGGAATCCATAGATATATTGATTTACTCCTGATAAGAACAAAATAAAATCCGTTATATCTCTGGTTGGTTACGGTTTAGATTTTTTTTATTTTTTTTTACGAAGTTCTTAGGTTGTGGTCTACTAATGAACAACATTTCATTACTGGCGAAAGAAAAAAAACATTGATGACAAAAAGTTGCAAACCCCTTTGGCGAAGATAGGACGCTTTTAAAATTCATAATACGTCATACCGTGGTATAATTTTTAGTGCGGCCTAACGTCATATGCTTTCATGATAATAAAAATACGTGTCTATTATTTTTTTAATTCGT
Organism: Agrotis puta; assembly: GCA_943136025.2. Taxonomy (NCBI): domain Eukaryota; kingdom Metazoa; phylum Arthropoda; class Insecta; order Lepidoptera; family Noctuidae; genus Agrotis; species Agrotis puta. Next base: position 15,715,334 of record OW964183.2, on the reverse strand, counting down.
ACTGACGCTCTTAAGGTTTGCAATTTATTGCTTCTGGTAACTAACGAATTCTTACTGACTAAAAATCCTCCCTGTTCCTTCAATTGCCATTTGCGTTCCAGGGTTACGGTTACCTTTACAGGCAGTCCCGTGACCATCATAATTAAGCTAGAGATTACATATATTGGTCGCGGGACTCACGAATTACCGTGACCCCGGAACGTAAAAGGCTATTGAAGGACACGGTGGATTTTAGTCAGTACGAATCCGACAGTCCCTCCCGCTCTGCCCTGGGTGGGAGGACTCATTTGATGGTTTTACCACGATAAAAAAAAGAGATAATATTTATTTTAAAAAAATTGCCTCACACTAGGAATTTCACCAGTATCGTGGGTGCGTTTACAAGCATAGAAACTTACATACACAAACACCCTTAATATTGGAAGGTCCACCCAAAAGATTCTTCTATTTCTGAACCCCTAAACACGAAAAGACGTCTGCACGATAGTTCAGAGTCTGGCGCGATTTGTTTAGACTTTTTCCGAGGTGCAAGCCTGAAGTAAATTGTTTTCAAACTAATATAAATTCGTCTCCAATACCCCGTGTTTATCGGAGGAAATTATTTACTTTATTTATACCTTGAAGGTGTAGCGACCTTTTTACTTCGAAAAAGATGGCCGTTTGTTTACTGAGATGTTTACTGGTTGTTTTTTTTTGTTTTTCGAAGGCTTTCTTATTTGTTTTTTTTTTGATTAAATTGAGAAGACACTTTAATTTGAAAATTTCAATAATATTTTGCAATAAAGGAAGCCTTTGGTTTGGGAAAATAGGACAAAATTTCAATACTAAAGAAGAAATTAATTTAAAAAAAGCAATGTCTTCTAACATGTATCTTATATATTTTTTTAAACATTGCCCCATCCTGGGAATTTCGTCCTTAACAAACATAAAAACTCACATACACAAACACTCAGACCCGAAACAACTACTTGTAGATCGTACAAATATTTCTTGCGTGCGGGGATCGAACCCGAAACACACTGCGCAACAGTCGATCGCTCAGCCACTGCGCCAACCATGTCGTGAATTGTTATGAGTTGTACGAAAAAAAAACTATTCCTGTATAACGTCACTCGAATGGAGACCACGCACCGGCAAGCGCAGCGTAGGACGTCCACCCACAAGGTGGACAGATGATCTTATGAAGACCACAGGATCACGATGGATGCAAGCCGCTTCCAACCGGTCCTATTGGAAGCCTATGTCCAGCAGTAGACGTCTTACGGCTGATAAAAATAATAAAATAATAAATAAATATTCCACAACTATCACACAACGCCATCTAGTCCCAAGCTAAGCAGAGCTTGTGTTATGGGTACTAGACAACTGATAAACATACTTACATATTTCTAAATACATACATATTATAGATAAATTACACCCAGACACAGAACAAATGATCGTGCTCATCACACAAACATTTGCCCTGGGTGGGAATCGAACCTCCGGCATAGCAGTCAGGGTCACTTACCCCTAGACCAACAGGCCTGTCAGATATGATGATGAACGTAACTCAACTTTAACGTTTTAAAATAAATACCTATAGAGCTTCATATAAAAACGTAATTCCTCCAACAAAGTACAAGAAATCATATAAAAGGAAAAACCACTCTTTAAAACAGTCTTAATAATTTACCCAACCGCACTCCATAAAAGGGAGGTGCATTTTTTGTCCCACACCAAAATGTTTCCCGTATTTTCTATTCAGATTCGAAAAGAGCATCTATGCGGGACAGTGCTGGTGTATTTTTTAATCTTTTTTCCACACTTACGCTAGATTTGGAGGACTGTGTGGCGTTACCACGAATACTCACTATTTGGAAGAAATGAGAAACGTGAGTGAGTTGATCAAAGTACCAAATAAAGGTGAAATATCAATGATCTCCGTCCGTCAACTGTCATTTAAACACTACGTTAAGCAAAAAAATATTGTGCTAATTATTTTTCAACAATATTAATTATTTTGTTTATAATTATTATTTTCATACAATTGTCTATTCAAGAACGAACAAGTGTATGGCAGTGTCACACCTTCACAGTTTACATTGTCGACTATTACATGATTAACGGGCATGCGGGCAGCGAGTAATGGGCAACTCGCTCTCCGACCATGGACCATGCCCGGTTCGACGGCGCGTTGTGTTCCACGCGCGCCCCAAAGAGTGTCAGCAAAATGACGGGGCCCCCCTCTAGAGGGCCAAAGCCTGCGGGGGTCGCGGGACTCACGAATTACCGTGACCCCGGAACGTAAGGGGCTATTGAAGGACACCGTGGATTTTAGTCAGTACAAGTCTGACAGTCCCTACCACCCTGCCCTGGGTGGGAGGACTCATTTGATGATTTTACCTAGCTAAAAAAAAAGTTACATGATTAAACGTATTTCTTTTTATATTAACATAATTATAGTTCATTTTAAAAACTTTGTTTTTGTAAATACATTGTACAAATGTTAATGAAAACCAAACTGTTGTACCTAATGCGTCGGGAACGTCCTCAAAGTTCAACAAACTGTCCTGTAGTTTACAATTAACTAATCGACTACCTTGCTAAGTCAATTATCGGGATTAGATCAAGATTAACTTGTATTAGATTTACAAATTTACACAGCCGGTCGATGTACGTAATCTCCGCCCATTGAATTATGGATTAACGGTCAATTTGCGTAAAGGTTAAATTATCACCCGTTACGGCTCAGTGATTTAATTGTGTTATTAATCATTGTTGTAATGATGTGGTGATTGAAGTGATTTGAAAGTGATGATTGAAAGTGAGTGACCTAGTGATAGATGAGACCATTTGGTTTAAAAAAAAATATTAAAAAGAACTTAGGTACATACAAGTATTTCATAAAAAAAGTCTTTGAAAATATGCAATCAAAATCAAAGTCAAATCATTTATTTCAAGTAGGCAAGATAGTGTTGGGCACGCCGCAATCGCGGCGGTAAGACCCCTCTTTGAGGAGTGGCTGGATAGGCGTCACGGCGTCCTGACCTACCGCATGACGCAGGTCCTCACCGGACACGGAAGTTTCGGGAGGTTCCTGTGTCTGATAGGGAGGGAAGAAACGCCTGGGTGTCACCACTGCGAGGATCGTCCGGAGGACACGGTGGAGCATACGGTGCAGGACTGCCCCGCTTGGGCAGAGCACCGCCGTGTCCTCACAACGGCGATAGGCGGAGACCTCTCGCGCCCGGCATTGGTCGAGGCCATGCTGCGGGGCGAGACGGAGTGGGAAGCGGTCGCCTCCTTCTGCGAAGCAGTCATGCTCGTGAAGGAGGAGGCGGGCCGCCTGAGGGAGAGGACAGCGTCCTCCCTCCACCCCAGCCGCAGTGGTAGACGCCCACGGCGTCGGACGTCGCGAGACGATCTCCGGCCACCGTAGGCGCGGGCATGCGGGCGGCGAGTAATGGGCGACTCGCTGTCCGACCATGGACCATGCCCGGGTCGACGGCGCGTTGTGTTCCACGCGCGCCTCAAAGAGTGTCAGCATAGTGACGGGGCCTGTAGAGGGCCAAAGCCTGCTGGGGTCGCGGGACCAAGGGATTACCGTGACCCCGGTACGTAAAGGGCTAGTGAAGGACACCGTGGATTTTAGTCAGTACAAGTCTGACAGTCCCTCCCGCCCTGCCCTGGGTGGGAGGACTTATTTGATGATTTTACCACGATAAAAAAAAAAAAGGCAAGATAGTGTTGCAATGATTCCCCTTTTTTGGGTGGTAAAATCATCAAATGAGTCCTCCCTCCCTAGGTGGACTGCCAGACTCTTACTCAAAGGGTGGCTGAAAATAGTCAATCTATAAGGTTAAACAGCGCTTGCCAAGGTCGTTCTGTGGATGGCTGGGAAAGAACGTCAAGCTGATAATCTCGAATGTCTTTTGTATATTTTTGACCGTTGTTATGAGCAGTTAGAAAAAATCCATGTCAAAGGCGAACTGATTTATGATACGCTAAATTTTACATAGAATTAATAAATTGATTGGTTCGTTTCATTGTATATCTAAAAAAAAACAAATTCATTTTCATCCAATCCATTCCGAATAAACTCCACTACGTTAACGATATAGCTGCACAAAATAAAACAACATACAAAAATCCTATCATTTACAAGTTTGAAATTTCATCGGGAAAAAATCCAACAAATGTTTGTTCAGTATTTTTTCCACCAATGGTAATGGACGCGCGCTGCCCACTGTACAGTCGTGTTTTATTTATCCATCAATCATTGATTCCCTTTGTACTGTTCCGAATTTTCAATGGACTTAGCTTTTTACGGCTAGTGTTTTAATATGGCTAGGATACACACATAATCCGTGATAATAATATTGAAATTTTAAACAAAATCTAAGGACTCTTAACTTTTGCCCATGTATGTAAAAATAGGATATTTATAGCGCTTTGCCAATCGCTCTTTTCTTTTTTATTACGTTTTAAAATCACCAAATGAAACCTCCTTCCTTAGGTGGAGATAAAAGGACTGTGAGACTCGTACTGACTAACATCCACGGTGTTCCTACTATAGCCGTTTACGTTCCAGGATCACGGTTACCTGTGTTGGGTTTCAGTAGGATGGTGAGAAGTTAAAAGTCACGATATTCAGGGAATAACTCATGTTTATTTGTGAAACGTCCTACCTTAAGTACATATTTTACACACACAGTAACTAGGCTGACCAAAATTAATAATTTGTCATTGACCAATGGGAGCACAGTGATTTCCAACGAGTATCTACAAAATAATAATAATAATTAGCGGCACCCATCTCGCTCTGGCGTGTGTGCAACGTATAGCGTCGTCTGCTCGCACACTATATATATATTCTTGGCACGGCCGCGCGCTTACAGTGCCGTGGCGCGCCTGCAAACATAACAATAGCAGCTACATACCCCGGCGCGCGTCTCTAGCGCGCGCGCCCGTAGGATTTTATGGCTATACGCCCACCCAGCGCGTGTGCCCGCCGTCGCGAGCACAACACCCGCACCCGCGGGAAAAGGGCCCAGCCCATACCCCGCCTGCCGCGTCCCCATGCGGGGACGCTGCGACTACTACTGGCCCGCGCGCTTAGTCAGTGTACCGAGCGCCGCTCCGCGGGCACATCGTGTGAACCGTATGACTCCCATCATCACTCCCCCTCAAGAGAAACGTACGTTTCTCTTAACCATTCTTCCGCTTCTCGTAATATAGGGTTGATTTGCAGGTGCAGTGGTCGAGTCATGGTGAGCTGCCGATGGCGACGTCTGGGTATTTGTAGTACTTGTTTCTGCTTCGCTCACGATGTAAGCCGGTTTAAGTCGATCCAATGACACAACTGTGGTTCGTAATGGCAACTGGATCGTGTAGTACTTGCCACTGCGCTTCAGTACTTCATAGGGTCCATCGTATGGTGGTGTCAGCGGCGCTTTGGTGGTGTCGTTTCGAACGAAAACATGCGTACACGTCGATAAGTCCTTGTAAACAAATGGTTTGTCCGCTGATTGTGAACGGTGCGGGGACGGCGAGAGTGACGTCATCGTGCGAGTGAGACAGCGCACTAGCTCGGCGTCGTCGATTCTTGAACTTTGTGGCTCAAAGAAATCGGATGGTATGCGAAGTGTGGTACCATATGTCATCAGAGCTGGGCTAAGGTTGTTGTCTTGTCGCAAGGCAGTGCGTAATCCCAATAATACAGTTGGAAGTTCCTCTGTCCACGTCGTTGTTGCCCCGCGAGCCATTAGCGCGGCTTTCATAGTTCGGTGCCATCGTTCAACTTTTCCGTTCGACTGTGGGTGGTACGCCGTAGTATGAATTCTGTTTATTCCCATTCTCTTCATGAGCGCGTTGAACAGTGTAGATTCGAACTGTCGTCCTTGATCTGTTGTGATGCGTAGCGGGCAGCCGAATCTCACTATCCACGTCTCGTATAGCACGCGTGCGACGACGTCCGCTGTGATGTCTCGAACTGGTATTGCCTCGGGCCATCTGGTGCATCGGTCGATTATAGTGACGCAGTATCGATGTTCATTAGATAGACGTAGCGGGCCAACGATATCTATGTGTATATGTTCGAAGCGTTGCGACGGCGGGAATTGTACTAACGGCGTGTTTACGTGCCGATGTACTTTCGCCCGCTGACAGCTTATGCAGGCTCGCGTCCACTGAGCTACTTCTTTGTTCATGGATGGCCAAAATAACTTCCTTGTCATTAGTTCTCTTGTACTGCGTATACCCGGGTGACACAACTCGTGTACCGCTTTGAAGGCTGCGTAACGGTGTCTTGCGGGCAGATATGGTCGTGGTACTAATGTTGAAAACTCGCACGTGATTGGTCGGCTACATCCGGGTATTGTCAGCTCTTTAAACATCAAGTTATTTTGTTTCTTGAGTTCTTTGAGTTCTTGGTCTTGTTGTTGATCTATGCTAAGTTGATTATAATCGATAGATGACGGACAAATAATCTCTTCGAGTCTTGATAAAGCGTCGGCGACTGTGTTTTGTTCCCCTTTTATGTACTTTATACTGGTACAAAATTGGCTGATAAAATGCAGTTGTCTCTCGCGTCTTGGTGTGTCGGATGTACTCGCTGTTCTTGTGAGGGCGTATGTGAGTGGCTTGTGATCCGTGTATATTTCGACGTCGCAGCCCTCTATTAATCGGCGAAAGTGTTTTACAGCTGTATACATAGCTAATAATTCGCGATCGTATACACTGTATCGGCGTTGTGTTTCGCTCATCGCCTTCGAGTAAAATGCTAAAGGTCTCCAAACATTGTCCACTTTTTGTTGAAGAACAGCACCAAGGCTGTGATCTGAAGCATCTGTCATGATGGCGAGGGTACTTCCTTGAACTGGATGTGAGAGTATGGCGGCTTCTGTGATGCTTTGACGGCATTTCTCAAAAGCTTGCTCCGCGTTCGTTGTCCACTCGATCGGCGTGTTGTCATTGCGTTTTCTGTTATGTAGGTACTTGTTAAGTTCGCTCTGTAGTTCTGCTTGTCGAGGGAGACAGTCTCGGTAGAAGTTGATCATCCCCAGGAAACGTCGAAGTTGGAGAATGGTTTCTGGTTTCGGGTAGGTAGATATGGCTTTAACTCGTTCCGCTGTTGGTTTTATGCCGTTCGCCGATACTTCATAGCCAAGGAAATCTATGGTTTCTTTTCCAAACTCGCACTTTTCTATGTTGAGTGTGAGGCCGTATTTTTCCAACCGTTGAAGAACTTGATGGAGAAGTTGCTTGTGTTTCTCTTCGTTTTCTCCAGCGACGAGGATGTCGTCAATAAAACAGAAACAGCCTTCTATGCCTCTTAGTACCTCGTGCATAAATCTTTGAAACGTTTGACTGCCGTTGCGCAGTCCAAAGGTCATGCAGTTGAACTCGAACAATCCAAACGGTGTTGTGATAGCCGTTTTCTGTGCGTCCTCTTTTGCTATTGGAATCCAGTAGTACGCCATTTTTAAATCAAGTTTGGAGAATACTGTCTTATTGTGTAGTTGATACGTGAAGTCTTGAATGTGCGGTACGGGATATCGATCTGGTTGAGTGACTGCGTTTAGGCGTCTGTAGTCGCCACACACGCGTAATCTTCCGTCTTTCTTCTTGACCACGTGAAGGGGGCTGGCCCATGGGCTTTTTGATGGTTTGCAGATTCCCATTTCTAACATTTTGTCAAATTCCTCTTTGGCTGCCTTGTACTTGTCCGGAGGCAGCGGGCGGGGGCGAGCGTAGAGTGGGGGGCCGGTGGTTTCAATGTGGTGGACTACGTCATGTTTCGGTGGCTGTTTTAATGACATAGGACGTAGAACATCTGGATACTGCTTCAAAATGTCGTAATATTGTTGATTGTTGCTAATTATGTGAACTGATTCTGTGTTTATAGAAACTTCCAGTGCGTCGATAGATAGCTCGGTCAGTTTGTCAACTAACTTTTTCTTGTCCAGGTCCACCAGCAGCTTAAAATGACGAAGAAAATCAGCTCCCAGTATCGAGGTTTTGACGTCTGCAACGATGAATGACCACACAAAGTCTCTTCGTAAACCAAAGTTTAGCCTTATGGTTTTCTGTCCGTAAGTCTTGATTGGTGTGTTGTTTGCCGCATATAAACTGTAGGCGCTTGGAGTTTTCTTATTCTTGTGACTGGCGGCCAAAACGGAGATGTCCGCGCCTGTGTCCACGAGGAAACGTTCGTGAGTGTTACGATCGTGTACACAAAGGCGATTACTGGTGTACGGGACACCGACGTCCGCCACAGTCGGTGTCGCCTTTAGTTTTTTGATGGCTTTTGTCTTCTGCAGCATGGCGATTCACAGCGCTTTGCTTTGTCTCCGAAGCGGTGGTGGTAGCGGCATTCCCAATTGGAGTCTCCAGGTTTCGGTGCCGATCCACGTTGCGTTGACTGCGAGCGTGAACGGGAACGAGGATTGAATGTGCGTCGACGGTACCTGTGTTGTGGGCGTCCTCGACGTAGCTCGGCGATCTCAAGCGTGAGCTTCTCCACCTGCTTTGCCAGCGCTTCAAGCTGTGTTATGGGTACCGTAGATGATGAAGATGACGCTGGTGCTGTGACTGCGGCGATGTTAGGACTCTCTGCGTATTCCACCATCTTATCTGCCATGGCAGCCAGGGTGTCCAAAGATGACTCCTTGTTTACAGATAGGACGACTCGAACTTGTGCGGGTAGGTGGTTTAGCCATTCTATTTTCAGACCTTCTTCGGTGATCATGCCGCTTGCTAGTTCTCGCATCTTCCTTAATAGCTGGGAAGGTTTCTGGTCTCCCAGCTCTAATCCGCTGATGAGCTTTTGAAAATTCTTAACATCTGATTTATCGTAGGCTTCAAGAAGGCGCTGTTTAACTTTCTCATATTTCCCAGTTGCGGGTGGATTATAAAGTATGTCGGTTAAGTGTTGCAAGTCGACCGTTTGCAGCTGTTGTAGTAAATATCGGAACTTCTGGTCATCTGAGGTCTTCAATGGGTCTATCACTGCTTCAAATTGGATGAACCAGGCACGGGGTATTTCTCTCCAAAAAGGTAATAGCCTTGACTGAACTGATACTGCACTCACGTCGTAATTCATTTCGGACTGGATCTTCCCTTGTTGCTCCTCCGACATGGTCACTTGACGCCACACAACGATCTTCTTTGTACGTGTTCGTTTTTCTTTTTCTTAAAACGCGGGGTCACCAATTGTTGGGTTTCAGTAGGATGGTGAGAAGTTAAAAGTCACGATATTCAGGGAATAACTCATGTTTATTTGTTTTTTTTTTTTTTTTTTTTTTTTTTTTTTTTTGATATGGCCTCTCGTAGCACAACAACTCTAGAAGGTTGATGCTACTTAACCGGACAATCCTGTGGTGGCCGAAAATTACTTTAAGGCCCCCAGCCAGGGCTTACAAACTAAGGTTCATTAAATGAACGTCACTAAGGGCACCCCCTGCGGGGTTCGGGCCTAGGCTTAGTGCGTCATTGAGGGGGGGGCAGCAAGGGTCAGGCTGGGTCGAATTATTATTAGGGGAATTTAAAGCTACTTGCTCAGCTTCGCGAGCTGGCTTGTCGAGCAAGGGTCGGGTAGTAGTATTACTGGGAGTTCGCGGTGGGCCTCGTCGGCGGGGCCGGAAACGCGGTCGGTATCTGTATTTGTATTTTCTAGTGGTGCTGGTTTCCCTACAGCTCTCTTGGAGGAGGGTTGTGGGATCATCGGGTTCAAGCAGGGTGTGCCTAGGGCGACGGATTTTCCCTATTCTAGTTGGGGTGTATCGGGCGGCCGATGAGATGAGCGGGTTGGGATGCTTCTCGGCTGAGTCGAGAAAACGCTTTGTAAGGCGTTTCATAATCTGTTTACATGTTTATTTGTGAAACGTCCTACCTTAAGTACATATTTTACACACACAGTAACTAGGCTGACCAAAATTAATAATTTGTCATTGACCAATGGGAGCACAGTGATTTCCAACGAGTATCTACAAAATAATAATAATAATTAGCGGCACCCATCTCGCTCTGGCGTGTGTGCAACGTATAGCGTCGTCTGCTCGCACACTATATATATATTCTTGGCACGGCCGCGCGCTTAGTCAGTGTACCGAGCGCCGCTCCGCGGGCACATCGTGTGAACCGTATGACTCCCATCACCTGTTTAGACAGACCCCAGTTAAATCTAAGAGCTGTCGCGCACTGGAATATTTTTTTCGAGTTGACTTTTGTCACCCAATTGAATGTACCAGTCGCTAAAAACTGTTTTTCACTAATACTTAGCGCACTCCTATACAAATAATAATCACCATAGCACTCCACGGGAAAACAAAAAATCTGCGACGAAGTCGCCAGTGAGCTGCTGGCCTAATAGTCTGAGAACCAGTCATCACCATCATTTCAGACGCGAATCACCCACTGCCCAGCATAGACCTCCATTTTTCTGCCATACTTCTCAGTCTATGACCGAGCCTAGAGGGCCAAAGCCTAGCGGGGTCGCGGGACTAATGAGCTACCGTAACCCCGGAACGTAAAGGGTTATTGAGGGGCAGAGAGTGGATTTTAGTCAGTACAAGTCTGACAGTCGCTCCTGCCCTGCCCTGGGAGGACTCATTTAATGATTTTACCACGTTAAAAAAAATACTTCTATAACGAAGAAATAAAACTGCTCCACTATACTCGTAATACTAACATGTGGCTACGATTGGAAAAACATGACACGATTGGTGCAGAGGTTGAGCGTTTTACTGCAGCGCTGGGTGTCGAGGCTTCGATTCCCGCACGGAACAAATACTGGCATGATCTACAAGTATATGTATGTAAACGCCTTCCTAAAATTTCCATATAAGTGTAGGGCAACGTTATAAAAATAAATAAACCCGTGCCGCCTTATTACAAAAAGGGGTTTAACTAAAAACCCAGGTTTAATCTTGTAAAACTACGGTTTATACAAAGATTATTACAAATCGTGGTTTTGCGATAAACCATGGTCTAAGAGTAGTAGCTGTCAAAGGTATGTCAAAGTTTCTCATAGCAAATTTTTCATTGTGTTGTAGTTTTTGTGTTATTTTCACCCAAAATGGATTGAAACAAGGTAGATTTAATTGTTATTACTCATTGTGGATTAAATTGTATAGACAATCGTTCAAATGGCGGTACTAAAGTCGACGTTTTATCTTAGTTTTGTAATACGGACAAATTTAAACCATGGCTCTGCAGATAAGCCTGGACTTGATAGACCAGGTTTAAACCAAGGTTTATTTAGTTTTTGTAATAAGGCCGATAGAGTTCAGAAAGGCTTGGCAAATGTTGGTTTAAAAATGTTTTAATTAAATCTCTCTAAAATAACGTAGTCATATTTTTAACGTATATTGGTTGGGAATTAAGTATAATATAAAACTTTTTAAGGTTTTTAAATAGCTTTTGTTCCTTTTCAAAAAAACTTCACTATTTTATTGAATTACAAAATGTTTGCATTTCACAAGTAGATACTATTATTTTTATGTGTGTTCCTTACAAGCTTGATTCTTTACTGAGATATAGGTAGGAAATTTATCCCAGAGGATGGTTATTCATTTAATTGACAATCAGGTGTAATGTTGTTTTCGATTATCTCGTAACATTCTATTCATTCATTAGGCAGGCTTGTTGGTCTTGTGGTTAGTGACCCTGACTGCTATGCCGGGGGTCGTGGGTTCGATTCCCACCCAGGACAAATGTTTGTGTGATGAGCACGATCATTTGTTCTGTGTCTGGGTGTAATTTATTTATAATATGTTTGTATTTAGAAATATGTAAGTATGTTTATCAGCTGTCTAGTACCCATAACACAAGCTCTGCTTAGCTTGGGACTAGATGACGTTGTGTGATAGTTGTGAAATATTTATTTATTTATTTATTCTGGTGTTGGATCGATAGTTTCACGGATTACACTCTTAATCATCATTATCATATCACCCCGTAAACATCCACAGTTGAACATGGGCCTCCCCCATAGATTTCCAATTGGACCGGTTGGCAACGACTTGGATCCAACGCGATCCTGTGATCAGCATCAGATCTTCTTTCTACCTTGTAGGTACACGTACAAAAATATGTATACTTTTAATATTAAAAAATTGACAGAACTTTTAAAAATCCCGTCTCTTTTCTCCATACGCCATTGTCAGAACCGCATCTTAACGTTCCTCCGCAACATCCATACACTAATCCCTAACCCCCGATCTAATTTTCCAAAATTTTTCTCTGTTGCACCAAAATACACAGTATAGAGTATACACAGCGTAGTCGCAGTGTATACACAGAGTATATACGGAGTATACAGAGAGTATACAGTCCGGTCCGCAGCCGCTAAGTAGCATGGCACTCAGCGTTCGCTACACGATCTACCGCTAAGCTTATTTCGCCCGCTTTGGTTTTATAAAACTGGGTAAATTCCAACACAAAATACTTTGATGATAGATATCTTGTGCGTCATGGATGCGGTATGTTTTATTCTTGTAGTAGTTCTCTAGGATGGCCACAAATCCCGCCTTATGCGGTATACTTAAGAGTTTAAATGTCAATATCAGTATTGGCTGCATGCTGCGATGTGAGAATGTTGTAGAACATAGGATCATGATTATTTTTTATTACGTTACTTTTCAATCTTGTTTATGTTTTAACAAAATTTCTACTTACTTCGTATAAATAGTAACCGTTTTAATGCCAATAGCTTTCTATGGTAAACGAAGGTACAGTCCCTCCCGCTCTGCAACGGGTGGGACGATTTATATGATGAATTTACAAAGTTAAAAAAAATGGTAAACGAAGTTTGAAATGCTAACAAAGTGTTATCTTTTATCTTAATGAAAAAACCAACTGCTATTCTTTAATTAAGTTGTTTTATTTTTGTAGTTTGTAAAGCTTTTCGAAAGGTTTCTATAAAAGATAATTTCGATAGTCATATTATGTCAATAAGAGGTAATTTCTTCTAAATAAATGGTGCCTCCATATTTCATTTAGGTGACCCTATATTAATTAAAATCTTCAGATATCGGCACTAACTTTACGTTGTATTAAAATGTGGACGAGATAGTACACAGATGCATTAGCTTTGCACCAGATGCACCTGTCAATTATCTCTCTCGCCCACATTTAACAAATGAACCGAGCAGCTGAAATAGCAAACTTCTTGGTACACAACACATACTTGTAAAGCCGTGGACGGTCTTCTTTCCAGATATGCCAATCATCAATGTTCCCCTCAGTTATCATTAATACTTATCAAGTGCCGCATCCACAATCGTCATTAATTTCCTTCCGACATCGTCCACCACCTCCCCTAGAGTCCGCTGGCTGAATGAAATTTCAGTAATTTGGTAAAGCGAATGCTAGGTTCGGGTCCCGGGCGGGATTTTCTTACAATCCGCGCTTTGTTTTCAAGTCTATTTGAAGCGGAACGCCCAAAATTAGTTGACCCACCACTCCCCCCACACGTTAATACTTAGCCAACGAAGGAAATGAAAACCCACGGACCAACAGAGGTCTTTTTAATTGGTCATAACATTTTCAAATTATGCGGTTGACTTGTAACTTGCTGTATCAACATTAGAGGTGATAATAGCTTGGTAAATAAAGTTAGTAAGTTTGCTAAGCTTTGAATATTATCTGTTTGTGCAGATTAAGAATGTTGCCATTTCGATGCTCGTTTCCCCGTCGTTATGATTTTGAGTTGCTGCGATACAAATATTTGCATAATTTTCTTATTTCATCAGAGATTTAGAGTACTTAAGGATTTTGTCATTTAAATATTTTCAGGTCATCTGAGAAATCTGTGGGAATTCATAATTATGTGTTTGTTTAGTAATGAATGAGGCTGAGTAAATATTGTGCCTTCCTGAATACATATTTGAAAGAAAACCTTGACTAATAATTGAGAAAGATACTTTGAATTTTGTGGTATATAATTAGGAATCTTTTAAAAGTTTATCTGCGTTTAGAGAGCAATTTTAAATCCCACAGGAGTATATTAACGGGAGAAAATCTATTCTATGAGTTAATCCAGGTTATAAACTACATGTGTACCAAACATGCAAATCCGTTCAGTAGTTTGTAAGCTAAAGAGTAACAAACATCCATCCATCTATCCTCCAAACATTCGCATTTATAATATCAGTAAGAAAAAAGAAGTTCATGATAAAAAGTACCTCTAAATGTATACCCGTTACTTGATAGTTTTCTTTAGCTTAAAATCTAAAATTAGATGCAATTCCCCTTCAAAGAGAATATAACTCACTATAAAAATCAATAATACAATTTATTAGCAATTACCTTCGCGTTTTTCCAATGGGACTTCAGTTATGTAGCAGCAAGGTTCTATTGCATCCTTGAACTAGTGCTGGTAACCTAGATATACTTTGTAATTCGCTACCCACGTGTACTGCCTCAAGTCATCATCTGTTATATCTCATACTTACTAAAAATAATACATTGAATACACTCGCTGTCACGTAAATATATAAATATTTTGGCCAAGAAATCTTCGCAGAACGAACTACTAAAATTTCATCACAATCGGATAAACGGTTTTGTTTTTACCTGGTTAAATCATCCGATGAGTCCTCCCACACTGGATGGCGAGAGGGACTGTCTGACTAGTACTGACTGATATACATACATGGAGACCCTTCATTAGCACTATCCAGGGTCGCGGTAACCTGATAAAATAGTCCCGCGATCCCGACAAAAAGGTAATTTTCTTAAGCATAGCAATCTCAATATTTTCAGGATTACATCTCGCCAAAAGCAGCAACAATAAATAAGAAAGTAATATTATAAACTTAGACATCCGTATATCGTATTAACTTATGCTTTTAATACTTTGTTAAATATAACACACATAACTCAAGCCTATCCCAGTCCACTGCTGGGCATAGTCCTGTCCCAGGCGGCACAACACTCTGCCCTCTGCTATCCACATCCATGACCCACCCACATGCTTCAGGTCGTCGGTCCATCTAGTTGTGGGGCACTCCTTACTACGCTTACCAACACGCGGTCTTCTCTCCATGACCCGTGTGCTCCACCGTCTATAGTACATTCGACAAACATAGCCATTCCACACATAAGACACTTCAGGGAATTCCACTTGATTCAGTGAAACTAAACCTTTAGAGCGATCGTTCTAACATATCCCTTTGGACTCTAAAGCCCAATCGCTCACTTATTTCTTAACATTAAAATATTCTTGACAAAGATGGACCGAGGTTTTTGATCGGATTTAAGTGAAGGATAGTTTTTCCTCCAAGGACTACAAAATGTAGTATTTTCTATTGCACGTAATGGAATTACAACTACTGAGTTTTTTGTCGGCTGGTAAAAATTGAGACCATAAACTTTTAATATACGTAAAGTTATGGTATATATACGTACCTGCCTGTGGCCATGGTTGAAAACCAGATAAGACAAGGCTTTCACACAAATCTAGATGAGCAGCTGTCATTAATGATTTCCTTTATTAGAAAGTTGAAAGAGCTGTTGGCAAAATAATAACAGCTGTACAGGTTGATCTTCAAGGTTAAGCCGCTCTTGCCGAGGTTGGTCTGAGAATGGGTGACCAGCTATGAAATCGAGTTTCCTCCGTGCCCCAGAAAGCACATAAAGCCGTTGGTTTTGGCTGTCATTTGTAGATCTTTGACAGCCGTTACTATTAGTCAGAAGCTCGAAAGTCTGACAACCAGTTTTACCGAGAGTAGTATAGTTTCTATTTACTGGGTTGTGGTAGTCCGATAGACAGTTGCTCCACGTTGGACTGGAAGACGGTCCCAATATAATTGGGAAAAGACATAAGTTCATAATGAGAAATCAGGCAATAAGGCAATATTTTCCGTAATTCATAGACGAATCAGCGACTACAACACTTTTTTTTTATTACAAGCCTTTTTCTCCAAAACCTTTCTTTTGTAAATATATCTATTTGTAGTTTCTTTATTCTAATGATGACCGCAAAAGGTTTACGCACAAACGAAACCCCAATATACCTCGTTATAATGTCACCCTTAATCGTAAAGGGACCTTTGACCTCAAGGGATATAAAAGGACGGATAGCTCACAAAAGGTACCTGTATGTACAGGTATGTCGGGGTTTTAACAATGAAAGTGGATACTTATCGACAGGAATTTGGTTTTGTCTTCAAATGTTTTATTTCTTACGTATATATAACATAGTTCAAGGGATCCAAACAAATTGAGCAATTCTCTTTCTGTTTCACAAGATAATTTGACAATTTCGTCGTTGTATGACTTTTCCGTCACTAAGAAAATGGTGTTAGGGTCATTTGTTACCTTTCGCTATGCTTGTAACTATTTAGCTGCAGTTGTGAATTTAATTGTTCTGGAACCTGGAACCTGTAGTGATAGCTGAGCAACTCCACCATTTTAAATTAAAAAAAAAAACATTTAAAAAAGTAATTTTCTACCATTCAAATGACATCTTTTTACAGTAGACATAAGTCAATAAAGATGATCAAACAATAGGTGAAGTTGCATTATGTCCTGCCGAACAGGCACACAATAATGATAATTATTGCATGCAAGAAATTTAGAATTTGTTTTAGAATCTGTACATATAATAAATCTGTAGAAGGGTCAATTCTGTACATTGAAAATATTGAAAAAATAAATAGCGGGGTTTGTTGCTGGATCGATACCAAACCCAAATATGTAATTAAAACAATTTTTGTCTGTCTGTCTGTCTGTTTGTGCAGGCATCACGTGAAAACTAACGGTTCGATTTCGATGAAACTTGGTATAATTATACCTTATTATCCTGGGCATAACATAGGATACTTTTTATCCTGGAAAAATACGTAGAAAAAAAATCTTATTTTTCAGTTTTATTCATAGACGTTATTCTGTAGAACCGCGAGCACACGTTGCATTACCCGCAGTGGATTCAGCGCCGTAATGTTTATAAGATGTCATTGTCAGAGTTACTCAAAATGGAGAAATAAACCATCCACGCGAAGACCGACATCCGCGCGGACGGAGTCGCGGGCGGAAGCTAGTAACTTATTAAAATTAAATGCCAATACGAACCAGCACATTACTATACAAGTTATTCAACCAGATAACTTTTGGGTATATGATTCAACTTCGTGACAAGGTACAAACACATCCAAAGCTGGATATCGGCTTCCAACGAGCAGTTATCGAACAGTCCTGTATGGATAGAAAACTCAAGGTCAAGGTAAAGGTCAATTATAAAAAGCAGTTTCCTCCACTTTTCCTTGGAAAATGCGACCCTTGCACACCCACTGCGATCGACCTTACTCCTAATAGTCACTGCTGTGACGACATTAACGTCATGCAGCTTCGAATTAACACAGTAGAATTAAAATACGTTCGCCATTTTTGTAAAGTTTATTTTTCAAACATGTATATTTTGGAAAAATAATTTTAACTTTCATAGATTTCTCTAGACCAAACCGCACTGAGCCCGCGCGTGGTGGATTATGGCCCTCTACCTGTCATAGAGAGGAGGCCTGCATCCCAGCAATGGGAAACATTATTTATTTCTATGGATAGTCCAGTTTATGTACTAACTTCAAAGGTTTGTAAAAAGGTACGATGGGGTTGTCATATCTTTTCTTTTTTAGCGCGGTAATATCATCAAATGAGTCCTCCCACCCAGGGCAGGGTGGGAGGGACTGTCAGATTTGTACTGACCTAAATCCACGGTGTCCTTCACTAGCCCTTTACGTACCGGGGTCACGGTAAGTCGTAAGTCCCGCGACCCCGGCAGGCTTTGGCCCTCTACAGGCCCCGTCACTATGCTGACACTCCTTGAGGCGCGCGTGGAACACAACGCGCCGTCGACCCGGGTATGGTCCATGGTCGGACAGCGAGTCACCCATTACTCGCCGCCCGCATGCCCGCGTCCACGGTGGCCGGAGATCGTTTTTCGACATCCGACGCCGTGGGCGTCTACCACTGTGGCTGGGGTGGAGGGAGGTCGCTGTTCTCTCCCTCACGCGGCCCGCCTCCTCCATGCTCCGGGAGTATGACCGCTTCCCACTCCGTCTCGCCCCGCAGCATGGCCTCGACCAATGCCGGGCGCGAGAGCTCTCCTCCTATCGCCGTCGTGACGACACGGCGGTGCTCTGCCCAAGCGGGGCAGTCCTGCACCGTATGCTCCACCGTGTCATTCGGGCGATCCTCGCAGTGGTGACACCCAGGCGTTTCTTCCCTCCTTATCGGACACAGGTACCTCCCGAAACTTCCTTGTCCGGTGAGGACATGCGTCATGCGATCGGTAGGGATGCCGTGACATCTATCCAGCCACTCCTCAAAGAGGGGTCTTACTGCCGCGATTGCGGCGTGCCCTGGTTTGTCATATCTTAGATAAAAATAAAAATAGATTTGAAAAACTTTTTATGACTTTTTCAACTATTCTTGTCATTGTGTAATCAACTTAAGTTACCCATGAATAAAGTTGCAGACAAGAAGTTGAATAGGTATTAGGAACCTTGCATTATAAAGAACAAGATTACGCCCGCTGGTGTTAGCACCCACGCTACCTCATGTAGATTAAAAGACTAAGTTTTGTGATAGATGAGACATTTCTTTGTGCTTCAAATGTAACCATGAGCTTTTGTTCCCGTTCGCGATTTCTGAGAAGAATCTTTGTTTTAACGTTGGCGGTCTCTAGGAATTTTAATTTTTTAATACATTTAAATTCAAATACACACATTTCAGATTTGAAAGAACTCCATATTTATAAATCATCCGAATATTTTTCCGTGTGTCTGCGCCAACCTTGCAATCAAACTTTTATTGTAACAAGTAACTAGGGTTTGTGACTTCTAAATAATATTTCCAAAACTTGCACTCTTAGCTTCTATGTAAAACATTTAGTGAATAAATAAATCTCTGCCTAATGTTTCAAGAGTAAAGGATTAAATTAATCGCAAAACATGCACATATATAACACTGACGGCACATACATAAGATTGACGGCACGGTTAGCGCAGTGGCTAAGCGATTGAATTACTGCGCTGCGTGTCTTGGTTCGATTCCCGCACGGAACAAATATTTGTATGACCTACAAGTAATTGTTCCGGGTCTGGGTGTTTGTGTATGTGAGTTTCTATGTATGTAAACGCACCCACGACACAGGAAAAATTCCTAGTGTGGGGCAATGTTTTTGATTACGCCATAGCTTTATTGATGATGCTACGCGTTCGTCGCAAACAGCTACGAATTTGTAGCATACCGCTACGCATCCGTAGCACACCGCAACGCATTCGTAGCACACCGCTTCGCATTCGTAGCATACCGCTACGCATTCGTAGCACACCGCTACGCATTCGTAGCACACCGCTACACATTCGTAGCACACAGCTACACATTCGTAGCACAGCGCTTCGCATTCGTAGCACACCGCTACGCATTCGTAACTTACCGCTACGAAATCTTAGCAAAAGGCTACGCTAGAAATTCTGCTACTCTCATTTTCTACTATTTTCTACTATTATTGTTCGATAGCTCGCCAAGCTAAAATTAAAATTGTTAGTACTGATCGACTTGGTATAAAATAATTTTAGCTGCACACTATTTCCCTCGAGGGCTCTGTCAGTGGTAACGTTGGATGCCACCGCTAATAGAACATATTGGTTTAACCTACTTCCTCACGAGAATCTAGTTTCCCATCGGTTACTGAAACTTAAAAAAAAATGCTTGATTTATTTTTCAATTGATTTAGCCTCTGTTGTTTTCGTGATCTTTTTTTCATTGTTACTTGTAATTTTTTTTTACGTGGTAAAATCATCAAACGAGTCCTCCCATCCAGGGCAGACCGGGAGGGACTGTGGGACTCGTACTGACTAAAATCCACGGTGTCCTTCAAAAGCCCTTTATCAGCATCAGTGGTCTCCCGTGTGGAAAAGTAAAGGAAAAAAAAAGGAGACCACTGATGCTGATTTTCTACCTCAACGTGACCGTGATAAGATATCTAGATTGTTCAAACCCCAGAGTGACGTCTGGGAGGATCTTTTATCCGAATGGCAAAGTAGGTGGGATAATTCTATCAAGGGGCGGCACCTCCACCAGTTCTTTCCATCCGTTCGTGAGCGGCTGGCTAGGACGTGGCTGGAGGTGGATCACTGTGTTGCCCAATTTCTCACGGGACATGGTAACTTTAAAAGTAAATTATTTTCCTTCAAGCTTGTTCCCTCGCCTTTTTGTCAATGTTCGACATCTGACTGTGAATATGAACAATCAGCACATCATATTCTATGGGAGTGTATTCTTTGGCAGAACGAACGTAATATTATGTTGAACACTGTTCAGACTACATCTGGAGTCATTTACTACTCGGACCTTGTTGAAACTCGAACAAACTTCCGTGCGTTCAAGCGTTTTTTGCCATACCTATTATTGGAATCAAATTTAGCAGCTCACAATTTAGGACCCTATAATATTACTTATTAGTCATTTTACCCGTGGTGCTAGGCAACTGGGCTTCTCCCAGTTGTAATGTCCCTTTGTGCCTATTGGCCTTGTTTTGTTCTGTCTCCTGCTTGCAGGGAGGGAAGTGGAAACATATATTTTTTCCTACTCCTCCACTATTCTTTTCTGATTAATTTCGTTGCAGGATCCAAGACAGGTAAATTCATTCTCCGGGACACGTCGAGCTTCATTGTCTCGGCCCTTTTCTGGTTGGTTGCCACTGTTGATTCTGGCGCACAGGAGTTGCAGTGGTTAGGGAATAGTGTGGTGGGTTTGTCCCAATAAAAAAAAAAAAAAAAAATTGCCCTTTATGTTCCGGGGTCACGGTAATTCGTACAGTCCCGCGACCTGTTATGTGTAATAACTCAGCTTTTTTTTAATGCTCCACATCAGGATTTCTCCTGAAGAGTGGGTGTGATGTAATTTTGCCCCCGGCTTAGCTCACGTTAACTTAGATGCTGACAATATTCGGCTTACAGTGTATGTAGCGCCACTTAAAATCCAACCTAAGGCACTCAGGAATAATATTCTACTGGTGGATGAATTTTCAAAATAAGTTCAGTTGTTCCAGAGATTACTTCCCAAAAATAAACTCACAAACTTTACCTCTTTATAATGTGTTCCAAGTTCCCCGACTTCAGATTCCTTGTATTCACAAACTAGATAAAGGGTTTATTTAATGATACAACATAGACATAATAAGTTATTATGACGAAGGCACAATACCCTAAAACCGCCCATATCTGTCGCCTCTCCAACCTACTCTTTGCGCACTCTATGAAATGAACAAGCGAATGCATCGACTGGATTACAGGACGTAGTAATACGCAGCCTTGAGCCGCTTGTGGCTAGGCCAAGGACTCGCGGCAAGGATAATTGTCCCCGCGTTGTAGATAATACAGGCCATTGTTACGTCACTCGGTACAGGGTTACTGATATTATGGTCTTTGATAGATTTTCATCTTTGTACTATAAGGTATAAAATTGCCTGCCGGGGTCGCGGGACTCACGAATTACCGTGACCCCGGTACGTAAAGGACTTTTGAAGGACACCGTGGATTTTAGTCAGTACGAGTCTGACAGTCCCTCCTGTTCTGCCCTGGGTGGGAGGACTCGTTTCATGATTTTACCACGTAAAAAAATGATATAAAGTTAAAAATCTATTTAAGACTACTGATGTACTATGTTTTGGCACCATATGTCTTGGGGCAGGCGATCCATGTATGATAGATGTTATAAATCAAAGTTTTTAAGTATATTGTTTAAAATATGTATTACTTTATTATTGTTTTATATTTATATGTGTATTGTGTTTTATGGGCCTTTTAGTTGCCTAAAATAAAGGATAAAATAAATAAATCAAGGAAAAACGTGTCTTGAAAGGTTTCGACTTGTGGCCTTTTTGAATGTAAGCAACGAAATATTGTCCATCTGTCCGATTTTGGCCACGGCAGTCAATCTCGGCGGATATTAGCCAATTAAAAAAAAAACTATAAATTTTCGGGCATGCGGGCGGCGAGTAATGGACGACTCGCTGCCTGACCATGGACCATGCCCGGGTCGACGGCGCGTTGTGTTCCACGCGCGCCTCAAAGAATGTCAGCATAGTGACGGAGCCCCCCTGTAAAGGACCAAAGCCCCCGGAACATAAAGGGCTATTGAAGGACACCGTGGAGTTTAGCCAGTACGAGTATGACAATCCCTCCCGCTCTGCCCTGGGTGGGAGGACTCATTTGATGATTTTACCACATTTTTTTTGTTATTTATTTTATTCTGTTTCGTTGTATTTTTTGTTGTAGTGGCAATAGAAATACATGATCTATGATTTCAACAGTCTAACTATCACGGATCATAAGAAACGGATAGTTTCGTTGAGGTTAAGAGACAGAGCTATAAGTCGTCTAGCGCCATCTCGTTCCCACAGCTGAACTACTCACTCTTCAAGACATCATTGTAGGCCACCAGATAGACGGACGGACAACGGAGCCTTAGTAATAAGATCCTGTTTTACCCTATGGATACTCCCGTATCCTACCTAAAAGTGTAATTACTTTTCATTCAGATTTCGCCGGCATTCATCATCTGCCTAGCCTTTTCCCAACTATATTAGGGTCGGCTCCCAGTCAAACCAGATGCAGCTGGATATCAGTATTTTACATGGAGCGACTGCCTGCCGGACCTCCACAACCCAGTAACTGGGTAATACGACACCCCATGGTAAGACTGGTTGTCAGACTAGAGCTTCTGACTAACAATAACGACTGTCAATCTACAAATGACAGCCGGGACCAACGGCTTTACGTGCTTTCCGAGGCACGGAGGATACTCGCTATGACAGATGGTCCCCCATCCACAGACTAACCTCGGCAAGCGCGGTTTAACCCGGAAGATCGGCCTGTGCGGCTGTATTTATTTAGCCACTAGATTTACTACTTTGGTTTTCTTTTATCTTTTTACTTTAGACTTCACTGGCATTAAACACAATAAAAAACAAAGTCACTGATTTCCGAACGAAATGTCAGTCAGTAACTCATAACTGGCGTGCACATTACTTCCACGTGTAATGCAAAAGAAAGTCGTTTCTCGACGATGCACGTGGAAGCTCCTCGTGCTTACCTGCCAACTAACTGGCGTAATGATAGATACATTTTACTTGTAAAATATACTCTAAATTGAACCTTAATGCACTTAAAACAGGAAATGTATTAACTATTCACGTGGTGTAAAGGTTCGGACACAATGTATCGTAATCCTTTAAAATATATGAAAATATTGGCTTAATTTAGCGGTTGGTGCCATATTTCTTTTTCAGATCAGTCTCATAACATTATAAATGTGAAAGTTTGGATCTTTGGACGTATACTTTTTTTATCGTGATAAAATCATCAAATGAGTACTCCTACCCAGGGCGAAACGGGAGCGACTGCCTGGGTGGGAGGATTTGATGATTTTATCACGATAAAAAAAGTAAAAAAAGGCACATTTACAAGTTGCAAGAACGCCTGCAAGTTTAACTATATTGCAGCATTTGTTTGATCAACTGAATTCATTGTCCACTTACTCGTATAGTGTGTAATTTAGTCAAAGTAGTGTGACTGTTCATAAATTACCCCAGGCTGATAAAATTTTCGTTTTTCTTAAATCTAGTTATTCTTAGTGGGAAATGAGGGAATGGTACCCCCGAAGGGGTAGAGAAAGGGCCCCGCACTCCGCCCGATCTCCATGACGCGCGAGCCATTGACTTCCGCAGTCTCTGCCATTGGGAGAATGAGGACAGAACTCTCAACATGGGGACATCCCATCCCGACTTTAGAAGCTAGGGGATGGGAGGGGACCTAGGTAAGTTAAGGTTGAGAGTTCACAGCTATACATGAAAGTCTGAATCATATAAAACAAACCAGTAAGAATTATTAAGCAAGTAAGACAAGAGGACAACAAAGATATAATATAAAATTGTGATAGGGAAACGTTACGCTTGCGCTTAGGAAATTAGTTGATTATAGTTACGTTAACTTGTGTAATTCCAGTGTACTAGATGCCGCTTTGTAAACGCAAACGATTCCATGTACACAACATGGTATTGCTTTACAACGTTTACCCGGCGTACGTTTACTGTTAGTCCTACCAGCATTACCCTACGAAGGACTCTGCTACGAACACTAACAGCGAACGGTTCCTAAGCACGTTTTACATGTCCTTCCCAATCCTGAGATAGTGAGTCGTGAATTCACTACCATTGAGGAAGACAAGTTTTATATAGCTTCATAGAAGTACACACGCGTTCAAAGAGTTCACCCTTACGGCTGCCTATCCCCTTTCTTTAATAAGATTCTAGTTGCTCAAGCGTACCGGAGACTCGGCCTGTAACAGAGCATATTGCGTTTGCCTTGCTGGATGTCGAAGTGGATGTCATCGGCACTTCATTCATTTCATATTTAAATATTCCCCTTATCGACAGGCGTGTCTCGTTAAATAGTGACGATTCAGTAATAGGCCGTACCATATGGCCGTTTAACGAGACACAGCCGTTTAATCTAGCGTTCTTTCGAACGGAGCTATTCAACGATAACCCCGATTTGGCGATGACTACCCCCACAGCTGGAAATGTACATCCATCAACCACTCGCAATGTCTCTGGGCTAGGCTGCAAGGAGACAGTAATCATCAATAGCATTTGGTTATTTTGCTAAACAAATAGCAATATTTACTATAACTGCTAATGCCTGTCACCGGCATATAATAACTTGGCTGGAGGAATATAATCGGAATAATTGAGCTATGAACATGGTTCTGCCTTTGATACGTGGTACATTCGTCTGGTAAAAGTCAATATTCGTCAGGCGTCATTGGCGTGTTAGTCATTGTACTGATTGTAGCGAAAGGCATTCCCCGTGTCCTTGAACCAAACGCCAATGACAAATTACTGTGAGGTTATGGAACTGGGAGTCAGAACAAATATATATGAGATAATAATATACAATAAAGTACTGCGCAGGTGTCGCTCCGCTGTGCTGAAATAAATGATTATTAACAGCTATTCTGCGTCTTCACCAAACTGCTACTATAAATTTAATTATAATTAACACTTACCAAGTGTTTATAGAAGAGAATTAGTCTATAATTTACTTATAAACTATTGCTCAAATACCACCCGTATAATCACCAACATCAGGCTGCCTTCTCGATTCATCTTCTCGCGTTCCACCGACCACTAACACTCCACTTACTTCCACTACCCATATTTGACGTAGCTCTCTCGACGGTCTCAACCCGACTGTCTCGCATCACCAGCGTCTTCCGCCTCCAACTACCTGCTAAGCGCCTCGAAAGGCTCTTGGAAATTCTCACGGCTCTTGGCTGTCTATTACCCTTAGCCCGAATATCTGCTTTGTTTTTAAGTGCACAATTGAATAATGACTGTTAGTTTAGGGTCCACAGATGTGGAGTTTTAACATTAGTTGACTTTGAGAGATTTCTAAACTTCCTTAGAATTTGTAATCTTGATTTGTTTTCGAGGTCCACTTAAGTGTCCGTTCGGGGCTCGGTTTATTGCAAACACATGTTTTTCCCTCACAATTCAACCCTAGTCAATAGTTTTTGTTGCCATTGAAATAAATGATTTGTGTGAAGGAAATGTCAGGCCATAAAGTACCCAGTTAATGTGTCTGTAGGCGCCCGACGTCACGTAGTGATTTTAAAATAAATATCTTATTCTGTTATTAAAACAAAGGTACATGACGGACAGTCACAGTAGCATGCAATTTCTTTCATTATTTTGTTGAGGCTTTACTTTTATCTCCGTAGAAGTCTTTGTAGGTATCAGAAACTCCTTTGGTACCAGTATATGGCTGTTTGTGTTACGTTACAGTCTCATGTACTTCTACCTTAACCCAATTCGTACACCAGGATATCATAAACCCGAACAGTTTACAATACACCTGTCGGCATGGCATCCCGACATGCCAACCAGCCATAATCGTTACGTCGATCTACGACACCGATAGCTCATAATTATGTCTGCTCACTCCTTTATTATATCAATAACGATGCGGCTTACTTTTCGATGTAATTATAACTGTATCTGGGGTAATCGATTTTCGAGCTTTCGGATGTATTTGGAAATACAAAATTGCTGCAAATTTTTCTTGAAAAATAAAACGTGGCGAATTAAAATCCTCCTCCTTTTGTTCGTCGGTTCTAACTTTAGTTCGTAACTAAATAATTATCTATTTGACTGAATAAATATTCTGTCAGTAAATTAGCCAGTAATATTATTTAAAAAAATACAGATATTTTTTTTGTTTCTTAAACCAAAATGGATGCTTTTCTAATTGACAATACACTAGAACAATTTTTACTAAGCTCTAACGTCACGAGCCCCAATTCTCACATTTTGATCTTATAAATATTATTTTGATCTTGTAAATCAAAACAAAATTACAAAAAAATAAAAATAAAAAATACACGCCCAATATTTTTTAAAACTATACAGATTTAATTATAAAGCATTAACAACCTTCATTGGCTGAAAATACTTATAGTTATAAAGTAATTAGATTTGGATTTGGTGATGTGTGTCCGATAAGTAAGACATGCTGAGATAGGAGCCTTTTGGCCTCGCACAGGACTAAATTGTTTTTTATTGGTTTTACCTTTTTTTCGTTTTCCTTTTTATATATTTTGTTTCCTTTGTTGTTTTTTTTTTTCATGTAATTTTATTGTTCTGTCCTGTGTGTGTCAATAAATCTCTTTACTTTCGTAATTTTTTTATACTTTAAGCATTATTTTTTTGAATTCTAAAATAGGTTGGCTCCTTTGCCTCCATCAAGAAGCAATGATGAGGCTCAAGATGAAGCGAACGGACAGTGAGCAGGAGTATCAGAATAAACTGATACTCCTGCTCATTGAGGAAACACAGTAAAATTATAACGTTTAACTCCGACAGTATAGTAGTCGCGAGCGGCCTTGGTGGGGCATACCTCCGCCACCGGGATCGCTCAGCCGTCACCACAGGTTACAGATAGCCTTTGTTTTTTTTTATCGTGGTAAAATCATCAAATGAGTCCTCCCACCCAGGGCAGGGCGGGAGGGATTGTCGGAATCGTACTGACTAAAATCCACGGTGTCCTTCAATAGCCCTTTACGTACCGGGGTCACGGTAATTCGTAAGTCCTGCGACCAGGTTACAGATGCCTTTGCCCGGAGTGGACCATTAGACGATAGATCTCGAAAAATCAATAAAATACACAGCTAAAACTTAATAGATGCAACCTTGTTCAGACATTGCATCGAATTCTTTGTGTCAAAAAAGTCTTTGAAACAGACATTTGACATAAAGCATGTGACTGTAATGAAAGCATTACAGTGACATGCTATATCACAAAGCCCGCAATCCAAATATTCCTCAAACGTTATAAAGATAGGAAAAAATGTGAAATCGATAGTCCGGGAGCCCGTACAATGACACTATCTTCTTCTATGTCATTACATTCTGCGACTTTTCATTTGTTATTATCACATTTATAGAGTTGGGTAACTAGGAAGATTGATCAGAAGTTCCACCTGAACCATAAGACATGGGTTGCGGGACAGTCTGTAAAAGTAACCGTAGCCCTTGAACGCGAAGGGCTACTGAATGAACGTAGTTTTTTAGTCAGTAAAGCCTTTGTCAAACTGATAGGCGATAGCGAACCAGACCGAGTCCGAACCGATACGAGACGTCAAACTGGGTGCAGCGAAACGAAGCGTGACAGTTGTATTAACTGACTTTCTATGAACGACGTCAAACAAGCCTTCGCCACGTCTTCGCATCGGTTCGGTCACGCTATCGGATCGCTTTCGCTTTTCTATGTGACTGGATTCAAACAATTCCATACATTACAAATAAAAACGCCTCGCTTCGTATTCGCCACGCCTGTCTGTTTGACAAAGGCTTAAGAGCCTGACAGTCACACTGGGTGGTAATTTGAAATTACCACCCAAAAAAAAAACATGATATATGGCTTTTAACGCACAACGGTACAACTTTTGAACCTAACAACCAAGATGGGCATCGTTCCGTTCGGAAACCGCCTCTAAAGGTTAATACAAATGTTGCAGAAGTCATATTCATGCAATCCTCACCAAACAAAAAAAAAGCACAATGACAGCATATTGATACTTGTTTTCAACCCTGAAAATTATTTTATTCTGCATGTGGAAAGTATCTCCTAGACAGATATGATAATATGATAGTACGAGGTGAAAATTATGAAAGTTTGGCAAGTAAAATAGCGCCGTAACAAAGAAAAAAATAAGAGGCAACCATACATAATTTACCACTTGACTATTTTGACAGCACGGTTGGTGCAATGGCTGAGCTATTAACCTCTGTGCTGCGTTTCGCGGATTCGATTCCTGCACGGAAGAAATATTTTGTGTGATATACAAGTAGTTATTCCGTGTCTGGGAGTATGTCACACCCAAGATACAGGAAAAATTCTTAGTGTACACCAAAACCAAGACTTGCTAGGTTCATTCCTTCTGATCTGCTTGTGTAATGTCATGGTTTTACTACCACAGCGCAGTTCCTACGAGATGTCTTTATAGTTAAAATGGTAGTTCACTTGACAGTAAATTTTTGGACTAGTTTTAACCTGTCGACAGTTATGTAAGTCACATTTTTATTACTTTATTATCGGTTTGCAGTTGAGAATGAAGATATGTGTCAGTTTTTCTTATGTCATTTCAAATAACGTCAGATTATTTTGTAATCTTAAATATATATTATTTTAATTCACGCCTGCATTGTCAATTTTAAGATTAATGTGGAAAGGTAAATTCGATTCTGGACAGAATTTGAACTTGCGAGTTTCTGGATCAGTATACTATTCGCCTTACCAATCACCATCGCCAACCAGGCCATCGCAGTCATGCTCGACAGGGTCGAGTATTCAATTCTTTGTTTCACTCTTAACGTCTTATGCTGACGTTCGCGCCATCAATTGAAGATTGTAGGTTCAAGTCCTGCTCGCAATGGATTTTATTTCCACAAAGTGACTGGATTCGTAATCTTTGAAAAATCAACTTATTTCTGGATCATTTCAGTAAGATGGCCGTTATGTAGACCATCTCGACCATACAATGCAGATCAATAATTATGAAGGAAGGTTTGCTAACGCTATATTCTGACGTCATGCACGCTTTGCTAACGCTATATTCTGACGTCATGCACGCTTTTTTAACACTTGCACATTTTTTAAATAAACATTTCTCTTATAAAAATAACTCTAACAAGATAATACAAATTATATACTCGTACATATTATCTTTGTCGGAATTGGCTTTTTGACTGAAAAATTCTAATTACTCCGTCACTTAGATTATCAAAAAATATTCGAACCGTATTTTTTCTTTTGTTTCGTAAACCAAATTTGACGGAGATACGATGCTTTCAAAATTGGCAAAACGTCACAATTTAGTACAATTTTTATTGAATTCTGACGTCACGAGTGGGGACTCTCGAGTTTCGATGCGTTATATTTTGATAAATATTCATTGATTTTACAAAAGAAAAATTACGTGTCCATTATTTTTTTAAACTCTAAATGATGGACTAATTATATTTGTAATTTATAGCTACTGTCAAATAGTCAATTCCTTGTTATTGTTATGTTCTTTTTAGAGTTAAAAAAATATTTTGCACAAAGTGTTTAATTGCTAAACGTTATTTTTAAGTGACAAGACAGTTTACAGATTGAATTCATTGACTTCCTTCAAAGTTAATCTGCATAGTACGAGTACGAAATATTGACTTTTCTGATACAAACATTGCTGAAATCACATTCATGCATTTCCACTCACAAAAAAATAATGACAAAGGTAAATAAATACAAACCCACTACTTTTTTCCTTTCACACACAAATGACGTACATAATATCATGAAAACAGTCCACATAAAGCTACATGTCACTCCACGTGAATACCTTCCGTCTGCCAAAAATATTCCCCTTTTGTTTTGATGAAAATCGAAAAAGAATCTCTCGTTCATTAAGGCAGGGTGTAAGTTACGCGGGGGCTGCAGGCCCGTATTACTGAAACATGCGATATATTTACATGGGCCTTGCAATGTACTCGGAATTTATGCCGATTCAATTTTTTTTGGGTTTGCCTTTGGTTATGAAATATTTCGTTACTACAAAAGGAAAAAAAATATTAAATATTAAACCTTTTAAAACCTTTGTCAAACAGACAGGCGATAGCGAACCGGACCGAATTCGAAGTAATAACGAACGATACGAGACATCAAACTAGGTCCAGCGAACCGAGTCGTAGCTGTTGTATTACCTGACTTTTTATCAACGATGTCAAACAGAGCAAATACGCCTTCGTCACGTCTTCGCATCGGTTCGGTCACGCTATCGGATCGCTTTCGCTTTTCTATGTGACTAGATTCAAACAATTCCATACATTACAAATAAAAATGCCTCGCTTCGCTTTCGCCACGCCTGTCTGTTTGACAAAGACTTAAATGATTTTTGATATTCAGCTTGAATTAGTGCATTGATTTTTATCATCGCTTTTTGGTGTATTCCTGCCCTACATGGCTCCATGTAATGGAAGTCACTTGACTGGCTGAAAACTTACCTGGTGGCCTATGTGGGAAAGAGACAGAGCTATACAAGTCGTCTAGTGCCTCGTTCCCTCACTGGAACTACTCTGGCTTTATGACGTCATGGTAGCCCACCTGTTCCTTCAATTGCTCTTTGCATTCCAGGAACGAAGTGGCTTTTTAAGACAGTTATATGACCCCGCCAGTAACGCATCGTGTCACCAGCACGAGACCATTAGAATCTGTTTCAAAACAAGACATTATTAATATTCATTTTCGTGATATAAAATATATTTAAATTTTACTACTACATAAAAAAATATACTTTAGGTAACAGATCCATCTAAAAACGAAGTTACATCAGAATAGACCCCAGCAAAGCATTTTTAATTTGTACTTGAAGTAAAAACCTGAGGGCACGCGAGATGGTTACCGAGCGAGCAGAAAAAAAAGACGTTTTATTTTGACATAAGCTGGGGCGGCTGATTGAAATGCTAAAAATATTTGTAAACTGTTGCTTCCTGTTTGTGAGTTGATGTGTGTTTTCTTGACATTTTAAATGGAGTAGATGTGTTTGTGAGACGTTTAAAATGCTGAGCAAAACACGACTGTCAAATCAAATCATATTAAAATTAATAATATTTCAAGTAGGTTCTTTTGAATTTTCAAAAGACAAAAAGTGAAATAAAATAGTTTAAGAATAGTTATGATACTACAGTCCCAGTCACAAGACATAAAAACTATGAAAGTACCGTAGGTGGCTCTCCAATGCGTTGATCTCTATGGAGAAGAACGGACAAGAAACTCCATGGACACTCTTTTTCAATCACCGCCTATTTGACGATCGATTACAATTAAATCTTATTTTTTTTCTATTTGAAATCCAACTGCTTCGTTATGATAGTCCAAACATAATTATCCTATAATGTTCCCATTACTGAGATAAAAGCCTCCTCTCTGGGAGATGGGAGTTGACTGTTATCCCCCACGAGGTCCCAGTATGGATTAGTGGATGTCACATGTCTTTGAATTTTGGGTTCGAGGACATGTCGGTATCCTCACAAAGTAATACATCTGGCTTGGTGCGAACCCACGATTTACAACTCCTCAGTTGGGGCAATTACCACTTGGTCATCACTGCTTTATTAGATAAATAAATAAATATTCCACAACTATCACACAACGCTATCTAGTCCCAAGCTAAGCAGAGCTTGTGTTATGGGTACTAGACAACTGATAAACATACATATATATTTCTAAATACAAACATATAATAGATAGTTTTAAATTCCCACTGTAATGATTTATAGGGAAAAAAATGCGAGTAGGACTCGACTAGACTGGACATTTTTTTTTATCGTGGTAAAATCATCAAATGAGTCTTGCCACCCAGGGCAGGGCGAGAGGGACTGTCAGACTTGTACTGACTAAAATCCACGGTGTCCTTCACTAGCCCTTTACGTACCGGGGTCACGGTAATGGAAAAGTCCCACGACCCCGGCAGGCTTTGGCCTCTTATACTGGACATTGGAGTTGACTGCACTTCAAACATATACAAACACATCTTTATTTATGTTACACCTAGTATTGAAGAAAAAAAAAAAGTCTTATCTGTTTTTCATAGGTCCCACGGAACGTGGAATTAAAACTATCTCAACGACATGCAGTGATGCGAAAAAAGAATGGAAACTATAGAGTATAGCAACAGTATACCATGGCTTATCGAGCATAGCAGGCGGCAATTAAGCAGATTGCATTTATATGGGTTCCACATAAATCAGGGATCCGCTACGTTCCGCGCCCGCCTGCGAATTCCCTGAGGGTAAGGCCTTGAGAACAGCGATTGAGGCGATTATATTTTTATTTATTATGTTTACTTACTGTGAATGAGCAATAGTGGCCCAGGAGACTCACTTAGGAGTTCTAGCCAAATGAAAGAGTTCCGTTTTGAGAGCAGTGGTGATGAAATAAATTACAGAAAGTAATGCGTACTTTGTGTAATTTTATTCATCACCACCGCTCTCAAAACGGTGAATGAAACCATTGTAAGGAAACTGGTATGTCTTGTAGTAAAAAAAATTACAACCATGTGATATATTAATACCAAACCTTCTCATAAAAAGGAGGCTTGTATCACGGCGGTGGGAACAATATGGGTTGATTATTTTATTTTTTAATATTTACTTACTGTTTTCGTATATTGTCGTACAATGAGACGATATTTCAAACGCTCAACGTAAACGTAATGTAAATTAGAATCATTTTGAAAATAAAATTATGCCCTTGACTTTTTCCCACAAGATCAAAATCCCGTAAAAGGCGAAACATCGATCGCACAAACGGCTACCATGATTTTAAATCAGCAAAAGTTAAAAATTAGAAGACATTGATACCTACCAACCTGCACTAGGCCAGCGAGGTGAGTTTTAGCCCATTACCGCTCATTGAAAGGAGTATTGTGTCCTAGCAGTAAGCAACAAGCTAAGAGGTCTCCCTATTAAAAAAAATCCTTTAATCCCGCTACCCGCTGTTTCCGTGGCCCCGCACAATACTTAGCAATATGTCTTCGCGTGATTTACTTTAACGTAATTAACGCTTTCCCATGTAGACATTTTGGGGTTCCTTGGGGACACGTCGTGCCATCTCATATGATTGCCAACAATACGATTTGTGCGATAATACAAGAGCATTATTATTACTGTTTCATAGAAATAAATAAACGGTGATTTTATTAATGAAACTGTGCTAATTTGCAAGCGATTTAGCTGCATGTCTCTCGTAGAACTGACGAAAGGTGGAGAAGAAAAGTTCTTGAATGGAGATCGCACATAGGTAAACCTGGTATGGGTCCCGTGATGTGGGTTCCCAGCCTGGATGAAAACATCGATAGTGCGCTGTAGCGCTCCTTGTGAGAAGTCTACATCCAGCAGTGGACTGCAATAGGCTGAAATGATGACGATGATGAAGCGTAATAGCGTGCAAAGGTTGTGCTCGTTTCGATTCCCCAAAATGACTGACTACCACACAATTTAATCTGTTTTGAAGATGGAAACATTTTCAAACTCCTTCATTAAATTTCATATTTGCTCAAAGTTTTCTCGTTGCTCAAAGCTGCTACATACTATAGTTTAGGTACATTATTTGTTAGTGTGTGAATGTTAGTAAATCTATTTTGAAAATGATTATATATTTGCCCGTAAATACGTAGTAATAGTAGTTATTTCAAGTCGCTTTCAAGTTAGATAAACGAAGTACCTATGGTAGGTACTTTTAAACCGATAATGAAAAATGTTTTCCAAAATAAAGCTAAAAAATCTTTAGGTGACGTATGCTATAAATTGCACTTTTGAAAAAATTAGGCGGCTCGCTAATTTGAAATAATTACCCTTACATCATACCATGACATACCATACTACGCCACAGTACGTAAGCGCGGTCTTGCGGGCATGGTCCTTGATCAGACGCCGAGTAATGGATAGCTCTCCAATGAAGGACCATGCCCGATTCCACCACGCGTAGTGTTCCACGTCAGCCTCGGGTCAAACGCCTGGCGGGGTCGCAGGTCCGTCTGAAGAAGCAGACTACTGAAGGTTCGTGGTGGAATGTTTAGTAGTAAGATTTTGACAGTCCTTACGGCTCAAACCAGGGCGAGAGGACTCTTTTGGAGATTCTACCATAAAAAAGGGTGAACCACACTCAATAAAATCGTGCACCCGAAACCCACAAAACCGTACATCAGAAAGGATAATCCTTCTCAATAGAAAAGTAACCGCTCCCAAATTAAGGCGGTATTACCTAAATACTTAATGTCACGAACCAATATGGCGGGTATCGGAAAAAAGAGTTGCAGCGATGATTCAAAGCCGCTTAAAATATTACTTCAGTCTGTATGGGGGGTTGGGGCAAAGTGTAAGAAGTAGCGAGAAGAATAACTGTAATCTTAGGATAGCTTTATAGATAAATGTAAACCAATGAACTTTAAAACGGCACCACTTTTCCCCAATTTTTTTACAAATTGCAGTTTTATAACTACATCGTCTGACCATATATATATATATATATAAGCTCACTAGTGACTGAGCTTATTGCCACCAACTGGGCACCCAAAATTGCTCTCATTGCTAGAAAACTCAGTAAGGTTTTGCCCGACTTGGGAATCAAATCCAGAACTTCATGCTGCGCAGTCACACTAGACCAGCAGATTTTTTTTTAGTAAAAATTTAAAATTTTTCGTGCCCGCTAACATAGATTTTTGACTAATAAAAAATGTGCACACATTCATTGTATTTCATAACTTGAGATTTAAAAAGTTTGATCCATCTCATAAATAACTTTTTCAATCATTTTTACCAACAGTTTTGGTGCAGAGAAATCCACTGATGTACAAACCTTCCTTCCAGTCGGTTTTACAAAGAGGAAACCTGTGTCCCAACAGTGGGAACATAATGGTTGATTGAGCTGCTCCCCCATAACTTGCACCACAGCAAAGGGTTCAGTTCGTGTGACATTCCCGGGGGAAATCTTTTCGACGCCGACAGGGGTGAAGTCCGGATTAACTCCCGTTTCATTCGTCAACGCACTGCCCTAGTACATGCTACACGAACATGCATTTTACATCATCACCCATTGGAAAACTTGCTGACTTGGTGACCCTTTTCATTTTGAGCTGGTGTAATTATAAAATGACTCCTGGCAGCCCTGTGTGGAGCGAAAGAACTGACTGTTTCTTGATAATACGGCGAGTTACCCGTTACTCGCCGTCCGCAAGTCCGATTTGGTGACCCTTATGTATGTTTTCTATTTGTTAAATATCGTAAGCGAACAGGGATGGCAAAGGAACTTAGTTGCTAGTTAAGGGTGAGTTTTTGCCTCGGCATCTACATTTTTTATGTTTTATTTTCAAGTAAATAGTTGACCTACTACCTGCATCAGAGCGGTGTCCATTTACCTGAATTTTGTGCAAAACATGATTGATTTTTTTGCCAACAAAAAGACAAGGATGGCCGTTCTGTAATTTCTGCACCCTAATTCCCACATATCCTACATTAGACTTACAAGCATTTGGGCACATGTTACTCGTTTATGATAAAAATTACAGCTTAATAAAATATTAAGCCTGTTCTTCGTTTTTTAATGACCATCTCACTTCCACATATACAATAACATTATTTAAATTTAAAATCAAAATAAAACATGACTAATTTTATATTACAGAACAAGAAAGACACTCTCATGTTCTGCGTATTACACACGCCATCAAAGCAATCCTTCCCAAAAACAAATTCCCCACCTCTAATCACCTGAAACCGAGGAAAACACAATCTCTTCAACACGAAACAAAACACAACGAAATGAACTTAACCAGAAGCCAGTCACGTCTTTACAAGACGAAAAACGAGCAACATTCCACCATCATTACCTCCGAAAGATCCCGAGAAACGATAGCAAAACACCTTCTAAAGAAAGGCTTTACCGCTTTCTAAAAACCAGGTTGTTAAAACCGGGTTCCGTAAAAACCGCTATATTTATTTTGAATACTAGGTTTTGTACGCCGCTTCTCTCGCTGATCGTTTTAAATGTAAACCTACGGCTGTGTTTTTTTTTATCGTGGTAAAATCATCAAATGAGTCCTCCCACCCAGTGCAGACAGTGGCAGAGGGACTGTCAGACTTGTATTGACTAAAATCCACGGTGTCCTTCAATAGCCCTTTACGTACCGAGGTCACGGTAATTCGTTAGTCCCGCAACCACGGCTGGGACAGCGATAAAGGGATAAAGTTGCAACTTAAGTTTTCAATTTGTGAAAGAATTTTAGAAATTGGATCTATTATTCCGAAAATTAAATCTCAATCCAATCTTCATAATAATCATTACCTACAATGTGCCCTCTGATGGGACACGAGCCTCCTCTCTAAGAGAGGTAATAGGCTATCATCCTCCATATCCACAACCAGCATGCGTAACATGGCGTTGAAGAAACTGGTTTTGTTGACGGAAGAAGAGAAATAATTACAGGACATAGAAAGACAACCTTTTAAGCATGGCAAAATTTAAAATATGAAAAAGAAATATTACTATTCTTCAATAGTGTACGGATGGTATTAAATTCGTGCAAAAAGAACAGTCGAATTGTATAGATTTATCGTTAAAAAAGCTTTATCTATTTTTGATAGAATAGAAATAGAATTAATCATGGTACGCGTGTAAGACTTGCTGGTTTCCAATCAAATCTTAAACACACGTACACACAAACGTTACCTCTCTAATATATTAGTATATATGTAGATATCATACTCTTTGGTTGTTTTTTTAGCCATTATGCATGTCTTGTTAACATAGGGTTCTGGAATAAAAGTTGGCGTCTCGGCGTGTACAAATAAAGAGCGAAGACACCCCTTTTGATCTCGCCCTGTGGAGTAATGAGCTCTCGCTGCTCCTCGCTGAAATGTGTATGCTTCGATAATACACTCAATTTTTGCTGTATGTTTTGTACTGTGAGATGTTTATGTAACTTCAAATCAGTGTTAGGTACTTTTTAATACTTAGATAATGTGTACGTAGTTTTAGCTCTGATAATCACTTATGATTTTTTTACCACTTTCGCTTCTGCCTCCTAATTAGATCTTTTATACTCTCAAACCAGAGATCAGTTTAGTTCACGGAGAAATTCTTCTTTATTGCTTTGTTTGGGATATTTTTAGTGAACGCGCATAATGTTTGTTTCTGAATTTAAATAATTGATGATAAACAATAATAAACCTGAAAATACTTAATTTTGCATTTCCTTATTCCAACCCACACTCGGCCCGGGCATGCGGGCGGTGAGTAATGGGCGACTCGCTGTCCGACCATAGACCATGCCCGGTTCGACGGCGCGTTGTGTTCCACGCGCGCCTCAAGAAGTGCCAGCATAATGGCGGGCCCCCTGTAAAGGACCAAAGCTTGCCGGGATCGTGGAACTAACGAATTACCGTGACCAGGGAACGTAAAGGGCTATTGGATTTTAGGACACCGTGGATTTTAGTCAGTACGAGTCTGAAAGTCCCTCCCGCTCTGCCCTGGGTGGGAGGACTCATTTGATGATTTTTTTAAGGTAAAAAAACCCACCCTCGGCCCGCGTGGTGGAAAACAGCCGCTTTTCTCTCACAGAGCCCTGTATCCCAGCGGTGGGATTAATATTGGCTGATTAAGCCTATTATGCATCGCTGACTATGCTAATATTATTAATTTGAGAGTAACTTGATACTCCCATCTTTTTATGAGTGTGCATTGAAATTCTGTATCTGTCCCTTGTGCCATTTAACACAAAACGGACAAGAGCAGTATAATAAACTAAAATTTAGTTTTTATAGTAGTAGTGGTCTATACTTATACTTATTTCTCAATGTTAATAATTATTCTTACTTCTCTGTGCTCATAATTATGTTTCTGCATACTCGTATAATATTATAAACATCTTATTAGTTTGTGAATTTGTTTTTAGGCAATAATCTCTGGAAATTCATAACCTATTTTGAAAATTCTTTTACCAGTATAGAGCTTAATTAATCCTGTGCAAAGCCAAGGATCGCTAGTTGTAGGAAAATAGACAACATTTTATATCTCGGAATTATAAAATATGTTGCCTTTTTACAAAATTCCGTTGCCTTCTTTTTCGTAAAGCCTTCGACATTCAAACGCCTGCCACAACAGAAAAAAAAACAACTATCCCTGCACACACAACTAACACACAAACTTGAAGCAAGCCGTACATACTCAAACAGGACTTGAAATAAAAACTCGCGCACAAGAGTAGTCGGGGAGCTTCAAATAAAACTCAGGGACAAGTAGTCCGGGAGTCGCATGCAACAGTTAGCGCAGCTGTACGAGCCCTGAAGTGGCCTGGCTCGAGGCAAGAGGCTTGAGGCCTCGAGGCCTCAAAGGCTCGGCACTCGAGGGCTTGGCCTCGTAAAAAGACATCTCGGACTCTCTCGTTTTGTTGTCGTAATTGCTGTTTAATGTGAAAGTTCCGTATTTTTTTTTGACTTGTTTGTCGAGTAGGAACGTCAATAGGCCCTCCCGAAAAACGAGTATTAGGGAAACGGAAAACGTTTAAGGGGGAAAATAAATGTTTTTGTTGAGAATACTCCACGATCTGGCGGGTTTTGTTTGGTATAAGTAATTTAATGTTACGTTGTAGATACATACCTACTCGTACATACCCGTTTCGTTAACTAAATAAAATAGCATCACAAAAATGCCGTTTCGTTTACTATTTTAATTTTCATACGTCATGACGTAACGCTTTGTTTGACAGGTACATATTAACGTCCGTTCCCTATTCTCAACATTCAATTAGAAATTCTAAAAATCGCAACCTTAAGGAACCTCTAATCGAGCAATCAATATAACAATAAAACCTCAAACAAGCAAGTTCCTTCGAAATGAACTAAAAACCTAATGACTGGCGATATTTCTCACAACTGCAAGCGAGTTCGACGATATATTACAACTCCGACTAAATAATTTGAAGCAACATCAGCAGCGGTGAAAATATTGCAGCAAAACATCGCTTCCTGTTCATAAGTTAACAAAAACGCTCCAAACACGACCTTAATCGAATTTTGTATACACGGGAATTAAAGATGGCCACTCATGGTGCGTTCAATCGCTTGAGTTTGTCGCAAATTGCAAAAGGAGGCAGATAGCAATTGACTGCTGTGCTGCGTGCTGCGGGTTTGATACCCGCACGGAACAAGTATTTGTATGATCACACATACATGTACCTCCACCATTCACTACGCCGAAGTGAAAAAAATAGACAGTAGGAGTCAGAATGATTTCGATACAGAATAGGAAATTAAAATCCTATAGAAACACTTATCCAACCAGAAAAACTATATTTTTCATTTATGTAAGCAATTGAAGTACAGTAAATTCTGCCCTTATAATACTTGAAAAATGTAATACATAACTTCACGCCTGTGATCCTTTAAATACTAGGCAGAGGTGTCCCTAATAGTACAACCACATTTTGCCAGTAATTTTTGTAAGTCCCATTAAGAGCGAGTCTATTGCCATCTGCTGCTACTAAGAAATTCTTAATGGAAAAACCCAATAACACTGACTGACCTGGGAATTGAACCCAGGACTGCTCAGCAGGCGCGCTTGCGACCACTAGTACAACGAGTTAGTAATTTAAAAGTCGAAGAATAAATCCAAAATCGCGTAATGAACAGCCCTCCTTAAACGCATACGTATAGAAGGTGATTAATCGAGCAGACGGCGTATCTGCGGGGTGTTTCGTTGTATCCTCACAATGATGGATCACGGTGCAGTCCAGTTGTTTATAATACGTTCTTGTTTGTCAACGAGTTAACTTACCGACGCCGCTGACAGGTACTGTGGACTGAACAAGTTTATTGTGGAGGTGGGGTTCATTTAGAGTTTTAGATCAAAATTGTAGTTCGCTATTTTAAATGTGGCCACTTAAACTTGCTACATCATTCTCACATAATGTACCATCTCAAAATAAATGATGTAAAAAAGGTTTTGTAATATTTTTGGCGATTTAAAAAGAGTGTCCATGGAGTTTCTTGTGACTGAGACTGTAGTACCATAATGTTGTGGTATTTAATTATATGTTTTATGACTTTAACAATTTAAACGTACCTGTAACTGGTCTACTTGAAATAAATGCTTTGATTTAATTTGCTACTTTTAATAAGAACAACCCTTAAAGCTTTGCATTTATTTAAATTATGTTGTGCTGGCAACATTACCATCCAACGTGGCAATGTTGCCAGCATTCTAGGTACATTCCCCATAGACAACGATTTGGATGAATTTTATGACGCTCTGTAAATTTTAGTTTAAATTAGTCATTTTTGTAAATATTTTCTTTTAATTTTAGTAATAAATGATTGGCAACTTGAACACTGCTAAAAGTGTGACTTTACTACCTCAAAATAAAATGCTAAAAAGAAGTTTTAGCATTTTATTTTATGCCAACTGCTTCGGGCAACATTCCCCATATATTTTATATCAATATAGTCAACCCGTCTATAGGTTCACCACAAAAAGCTCAAAAAATAAATCCTTTTCAACTCAAAAATATTAAAATACCATGGACAGTACAAACTATCGTGTAACATGGACATAAAATAAAATATAACGCGGTATCTAACATTCAATATTTTTAAAAGTCGCGTTTGATGGATTGCGCTTTGTGCATGTTACCATGTTATTGGAGATAGTAAAAAAAAAAGTAGAGCGTGCTGTGATAAATTATTTACATGGATTACTAGATTTATGACTAACAAATAAAATATTATATATTTTAGTGACGTCGGTTTCGTAAATAATTTATTATAGATGACCTCACTTCATAAACAGTTTTCTTTAAATTTTTTTTTTTTTTTTTTTTTTTTTTATTTTTTTTTTTATTTATTTATTCACTTACATACAAATATCCTTACAGGCTAAACCCAATGCGATATTGTAGCATACTTAAAACTATTTAACCATAACAAATTCTATACGTAGCTGTTCTTGTAAATTCACCCAAAGAACAACAGAATATGTCAATGTCATCAGCAA
Source organism: Agrotis puta (assembly GCA_943136025.2). Classification (NCBI taxonomy): domain Eukaryota; kingdom Metazoa; phylum Arthropoda; class Insecta; order Lepidoptera; family Noctuidae; genus Agrotis; species Agrotis puta. The sequence goes on along the minus strand of OW964183.2, from coordinate 15,674,196 downwards.
TGAGATTGAGAGTGCGGAGCGCGCTGGTGAGCGGCGCCTCTCGCAGTAAGTTAGTACGCGCGCGCGGTTCCGCCATTTAAATGGGTTTGACCTCAATCTACCTCAGAAACAAAATCAAATATTTTTATTTCACATGGGCCCATGAGGGCACTTGTAAAACGTCGACAGGTACTCGGTTCGGGTTAGTCAATTCCATGGAGAAAAACCGGCAAGAAACTGCATGGTTACTCTTTTAAAATAATGTTTTAACAATCGGATTGTTACTATTTTGAATACTTAATATGTGAGAAAAGCGTAGGCCTACAAAGGCGAAGTCCTTACGAAAAATGAGTACTAAAAAGTAAGAAATATATATATATATACACATGACCTACAATGTTCTCACGTTCACAAACAGCAGAGATGAGAACCTATGGAGCCAGCTCACCCAAAAGGAACTGGAAGATCTATGTACTGACACTAAAAACTTATTGTCGCTGGACCTCCGCTACCGGTATCGCTCAGCCGTCACCGCAGGTTAATAGGTAGCCTGTTTTGCTATTTTCCGGGGTTAGCCCTAAAAGGTGGATTGGATCCGCCACACCATTTATTTTCTCTTATCAGTAAGAATATTTGACACGAGTTCAAGTTCTTAGATATCAAATATTCTTATTTTGGGATTTATTTAGGTGTTTGTTTGCTTACACTTTGCGTTAGTAGAAATGGGCACAGTTAAACTTCAACTCTTTGCGATAATCGGTGCGTTCAAAATCGAATTATCATCTTCCTGTACTTATCCCATTTTACTTGTGGTTCTCCCCTATCAGACGTCACAGTATTATTTACTCCTTTTTCCTTCACATCATTCCTTAAACAATTCATCCATCTTTTCTTTGGCCTTCCTCTTCCTCTACATCCATAAATATTCATACTCATCACTCTCTTAGTCACATGAGTGTCATCTCTCCTCATCAAAAATTGCGTTTGCGTTCAAAATCGATGATGATATAAGTATGCTTTACATGTAGTAGAAAGAATAGAATTCTATTCTTATGCGTCTCTTTTTTCTATCTTAATCTATCGGCCCGCCAGCCTATAACATAAAAAGTAAGCTCGTTCTACTTGTACCTTAAAACTCTCTCGAAGCAACCCGTCGTGAACTCGGCGGCCAATATTTATCATTTTAATTAAAATGTTAAGCTTATGATTTATAGCAGTTCTCAGGTATATTTTACTTTTTAATTCCCCTGTCTTCCTGGAGTTGGAAAGGATTTAAAGTTGCTGTAAGGTGGGATTTAAGGAACGGACTGCTTTGTCGGAGTTTTAACTGTGGATTGGCAAATTTTGAGAACAGATTGCTTGAAAATTCTTTCTTAAAGCCTCGAGTAGCGCTGTAGGCACATCGGGTAACTCATTAACCCGCTCACCTGAAAATTATATCCCGTAGAATTCAATGGAATTCTACGGGATAATTTTCATTAACATTATAAAATAAAGTTTTTAAATAATATCCTATTATACAAAGATTACTTTAAATAATGTCAATTGCCGCATGTAAAACGGAGAAGGCTTTGGGGAGAGCTTTATCCTGCCGAGGGACAATTTAGGTTAAAAAAGACGGAGAATCATTTGACGGTTGTCCGACTTCATTGCTTTTTTTTTGTTGCACTTATTATTGTCAAAAATAATTGTATGAAAAATAATTGGAATAATAAATAATAATAAATATTGTTTGCCAAATTAGTGCATACGTCATTTCGATCCTGTGAAGCCGGATCAGTTCCCTATACAAATATAAATAACATATTACATTGACAGCATCTTCACGAAGCTCTAAACGCAGCCTTGTACTTAATACTTAGCAATCGCTTAAGCCATGGTTTCTTAATCGCCATTGATATACGGTGCCCATTCACGTGTGCCCGTTAATTTGTCAACCTTTACTTAAGGGCTAACGGTTAATTAACTGAGATATAACATAATTTATAGGATGCTCGAGAAGATAGGGATGCTGCGGTTCTCATGGCTTAGAGATTTGATAACAATATGAAGACGAGAAGTTTCCATAGATTCAAATATTGTTGAAAGTTATGGCGTTATGTGAGTAGTCATAATAAAATGGTCAAAGACAGCATTTCCGGGTTTTCGGGATCTAGAATTAACCGCGACCTTAGAACGTAAAGGGCGACTGAAGGAAGGTCGATTTTCAGTCAATCGGAGCCTGACAGACTCTTCCGCTCTACACAGGGCGATAGAATGTTTTAACGCGATTTTATTGTGATAAAATCATTCAATGAGTCCTTCCATCCATGGTAGGACGGGAGGGACTATCAGAATTGTACTTACTAAAATCCACGGTGTCCTTCAATAGACCTTTACGTTCCAGGGTCACAGTTACGTGATGAGACAGTCCCGCGGCCCCGGCAGGCTTTAGTCCTCTAAGCGGGGCCTGTAGAGGGCCACAGCCTGCCGGGGTCGCGGGACCAAGGGATTACCGTGACCCCGGTACGTAAAGGGCTAGTGAAGGACACCGTGGATTTTAGTCAGTACAAGTCTGACAGTCCCTCCCGCCCTGCCCTGGGTGGGAGGACTCATTTGATGACTTTGCCACGATAAAAAAAAAAAAAAAAGGGTTCCGTAGTCTGGGTTGTATAATATAGTTAAATAAAAAAAACTTACATTTGCAGTTGACAAACATGATCATAATGTGGATTGAGTGATCCTCTTCAATCGTAACAATAATCGAGGAACATATAGATTTAGTTAAAGTATTATGGCGAAGTTAATTTGGAGAACTTAATGTATACTAGTACATTTTCTAAGTTGGTCAACTATCACGTATTGGTAAACTTATAAAGCCTACTTTTTTTAACGTGGTAAAATCATCAAATGAGTCCTCCCACCCAGGGCAGATCAGGAGGGACTGTCAGACTCGTACTGACTAAAATCCACGGTGTCCTTCAATAGCCCTTTACGTACCGGGGTCACGGTAATTTGTGAGTCCCGCGACCCCGGCAGGCTTTGGCCCTCTACAGGCCCAGTCGATATGCTGACACTCCTTGAGGCGAGCGTGGAACACAACGCGCCGTCGACCCGGGCCTACTTAGCTAGCTTTTAAAGCTCAACATTACACTAACGGATCGATTTTAAATAAAATTATTCTTTCTTTTCTATTTTCATGAAAATGCTACATTTTGTAAAACATTGTTATGACAAAACAATAAGCCGGCACATTTACAAACAATGTATTACCACAAGGGTGTAGCCACACTGACTATAATTCAAAAAATGATTTAAGTCGTGTTCACACCATCCCTATTTTTATTTACCGCCGTATCGCTGCTACCCATCTACATATTTGGTGCTTTTGGTCAGAAGGGAATTCAATTTTGAGGAGGCAATTTTTTGTTTTAATCTAATATTATAAATGAGAAAATTTGGATGGATGGATATTTGTTACACACTCTCATCAAAACGTCTGAACGGCTTTTAAAGAAACTTGGTACAGATGTAAATTACACTGGTCTACATCAAAATTGCCTTTTACATGAAAATATACTATATTGATTGTATTCCACTCGCTGAACATAAATATACAAGTTAAAATTCATAGTTAGCTCTTATTGTGCATTTATGCCATATAAATATAATAGCGAGTAGCGCGACAGATATATCACATTAATGATGATAACTCAAAATATTTAGTGATTATCCGCGGAAATTCTATTATTTCACATTTGTTTGTTGCGTTTAACGCTGACTGTGTTTTGTTCAACAGTTAAAACGTGAAATTGTTACCGTTTTTATTACATTTTTAGTGAAAAAACTACAGTTTTCGTTATGTCGCGTAAATGTGTTAATAGAATGGGCTATACCAAGTACTGTTGTTTTTTGTGCGAATGGGATAGTTGGGCTAGATCTTTACATTACATAAAAAAAGATTGGAATTCTAGACTAAGCCTGAACCCTGGAGAAAAGAACGTCAAGCACCTTCCTGTAGTTAATTCCCAATAAATTCTTCTATCACCTTTACATATCAAATTGGGACTAATGAAAAACTTTGTGAAGGCTCTCAACAAGGATGGACCAGCATTCAAATACCTGCGAAGTAAATTTCCACGTATAAGCGACGCCAAAATTAAAGAAGGAATCTTTATCGGATCTCAAATAAGAGAGATTCTAAAGGACCAAAACTTTGATTCAGTTTTACAGGGCTTTGAGAAAGAAGCATGGGAATCTTTTAGAGCAGTCGTTCATGGTTTTTTGGGCAATAAGAGAAATGAAAATTATGTTGAACTTGTAAACAATCTCCTTCAAAAGTATCAACAGTTAGGTTGCAACATGTCCCTAAAAATTCATTTTCTTCACTCTCATCTTGATTTTTTCCCTTCTAACTGCGGTGATGTAAGTGACGAACATGGTGAACGATTCCACCAAGATATCTCGACAATGGGAAAGAGCTACCAGGGCCGATGGGATGCGTCAATGTTAGCGGACTACTGCTGGAATTTGATTTGATACCTCTAACAGTGATTACAAAAGACAAACGAAAAAGAAGAGAAAATCTAAAATAAATACGTAATACTTTTTTTATTGTAATATTTCCAATTTTATATAAGTAAAAAGCGAAAAATAAAAGTAAATAATTATTATAGTTTTTTTTAATAAAATGTTTTGTACTTTAACGTGTTACTAGAAGCCAAATTTTGTATATTAGGTATATTTTCAAAATAAGAGCTAATTAAAAAAACATATTCTTGTTTTTCTATTCAGTAACCTTAAAGCAATATAAAAATAAAGTATTCAATTGAAAGGCACACAAAAAGTTACATTTTGTAGACCAGTGTTATTAGTGAAATAATTTGTTTATTGATAAATATTTTAGTTGCAAAATAAGACACAATACGAGACTCAATTTTATCCTTACTAAAAATAAAGTAATTTTTGTATTTTAATACAAAAAATCTCTTTTAAGTAATGCTTGATAATTAAAAAGTCACTTTCAAATTATTTCATACGTATTTATTGACCAACACACCAAACTTATATTTCATCATACCTATATCTTAATAATCTTCGTTTACAATCATTCTGAAATCCAAACTATCCTCCATGGTCCCTCCTCTTTCGAGTCTCTTTATGCAAACATGTCGTTTTGGAGACGGCGCGGACATCTACCTACCTAGACCATGTACAGGTACCTAGCAAGCTACCTACCTACAGTTCATGATTTGATAATCTGTGTACCTAATTTATGTATGACTAATTTAAATGTAAATAGTAGCTATACAAGAAAGTCTACACAAATTTATATAATAATAGTAACACTTCAAGGCAGACTGTTTTTGACCTCAAATCATTTTGCTATGATCATTACCGGGACGAGGCCAAAGCCTGCCGGGGTCGTGGGTCTCACGTATTACCGTGACTCGGAACGTAAAAGGCTATTGAAGGACACCGTGGATTTAAGTCAGTACGAGTCTGACAGTCCTTCCCGCTCTGCCCTGGGAGGACTCATTTGATGACTTTACCACGATTTTTTTTTTTTTTAGGGTGGCAAAATCATCAAATGAGTCCTCCCGCCCTGGGTGGGGCGGAAGGGACTGTCAGACTCTTACTGACTAAAATCCACCCGTGTTTCTTCGGATGCCCTTTACGTTCCGGGGCCGCGGTATCCTGGATTAAGAAAAAGCCGCGACCCCAGCAGGCATTTGGCCACGTAAGTGGCCCCGTCGGTGACGCGTGAGACTTTACCACGATAAAAGAAAAATAAACATTACTGAAAACATATAAAAAAAATTGAGTTATAGATAAATGAGACACATTTTAATTTTTTCATAGAAACAGTGATTTCTATATCTTTTTTAAAATATGAAATTCGGAAAATGTTCTCTGATAACTTTTAAGCCCTCAGCACATTGTTTATGTGTACCAAGCTTCATTAAAATCAGTTCAGTCATTTCGAAAAATAAAGGACTTTGAAATACGTTGGAAATGACGGCATTTCACAAGAACCAAACTCCCTTTAAAAGTCGACTTACATGCTCCAAGTCATGCTTACATAATTACTCTTTTTTGCCTTTGTCAAACAGACAGGCGAAAGCGAAGCGAGTCCGAAGTGATACCGAACCGAATCGAGACGTCAGTCCGATAGTTCTGTCACGCTATCGGATCGCTTTCGCTTTTCTATGTGACTAGATTAAAAAAATTCCATACATTACAAATAAAAACGCCTCGCTTCGCATTCGTCACGCCTGTCTGTTTGACAAAGGCTTTTTTGCGTTTCGCTCTCGTCTGTCTGCTATCTCGCCTGATGGTAAGCGAAGATGTGGTCGACGGTGAAGCACGCTTGCCTAGAAGTAACCTATTCACTCTTGACCTACAGACTCTATGGTTCTAGCTGTCAGGAAGTACCGACTGCGACAGGGAATTATTAGTTAAAATTATTATTCGTTAAAAAAATAACATATAAACGAGGTCTCGCAATGGCACACATACGAGTATGACATATCTGTTTTTTCCAAGATTCTTGTTTGACCAGGAGATAATGCAGTTTGGTAAATGTATAATATAACAATAAGTAACAGTTGTCAAACGGGCAGTTATCAGAGAGGGTCAGTGATATATTTATCAGTTACGAGCTGCACCCCTCGAGGGTAGCGCGGCAATGTTATGTTGATACCCTTTGAAGATACAATTTGTTGACCAAATATATTTAGTAAAAGAAAATGAAGATCTAGAAGGGTTTTTAGGACATGAAAGGTCACGGTTTATTTCCATAGAGCAGCACTTTTTTTTTCTTTTTTTTATCTTTGCCCCACGCTTGAAATTTCTCCTGTCTCGTGAGTGCATTTACAATTATTTAAACCCACATGCACAAACGTTCAGACCCGGAATAACTAACTAACTTGTATACCATAACAATATAACCTGCGCCAACCGTACCGTCAATATAGTATTAACTAGCCAGCTACTTTTTAGTAAAGTTTCGGCGAGTACTCGGCGACTCGCTGCGACGGCGTTTTGTGTCCCACGCGCGTCTCAAAGAGTGTCAGTACACTGACGGGGCCCCCTTTTAGACGGCCAAAGCCTGCCGGAGTCGCGGGACTAACGAATTACCGTGACCCCGGATCGTACAGGGCTATTTAAGGACACCGTGGATTTTAGTCAGTACAAGTCTAACAGTCCCTCCCGCTCTGCCCTGGGTGGGAGGACTCATAAGATGATTTTACCACGTAAAGAAAAAAAAAAGATTAAATCTCTGAGCTTTTCATCAAGATCCATTTAGCCGTATGGACGTGATTGATTAACAAAAATCTATTTATCGGTTCAAAAATTCAAACTTTCGCATTTGTAATATTTGTAAAGGATAGTAAGGATGTCAGTGAAGATTTACTTTGGATTGTTCCAACATTATTGATAAGTCAACAACAAGAAATCAATACCGAAAATAAACGTAAGAACTGTCCAAAGAACATAGAAAGCTGTGATCACCGACCGGTTAACCCGTGACCGCTCACCCCCGGGGGCGAGCGGAAATTTTAATCAAAGAAAACTTTAAATTAGGTAAATTTCCAGCAAATAGCCCATAGCTCGCCGCTGCCAAGTTTGTGAGTACCGTGTATTAAAACAAATATAAATAGTTCAGCTTTATACGGGTTGTGTTATGATAGGAATAAACTGAATGTGTGTTTATGTTTAATTTGGATAGAAGGGATTATAATCATAGGCTTAAAAAATATTTGACCCGTATTTAGAAAATATATAAGTATGTTTATCAGCTGTCTAGTACCCATAACACAAGCTCTGCTTAGCTTGGGACTAGATGGCGTTGTGTGATAGTTGTGGAATATTTATTTATTTTTTCTTTTGTTACGAAAACCCAAAATGACGAATATACAACGCTTTGAAAAATCACAAAACGTCACTCAGTCGGTATAATTTTACAGGTGTTATGACGTCACAAGGCCCCACTCCCGAATTTCGAATCGTTTTGTCTTTGTCAATATTCACTAATTAAAAAAAAACGCGTTCATTATTTTTCAATACTCTAACTGATGAACTAACCAGTTCTCGGGCACGCAGGCGGCGAGTAATGGGCGACTCGCTGTCCGGCCATGGACCATGCCCGGGTCGACGGCGCATTGTGTTTCACGCGCACCTCAAGGAGTGTCAGCATATTGACGGGGCCCCCCTGTAGAGGGCTAAAGCCAAAAACGTTCCGGGGTCACGGGACTCACGAATTACGGTGACCCCGGAACGTAAAGGGCTATTGAAGGACACCGTGGATTTTAGTCAGTACGAGTCTGACAGTCCCTTCCGCTCTACCCTGGGTGGCAGGACTCATATGATGATTTTACCACGTTAAAAAAAAATGTAGTAAACAACCCTATTGAGCTCCTTGTGTTATGAGTTGAGCGACACGATAACTGACAAATGCTTGCACTGACTCGACAAATGACCATCTCAGACACTAACCTACATGGTCTTCGTGTGACATAATAACATGTTATGTTGTTAGTTGAACAGAAATGGACTTTGTAGTCCCGATTGGCTTATCAAACAATATATTAACAAGTACGTATGCAAACCCTCGTTCAGTGGTTGCAGTTTGTTTACAATTACTATTTACTTTGGATGCAAGTTATTAATAGTTGCCAGTTGGTCGGGTTTTAAAATGTATGATATGCGCACCGGTGCGCGGAGATTCCCTGATAATGTCCAAACATATTACGTAAAGACTACAATAATAATCAGTTTGTGTATGGAAAAATGTTCATATATATTTTTTGGGAATTTCAGTTTGGAAATCCAATAACTGATTAATCAGTTAAGAACATAAATAGGGTTAGGGAGCAACTTGTCCACTTGGACTAACGTAGACAAATAAAAATTGCTTTAATTCATAATGTTTAGATTCCGTAGTAAATAATAATAAATATTCCACAATTATCACACAACGTAGTGTCAAACCAACTTACCAATGAGGATTTTAATAATTACTTTGCCACAATAGGACCACTTTTAGCAAAAGAAATACCTGCATCATTTCACGACAACTATTATAGCGCTTTACCAAATTATCCTCCTCAAGAATTAGGTGAGCTGTCCAGTCTTAAACCATGTTCTGCCAAAGAAATACTACAAATAATAACAAACCTTGATCCAAATTGTAGCACAGGCATAGATGGAATAAACACTAAAGCAATAAAGTGCATTATGAATCTTATTGTAAATAACTTATGTACATGTATTAACAAACTATTAGCCGACGGAAACTTTCCCGACACACTAAAGATAGCAAAGGTTACCCCTATTTACAAATCAGGAAGTCTTACAGATCCCGGAAATTATCGACCAATCTCAGTATTGCCAGTAATGTCAAAAATATTAGAAAAAAATTTTCACAACAGATTACAAAATTACTTAAACTCTATTAATTTTATTACCGATCGTCAATATGGATTTAGACCAAAAAGCAATACTACCACTGCTACAATTGATCTAGTTACTAAAATTAAGCAAAATATAGACAATAAAAATATAGTCGTGGGTATCTTTGTCGATCTAAAAAAAGCATTTGACACCGTCTGTCACAAATTACTATTAAAAAAGCTAGAATCCATTAACATCACCGGAAGTGCACTAAAAATGTTTAAATCCTACTTAACCAACCGTTCACAAATAGTTAAACTAGGCTAACGATCAAAGTAACGCGTTACCAATAAATAACATGCGGCGTTCCACAGGGATCCATTCTGGGTCCTCTGCTATTTCTCATATATATCAACAACATCACCGAAATAAAGCTACATGGACACCTTACCCTGTATGCCGATGATACATGTTTATTTTACTTTGGTTCTTCCATTCACGACATTATTAAACTAGCCCAAGATGATCTAAATTCTCTATACTCATGGTTTCAGTTTAATCTTTTAACAATAAACATATCCAAAACTTGCTATGCAATATTTAAGGCAAAAAATAAAATCATTCCACCATTTGATCCACTTAAAATTAATGACGTACCACTGCAGCTAAAAACAAGTGAAAAATACCTCGGACTGAGAATAGATAGTACTCTTTCATGGAATGCCCAGATTGAATACATAAAAAACAAGCTCTCGACACTAGTAGGGACATTGCGCAACATAGTTCGATGTATTCCGCGAATTTTAAGGTACACCATCTATAACTCGCTAGTAAAGCCGCACTTACTATATTTAATAGAACTCTGGGGAAGTGCTACGAAAACAAAACTGTCAGAACTTCAACGATCACAAAATAAATTAATAAAAATGCTTTTCAACTATCCCTATTTAACATCAACTTCAAAAATCTATACTGACACAAAGTTAATGAACATCAAGCAACTCTATATCTATAATACATGTATATTCATTAATAAAGTACTTAATAAAAAAATACACACAAACATTATATTAAAACAATATCGACAAGTCAGCCAACGAAGCTCACGACGAGCGAGCCTAATAGTGCTACCTAAAACTAGAACCAATTATGGCAAAAAAATGGTTACATTTGAGGGAGTGCAACTGTATAATAAATTACCATCAAGTATTAGAAATGTACACTCACTCAATGCATTCAAAATTCAGCTCGGCCAGTATTTAACAGCAAGTAAAACACGCTAACAGAAATGAATGCGTTGGGTGGGTCGTGTTTGTGAAACTGTACATAGTGGTGAAGTCGAACCTTCATATTGTTAACATTAATTTATTGTTCTCAAGTAAGTGACATTTGTGTATGTTTTATTGAGAATAAAGTTTCTTTAAACCTATTTTCAGCGGTAACGCAATCGCATAATCTACCGCAACACTCAGATTTTCAGATTTTTGTTTATTACAACAGAACTCCATGATATTTTTTCCTACAAAAAACAAAGCAAAACAATTTTCATTCACTTCTATGGCCAATATCGGTTTCAGGTTTTCACAATTTGCTTTCGGGCGAAACCTAACACGATGAACATTGGATCACAAAAAGCACTATTTCAAATTATAAATAGTACGATTTCTATCGTCCTAAATTGCTGTGTACTCGTAAAATAGATTAAGAATTTAAGTCTCCCGATTTAAGTCCCTTCCTCACACATTAAAGTCCATTCGCAGTAATCGACACCAAAGTGATTTTTATACGTGTTACAATAAGGTTGTTATTGTAATGCTACTATCCGCTCTAAAATAATTGTAAAATTAAACTATCTAGCAAGCAAAACATTACAAAAAAAATGTAAATGTAAAAATTTAAAGAGTGGTATTCCCTGCAGCTATAACCTTGGGGTATTCAAGTCAAGAGTGAACAGGTTACTTCAAGGCAAGTGTGCTTCACCGTCGACCACATCTTCGCTTACCATCAGGCGAGATAGTGGTCAAACGCGAACCCATCATAAAAAAAAAAAAACGAGGAATAAAACCTATTTTTGTTTTTTTTTATTTATCGGCAATCAGTTCCACTATATGCAGATATCATGTAGGAACTTGTCAGGGCGAGTGTGATGTCCAGTGAGAAGATCTACTCCTTATGTTAAGTAGACCCAATCACTACTGATCATACCTTTTAAAAAAAATATAGCCATTAGGCTTCATTCTTTTTTGAATTTTGAATTAAGAAAAATTACTTTCCAAATTCAAAATTCTCCCTCTGTTACACAAACAAAAACGGTTACCCTTAAATAAAGACACATGTTAACATTAGGGCGCTTGCAACCCCGGGTGCGTCGGTGTTGCCACTATTTATAGGTCAATTACCGCTCTGTAATTAAGGCAATACTTCAGCAAGATCACAGCTTTTGCCAAGATTGCTTAAATAAATTTTAACTTGAGATTTTCAGCTAAGTAAGGGAGACATTACGTTATCGCATCTCGGTTTGGTAAACAAAACTGTTATAATAGCGTTGTTAATTAAACTTTATAATGATGCGCTTTAAGATTTTGTTGTTTAAAAAGTTTTTATTGTTTTACAAGTGAAATAATGAATATTATCTGAAAATAGTTTAATTTGAACGCTATATATTGTGTTCAAATTAAACATTTTTCAGAATTAAAAAAAAAATTGTCACCATTAATTTTGATGTGCTCGCGGGTCTCACGAATTACCGTAACCCCGGAACGTAAAGAGCTATTGAAGGACACCGTGGATTTTAGTCAGTACGAGTCTGACAGTCCCTCCCGCTCTGCCCTGGGTGGGAGGACTCATTTGAGGATTATTCCACGAAAAAAAAAACAAATTGTTGTGCTATTCTTTCATCATCAAATACATAAATAGCTTAACAGACACCTTATTTTTATGTGGTAGAATCATCAAGTAAGTCCGCTCGCCCTGGGTGGAGCGGTAGGGACCATCAGATTCATACTGACTAAAATCCCCTGTGCTTCTACAATTGCCCTTTACTTTCCAGCAGTCCCACGGCCCCGACAGTTAACTTACTGTTCGATATTCAAACTGCAAACAGCAATGAAGTATTTAAAAAAAACATAATCATCAGTTTAAAAAAATGAAACGTATTAAAATTTAAACGTAAAAAATCTATAAAAGCAACGCAGAGCTATATCGAATTTTAAAAAAGGTTATTAAACATTCCTTTTGAATATGATTCCTTTGAGCTTTGCATATTAAAAAAAAGTGGACGTATTTCTTTTTGCAGCGCGCGTTGGAAAATTATTTTTTATCTGTGACGCTTTACAGCACTCGACTGTTTATCGGTAGCCTTTTAAGGAATTCCGATTAATAATTCTGAACTTAATCATTTCCCTCAAGTATGTTTTCATTTTTAATTTATTAAGTTATTTAAGGAAAATTGTGGATGGTAATGAGTTTAGCAGGAGCCCGTGGCTAAATAATTACAGCCGCACATGACAGTCTTCTGGGTTAAGCCACACTTGACGTGGTCTGTATATGGGTGAGCACCTGTCATAGCGATTTTCCTCCGTGCCTCGGAAAGCACGTAAAGCCGTTGGTCCCGGCTGTCATTTGTAGATCTTTGACAATCTTTACTATTAGTCAGAAGCTCTAAAGTCTTACAACCAGTCTTAACATGGGGTATGGTATTACTCAGTTACTGGGTTGTGGAGATCCGATAGGCAGTCGCTGCATGTAAATACTGATATTCGGCTGCATCTGATTCGACTGGAAGCCGACCCCAATAAAGTTTAGAAAAGGCTAGGCAGATGTTGAATGAGTTTAGCAGTTTTTTTTTTGGGCGGCGAGTAATGGGCGACTCGCTGTCCGACCATGGACCATGCCCGGGTCGACGGCGCATTGTGTTTCACGCGCACCTCAAGGAGTGTCAGCATAGTGACGGGGCCCCCCTGTAGGAGGCCAAAGCCAAAAACGTTCCGGGGTCACGGGACTCACGAATTACGGTGACCCCGGAACGTAAAGGGCTATTGAAGGACATCGTGGATTTCAGTCAGTACGAGTCTGACAGTCCCTCCCGCTCTGTCCTGGGTGGGAGGACTACCACGGGATAAAGCTAGTCATGGTGTACAATGAGTAAAAAATAGTTTTATACCAAAAAAAAATTGACGTCGCGTGTTTTTTAATCGCTGCGCTAAGTAATGAACACACGGTCGTGGCGGACGGCCAGCCGATGCCAGCTGATTGCAGTTTCGCGTGCGATACTTAACACCAGATAGTATTTCTATTAATCGTCTAGTGACAGGATGTCACTTGTGAGCGACATACAGTTAAGAAAGATAATGAGCTTTCATTGGAGGACATTTTTTTTGTTCTGAGATAGTTGCGGTATACGAGTATTACTAAGTTGGATTTTGTGATTACTTACAGGTTGTGTACTTTCAGAAGTATTATGAAACAACTGGTTTGTTCAAAGGTTTGAATGAAAATAAGTTCCATTATTTTAACAGAAACGACTGACAATGAACTACAAACGACAGCCAGTATCAACGTCTGAACATAATTTTCGTAAAATGAAAAAATTCATGTACCATCCACGAATTCGGCAAACACTGCTGAACCTTGAAGATCGAACTGTGTCGTTACTATTATCGATGATTCCCGATGGCGATCCCCAGTTGGTCCACCACTGGTGAACAGCGAAACTGTCATACACAAACATTATAACTCACATATTCAAACACCCAAACCCGGAACAACTACTTGTAGGTCATACTAATATTTGTTCCGTCGAGTCCGTGAGACGCAGCAGTCAATCGTACGATCACTGCGCCAACCGCATCACCATATTAAGTCCACGTTTGCCAACAAAAATATCCGTATGTCGCAGCATTAACGAGTGTTATAAAAAAAACGATTAAAAATATTGGCCGAACGGCATCGCAGCGTTATGGCGATTTGTCGATCGACCTTATTTATCGACGGACATCGCCGTCGGCCCATCATTCACTATGGCTAATGGGGATTATGGAAAAAACGTATCATTTATTATCAGTTGGGGATCTAATCATCATTTTTCCTAGAGTTTTTGCACAGGTGGGCGGTCACCAGCTCAGCAATTCATTTGTCATTGATTTGATAAATCACGGGATTGAATGATTATAACGGACTTCCAAATCTAGGAGATTCAAATTGGATATTTTTTATTGTACAATATATTCAGCGATGATTATTTTTTTATTGAAAAGGGATTACGAGTATCTCAAGGGCGGTCCCATAAGTAATTCTAACTTTATAATCTTATAAAAGGAAAATTTGTTGTTTTTTTGCTCCTTTTTCACGCGTAACCACTGATTTGACAAACATTTACGCAAAATTTCAGGTCTTTGCGTAAATGTCCAGAATAAACGTATTTGCAAAGTAAATAAAGACTTTAAAAGAAGCTCCTAAAAAGCTAAAGATTCTTAACAATTTGCTACTTTTTCCTGCTGCCACTCTCTGGTGTCAGAGCCACCTGTGAAAACCCCACAGACTACTTATATGGTTTTTGACTTATACTTAACAATACATATAATTTGGCAACAAACACAAGTAGCTACAATGGACTTATTGGCTAACTTGAGGCTGAAATTCTCATTGTTAGGCTAAATAACTGCTTTCTAGAGTGCGCATTAATGCTCTGCAAAACAATACAGTTTTTGAATAGAACTAAGTAACAATAGAGGTGGGGAGTACGATTGAAAAATAATTTTAAAGGTTCCGCAGGATTTATTTTCGAAACCACTTTTGATGATTTTAACACTGACACATGGCCGTAGACAAAGGAAGGTTGGAGGTTCAAACCCGCCTCGAAATCTCTGACAACACATACCAACCTATCCGCGGTGATAGATGCTAAATTTTTTTCGCTCGCTACGCTCTAACATTATTTACTTTTTCAATTCTTACTGAGGTCATCACAAGATTATTTTACTTATAGCGTACTGGTAGTATTTACAGCGTTTATTGAATGGAAAATGATAAAGCGCCTCTAGTGTACGAACGAGGATTTTTTTTTCATCAAATTAATATCAAAGTTCCCATTTACAAAACGTGAAAAGTTGTGCTGGGGCGTCAGATATTTTAAATGCGACTGTTTGGACGTAGTGTTATGTCAGCGTCGTACGTCGAGCTCGCTACGATTTCATCAATTGCTGGAATCCTCTGTATAAGTACTCCTTGTATGAATTGACATTGCAACACCTGATATACCTGTGGTGAAGCTAGTACACAGTCGTACCGTGAACCTAAATCCATCCACGTGGTTAAATTATCGAGACCGTTTCATTCAGCGCTTTATTTCCCTGAAGAAGTACCGAATATGTACTTAGATTTAAAAAAAAATGTTATGAATTGCCTTAGTTTATTAAGTTATTTTTACTTAACTTTTAACATCTTTTCGCGACTTTTGTAGCTCTAAATGACACTAGGCAGTTATTTATTTAGATTTCTATCAGTGTTATAGAAAACAATAAAAAAACCTTTTCAATTTCCTTCAAGGATAAGCATCAAACACCTCTACGGTTCACTAACGTAAATGATAAAAACCTCTGCTTTACGGAACCCTAAAGTAATAAAATAGCCGGTGGGCGTAAACAGGGCGTTAATTAATTACCTGCGGAACCCAACCGTGTGTTTACATACGGACAAACAAAAAGAGGTGGGTAAGCAGCAGTGCTAGTTTGGACTCGCAATTAGTGCTGGTTTATGAGATTTTTTTTTGTATGAAGGTTTTGTCGGAGTGAGATGGAAATAATACCTTTCTTCCATCATTTTTCAGTGTCGACGAGACGTCACTGACGATGATAGAATTTAATGATGATAATGATGACTTTTTTTTTGCGTGGTAAAATCATCAAATGAGTCCTCCCACCCAGGGCAGGGCGGGAGGGACTGTCAGACTTGACTGACTAAAATCCACGGTGTCCTTCAATAGCCCTTTATGTACCGCGGTTACGGTAATTTCAGAGTCCCGCGACCCCGGCAGGCTTTGGCCCTCTACAGGCCCCGTCACTATGCTGACACTCTTTGAGACGCGCGTGGAACACAACACGCCGTCGACCCGGGACCGCAACACTTCCCTGGCAGAAGAAATAATTACAGTGCACAGTATGACAGTAGTAGTAGTTCCCTGGCAGCTCAGCAGCAGCACCTATTTGTACTTTAACTTCTCTCATCCACGTGTTAGGATAATATGATTCTTCTATTTTATTCCTGTATATAGTTTTTTATTTTATTTTTTTTATTCTTATTATTGTGTTATTTTTGCAATATTATATTGCCTTAGCTTTAACTCCAGTTCAGATTTGTTACAGTTTGTAAGACATTATAGAATTAACCCAGCTTTTATAGCTTTCTTTTTTTGTATAGATTCTTCCTTACTCTTTGTTTGTGAATGTGAGAACATTGTAAGTCGTGTGTGTATATATATATATTTCTTTTTTTTTTTTTGTAGCACTAATTTTAAAAAGGACTTCCCCCTTGTTACCAGGCCTACGTTTTTCTCACATTTCGAAGTATCCAAAAATTGTAACAATCTGATTGTAAAACCATACCATATTTTAAAAGAGTAACCATGGAGTTTCTTGCCGGTTCTTCTCCATGGAATCGACCAACCCGAACCGAGCACCTGCTGTCGACGTTTTATAAGTGCCCTCATGGGCCTATGTGAAATAAAAACTTTTGATTTTGATTTTGATTTTTGAGTACTTCCCGGGGTGACATCAAACACAAAGAAATCTTTATGAATTTACAAGACGTTAGTATGTACAAACATTATATACAACAAGACATGTACATAACACTTTAATCCCACTAATGCATCACACTAAATATTTAACCGATAAATCTGTCGAGTCCCGTGAAGGCACAACACTACGCGCTAGGGATGTCATAAAGAATGCATTAACAAACGCGGGATTGCACAGCATTACTCTTTCTCGGGACGGAGGAACTTAAACAAGAGAAAAAACAAAATACATTAATCCCCTCCCTATAGAGTTAAGAGGAAATAAATGACAGAAAATTTTCGTTACATTTTTCTTGAGAATTGTACTTTTTTAATGAGATTGTGAGTGTATGAGTAGGTTTTGCCTGTGGGTTTGCCTGTGATTGTACTTAATCATAATTGCTTGCAGTTTTTTTTTCAAAATGTCTTAATTAAGTAGAAAGTGTAGAAAAATGGCGGCCAGATTATAGACTCAGGACACTGTCAGATTACAGTACATATAACTGCCCCGTCGGCCACGTCTTCAAGTTGTCCATACCTTTGCAAGTGACAGATTCAATTGCAATTTATAAGTACATACTCGTATAAAGCGACCACGATAAGGGTGAACACGTGAATGACCTCCAAATGTCAACTATCGCTTGAAAATTACGCCATTAATCTTAAATATCATTTCATATAGTCTTTTTTTTCTTTTTTTATTTTCATCAAGTATTAAAAAAGCGTGGATGACGTCACAATAGGGCACCGTCACATTTTCGCATAGCGTCGCTTAGTACCTATAAGAATTGGCTCATTTTTTTACGTATCCAAACTTTATTATGTACTATTTCATAAATTATCACTGTAACCAAATCTATGGACTGCTGTAACCATTATTTACTCACAAATCGAGTAACAAATAAATAAAAATCAAATCTCCTATTTGGAAACATCTCAGTTTACCTATTCAAAAAATACTTTTCTTTCAATGCGTAATTTTCTGTTCAATCAGTCGTGAATCTACGTCGATTTCCTTCTAATTCTGCTAAACAGTATTTAATTTCGAATTCAGTGAACATTAATACTTTTCACTAATGATTTAGCTTTATTAAGGCGGGATTACACTACACAAAACACAATTTGTGTGCAATTAATGTCAATTCACACGACTTGAAAGCGCGGGCTTTGCTAAATGTGGGGCTACAAAGCCAGCGAGCTCGGTGATTTCCTCAACTACCCTATAATAGTTTTAGTGACAAAACCAGCACGAATAAAAACGTAAATTCAATTTAATACGAATTGAACCGGGCTGGCTATTTTTCGCACTGTAACTCCAATATTTTTGCACTTTGATATGTCTAACCTGAAATTATTTTTAACTTTAACTCGTCTTCATTCCAAACTGAAGTAGCATTGCGCTGACTACGGTTGTCGAAGGACCGAAGGACGGTGGAGCAGACGAGTCCTGGAATGGAGAAAAGCGTAGTGTGCAATGCCTCCCAGTTTGATGAATCGACGGCCATGGACCATGGTGGCTGGGACAAACTAAAGCCAGAAGACAAGGTGATGTGGCGCAGCCTGGGGGAGACCTTTGTCTACTGGACTGTGTTAGGCTCAGGTGACGCTAATCGCTTTATTTCTGTGTAATTTTAAGCTGTGTATTCGTTTATTTCTATCTTTTGCCCGCAGTTTCTTTTTAAAGATTACCCTCAATATTTGAACTTACAAACTATACTTTATTAATATAAACTAAATTAGTAGACTAGCTGTTACCCGCGGTTTCACCTACTGCTCGGCTCCTGTTAGTCATAGCGTGATATTATATAACCTATAGTCTTCCTCAACAAATGGACTATTCATCACAAAAATATGTTTTCAATTCGAAACAGTCATTCTTGAGATATAGCGCGTTCAACCAAACAAACTGTTCAGCTTTATATTATAAGTATAAAAGTATAGATTATGATCGTGAGTGTTGCCGCTCACGTAGGCGCCACACAAGATGGCGACGCGCCGCGCTCTCACGCCGTGTGACAAGGCGCCAATTTGGCCGGATTAAAACTTCTATTCACTTTGAACTGAAAGAAGTTTATTGAAAATATAAAATACGTGTTTTGTTATTTTATAAAGGCGTAGAAGGTTAGTTTAAAGTTACGTTTATAAAAAGGATTGTCGTTACTACCAACCATTAAAATCTGTCGTAGGTTTTAAGACAGATAAATTGTGACAGTGACATTGTACAAACGCCAGCACATCAACCTACCTCAATCTGTCGAATTTCTTTAATAGATTTTCATCCTTATCACAATAGTGAAAAGTTAATGTTCGATTGATAAAATTTGACAGATTCGGGTTGGTTGACCTTCTGGCGCAGACGCAACGTTGATGTCGAGTATCTAGCAAGCATTACACCTGCAGAACGCAATTTTAACGTTGCTGCAACACAAAACTAGGGTTAGGTAGGCGCGAGCATGCAGCAGTAACGCAACTCGCTGTCCGACCATGGACCATGTCCGGGTCGACGGCGCGTTGTGTTCCACGCGTGCCTCAAAGAGTGTCAACAAAATGACGGGCCAATACCTGCCGGGGTCGCGGGCCTTACAAATTACCATGACCCCGGAACGTAAAGGGCTATTGAAGGACACCGTGGATTTTAGTCAGTCAAGTCTGACAGTCCCTCCCGCCCTGCCCTGTGTGGGAGGACACTCTTGATGATATCACCACGAAAAAAAAAAGGTCAGTTATAAACTATTCCGTTTCCATCCACGCAGACAAAATCACGGGTACAACTAGTCTCTGTAGTCTCGTAAGATAAAAACTAAAAACAAAACGAGAAATCTCTGATTAATTGATAACTAAAAACAGCTCAGTAAATAAGTCTCGCAAAAACTTTAAAACGGATCTCGTGAATCAATCTCGGTAACTCAGGCGGCGACATCTATGCCGTGTCTGAAAACTGAAAGAGTAAAAAGTCGTGAATACAGTTGTAACGTATGGGGGCAAGGCACGCCAGCTTTCCTATTTGTCAACTGTGATTTATTTGTGTTCTTTTATGTTTAACTTTTAGTAGTAAATGTTTTAGTTAAATGTATTTTAACTAAAAATAGAACAGTTTGTTATTTGAGATTGGGAACAAAGACGATGTTGAGACAAAGGGAGTTTTGGTCAGAGCTACGCCGTAGCTACTACGGCGTAGCGGGTCCAGCTACGCCGTAGTACCTGCTACGCAGTTGTAGCGCATCATGAACGGGTACGCAATTCTCAAGAATTTTGCATTGAGTTATAATAGGCAATATGACAAAAAATCTAATTAGTCCGCCATCTTTTTTTTTACGTGGTAAAATCATCAAATGAGTCCTCCCACCCAGGGCAGGGCGGGAGGGACTGTCAGACTTGAGTGACTAAAATCCACGATGTCCTTCAATAGCCCATTACGTACCAGGGTTACGGTAATTCGTGAGTCCCGCGACCAAGTCCGCCATCTAGATTATCAAATAACATTTGATCAGTATTGTTTCTTTTTATAAGATACGTAAATCAAAATTGACGTTTTTTAAAATTCACAATACGAGTACGTCACTTCTAGGTATAATTTTTACATAGTTTAATTTTGTTAAAACTCATTGACTAAAAAAAGAAGAAATACATCGTGTCCATTGTTGTTCTAAATCTTACTGACGTACTAATTAGATTTGCAATTTTTTGATGCTGTCATCACGCCTATTATTAATAAAAGTCTTTTCGAAAAAAATTAAACCGACTTCTAGAAACACACAAAAGTGTACAATAACTTTTTAATCAAAAGTTACTTGACTTTGTTTCTTACTTCCTTGACTTTTTGTCTTTTCGTTCAAAAATTCCTGAACTTCATCCATTAAAAAAAAAATGAACAATGTTTTAATTATTTTCTCTTTTACACTAAAACGGTAATTTTTTTTACGTGGTAAAATCATCAAATGAGTCCTCCCACGAGCAGAGCGGGAGGGACTGTCAAACTCGTACTGACTAAAATCCACGGTGTCCTTCAATAGCCCTTTACGTTCCGGGGTCACGGTAATTCTTGAGTCCCGCGACCACACTAAAGCGTTACTTACAGTTTTTTTTTATTTTATTCTTAAAGTACCTATTCTACAAAATGCCCCAATATTAGACTTATCGAACTTCAAAACCCCACAAAGCTACATCCCTAACCCACAACCCCAGAAACAGGTGAAATACAACCCAACAATTTGTTACTATCGATAAACGGACTCGATACACGAATATTGATAATATTTACTCGATATCGCGTTACAAGTAACTACTAATATTCCACTTGGCATAGCTCTTATAACTCCGACGGATATCACAACCATCAAACACAGCTGTGTCAAGCAAAAATAAACTTTAGTTGTATTACAATAGTATTGTTCATGAGTGTATGTTTAACTTTGCTTGTAGATTGGTTCGCCAGGGAAATTATTAAAATGGGGTAGCAGCGGGTTTATAACGGCTACTCAAGCGATTCTTCCATAAGTAATTCAATTCGTTAATTTCTAGCAAACTCATTGGCGATTTGTTTTCGTAAAATGGTTACATGCCCAAGCAGAATTGCATATCATATCTGAACAAAGACTTCTAACATAGACTAAGCATTAGCTGCTTAAAATAAACATACTCTCAAGAAAGGTGGAAAAACAGTTGTAGGACCATCTATGTGTCTCATGTACAATATAGATATAATGTTTTTTGTAGAGAAACGGGATTAAACAATTATATTTGAGATTTGGGTAGGAATGGTTCAGTCCATTCCAATCTTACCGATTTTCAAATATATTTATTTATGTGTAATTTTTATTATGTGTTAAGAATTGGAATATGAATTATCAAGTTATTAATAATTTAACAATTTTTTGTATAATTCATTTAGAAAAAAAAAATCATTTAGGTACACAAATATTATAAAGCTGACGAGTTTTTTTATTCATATCAAAATCATATTTTTCTTAGGATTGACAATATATCGAGGTTATAGGCTATACAGAGGTTACAGGCCTCTGAGTTTGTTTCGGTTGTTTCTTCTCAGAGTAGTCAGGTACGAAACACCGGCCCCTTCTAGTTTTATAAAAAGACGTGTAAAAGTGTTGATATAACCTACTTGCATAAATAAACATCATCATCATCATCATCATCATTATAACATGACGCTACAACCAACAGGAGACAAACAGTGGGGGTAATACCACGGAGAACAGCTAGTAGTATAGCTGAATTTACCTTTTTAGACCCGCAGGTCCATAGTTGGCAGCTATTTTAACAGATAAAGGATATTCGTTTTATACTATTGAAGGCCGATGGTAGAAGTACCTTTGAATGTATCTTATGAGGTCGCCACAGTTTTGTTTGAGGTCAACAGGCTTGTCATAAACTTGTATTGAATGTTTGAAAGCTATAATGTCGGTTTGAAGGAATTTTGTTTATTTATTTTAATTTTAAAAAGGGTTGAATGGAACTTAGTTTAAGCAGAATTAAAAATACTAAAGAGTCCAATTGGTGTAACATTTTTTTATACGTTGTTTTTTTTTTAAAAAAAAGAACGTTTCCCCACACTAGGAGTTGAATGTAAAGATTTCTTTTCACAATGAAAACTTAGGTACGAGTCTGGACGGCAAGTAACGGATAGCTCACCGTCCAATTAAGGAATAAGCCCATACTTCGACAGCGCGTCATGTTCCATGTCTAAGGAGCTCCCAGCAATCTTTATGGGTCTTTCAGAGCCAAACCTGGATCGCAGAACTGTCTAAGCAGAATACCATAGTCCTAGAACGCAAAGACAAACCGAGCGGACTTTTTTCAGTAAGCGTCTGACTGTCCCTTTCTCTCCATAGGCAGCATGGGAGAGAGAACTCATTTGATGATTTTAACGCATTAAAAACCTGTTAAATGCATGGACTGTTTAGTAATGCTTCTTTTTTCTTCTGAAGAAGAGTCCCAATTGAGATATGGACTACCCGAAGGGCTGACACAATTGTTAGTCTTTACATACGATATAAATGGTCGGTCTTTCACTTACTTCGGTAACACTTTATGTCAACAAAAGCAGTGTACGAGTATTCCTACCATATTTTATTTTCTACGATTTATTTGTTCCTCTCCGACGCTAACCCTACTAAAGAACACAAGATAGTATCATTAAAGATCCCATGCAAAATAATGCACACACGGAATCGATTATCGAGTACATTCGAGTACTCGATTCTGAAATATGCGGAGTCGATGTCTGGCGCGTTCCCGATTATGACGAGGCCGTCGACCTCGGTATGATGACACAAACAAAATTATGCAAAGCGCTGTAAAGCGATCGACGGTAATGGGATCACGGTGATTAGGTGAACTTGATGTGTAAATCAGACATATCCACTTAAATCTGTGAGGTTATCTCTCGTTGATTTTAGTCTGTCAGTACATTGAGATTTATTGTCCAAGAAATTCTCAGTTTGATTATTTTATTACATGAATTCTAGATTTGTAGCCATTTATGTGCATTTTTTTTTCTTTTGTGGATGTGACCACCCACCTCTAGTGTTAGAGTTAGTTAAGCCGCCTCTGGGAATCCAACAGTCCTCTGACATCGCTTTAAATGCAATATGGTCTCCCCCTTTCTTTTGAAACTTATGTAGAACTGACGCGGTGTAGACGTTACACTAGGTAGACCTCTGCCTAAAGTTTCGGTGATTACAAAAGTTTCTCATGAAAAACACAATAAGACTGCACAACCTGGAAAATCGAACCCAAGTCCGAATCCTCGGCTGTCACGCTTACAACCAACGGCAAAATAAATAATACAACAACTGATGAATATTCCATCGGTTATTATAGAAGAGCAAACAGAACTCCACTAGAATGTAACTTTACGGCGACAGCAAGTACGAGTTGTTAGGAAGTACTAAACAAAAATAAAAATAATCTTCATTTATAGCAAGTAACTTCTTTCCAGCGGCGAACAACAGTACGGCGAACTCCACGGCACTAGACACTCGGATAAGAAGCAATATAGACAAATTAAGCTAATTTATTAAGTAGGGAGGAGACGTCCTCCGGCAAGACGGATCGATGAAGGAGGTAGCTGGTAGAGTCTGGATGGAAAAGAAGGAGATGGTGCGCTGTGGCGCTCCTTCAACACATCATCATCATAATATGCCTAGCCTTTTCCCAACTATATTGGGGTGGGCATCCAGTCGTCGAGTCATCCAGATGCAGCTGCATCTGGATGACTCGCATATTCAGCTGAATATCTATATTTTACATGGAGCGACTGCCTATAGGACCTCCACAACCAATAATATGTATATTAATAGAAGGGGAGTGATATGAAGATTCGAATGAAGTTATTGCGACGCACGCTATTTTGGAAAGAATTAAGAGTGGTACGCCAGTTCGAAAACACATTAAGTCGAAAACCGCTATATCGAATGACGTTGTCGCGAACACGCTGATTCGAAAAACTGTTTGAATGGCACGCTAGTACAAAAGTCTTGGTATCGAAATCCACTGGTGGAATCTTCATATCACTCTCTAAAAGAAGATATGTTAAGTAAGTTTTAAATAGCTACTGATGAAAAAGATAATAAATATAATTTAAAAATACAAGAACGACGTCACTCGAGATGTGGTACCAGTTTTACTTGACTGAACTAAGTTTTAGGTTGCTCCAACAAAAAAGCTATTTAAAAAAAAAAAAAAACGTTGCTCCACACTAATAATTTCTCCTGTGTCGTGGATGCGTTTACAAACATAGGAACTCACAAATACAAACACCCAGACCCGAAACAAATACTTGCAGATCATACAAATATTTGTTCCGTGCGGTATCGAACCTCAACACGTTACACAGTCGATTGCCTAGCCACTGCGCCAGCCATGTCGTCAACAAAAATCAAATCTAATCCTACCTTCATAATTACAAATATTCCACGCAATCAATTAACTCAGTAACATTGTCCAAACACTATTTCTTATCCATGTTCACATAATGGTGATGTTGAACTCAAATGGCAAAGAAACACGGTCGGAAAGAGGCGACAGGCAATTCATACGAGCGTCTGTGAGCGCGACACAACAAGTCCAATAGTGTTGCGACTCACTCGCTTCGTATTACAGCTATTTATCGATAGAAAATATACTTTTGAGAATATTAGGGTATTAAAGGAAAGCAAAATAATTAATTTGATTTAAAGTTTCTATTTTATTTAGGTTTAATTTGAGTTCCAAAAACAATAAACACCCCTCAGAATAATGCTATGGCACTATAACATAAGCACAGCGCTAAATTTTTGCGCAATGGAAACGCGTATTTGTCATCTTCGATAAACAATTTAGAAGGTTACGCATATATAACCAGAGGTTCATCTTAACACATCACTTACATTGTTTTCTTCGCAGGATTAGACAAGAGTAACATTTTGTCCACCCCTATTTCAACATTTATGTTTTTCTATCTTTTGCGTACGCAAATTTTAGCAATCAATTCGGATCGTACATGTAGCGCCATCTATTATTTATCATGTGAAAGTTACTGTTGATTCCATTAGGAACAGTAACTTTTTCAGGACAAAGAGTATACTATTTTTAAGGATGATCGGTTCAGTAGCTTAGGCCTGAAACGTAATTAACAAACTTACTTTCGAAATTAAAATATTTGTAAGGATGAGATGGGGGGCAAGCTCATCAACAGATGGAATAATTCAGTAACAATTTAAAACCTGTCGCTCGATCAACAATTCAAATAACAAATAAAATCTCGATAACCCAATTAGTCGATAACTGGGTACATCACTAGCCCGCAAGTTTGACGAGGCTCGCCCACCGACGTCGACACCAAACTATTGTCCCGCGCGACTATTTCACTTTTTGTCCTGCGACAGAAATGAATTGATATAAATGAAATGAAACGTAAACATATGTTTGATTTCTTAGAGAAATGGTGACTTGCTCTTTGGAAAAAAATGAGCTTTTTATATAAATGATTGAGGAAGACATTGACTATGATGAAAATGTTTCGGACAATAGCATTTAATACATATTAAAAACTAAGTTTCTCCGCGGCTTCGAACGCGTTAATTTCGAATTTGACAATTCGGGTTGTACAGACGCCAGCACATCAACCTACCTCAATCTGACAAATTTGTTTAATAGATTTTCGACTTCATCACAATAGTGGAAGGTTTATGTTTGGTAAGATTTTACAGATTTCGGTAGGTTGATCTGGTTGTAATAATATAAGAGTTAAGTCAGTCATAATGCAGAAGTCAACCCTGCTACTGCATTATGATTAACTTAACTGTGCAGTGATTGAGCGATTGCACTACTAATTAGAAAAATTGTGTACTTACATTTTTTTTATTTCCCATAATCTTTTTTTTTTTAAATAAGACATTTCTAAAACGTTTTCTACTAACTTATGAGTGTAAGTTTCATTAACCCTTTAACCGCCAGAGTCGTATATATACGACAAACATTTCCGTGCCCCTATCGCCCGTGTCGTATTTATCCGACAGAGAATATTCACGATTATTGTTGTTTTCTTCGATTTTATTGCATCTATTCTATATATCTCTATTTATGTAGATAGACAGATAGAATACTTTTTATTGTACACCATGATATTTTACAAATCTGAGCTTAAAAGGAGCAGAAAGAGCGGAGAAGAGGAAAGCATGATTCGTAGCCGGGCGCTAGGGGCACGGCAATTGATATTTAGCCAAGCGCTTAAAAGATTAAAATTATTTGTTCAAATCGTCGTTCGACGTACACACTCTTAATGCGCGTTTCTATTAGGCAAGTCTTGTGTACAAGTATGACGTCACATTAGTATGCAAGTTGCTTTTTTTTTTTTAAGTCTAGCTAGTTTTCAGTTCAAACTACTTACTTGCAACTTGCATGCAGGTTGTTCAAATTACATACATTTTGCAACTTGTATAATTGAAACGCGGCCTTAAGGTTTCGCCAAAACCACACAAAAATTATAAACGGCTTTGGACAATGCGCAGTGACCGATATATCTGACAGACAAACAGATGACTATCATAATAACTCTCATATTTATGTCATCTTGAGAATCTCCCCACAATATCTGTTTACTAATTACGTCTATCAGACTGCCCCCCCTCCTCCCCTCCCGCCCTCTGCTTCACCCCGCGTCAGGCACGGTATGAGCATCCTCATGCATATTCATAAGACTGGGTACACACTTGCTGCCGAGCAGACCAAGCAGGAGTCCGTTCATGTCCGTAGTATTATAGCTTGAAGTTTATACTACTATGTGCAGACAGCCTTATTGTGTTCGTAGTCTTGGAATATTAGGCATGGTTTGTTTATGAAAACCTTAACTTTAGAGGCCAGTTTAAAATGATGCGTCAGCGAAAGATGGTAATAATTGAGGGCACAGCTGGCACAGTGGCCTAGCGATCGACTGTTGCACTGCGTGTTGCAGGTTTGATTCTCATATGGAACTAAATTTATTGTTAATCCGGGTCTGGCTTGTGTATTGTAATGTAACGTTCGTGTAGGTCCACGATTCGGAGACATTTCAAGTTTTTTTTTATCGTGGTAAAATCATCAAATGAGTCCTCCCTCCCAGGGCAGGGCGGGAGGGACTGTCAGACTCTTACTGACTAAAATCCACGGTGTCCTTCAATAGCCCTTTACGTACCGGGGTCACGGTAATTCGTTAGTCCCGCGACCCCGGCAGGCTTTGGCCCTCTACAGGCCCCGTCACTATGCTGGCACTCTTTGAGGCGCGCGTGGTACACAACGCGCCATCGACCCTTCAAGTGTAAGGCAACGCATATTTCAAATAAAAATAAATTGTTGAAAGAGGAATGAACAATATTATTACATCTTTTCACAGTAGATATAACTTGGACCTACGAGTAATCACGCCTTATTCCCTTATAGAAATAGGCAGCGAATCAGTCCGAGTCTTTAAGAAGCCATTCGCGTTTAGACTGTGGTTTAGAGTACGACTCAATATACAGGGTGAAGTTTTAAAATGGGCGTGGATGGTCCGATACTATGAGAAATATCGAAAAACATTGAATGGAGTCTCGAGACCGATTTTGACGAAAACTAAAACTGCATCATTGGATTTATAAAATCTAATAATTCTGGCCAGGTATCCAACCCGCTGATTTTGTAAAAAAATCACAACCTTTATTATTACACCATTCGATAGTGTTGCTAATAAGGATCAAATTCTGGGAAGTAATCATATACGGCAAACTAGAAAAATTCATCCTGTATGTGAACAACTACATAATATTATCGAATAAAATACATGCATAAATCTGTGATTGATAGCTTTAATGAAAATGATAATGATGACGTATTTAATATGATAAAAGCAGACGTAGGGAGTAATTAAAAGATAATCTACGAACGAGTGAAGCGAGAAAAACGGCCCGATCGAATGCGCACCAAAATGTTATAATTTCAGCATCCAGATGAGTATTTGTTAGGGAGGCTATACATAAATTACTGATAAAAATTGTCTCATATTATGTCTAAGCTATCAGGCATGCGGGCGTTACCGGGCATGTGGACGGTGAGTTACAGGTGACTCGCCGTCCGATCATGGATCATGCCCAGGTTCACGGCGCGTTGTGTTGTCTGCAATCTGACGGGGCCCCTTACTGTCTTATCAGGTGACCGTGGCCCTTGAATGTAAAAGGCTATTGAAAGCCACCGTGGATTTCAGACGTGTACTGACAGTCCCTCCCGTCCTGCCCTGGGTGGGAGGACTCATTTGATGATTTTAGCACGTAAAAAAAGGGAGTTAAATGTGGAATGAAAGCTTACATGAAAATGAATGTAGACAATTCAACAAAATTCATAAAACACTTGTCTCAAGATTTTTGAAAAATTCAACACCGAAGGGAGTAAAGGATATGGTACACTAAAACAAAAACAGACAAGAGTTTACTGTTTGAAAATCTAATAACTGCCTGGTTTATCGAGGTGCTTCCATATTTACTCCAGTAGAACTGATGTGCAAGGTACTTAACGCCGGTCCATATGCCCTGAGGCTCTCATTAAAATTTCAGCTTGCTATACGTAGGTACATCATTTTGTAGCGGTCGTGAGTAACTTGCTTTATTAAAGGAATATTCGCGTCTAATGCGTTTTATGTATCCTGGTTTTAGTGATTAGTATGTCTGTGTATTCTGATATTTATTGGTGGGTTTTAAATTTATAATTTTACTCTGGATAGAAAGTGCAACGCAATTGTGATTTAAATTCAATAACAATATCAAGGTACATATGCCAACTATGCCTTATTTACATCGCACTTGATTTCCCTAAATTAAGCCGGGTATGTCGAAACTTATTTATTAATCACTAGTGGCCCACCCCAGCTACGCACGTGGCGGATTTATAAATAAGATCAGAATTGCCATCCGACATGGCAATGCTGCCAGCGTTATTTGCACTTTTCATATTGACAGCAATGTTGATGAATTTTTTGACGCCCTGTAACTTTAAATTTTTGTTTTAATCTAGTCCTCTTTTATGCTTAGCCTTTCTTAGGCATTTTAATTTAGTTTTTTATCTACAATTTTAACTAAAATAATCTAAGTTGTACAATGTGAAAATATCGAATCTAACGTAATAAGGTAACTGCCTGGTGCCTCTGAAAGCACGTAAATTCACTGGTCCCGGCTGTCATTGGTAGATCTTTGACAGTTGTTACTGATATGCAAAAGCTCATAAGTCTGACAATCAGTCTTACCATGGGGTATCGTATTGCCATTACTGGGTTGCGGAGGTCCGATAGGCAGTCGCTCCATGTAAAATACTGATATTAGGCATAGGCAGATGATGATGTAACAAGATAACTAAAGTATTTTAATTCATTAAAATTAATTAAAAGATAAAGATACTGGTATGAGCCTTGGTGTGTGTGCCGTAAGGATAGTTATAACATACTATCTTCATCTTATTCCTTTATTCATTTTTCAACATATTATTTACATTTTTAAATATTTTAAAACAAAACAAAAAAAAACATTTAAGAATATAAATAATAGTGGCCCACCGGTATCGGGAACAGGGTCCAAGCTACCGGCGGTCAGGGCTCTAGAGAAAGGAACCTCCTAACAACGCGCGCCGTGTCCAGAAGAACTGCTTTCTGAATCAGGCCCTTGATCCAGCTGCCTAACGAGAGCCTCCTTAGATGTTGGTCGAGGCTCTTGGCAATTAAGCCATGGGCCGACACGACTATCGGCACAATGATCGCTGAATCCACATCCCACATATCGACAACCTCGTGAGCCAGATCAAGATACTTGAGTTGCTTTTCTTTCTCAGCTTTCACGAGGTTTTAGTCATGCGGGACAGTTATGTCAACAATCATTGCGCGCCGCTCAGATCGATCCACCACCACTATATCAGGTCTATTGGCTACAACAGTTCTGTCAGTGATGATGGATTGATCCCAGTACAGTGTGATATTGCCACTTTCAAGAACTGGGTCGGGCACATACCTGTAGTACGGCACTTCCGATTCCACAAGGCTCTATTTCAGAGCAAGTTGCTGATGGATAATCCTGGCTACAAGGTTATATCTATGCAAGTATTCTCCGTTAGCCAGACGAGAACACCCGGAAATAATGTATAATTATTTGTAATTCATCTTAATTATTATCAATACCTCCGTTAAAATCGATGAAAAATCGAACAGAAAAATATCATAGTCCCGGCCCACCCGTAGGTTGAATTATATGCGTCATAACCATACGCCTAAGAGACAGGCGTTCACGTAACGCAGGCTTTTTATCGTGAATCACTTAGTGGGGTGCGAAAAATGTCACTAGTGATGTGCCTTCAACTAAGTTGGGTTAGATTTAGTCGATTTCCTTAACTATACTGATTATAATTCAATGGTTGTGAGAAAGACCGCGATAGATTCGTTGGTTAGAGCGTCTAATGTACTAAATCGGAAGGTAACAGGTTCAAATTCTTTCCGCAGTATTTTTTTTTATTGCAAAGAAAAAAAAAGATTTACAATTGGACGAACAAACATAAAACCATGTTTTTTTTTTTTTGTTACGAAATATGCATACTCATTTTACCTCATTCACCTTCATACATGCATGCCGGTTGCGAGTACTACAAATTGCAATAGGTATATTAACAGCATAAAAAAATTGCAAATCTATTTGGCCCGTCAGTTAGTTTTGAGAATTAAGGGACCAGTTTAAGTTTAAAACGCATCAAAAGTCGAGAGTAGGGCTCGTGACGTCAGAACTAGAGAGAATTATACCTAGGAGTGACGTATTGTAAGATTTAAAATCGTCAATGATACGGCTTTTTCTTATTCGTGGTAAAATCATCAAATGAGTCCTCCCACCCAGGGCAGAGCGGGATGGACTGTCAGACTCGTACTGACTAAAATCCACGGTGTCCTTCACTAGCTCTTTACGTACCGGGGTCACGGTAATTCGTAAGTCCCGCGACCTCGGCAGGCTTTGGCCCTCTACAGGCCCCGTCACTATGCTGACAATCCTTGAGGCGCGCGTGGAACACAACGCGCCGTCGACCCGGGCATGGTCCATGGTCGGGCTGCGAGTCGCCCATTACTCGCCACCCGCATGCCCGAAAGCCTAATACTTTGAAAACCTTGTTCGTTCAACAATCAACACGTAAACAATGTGTGTATGTTTATTTTATTAATTCTGTAATCCTGTGTAATCACATAATTATGTAAAAACTCCGCCGTACCTTAGCCACGCCTTTATACTATTAATTACCTTAATAGTCTTTTACATTGTTAGCGTAATATTCAATATTGTTATGGTGATTAGCAAATACTACTTAATTTATTTTATGCTAAGCATAATGGACTGACAGTGGTGGTTGTTGATATTAGATTATTAAAATGAAAATAGAAATAAAACCACTCTTTTGTCGTGCTTATAATGAAAAGTGTTTGGAAGAACTTAGTGCAAATTGCTGGAATGGCAACTAAGTATGGATGGTAATTAGCAGGGCTTACGTCTAAAATATTTTAATTTTTTATACATGAAAACCTTTTCCCATACTTACAATCTTTCCTGTGTCGTGGATACGTTTACAAACATTGAAAATCACATACAAAAACACCCAGACCCGGAACAACTACTTGAAGGCCATACAATAAGAGTTCCGTGCGGGATTCGAATCCGCGACACATGTTTGTATGTCATTTTTTTTTTGTATAATCAATTAATGAGTCCCAGGGTGGAGCGGTAGGGACTCTCAGTCTTGTGCTGACTAAAATCCACGGTGATCCTTCAAAAGTTATTGACGTTCCAGGGCCACGGTTACCTGATGAGACAGTCCCGCGACCCTGGCAGGCTTTGGTTCTCTATTGGAGGGCCAAAGCTTGCCGGCATCGAGGGTCTTACGAGCTACCGTGACCCCAGAGCGTAAAGAGCTATTGAAGGATACCATGGATTCATTCTACAAGTCTGACAGTCCCTCCTGCCCTGTCCTGGGTGGGAGGACTCATTTGATGATTTTACCACGATAAAAAAAAACGTCAATATTGACTTATGATGAATCGATTGGACTGTGCACGCACATCACTACTCACATAGCGCTGCTACGCGTATATTTCAGCACTTTTTATAATGTTATCATGATGTTACGGCCGGGCCCACATAACTTATGAATGGCTATCACCATGCTTCACTGGCTCGGACGCCGCGACATCAGAATATCACTTTCGTATCTGATTTATTGACTCTTGTTTTTAAACGTTAGTAAACATAAAAAGTATTCAAAGAGTAGCTCAAGGAGTGTCAGCATAGTGACGGGGCCTGTAGAGGGCCATAGCCTGTCGGGGTCGCGGGACTTTCCCATTACCGTAACCCCGGTACGTAAAGGGCTTGTGAGGGACACCGTGGATTTTAGTCAGTACAAGTCTGACAGTCCCTCCCGCCCTGCCCCGGGTGGGAGGACTCATTTGATGATTTTAACACGATAAAAAAAAAACATAAAAAGTATTCGATTACTTTCTTTCTAATTAGATAAATTTAAGTAAATTTAATGCTAGTGCTAATTAAAATTTGATTTAAGACGGATTATGTGTTTGTAAACTTATGATCACACTAAATTTGTCCTGTATCGTGGGTGCGTTTATAAATATAGAAACTCACATACACAAACACACCCGGAACAACTACTTTTAGGTTATACAAATATTTGTTCCGTGTGAGGAACGAACCACGACACATTGCGCAGCAGTCCATTGCTGAACCACTACACCAACCATCCCGTCAAATATTAATTAGTATTATATATTAGACAGTTCTCATTGGCTAAGCGCTAAGCATTGCCATACAACGAGACAACCGCCAGTCTCTTGGTCCCATAACCACACCATTACCAACTGATGGCCTACCACGACGACTTAAAACGTGAATTGTTCCGCTCAGGGAACGAGATGGCGCTAGACGACTTGTATAGCTCTGTCTCTTTCCCACAGCCTAACTACTCACTTTTTAAGAAGTCGTGGTAGAAGGAGTTTTGTGATGCTTTGTAATCGTTTTGTTTTACTTATTTTGGTAATACACCTATTGTTAATTTTGTTTTAAATTATTTATGAAAATATCACTTATAAAATAAATTATTATCATGTAATCTATTATTATATCTGTCCTCACAAAGCCACAGTACAGACCGCTCTCGTAAAAGTAACAACAATAAAGGAGAAACGAGAGAATACCTCAAATAAATCCAATACACAATAATTCAATTCACAAATCAAGAAAAAAAGCGTAATATTCCTTAAACGCGCCACAGACTTCAATCTTTCTATGGAATAAACGGCACGAAAATTGGAGATTCTTTCTAACAAAAAAATATATAATAATATCACCCTGTAAGTGTGTGACTTCTTGTCTTACTATATACATATAAATGAAACAGCTTGTCGAGCTGGATGGGTGAAGGTGAAATTATACACAGATATGTTTTTTTTTTTTTTTATCGTGGTAAAATCATCAAATGAGTCCTCCCACGCAGGGCAGGGCGGGAGGGACTGTCAGACTTGTACTGACTAAAATCCACGGTGTCCTTCAATAGCCCTTTACGAACAGGGATCACGGTAATCCCTTGGTCCCGCGACCAATACACAGATATGATACATCAGAATTATGTAGAGTATTATTTAAAAAAAGAATATTAAAAGAAAACCCTCACGATCTCACTGTTTATGCAGAGTTCACTTAGAACTCTTAAACAAGAAAACTTTTTTGCTTTAAGTAAATGAGACATTTTAAGGTTTACATTCACAAAAAAGTTTTCCTCATAATCACGCACCAAAGTACGCCATTCTCGTGCCGCTGAGTGAATAAAGCATAATTAGAAAGAAAGTTGTGTATAGCTTTGGTGACTCGTCATCTACCCTATAACCAGCGGACAACTAAGACGCTTCTAACGACACCTCATTTCTTATGTAATGATAAGTAGTTTAGAAGTTATGAGGGAACAAACAAACATACATACATACATACCGATCAAAATCATAACCCTCCTTTTGGCTTTGCCGTAGTCGGGTGAAAAAATCAGCCCCTATTTTGAAACCGTGTTACACCGTGGGGAGTGAACGAAAAGCCCACAATGGGCTCTTTATCGTAACCAAACCACATGTTTTTATGGCATCCCGGGCCGTTATAAAGTCCCTACAAAAGAGAAAGTTATTTATTTGTTCGAGCACTTTGCCAGTCGCGAGTTGACGGCTTTCGGGAGTACCGTCTTATTTTGTTAGCAGATCGGGTTGGTAACGTTAGCTTGACGGAAATTGGGTAATGTAGGACATATATCACATATTTGTAATCCTTGACGAATTAGGCAGAAGCGTCCTGCATTCATTTTGATAATAGCTTAGTTTCCAGCTTCAATGAATAACTAACGAGCTACCAGGACCCCGGAACGTAAAGGGCTATTGAAGGACACCGTGGAATTTAGTCAGTACAAGTCTGACAATCCCTCCTTACCAGCCCTGGGTGGGAGGACTCATTTGATGACTTTACCACGCTAAAAAAGCATAAATAAATAGCAAATCTATTTAGACCGTCAAAGATTAATGTTAGAACATATTTTCCCACATATCTAAGTATTCAAAAATTGTAACAATCCGATTGTAAAAACATAACATATTTCAAAAGAGTAACCATGGAGATTCTTGCCGGTTCTTCTCCATGGAAACGACGGAACCGAGCATCTGTTCTCGTTTTGTAAGTGTCGTCATGGGCCTGTATAATAAAAATATTTGATTTTGTGCTACCTACAGAAGGTATGGGACTCATCAATGCTGCGGTAGCACTAATGGGTCCCATACCTTCTGTAGGTATAAGTTTATATGAGATTTAATGCCGAGTTCTTGTACAATGCTGCGAATCAGCGCAGCAGGCAACACTACTGCACAGCACGATAGTGGCAGCAATACTGCAGTAGCACAGCTGCGTGCTGCCAAGATCAGAATCATACCTTTAAACTTCTTCAAGTCCTGAATATGGATAATTATAATCTATACTAGTATTATAAAACTGAAGAGTTTGTTTGTTTGTTTTAATGTGCTAATCTCAGGAACTAATCGTTAAAATTGAAAATATCTTTTTGTGTTGGATAGTCCATTTGTCGAGGAAGGACTATCCAACACAAAAAGTATAAAGTATACTATATAACATAACGCTACGATTAATAGGAGCAGCGAGGGTACAACCACGGTGAACAACTAGTTAACTGTATTTCTCTCTGCCTCGATTGACTACTCCACAATTACAGTAAACTGTTTCTATAAATAGGTCGATGAAGTAATTTTTCATGCAAAAGCACTCAAAAAAATGGCAGGTACTTTTACCCCTTTGTTCGTCTACGTTGTTTCCGTGAATAGTTTATAACACAGCGACCCGGAACACTAACGGTAGACGTTAGTCTTCCTGCACGGCTCCCTTAAGACACGCCGTGATGTTTCGCACGTGTACCCTAAAAAATGCTGTAGTGGTTTCTTCCACTTTTAATTCTTTAGAGAAAGATAAAAAAGGCTGAACTTACTACTCGTATAATCTACTCAAGACTCATTTGATGAAATTACTACCCAACAAGAAATGAAGACACGGTTGGCGCAATGGCTGATAGATCGACAGCGCAGCGTGTCGCGGGTTCGATCCCTGCACGGAACAAATATTTATGATCTGCAAGTAGTTGTTCCGGGTCTGGGTGTTTGTGTGTGAGTTACGATACAGGAAGAAATTCCTAGTGTGGGGCAAATTGGCACTTTGTTAGTTTTTTTTTTAGGGTGATAAAATTATCAAATGAGTCCTCCCGCCCAGGGCAGGGCGGGAGGGACTGTCGGACTTGACTGACTAAAATCCACGGTATCCTTCAATAGCCCTTTACGTACCGGGGTCACGGTAATGGGTAAGTCCCGCGACCCCGGCAGGCTTTGGCACAGGCCCCGTCATTATGCTGACACTCCTTGAGGCGCGCGTGGAACACAATTTATTTTAAAGCTTTGTTAGAGTTAGAGTATGGCACTAATGTTATATTGTGAGCTCTATAACAATTGAAATTGAAAAACACAAAAATATATATAGACCAATGTTTACTCAGCACTAAACTAAACCAATCCAGTAGCTTTTCAGTGCGATTATCATTTGAAATCTTTTGTAACTTTGAGGAAAAACATAACTTAAACAGTAATAAATCAGTAAGACCAACAATCTCAGTTACATATGACCTAATTATGTCATCGTTCAATGTAAAGTACAAAGCGTCAAGACTTAATGAACACTGCCGTCAACGAAAAGTTACAAACACCAATATTTGGTTACTGCTTCGTGCATGTTAACAAAGGTGGCATATTATATTAACCGAAACTGAACTTAAGGAAATTTATTACAAAAGCTGCAAACCCGCCCTTACTGAGGCTCACTTGAAAATAACTGAACCAATTTTCAATCGACATACATCGCTGCAGTTGTTCAAAAGAAAATTTTACCATCGTAATAGAACCAGCATTGGATGGTATGCTAGGTGAAAAAGTAAGGTGGCAATGTTGGTGTTGTGTTTCGGGATAGGCGCTAAGTATGAAGGGGTGCTAAGTTTGGACAGGCCGTCGGCTGCAACGTCCTGAGACGGCACGCAAATGCAACTTACAACTATGACATTTTGTTGCGATATTAGACGTTGCACCTCTAGCATATTACCTTTGTTCTTTTATGTCAAAAGGACGAGAAATATGTGTTTTTTTTTTGCGTGGTAAAATCATCAAATGAGTCCTCCCACCCAGGGCAGGGCGGGAGGGACTGTCAGTCCGTCTCACCCCGCAGCATAGCATCGACCAATGCCGGGCGCGAGAGGTCTCCGCCTATCGCCGTCGTGAGGACACGGCGGTGCTCTGCCCAAGCGGGGCAGTCCTGCACCGTATGCTCCACCGTGTGCTCCACAAGGACGAGAAATATGTGATTATGGAAATTATGTTTTAAAACAATTTAATGATGTGAAAGTTCACAGTGTTTTAACCTGTTAATAGTAGGTATTAAGTGCTTGTGATAACTCAAAATAGATTATTTGAATATGAAAATTAAAATATTACCTATCAGGCAAATAATTGAATTATTAATTGCTACTATTAGATCTCATATTCTCTGATTTTTTTCACAATTTTGAGCTTGAAAGAAAAGAAATCAAGCATGAGAAAAATGGCAAAAATTCTTGAGCGTTACACGAAAGGACAATGGCTGAAAGGAACTACTCGAAAACGTTTTACTGTGACCATTAACGTTAGAGATTATTTATTGCCCTAGTTAGGCCTCCCTTTCTGGCCACATCGGGGAAATTCCGATAACCTTGCGTGGTCATAACTTGGAAAATGGTCTTGAGAAAAATGGTGTACTTCGTAAAACGTAGGTATATGTGTTACTCGAAAAAATCAATTGTTTACCAATTTGCCATCCTGGTTTAATTTGCAGTAAGACTTATTAATAATTATTTTATAATTTTTTTGGGGAAGTAAAATCTGCAAATGTGACCTTCTGCCTGAAGTGGAAGGGACTGTCAGACTCTTACTGACAAAAATCCACCCTGTGTTTTGGTTGTCCTTTGCGTTCCAGGTCCACAGTGCCCTTTTAAGACGAATTTTCTACCCCGGCATGAGTTTATACAACGATCTTTATCACAAACGACTAAAGTGCATGAATTTTTAATTATCATAACGTATTATCTCGAATAAAAGACAGAATAAATATTTTCTCTACCAACCATAAAAACAAACTCATAAAAATATAATTCCTTTTTCAAAAGTAACGTCTGAACTATAAACTTTAAAAAGCTATGAAAGTTAATCGCGCACTTGCTCTAACAGATTTTCAAAATGCAACTGGAAAAAATATTATCGCCAAGCCTAATTAACATTTAAAATGTACACCAGTTTTAAATTCATGAATTTTACTTTTTGAAAAAGCTCAGACTTGTAAAAAAAAATGAGTTCGTTTCCGCAGCAGTGTGGAACATAAGAAAAATCTTGCTTTGTTAGTACTCTCAGACTGTCTACTGTTTACTAATTAATGTTGCCCGCATGTTAACCGGTAGGGTGACCATGATAACTATTTATTTTTTTGTAAACTATTCCCCAGTCCTTTTTTTTGTTACTAGTCAACATTTATATTATGTACTAGCTTCCGCCCGCGACTCCGTCCGCGCGGATGTCGGTCTTTGCGTGGATGGTTTATTTCTCCATTTTGAGTAACTCTGACAATGACATCTTATAAATATCTATTGGACCCAAATACGACTAAGCCACATAATTAAGGAGATCCCTCTATTGAGCTACTGCTGTTGAGCTCGCTTTCTGTAGTAACTGAAAAATAAGATTTTTTTTTCTACGTATTTTTCCAGGATAAAAAGTATCCTATTTTATGCCCAGGATAATAAGGTATAATTATACCAAGTTTCATCGAAATCGAACCGTTAGTTTTCACGTGATGCCTGCACATACTGACAGACAGACAGACAGACAGACAAAAAATTTTTTAATCACATATTTGGGTTTGGTATCGATCCAGCAACACCCCCCGCTATTTATTTTTTCAATATTTTCAATGTACAGAATTGACCCTTCTACAGATTTATTATATGTATAGATGTATATACTAAGAACATTTTTTAAATAAAACGGTTTAAAAGAGATTGTGATAACTACTTGTTATGTATTTTAAAGTTTTAACTATGTTTTAAGATACAAAAAAACCTTTGTCATTGATTTTGCCTGTAAGATCATTGAGGTTAGTCAGGTAATTAGTTTTTACCCAATTGTCATAAAATAAATATGCTTAGTCTAGTATTTTTTTCTTAAAAACGGGCAATTAGGTCACTGACATAACGAATGTATTTGTGTCATTGATGATGTACTGCTTGCGCCACGACTAGCCGTGTATCTACTACTCGTATAATATTGAAGTAACATTAAACTATAACCGTCTTACCACACGAAAGATAAACATCTGTTAAACACTTTTCTAAAAAAACTGTCAACGTCAAAACGACATTTAACGTTGATACGAGTGTAAGGGTCGTTTTGCAGTAACACTTTTTTCTAGACAAGCGTTCAGCAGATGTCTTGCGTTAGGCGGTAATTATTTTAATTTAACATTCCGTAAAATTCCCGCTGTACGTATGGTTTCCCTACAATGTTCCGCACGCCCGTCCGTAGTTTGCGCTGTTTATTTGTAATTACTTGATGCGTTTCGGATTGGAATAAAATCTGTCTCCGCGCGCCGCCATTACGGGGTGTGCGGTCTAATTGTCGGCGCTCATGTGTTGAAGCTGCTTTTAAAGCTAGCTTAACATTTGATAGATGTGTGTTGGATTTATTTGTAAATGTTTTAATATTATGGTGTATTTTTTATTTGCCATTAACTGTACAGACTATTTTTAAGTAAAATATAATATATAGGTACATGTATACAATGTCACAACTTCAGAAGAGTGTATGAATATGATTGTACGGATGGCGTAGTGGCTGAGCAATCGTCTGCTGCGCAGCGTGTCGCGGGTTCGATCCCCGCACGGAACAAATATTTGTTTGATCTGCAAGTAGTTGTTCCGGGTCTTGGTGTTCGTATATGTAAGCTTCCATGTTTGTAAACATAACCGCGACACAGGAAATATTCATAGAGTGGGGCAAAACTTTAAAAAAAATATTTTTTTTGTCTTTCTTCATAGTAAAAAATTACACACTTGCAACCACGATACAGGAGAATTTCTAGTGTGGAGAACTAGGGATTTATCCAGGGGCGGTCTCTCATAGTACTGATTTAGGCCAAGCCTACCCTACCACAAAATCGCATAAATAAAACAAACGCATTTATTGTAACCTTGTAATAAAATAAAACAAAAATATAAAACATGACGTCTCACATAATGCATTAGCAAATTTCCGCGCGGCCGCCGTGTGACGTCATCACGTCCAGATTACTATAACCGAAGGCAAGCGGTCCTGTGGTCTCAAAAATTCTAAAATTCATTCAATAATTCATGCATATGTATGCATCCGTGTTCATATTTTCGTGTATATGAAACCGCACACATGTATAAATTACTACGCAGCTCCTTACGCTGTAGTTGACGAGTACGCGTTTTATGAATGAAAACGCACGGTTAAAATAAACAGAGTTGCCAATTCGGGAAACAGATTACACACAGAAACGACAAAAGACTAATAAAGACAATTAAAAAAACAGAGTAGTATTGTCAAATATAAACATTTCAAATTAAATGTTATATTTTAAGGAATAGCAAAGACCTATTATAATAATTAAAAACTGTAAGAATTTTATTTCGAATTTGGTTTTTGGTGAATTGTGTAAATTAATATTGGCAACTCCGTGTGTAAGTGTCAGTTTATGCCGGCTAAAATGTGTTATTGTTTTGCACTTTTGTTTTTATTTAATCATATTTAGCTATAATAATACATTTTGAAACAAA
Organism: Agrotis puta; assembly: GCA_943136025.2. Lineage (NCBI taxonomy): Eukaryota > Metazoa > Arthropoda > Insecta > Lepidoptera > Noctuidae > Agrotis > Agrotis puta. The sequence goes on along the minus strand of OW964183.2, from coordinate 15,633,077 downwards.
AAGTAGTTTAAATATTAAAGAAGATTCGTTTGTTTACTTAAAATGGTCCTAGTTTGTGTGACTTGTGCTGACAATGTGTGTTTATACTGATTACGATAGTTGTGATAACTTATTTTTCTCAACTCTTATGAAGAATTTACTAATATTTTCGTTTAAATTTCAAGTTTTGTCTAAATGTTACGAGAATTAATCCAACAATTTCAATCTTCGAGAGTTATTCTTGCAAGTGACGTGTTTTGTAACTATCACCCACTTGGAAAGATATTTGAGGTGACAGATCTTCTATTTGAATCGTCAGAATATCGTGATTATTAATCTTACGTGAAGAATGTGGTGAGTGTTTTAAATTATAAGTTTTGAAGTGGGCCGAAGCTTTCTTCCATTAGCATCGTCAGTATTGAGAATGTAGTTAGTTTTTTTTTTCCTGGCGTACCCTTAGTCTGGAACCACTGCACGCTACTGGATTTATCGTAGGTGCGAGTTTAATTTTAACAAGTAAAAACTACTTGTAGTTACAGTAACTTAACATTCAAACATAAACTCACGCCTTTTTCAAAGGGGAAAACAACTGAACGCCGTCTGCCACGATCCTTAGAATCTCCTTTCACTTCACCCACGTTCATACATCTGGTCACACAAGCCCGCCACTTGCGAGTACTACGCACCTGTCTTTTCTAAAGAACCTTAGCAATAAGGCCAGTACATCCTTCCAAGGCGTCCCCTCCCGGTGTCCTCATATAAATATTTGATACAAAAGTGATAATATTCAATGAAGGACGCCACGAGTCCTTTTTGTGCGCAAATCGCTGATTGGATTGCAGTGTCGTGCACCTCCGGCTCCCTGTGGGGACGAATGTGGGTCACCTAAATACACGCGCCCTAACGTAAGGTGGATGTCCCTGTTGTTGGCTTGGCGTATTTTTTGTATCGCATCTAATTTTTAAAGTTCTATAACTTCAAAAGATGTAATTTTTTAACCGACGAAAAAAACAAAGGTCTGTGCCTGATTCGACATGTACGTTTTTTTATAATAGTTTTAAAAAAATGTAGTATCTCGTACCTTTTTTCCACAGGTCATAAGTGGTGGCGCGGAGTCTACGTCTAATGTCGGCACGGTTAGCGCAGTGGCTGAGCGATTGGACTGCTGCGCTGTGTCGCGGGTTCGATTCCCGCACGGAGCAAATATTTGTATGATCTACAAGTAGTTGCTTCGGGTCTGGACGTTTGTGTATGTGAGTTTATATGTTTGTAAACGCACCCACGGCACAGGAGAAATTCCTGGTGTGGGGCAATGTTAAAAAAAAAATTCGCTTTATTTTCCATAAAATATCTTTATTAAAATCGGTACACAAATTAAAGATTAAACATAGTTTTGTACAAATTACGGGATTATAACTGAAGCGGAGTTCTAAATAACTAGACTAGGATTAAATCCTAAAGTTTCTGACTCAGATTGATCACGTAGGTTATTCGGGTTTCAGACATAGTCGCAAAGGATATGCTCTCACTTCCTTGCTTTATTTTAAACTTAATAAGTTCACCCACAGAGTAAAGAAACACAAAAGGTCCACTTTCGTAAGATAAAATACAAAAGTCTCGTCCCTATTTACGACTGTCTAAGCAGGTTACCGTGGCCCTGGAAAGTAAAGGACACTTGAAGAAACGCAGTGGATTTCAGTCAGTATGGTCCTGACAGTCTTTTCCCCTCCACTCTGGGCAGGAAGATGATTATACCAGCAAAAAAAGGGCGACTGTATCATCCATCAAGTGAAAAACCCGTGACGTTGGTGACCCGTGGCATGGTCTCAGCAATTTCTTTCATTTGTTTGCACATAATTATGTAAGTAGTTTGTGACCAAGAGTTAACTCTCACAGATCCTGATTAAATTATTCGTAGGCCTTAATTTCGGTCGCGGGTCTTACGAAGTACCGTGACCCCGGTACGTAAAGGGCTATTGAAGGACAACGTGGATTTTGGTCAGTGCGAGTCTGACAGTCCCTCCCAATCTGGCCTGAGTGGGAGGACTCATTTGATGATTTTACCACAATAAAAAAAGGCTTTAATTTCAAGTAATAGCTGCAAGCAGCGTAGAAAATAAGAGGACTTTTCCTAAAGTTTAAGAACCCTACGACCACATTGTTTAAACCCCAAAAATCCGTAATGAGTCAATAGTATTGCGAGCCTAAAAAAGACAGTGCTAAAATGCATTTTTTTTTCAGTTTTTGTAGTGGGATTTCTGATCATTTTATTGCTTGGTTTAATTTTGGTTCAATGTCGTTAGATGCATATGAATCAGCTTGTGGCCTCTTTTGTTACGAATTAAATGTCTTCGGAGCTCGCTTATTCTAATTTATAATGTCGCTAGTGCTCCCGATAGGGATGTGGCGTGAGCTTATTAGCTGCATATAAGCGGTAGAATGTGCAGAATGAATATTGCTAGCTCGAGAAACCTGACTGCTAGTTTTATTGTTAGTTTGCATTCATTCTTAAATTGTTTTTTTTCCTGGTGTCTTTTACAGAAAATATGAAAGGGAATCGTCTATCTTGGTATGGACATGCGATAAGGAGGGATGACACTCATGTGACTAAGAGAGTGATGAGTATGAATGTTGATGGATGGAGAGGAAGAGGAAGGCCAAAGAAAAGATGGATGGATTGTCTAAGGAATGATATGGAAGAAAAAGGAGTAAATGATACTGTGACGTCTGATAGAGGAGAATGGAAGAAAAAAAACGTGTTGCGCCGACCACAATTAAAATGAGATAAGGGCAGGAAGATGAGGAGGAAAACAGAAAAAAGAAAGGTAATAACTTAGTAAAATTTCCCTTTTGTAAAGTGCAATATAAACATACATTTATAGTAAATAATAAGTAGTAACCTACTTTATTACTAAACTAGCTGGTGCCAATGGTTTCGCCCGCTAAACATCAAAATTATCCCATGGGAACATAAAGTCTGGACAAAAACTATCTTATGTGCTATTCCAGTTAAAACCGTGCAGTAATTTTTTGCGTGAAGGAGTAATAAACATCCATACATCCATCCTTACAAACTTTCACATTTATAATATTAGTAAGAAGTAAGATAACATGCTTATTTACTTGTGAGTTAAATAAATAAATAAAATAATTATTCCACAACTATCACACAACGCCATCTAGTCCCAAGCTAAGCAGAGCTTGTGTTATGGGTACTAGACAACTGATAAACATACTTATATATTTCTAAATACATACATATTATAGATAAATTCACCCAGACACAGAACAAATGATCGTGCTCATCACACAAACATTTGTCCTGGGTGGGAATCGAACCCACGACCTCCGGCATAGCAGTCAGGGTCACTAAACACTAGACCAACAGGCCTGTCAATAAAATTACGCTTGCAATAACTTCAGCACAATTTAAGAATTTTTCCCAATACCTTTAACTGGTACTCGCACCTTACCCCATACACCAATGTGCGTCGTTACTACTGCAGGGGGTTCAAAACTGCGCAATTGCAAGCACCATGTGGACCCCAAGTTCATTCACCCCACTTAATCACACCCCCACAACCTTATACCCTTGCAATAAGAGCTATAATCACGCACATTTTTATTACCAACTTGTCAAACAAATCCATCATAAGATTTTCAACTTTAATGTAAAGAGATAGAGATTGTTTTGAACGTATTTCAAATGTTGTTGTAAAGTAGGCCATGTTTTGTTTTGGTTGTGAATTACGAAGCAATAGATGACGCAATTTATTTGTTAAGAGCTGTGGAAGCGGGATTTGAATACGAAGTAATATATTAATTTATGTATAACTAGGTATGAATGAGTTATGGAAGTTAAAGTAAATAAATAGGGCTTTGCGTAAACAATTATATTGTTGACTTCCCTACCGTCACACGTACTCGTACAGTCACGAGCTTTAATACCTACTCGTCGATATATAAAGTGGAGGTACAAAGTTAAACTAAAATAACGATCGCATACAATTCATATAAAGTAAGCAATTAACGGTGAAGGTGTGATGGCGCTATATTGTGATGCTTTTCTAACATTTCTTAAAGGAAAACTCTTACAAAACAAACTACAACTCTTAAATAAATAACATGAAGTAACAATAATCATTTGAAAATAACATTAACAAAATATTATAGCAAACATAAAAACAAATCTATCTAATTTGCACATGTATTTTTTGCTAAAACTATTTTTCAAGTAATAGAGGTCATACACGTTAGGATTTACATGATGGTCTTAACGTTACAGGCAAGACTTTTTTACTTTTTTTATCGTGGTAAAATCATCAAATTAGGCCTCCCGCCCAGGGCAGAGCGGGAGGGACTGTCAGACTCATACTGACTAAAATCCACGGTGTCCTTCAATAACCCTTTACATACCGGGGTTACGGTAAATCATAAGCCCCGCGACCCAGACAGGCTTTGGCCCACACTTACAGACGTTCCATCCATTTCAAACTTCAAACATATAGGTAAAAGAACATCATTATTTTCTAAAGTTCTGAATTAGACATGGAAAACCCTTTTATGACAAAAAGGCTACCCGTATGTTTCAAAGACCCTACTAGATTTTTTCCATCAAATACGCACCCCCTTACAGTTAACACGCTTATCACCTCAACCCACCCTTTGAATTAAAAAAAAACGTGAAGGAAACTAAAAAAAACTTCCAAAATGTATCGTCAAAACCTGAACAAACACTTTGCATCCCTTTCTTAAGGGGAGATTTCAATACGTAGGAAACTAGACTCGTTTCGAGAACTAAAATAGTTTACATATTTTTATCTGCCGTTACGGCCCATTCACGACTTTAGTCCAAACTGTGATCGATGTGCAAATGAATAAGACATTACTCATCATTATCATTATCATATCAGCCGTAAGACGTCCACTGCTGAACATAGGCCTCCCCTATAGACTTCCAATAGTAAGTGGCTTGCATCCAACGTGATCCTGTGGGCTTCATAAGATCGTCTATCTACCTTGTAAGTGGAAGTGCCACAAAAAAAAAAAACGACGGTTTGCACTCTGGGAGTGCCGGCAGAAGTGAAAACTTCAATAGTAATAAACACACACGAACATTTGCGCAAGCGCCCTGCGCCGTCTTACGAATTTTCGATCAGGTCACGTGCCCTGACGCGAGTCTAACAATTTTTACCCATTCCAAAAAGTGCACAACGCCGCTAGAAGTTTTCACTTCAAAAAATGTCGGCAACTTTGGTTCGTCTACGAATCTCCTCAGTTCTGAGTCGTTTACGCAGAGAGATTCCGAGCATAGCCAGCTGGATACCCTAGATAAGTACATACAAATATTTATTCAGTACGGGAATTGATTCCACGACTAGCAAGCGCAGCAGTCGATCTCTCAGCCACTGTGCCCATCATGGCGCCATATTATATTGCAGATTTATGAAAAGAAAGCAACTAAATAAAATCAAAATAATCAATGTCGATTTTTTGTCTGTTTGGTAAGACCGTCCTCTAAGTGCGGCGATGAAATCTCTACTATTTGCCGTGGCTGGCGCGAGCATGTTTGCCGACGACGATTGAAACGCCTTTGATACGAAGCGTCAATGTTTGTCTGTTTGTTTGTTTGTGTATTTCTTATTTCGGGCCATCTTCGCAAATATGAGGCTGAAAGTGCTGCGCGTTACGCAATACAAATGTGGTGGAAACGAGTTTCTTTTTCTGATTATGGTTTTCGGTTAACATTAAACAGCTTTTTGGAACAGCCAGCACATGTAAACAAAGAAGAATGCACATAAAATTATGAACACGAATAATTAACTATTAATAAATAATAATTAAATTATTGATCAGAAACCTTTAATTTTATAATCGTCACTTTTAATAACTATTAAACATATTGTCGTGGAATACAAAAATATAAATATTTGGTCGTGCTCGATACAATATTAAATAAATTTGCATGTATTGAGTAAAACAAAGAGCCTTGCATTAATACCTTTATACGGTTCAGAGTTCTCAAGATATCTCCTCGTCCTTAAGAAAATGTTCTCCCAATCAATCAAAGTCCCCGTGACCCTTTTCGGGGGTGAAAAATCATCAAATGACTTCTCCCACTCTAGTTGGGGCAGAAGTTAGTCTAGTTGGACTAGAACGTAAAACTGAGTTCCTTCAATTGCCCTTCGCCTTCCGGGATCACTATCCCTATTTACCCTTTGCGTATGTGGTAAAATCGAATGAGTCCTCCCACCCAAGGCAGGATGGGAGAGACTGTCAGACTTAAAACATAAAATCCACGGTGTCCTTCAATAGCCCTTTACGTTCTAGGGCCACGATTACCTGATAAGGTAGTCCCGCGACTCCGAATCCCTGGTGACAATGACCATGTCACCGTAACTTGGTACTAGAAAGGCCTATACCAATCAATGGGTGGAGCTGAAGTGTGGATGATAATGATGATATGATCTCCAGCTCTTCACTAAAGCTCTAAAGTCTAAATGTTTATATAATCTTGCAGCTGGAAGCTAGGCGTTATGGCCATAACATAAGGTTTATCACACAGTGCTATCACATTCATAAACTGCGCTATCTTTGATAAGTGTATGCGTAGGTATGCTAGCAGATGCGCTCAGGGTTGCCACTTACAAATAAATGGTGGTGATTTTTTTTTCAATCAAAATATTTTTCTCTTTCAATATAGCCTAGAAGCAAAGATGAGGCCTAAGATGAAGCGAGTTCACACAGAAGGAACACGAACTCCTGCGCACCGGCGGAACTCTGTAAAAACTATATGCACCAGACTCCGACAGGATGAAGGTGCCAAGCCGAGTGATTGATTGTGAATTGTATTTCCATAACATCACACCATGCCTATAATATACAAACAAAGGTTAACACAGAGCTACACCTAATACTATCAGACGGGGTGACCCCCCTTAGAGTGCCAAAGGTGCCAAAGTCGTCCGGGGTCGCGGGACTATCTCAGGTAACTCGTAGTACACTCAAACGTCAGTCATGTTGAAGTCCCGTGTGATAAGAAGTGAGACATTTTTAGGGTTCCGTACCTCAAAAGAAAAAACGAAACCTTTATTTATAAAATAAAGACCTGCACTTAAAATGTTTTAACGCTAAAATACATTAATTTATTGTACTGTCATGGCAACCCTATGCGGTGCGTTCCGAACACAGGGCAATGTATAAATCTGTCAGACGCGACAATCCGGCGGTATTCCCTCCGTGCGCTCATTTACGTGGCTCTGGGAACGTACTCTTGAACCGTGAAGCACAAAGAAAGAACGGTTCAGCTAGAGAAAAGTATCGGTCTTTTATAGAATTAATCATATTTAAATTTGTGATCGTTCAGTAGTCCCAATTTAATAATAACTTATTTAAATGATGAGTTTGTAAAATAATGGATTTCTTTATTGGATACCACTGCGTATATAATTTGTACTGTGCTTATGCACGGTCCGCGTAATTTTCATAAAAAGGGTACAAAGTTTTGGCTCAGTCGCAAAATGCCCCTTTCGCAAAATGTCATCATCATCATCTCAGCCATAGGACGTCCACTGCTGAACATAGGCCTCCCCTTTAGATCTCCACATATACCGGTTGGAAGCGACCTGCATCCAGCGTCTTCCGGCGACCTTTATAAGGTCGTCTGTCCACCTTGTTGGTGGACGTCCTACGCTGCGTTTGCTAGTCCGTGGTCTCCACTCTAGTACTTTTCGACCCCATCGGCCATCTGCTCTGCGAGCAATATGGCCTGCCCATTGCCACTTCAGCTTGCTAATCCGGTGGGCTATGTCGGTGACTTTAGTTCGTCTACGGATCTCCTCATTTCGGATTCGATCACGTAGAGAAACACCGAGCATAGCTCTCTCCATAGCTCGTTGAGCGACTTTGAGCTTTGAGATGAGGCCGATAGTGAAGGACCACGTTTCGGTGCCATATGTCATCACTGGTAACACACATTGGTCGAAGACTTTCGTCTTGAGGCACTGAGGTATGTCGGACGAAAAGACATTGCGTAGTTTCCCGAACGCTGCCCAACCTAGTTGGATTCGGCGGTTGACCTCTTTCTCGAAGTTGGACCTACCTAACTGGACTACTTGTCCTAAGTAGATATATGAGTCAACAACTTCGAGTACCGAGTTTCCAACAGAGACTGGGGTGGGCACAACATTGGCATTTGACATAATTTTCGTCTTGTCCATGTTCATTTTCAAGCCCACCCGTTGTGAAACTCGGTCGAGGCCATCGAGCATCATGCTGAGTTCCTCCATCGACTTTGCCATGACTACGATGTCGTCGGCAAACCGAAGGTGAGTGATGTATTCGCCGTTGATGTTGATGCCAAGTCCTTGCCATTCCAGGAGCTTGAAGGCGTCTTCCATTGCGGCAGTAAACAGTTTCGGGGAGATAACGTCCCCCTGTCTTACGCCTCTTCTCAATGGAATCGCCTTCGTGCTATGCTCCTGTACTCGGACCGACATGGTGGCGTTATTATACAAACACTTCAATACCTCGATGTACCGATAGTCAATACGGCATCGCTGGAGTGACTCAAGCACCGCCCATGTTTCCACCGAATCGAAGGCTTTCTCATAGTCCACAAACGCTAAGCATAATGGCAAGTTATACTCTTCGGTCTTCTGTATAACTTGCCGCAGCGTATGGATGTGGTCTATGGTACTATAGCCTCTTCGGAAACCGGCTTGTTCGGGAGGCTGGAAGTCATCAAGTCTGTGTTCGAGACGGTTCGTGATAACCCTTGAAAACAGCTTATAAACATGACTCAGAAGCGTGATGGGTCTGTAGTTCTTCAATAGGCTTTCGCAAAATGTATCTTTTGCAAAATGTTCCTTTTGCAAAATGTATCTTTTGCAAAATGCCCCTTTCGCAAAATTTATCTTTTGCAAAATGTTCCTTTCGCAAAATGTCCCCATCCTCAAACAGGAGCTAAAAGGTGTAGGGCACAGAGGGGTAATGTAGTTATGTTTAATTGGTTATAAGTTAGGATGCATAGTGTGCAATTGTGAATATACATAAACTAAAATAAAAAAGGAATCGAAATTAATCAATTAGCTTCATGTATTAATGAATGAGGAAAAAAATAATAATAGCCTTGTAAACTATAGCTCATTGAACGTTAAAACGGAACATTTTGCGTTTTGCTTATCAATAACGAGAAAAGATTCCATTTCCATTTTATAAAAATTCTAGATTCGTGATGACCATAAACTCACCCCTATTATTATAAAATTAATCTTAAATGACGAAATGTGCCTCTCCCGAACTAAACGATCATGAAGTTCGTGCCATGTGATGTGGCATGCCTAATAAATAAATGTCGTAATTTTTCGCGGTGCCAGCCCTGCGCGTTGCGTTCCGTATACAGTGCAATGTATAAATCTGTCAGAGGCGACAATCCGGCGGTATTCCCGGCGAGCGTTCATTCGTGTGTTTATATCCTTGTAAGGCTATAAATCTGTGCTTAATTGCGTCAATGGCGTTATAGCTGTTCAATTGTAAGCTAAACGCTATTCACCAATGATTTTTTTATGTGTGGAAAATGATTTGGAACGCGGTAAAGGAGAGTGGAGTAGTGAGTGAGTGTTTCGAGACTTTGATATCCTACTACAGTTTTAGATATTTTGGGAACTTGCACACAGTTTCTGCAAAAGGCAATTAGGAAATATTCAGCCTGGGTTTTGTTTGTTTGACAAAGGCAAAAAGCTACTAAAATTATTTTATCCAGAGCTATAGATGATGGTTTTGTCCCACTCGTTCTTCATGGTCTGCTGCGACGCTTTCTGGCTTAGTCAGGACTCAGTAAAGTGAGCATTTTAGCTCACAGCTCAGTGGAAAGGCAACAAACGTTGCCATGGCCAACCCATGCCTAATTGCCCACTCCCACTTCGCTTTAGCAAATTTTTGAGCAACGTCAGTAATACAGGTTTTGGAGCGCAGTGTGATATTGCATAAGTTTATTATTCCGCCAATCATGAAGTGCCCGGATATATCACGATGCGGCTAATCCAACGATAGTCATACGACTAGTTTTTTTTTAATATTTTTTAAAAAACGTTGCCCCACACTAGGAATTTCTCCTGTATCGTGGGTGCGTTTACAAACATAGAAACTCACACACACAAACACCCAGACTCGGAACAACTACTTGCAGATCATACAAATATTTGTTCCGTGCGGGAATCGAACTCACGACACATAGCGCAGGAGTCCAATTTCTCAGCCACTGCCAATTATAATCCCAAAATAATACTTTTGAAAAACATACATCGCCATCAGATCCAATTAAAAACCTGGGTCGAGTACTAACTGCTCAACATTCTGCTGAACTGGACCTGTTTGGCGCAGCAGTGAGACACACAAAATATATTGTTCCTGATTAAAAAAATTTTCTTTCTTTTTTCATTTCAATTTGTTTGTTTTTTGTGTCGGTTTTGGGGTTTTGTGTGTTCTTTCTGTCTTTCCAATGCAGTAAATATATCACACATCACATTTTATCGTGGCTAGGGAGGGCACTTTTCCAATCCAAAATCGATTTTAAGAAAAAAGTATTAAGTAAACCCATCCAAAATGTCAAGAACCCTAATTAATATCGTACACTTCGTTGAATATATTACTCGCTGATTAAGGGTGATGCTAAACGGACGGCGAAAGGGATGCGAGGCGACGCGAAGGAATACAGTAAATAACTTATAAGTGTTGAATATTATTATTACTTATAAGTTTGACTGGCCTGTTGGTCTAGTAGTTAGTGACCCTGACTGCTATGCCGGAGGTCGTGGGTTCGATTCCCACCCAGGACAAATGTTTGTGTGATGAGCACGATCATTTGTTCTGTGTCTGGGTGTCATTTATCTATAATATGTATGTATTTAGAAATATATAAGTATGTTTATCAGTTGTCTAGTACCCATAACACAAGCTCTGCTTAGCTTGGGACTAGATGGCGTTGTGTGATAGTTGTGGAATATTTATTTATTTATTTATTTATTTATTTATTTATTTATTTATATTTCAGGACAAAAATCATTTACTCTATGATTTCTACATATTTATCATCCCCTCAAAAATGGAGCTCATAACTCTGAAGACATGAAGTAAAAGTAAACAAATATTACTTTTCTAATACACACTGTTAATAACAATATTTTGGTTAGGCTAAAATAGTAAATTCTACGTAAAATATAAATAAAATCGTGATTTTTTTACTTTAGCTAATACATGCCCACTTGATAACTACAAAACTTTTTGTTGAGTGCCAATCCAGTAACTATAGTTTATGTAAGCATCAGAGAATTGTAAGAAACCTTAAAGCTTGTGAAATTAAACTTATAATTTCACATAAAGATCGCCAAGATTGCTACTACGTGGTCGCGGGACGCACGAGTTATCGTGACCCCATAACGTAAAGGGCTATTGAAGGACACCGTGGATTTTAGTCAGTACGAGTCTGACAGTCCCTGCCTCCCTGCCCTGGGTGGGAGGACTCATTTGATGACTTTACCACGTTATAAAAAAATATTGTTACTACGTTCTCAATAGAAAAAAACGCCCTTTAGCGAAGCCATCATTTGCAAATACCATAGCAAGATACACAAGGGCGATATTTCGCAAATACTGTAGTACTACCCCACCAAAGAACGCAGCATAAAATTTGTGGAATTTCAAAGAGGATCAGAGGAATTTTTCGCGTGGAAAATGATGTCAATTTCGGCAAGGGATGCTCTTTGTTACCCACGTATCTGGCAATACCATCCTACTCTTTCACTCACTGTGTCTCTTTTTAACGAGAGATCCGAGGGTCGATTGACATAATGGCGTGAATGTGGAGGTTTTTTGCGCCAATTAACCCTACTTTCCACCGTAGACGCGGGCATGCGGGCGGCGAGTAATGGGCGACTCGCTGTCTGACCATGAAAATGCCAAAATGATTTATTCTAAGAAACCGCTGATTTAAAAAATCTATAAGTTTTTGTGACTTCTACTTACGGTATGTCCTCTTAACTAGGACAAATCCGGGGAAACCCGGACGGATGGCAACACTCGATGAAAGGTACCTACTTTAAAATATGATAGTGTTTGTTGCTGACAGACTTGAGCCTCAGTCATTTTCAAACATAAAGCGATCCTTCAATGACATACCTATACAGACGACCTTGCTCTGTATCAGAATATTAGATATCTCTTTGCTATCTAGAATACTTCAAAGTAGAAACAAATATAAAATCTGGACAAGGGCAAGTCGGACTGGCGCACGAAGGATTCCGTACCATTATCTATAGAAACGGCAAAAATAAATATGTTTGTGGTATGGGAGCCCCCTTAAATATTTATTTAATTCTGCTTTTTAGTGTTTATTGTTGTAGCAGCAACAGATTTACATAATCTGTGAACGTTTTAATTGTCTAACTATCACAGTTCGTTAGATACAGCTTGGTGTCAGACAGACACACACACAAGCCTTTGTCAAACAGACTGGCGTGGCGAATGCGAAGCGTGACGTTTTTATTTGTAATGGAATTGTTTGAATCCAGTCACACAGAAAAGCGAAAGAGATCCGATAGCGTGACAGAACTATCGGACTGACGTCTCACTTCGGTTCGGTATCGCTTCGGAAACGCTTCGCTTTCGCCTGTCTGTTTGACAAAGGCAACAGTGGTCTTAGGCATGGATTAGATAACGTCACTCAATACTCAGCAGCAGTGGTGCAGTGGAGCAGTGGTAGCCCAGTGGTATCGACCCCGACTTACGAGTTGTAGGTCGTGGGTTCGAACCCAGCCAGGCGCATTACTTTGTGCAATTTATTTCATCACCACTGCTCTCAAAACGGCGAAGGAAAACATCGTGAGGAAACCGGCATGTCCTAGAACCATCAATTTCTAAAACATGTGACATCTACCAACCCGCACTGGGCCCTCGAGGTGGTGCCCTCTTATAGAGAGGAGGCGTGTGTCCCAGCAGTGGGAACCTTATAGGCTGATGATGATGATAATGACTCAATACTCAAGCATTACTTAAAACTAGATTCAAACCATTTGATAGGTTGAAAATAGTTTTAAGTGACGCTTGAGTATTGAGGTGCGTTCTGTAATACGGGCCTTAATTAAGATCCCGTTTTACCCTTTGGGAACCCTAAAAACCAACCGCTCTGCCTCCGCGAGACCTCAATATTCCTCGATACATCTCGTTTTTTATGTATTCTTGCTTTGTAACAATAAAAATCTCACTGCTTCCAATAATGGGTAGAAAATAAAAGGTGTACATAAAACGTTCTGCATGATTTGCTCCGAGATCGAACGAGTTATTGGCTCTGGCAGCCGGATGACGGATTGAGAACCCCCTGTATATTCTTTTGACGGAATTTAACCTACCCACTTTTTCGTATGATTTTGATTTTCGACTCAAATTCTTTAAACGGGAGAGTATGACGCGCAAAAGTATTTCGTGATTGTTCTTGAATATAATCGCACCTTCTATTCTTACTGATTATTTTTTTAGGAAATTGGTTGATGTACTTTGTCTTCCTTTTCTTATTGTTCTTCTTCAACTTTTGGCCACCCTATGTTGAGAGTAGGTCTCTTCCAAATCTTACCACTTTAAACGGTTTGGTGCCATGTACACTTATAAAGTCGTCATAATTAGCGCAGTGCCTAAGCGATTGGTCTCCTGCGCTGCGTGTCGCGGGTCCGATTCCCGCACGCAGCAAATTTTTTATGATCTACAAGTAGTTGTTCCGGGTCTGGGCGTTTGTGCATGTGAGTTTATATGTTTTTAAATGCACCCACGACACAGGAGAAATTCCTAGTACTGGGAAAACAATTCTTTAAAAAAAAAGTTCTTGTAGTTTTATTTTTGGAGATAAAAATTATCGGATTACGTTTTTATAATTATCGTATTTTGAACGCTTTATAGCATTGCAAAGAAGTCTTAATTAGAGTTAAATAAATAAATAAATAAATATTCCACAACTATCACACAACGCCATCTAGTCCCAAGCTACGCAGAGCTTGTGTTATGGGTACTAGACAACTGATAAACGTACTTATATATTTCTAAATACATACATATTATAGATAAATTACACCCAGACACAGAACAGAGGATCGTGCTCATCACACAAACATTTGGCCTGGATTCGATGATGATGATCGATGGGACGACCTCCGGCATAGCAGTCAGGGTCACTAACCACTAAATTCACAAAACAAAAAGTCGGTATTGTAAAAATATTGATGGAAATTATAGGCACAACAATACTTTGTCTTTAGGAACACTTTTAAAACAACAGGTAACAAGCATAAATTTATTGAACGTATCAAAAATAAAGAACTGACACAGTTGCTTAAAAATATATACAGAGTGTTTCCTCTTTACACACGTCCCTCTCTGTGACGCGTAAGTAATGACAAGTGGCGTGAGCATAATTGAGGAACGAGGGGATTCAATGAAACGGTATTTTTCAACAAAAAAAATAAACATTCCAAAAAGAATGGAATACTTACCGAAATCTACGCGGACGAAGCCGCAAGCACAAGTTAGTGTAAAATACAGTCCTTTTCTTAACGTGTCGATCACAATCTAAGTTTGCATGTATCCATGAGTTTAGCGCCCTCGGAAGCGTCTATCAGCTCTTGTAGCGAACAATCGTTAGCATACAGGGCACGATATTAATTCCCTCATCGTTTGTGGAGTATCACCAAAAAGTCTTCATTTAACGGTTGACATTAACTGATGTGCCAAAATATCTCATTAACTAGATAAAATAAAGGACAGCAAAAACTTTTCATCCGTATAATTACCTAACCTTCGTTAAGCAAGCCGGCCGGTACGTAAAGGTATATATCTAATTTCTCGGTCGTTTAACGCTGACAACTTGGTACGTTAGTAAACTCGCTCTTGTGTAGGCAGCCTTCGAGTTTATTAGTGTCATAAAATATTTTATGAAGCCCCCTGTAGAGCGCCGCAGTGGAGGTCTGAACAGTAGAACAAGCTAGACTATTATTATAAGGAGGATAGATTTAATTGTTTGTTTGCATTGAATAGGCTCCGAAACTACTGGACCGATTTCAAAAATTCTTTCACCATATGAAAGCTGATCCTGAGTGACGTAGGCAATTAAGGAGCGGGAGTGAGCGTGCGAAGCCGCAGGAGATACCTGCGGCTTCGCACGCTCACTCCCGCTCCTATACTCCTGTGCTATACTTTGTTTAATACATCAATTATTTAATATTTATATTCTTAAGCTACAAAACTAATATTATAAAAAAAACTATAAATAATAATATGTACAAAAAAATAAAAAGAAAAAACATTCAAAGGGCGTCAAAGAATTCGTCCACATCGCTGTCAACGGGAACAGTACTCAGAACGCTGGCAGCATTGCCACGTTTATATATTTTTAATATCATATAAGTAGAAATTAACTTGAAAAATTTAAACAATTTTGTTACTTTTTCACGCGAATACCAGTAGTATTTGCGTGAAAGTGTAACAAATATCCATCCATCCGATGGATTTGGATGAATTTTATGAAATTGCGGCAACAGCTAGTAAATAATATTATCAATCAATATTATTTTCATGAACCACAGGCGTCTTTTTAACCTTCTATTATTGGAGTAAAAACTCCGCAATATAATTTATTACGTTAGTGCTACGCGGCTACGCGGCTACGATATTTCGTAGCAATATGGCGCCTACGTAGCGTAGCACGCATGGATTTATTTGTGCATCACTTTGCGCTGGTTTTTAGAGTATAATCGTAATCACTGTGCAGGAATCGAACCTGCGACACGCAGCACAGCTTTTAATTTCTCAACCACCGCTCCAATCGTGACGTCAAAATAACGCAGTTAACGTGCAAGGCCTCTCAAACACGTCCTTCGTAGTTAGTGTAATAAAGAACTTCGAAACTTTTGATGAAATTAAAGGCGTGTTTCTACTATATACAAGTTGCAAATTGTATGTAACTTGAACAAACGTGCGTAAATGTTATAAGTTGCTCGCATAATACTGGTATTTGCATGAAAGTGTATCAAACATCCATAAATCCTGATAAACTCTCACATTAATAATATTAATAACTTTGATTAACTTTGATTAAAATATAGCCAAGCGTGAAGCCGACATCACAAATTCACCAATGACGCGTTAATAACATCAAATAAAGAAGAAAGATTCATTAAACCAACTATAACATTGATGCAATAACCGTTACCGCAAGTTTATAAACAAATGTGCGGCGGACATCAAAATCATGCGAACTTTCTTTGATCATGCGCCGTTTAAGCGGGCCAATCGTAACATAACAATAGTAGAATGATCCAAAAAGTAAGATGGTGGACCCTAGTCGATAGAGGGGTAATGTACCGGCACCGCTACCGCAAACAATAAAATATGACGGTACACTGATGCGCACAAGTGTTACTTTTTGAAGTGAAAACTTCTTTAGCGGCGTTGTGCACTTTTTTTGGAATGGGTAAAAAATATTAAACTCGCGTCAGGACACGTGACCTGATCGAAAATTCGTAAGACGGCGCAGGGCGCTTGCGCGAATGTTCGTGTGTGTTTATTACTATTCAAGTTTTCACTTCTGCCGGCACTCCCAGAGTGCAACCCGTCGTTTTTTTTTATTTAGTAGCCTACTTCGATCAATAATAGCTCTAGATTAAGGATCAGGAACAAAAAGGAGTCGCATAAGCGGCCACATTTGCACACACGTAAACATCTAAACTTCATAAAAAAATGTTCAATAGTATTAACAACTCCAGTTTATTATAAAACTTAACACTCAAACATACAGTTTAATTACCATTGCAAAATGTATTAGGTTTAACGTAAGCAATTTAAAAATGTTTCTTGAAGATCAAATGTCATCAGTACAAAAGTACTCATTCTAAAATGATACTTAAGGTCTAAGCAACAAGGATTCGAAATACCGTCACAAAACTGTTCGTGGCGTTATTTTTCGGGCCGTTTTTGAAGCGCTCATCGGGAATCTAGTACTATTATTGATCGAAGGTGGCCTACCGTGACGTCTTCTAGCGTAATTCCAGTGTGAGAAAGAGATGTCGCTAGACGATTAATTTATAGCTGTCCCTTTCCCACACTGGAATTACTATCGCTTTAAGATATCATGACCTGTTCTTAATATTATAAAGTTGAAAGCTTTGATTGTTTTAACGCGTTTATCTCACGAACTGATTCGAATTGAAAAAATGTTTTTGTGTCAAATAGTCTATTTATCCAGGAAGGCTACAGGCTAATAACATCGCACTACGACCAAGGCGAAGCTGAGCAGCGGGTGAAACCGCGGGTAACAGTTAGAGAAAGGCTTGCACGTGAGCTCGTGCTCGTTGCTCGCAGTCTTAGTAGCTGGTTCAATCTAACTTTGAAGAGATTGGGGCTGTATGCGTTCGGGAACACAGACGCAGGTAGTGAGTTATAGCAAGTCTCGAAACTGTCCAAACCACCATAACCATGACCCTAGAACTTAAAGGGCAATTGAAGGAACACGGTAGATTTTCGATATCATAATTATTGAACACATCTTCAACCTTTTGTGATTTTACGTTCGGGTCCTTAAATTTTGAGGCGCTAAGTATAGGCTGGCTTCTACATCCTCTTCGATCACGTCTGACCAACTTCTTCTTTCTAGATAACTCTTTTTTGTATTATGAGCGCAAAATATGTCTGAAAATATTAAAAGCACACTTTTGACATGTCGTGGAGAACTTTTGAGCGCAGCGGTACATAATTTTCCGCTCCGCAAATGTCAATCGTGGACCTTAAACGGTTAATTTCCTGCCAAATGTGACTTTGTATTAAGAAAATGTATAAAAAAAAACTTGGACAATAAATTTACTTCATATTGTCATCGATAGTAAAAAAAAAAGTTTTTTTATCAATCTTTGGAAAAGTTTGACGAAAAAATGTTTACGCGAATTACTTGCGAAGTAATTTAACAGATTAAGGTTTCGTTAGCCATTTTATGTGGTTAACCTACTTTATTATTGTTTTCGAAGACATTTTGTATGAAAGCATTTAATTGTTGACCAGTTCAAAGGGCTATAACGTCTCTCCAGAAGGAAAACGTGTGATTACGATCGATAAAATTCGTCCACATTCACTCAATGACAGAAAGAGCTGCTGTATTATGCGGTCATATTAATAAGCATGTTGACATCATCAATATATTGCAAATTTAATTAGTCTGACAGCTAGAGTTTAAAAAGATAATGGACACGTATTTTTTCCTAACCTAACCTAACCATAATGAAAGCCTCTCTGTCTATCCGATAATACGTGCCGGTCAGTGTACTTGCGTTTCTAAGACGGGACCTAACCGTGCTACTATAATTTTAGGACGCGTGTACACAGTTGTAACAGCAATGCATAAATTATTTGAGAGTGTGGTCTCATGACGTCTGAAGCAAATAAAAACGTACGTGCTTGTGACGTTTTGGAAATTTGAAGTCTCGTATCTTCATCGACTTTGCTTTATGTAACAAGAGAAAAAATACGTGTTTAATATTTTTTGGTAATCTATTTCCATTTAATTACTGAAAAAATAATCGTACTTAGAATCATATTTTGTCTATGAGGAAGTCGCTTTTTAGAAGAATACGCGAAGTTGAGGTATACCTATACCTATATTAGCGCTTCTGAATATATATTATGTTAACAATGTAGGTAATATGGAAAAGGTCCGGATTATTTCCGGATGCGGACAAAAAGTGTCGCCTCCACTTCTAGCGGAATTTACTGCCGACAGTATAGATTGCTCAATTCCTTACGAATAAAAGGCTGTTGTACACTTACTAGGTAAAGCTATAATATAAAAATCTCTGAATAAAAAACCAAAAGTAAACTTTGTAGTCATCCAGTAGCAAAACTTGTCCATAAAACAACATTTGAAAGAAAAAGAAAAATATTTTCATTGGTCAAAAAAGTTTAAGGCGCCGTAAAAACATTGGTCGATAATTATACTACGTGTATCAGTGTATCTTTTGTAAGTAAAAGAAAATATTTTACTGTCACCTACATACAGCGTCCTATTTTTCTTTTCTTTTTTTCTCTCTTCTTCTTAATAAGGGTGACCACTGAAAACCAGCGCTAAGCTGTGAGCCTCCTTCTGCGAAGCAGTCATGCTCGTGAAGGCGGCGGGCCGCCTGAGGGAAAGGACAGCGTCCTCCCTCCACCCCAGCCGCAGTGGTAGACGCCCACGGCGTCGGAAGTCGCAAGACGATCTCCGGCCACCGTAGGCGCGGGCATGCGGGCAGCGAGTAATGGGCGACTCGCTGTCCGACCATGGACCATGCCCGGGTCGACGGCGCGTTGTGTTCCATGCGCGCCTCAAAGAGTGTCAGCATAGCGACGGGGCCTGTAGAAGGGCCGAAGCCTGCCGGGGTCGCGGGACCAAGGGATTACCGTTACCCCGGTACGTAAAGGGCTAGTGAAGGACACCGTGGATTTTAGTCAGTACAAGTCTGACAGTCCCTCCCGCCCTGCCCTGGGTGGGAGGACTCACTTGATGATTTTACCACGATAAAAAAAAAAAAAAAAAAAATAGCTGTGAGTTCTCCCCCTCGCCTGCCGGGGTAGCGGGACTCACAAATTACCGTGACCCCGGTACGTATACGCTATTGAAGGTCACCGTGGATTTTAGTCAGTACGAGTCTGACAGTCCCTCTCGCTCTGTCCTGGATGGGACGACTTATTTGATGATTTTACCACGATAAAAAAAAGCTGTGGGTCCCCAAAGCACAGCATTATGCTGAGTGGTCGCCCTTCTTTTCACGGTGTGCTGCTGCTGCTGCTGTCGATTTCTGTTTTTGGTTTTATTTATGTATAAATTTAGTTGGTTGTTAATGTCTCTGTTTTTTATTTATCTTGCATGCATTTCTGTGGGGGAGATGAAACGATTTTTTTGTCTTTCTTTCCATTTATTAAATCTATTTATAGTCCTAATACTAACCTATAGAACAAATTATTGTATAATCTGCTAGTTGTTGTTCCTTGTCTGGGTGTTTGTGTATGTGAGTTTCTATGTTTGTAAACGCACCCACGATACAGTAAGGAAATCCTAGTCTGGGGTTTTTTTTAAAAAAAAGCATCGCTTCGCTTCGCCGGCCACTGTACAACATATTCTAAACGTTTGGAGCGTCTCAATGTGGCATGGAAAGTTTATGTCAAATTATTGGATTTTTCGTCCCTTAATCAGACGCGTAAGGCTTTTGTACCCCAAGGAAGTGTTCCGTACCAATTTATCAAGGATTGGGTAACATGGGCACATGGGATTACGGTGTTGGGTCTCACCCATTGACTTATTTAGGGTGCAATGACTCTACTTACAACAAAAAATGCCGGTATTTTTTCTAAAAAGAAAATCCTACGTGGAGCTTTATAATAGAAAATATACAAAAATCGTATGAAAAAATACTTGTATTTTAAGCTTACTTCAGCTGTCATATTATGGTCGCACTGTACAAACAAGTAACCGTGATACTTTTTTTTTTTATCGTGGTAAAATCATCAAATGAGTCCTCCCATCCAGGGCAGAGCGGGAGGGACTGTCAGACTTGTACTGACTAAAATCCACGGTGTCCTTCAGTAGCCCTTTACGTACCGGGGTCACGGTAATCTGTGAGTCCCGCGACCCCGGCAGGCTTTGGCCCTCTACAGGCCCCGTCACTATGCTGACACTCCTTGCGGCGCGCGTGGAACACAACGCGCCGTCGACCCGGGCATGGTCCATGGTCGAACAGGGAGTTGCCCATTACTCGCTGCCCGCATGCCCGCGCCTACGGTGGCCGGAGATCGTCTTGCGACGTCCGTCGCCGTGGGCGTCTACCACTGCGGCTAGGGTGGAGGGAGGACGCTGTCCTCTCCCTCACGAGGCCCGCCTCCTCCTTCGCGAGCATGACTGCTTCGCAGAAGGAGGCGACCGCTTCCCACTCCGTCTCGCCCCGCAGCATAGCCTCGACCAATGCCGGGCGCGAGAGGTCTCCGCCTATCGCCGTCGTGAGGACACGGCGGTGCTCTGCCCAAGCGGGGCAGTCCTGCACCGTCTGCTCCACCGTGTCCTCCGGACGATACTCGCAGTAGTGACACCCAGGCGTTTCTTCCCTCCTTATCAGACACAGGAACCTCCCGAAACTTCCGTGTCCGGTGAGGACCTACGTCATGCGGTAAGTCAGGACGCCGTGACGCCTATCCAGCCACTCCTCAGAGAGGGGTCTTACCGCCGCGATTGCGGCGTGCCCGGACCTCGGTTGCGACAGTCGCTCTGTGGAAACTTTTTAGTTGAAACAACATTTCAAATTGATATTCGAACATGTGTTTTTTTTTATAATGACTTGTGTCATTCACTTGAATAAAAGTCTTCTCTGTGCAAACAACTTTTTTACTTTCATATCCTAGTTATCTAGTATATTTCATCAATAGGTCATGGGCGCAGTAACGAAATTTGCTATCAAAAATCTCTGCGGCCTAGATGACTACTCTACGTGGAAATTCGCTATAAAAATGATTCTCATACGAGAAAAATTGTTCACGTTTACATCTACGTATCCGGATTCCAAAGACTCCACCGCCATCGAGAAGGACCAAGATGCACTAGCTTTGATTTGTCTACATGTGGAACCTACGCTTTATACGTATGTACAAGATTCAAATTATGAACGCGTTGTTAGATGAGAAGCTTTTTTTTTTTTTTTTTTTTAGCGTGGTAAAATCATCAAATGAGTCCTCCCACCCAGGGCAGGGCGGGAGGGACTGTCAATCCACGGTGTCCTTCACGAGCCCTTTACGTACCGGGGTTACGGTGATGGGTAAGACCCGCGACCCCGGCAGGCTCTGGCCCTCTACAGGCCCCGTCAGTTTGCTGACACTCCTTGAGGCGCGCGTGGAACACAACGCGCCGTCGACCCGGGCATGGTCCGTGGTCGGGCAGCGAGTCGCCCATTACTCGCTGCCCGCATGCCCGCGCCTACGGTGGCCGGAGATCGTCTGGCGACGTCCGTCGCCGTGGGCGTCTACCACTGCGGGTGGGTCGGAGGGAGGACACTGTTCTCTCCCTCACGCGGCACGCCTCCTCCTTCGCGAGCATGACTGCTTCGCAGAAGGAGGCGACCGCTTCCCACTCCGTCTCGCCCCGCAGCATGGCCTCGACCAATGCCGGGCGCGAGAGGTCTCCGCCTATCGCCGTCGTGAGGACACGGCGATGCTCTGCCCAAGCGGGGCAGTCCTGCACCGTATGCTCCACCGTGTCCTCAGGACGGTCCTCGCAGTGGTGACACCCAGGCGTTTCCTCCCTCCTTATCAGACACAGGAACCTCCCGAAACTTCCGTGTCCGGTGAGGACCTGCGTCATGCGGAAGGTAAGGACGCCGTGACTCCTATCCAGCCACTCCTCAAAGAGGGGTCTTACCGCCGGGATTGCGGCGTGCCCGGACCTCGGTTGCGACAGTCGCTCCCTCCATACTGCCCTGAGATCGCGCCGGAGCTCTTCCCGCCGCGCCTCGACCTGTCGAGGCAGCGGGGATTCGCCCCGGCGCTGCGCCTCCACGCGCCATTCGTAGACGCGCTGGAGGGCAGTCGCCTCCAGATCCCAGGGCAGCAATCCGGCAAGGAGGTTGGCCGATTCGCCGGCGATCGTGCGGTATCCTCGGACCATTCGGATTGCCATGACCCTCTGGCATGCGACCAGCTTTAGTGGTCGCGTCCGAATGCTCAGGGCCCACACAGTGGCCCCGTAGAGGGCCATGGACCGCACGACACCGGCGTACAGCCTCCGGCTGGAGGCGTTTGACCCGCTGAGATTGGGCAGGAGTCGCCTGAGGGCGGCTGCTGCCCGGTTCAGCTTCGGGGCCAAACGTAGGAAGTGCTAGGGAGCACAGGAAGTGCTCCCTAAAGTTCCACCGGCTGTCGAGGACGAGTCCCAGGTACTTCATCGTCCTCCCGACGCCGATGCGAACCCCCTCCACCGTAATGTGGGACTCTGAACGTGGCGCGTTCAGACGGCCATGAAAGCACATGGCCTCTGTTTTGTGCAGCGCCACGTCGAGTCCCAACTGCCGGATCCTTTGAGCGACTGTCGCCACTGCTTGCGTCGCCAGGTCGGCCGCCGCCTGGTGCGACTCTCCCTCCGCCAGGACGAGCGTGTCGTCGGCGTAACATATTACGCCGACGCCGTCAGGGAGGTCGCCGCGCAGCACCCAGTCGTAGCCGATGTTCCACAGGAGCGGCCCCAAGACCGATCCCTGTGGAACACCGCACGATAGATGAGAAGCTAGAGAGACACTCGTCAATGCATGAATATGTTGCTGCAGTTATGTCTCTTTCTCAAAAGTTGAAGGATATTGCCACCGGATTTGACGATGATCTTGTAGCTGTCGTGTTGCTGAGAGGACTACCTGAAGAGTACAGGCCTATGCGAATGGCGCTGGAACACTCTGGGATGAAGTTGACTTCAGAGAACGTACGGCAGAAGTTACTACAAGAGGATTCACGTCAAGGTTGTAATACATTGTCTTCAGCGGACTCGGCGTTGGCTGTGCGTAAAAGTAAGAAGTGGAATCGTAACAAAGACATTAATATGACCAAAATTAAATGCTTTAAATGTGGAAAGAGTGGACATAAGAAGCCGGACTGTCCTGAAGGAAGGAAAGCGGGTTCAATCTCCAAACTAAGTGACGTCGCGATCGTGAGCCTGTCTTCATTCAGCGCCGGGGACTCTATACACATAGACATATCTTCACATATGTCTTTCCAGAAACATTGGTTTAAAGATTTGGTTATGAATGTTGGTATGAGTAATGTGACTTGTGCAAATAGTGATAAGATTGAATGCAAGGGTAAGGGTGATATCATAGTGAGTTTGAAAGGACGAATGCTTGCTGTGAGGGATGTCATGTATGTACCTGGTTTGCATGTTAATCTGTTATCAGTGTCTAAATTAGTAGAGAAAGGATGGAAGGTAAGTTTTGACAGAGATGGGTGTAAGCTAATTCACCATTTGGTTCCAGGCCATTTCAAGGGAAAGCTTCTGGCTACCGCAAGTGAAGTCTCAGGGATCTACAAGCTTGAAGGTTGTCAGGCGGTTGTAGATGGGACTGCGTTGGCGTCAGTGAAAGCAGGTAATCTTTTGATGTTGTGGCACCGGCGGCTTGGACACGTAAATGAGCGAGATTTACGTAAGCTCCTGGGTATGGATTTTGGGAAGAGCGTAATGGAACCTTGTGTCGCCTGTATTAAGGGGAAGGCACATCGTTTACCTTTTCCAGTTGGTGAGGCTGAGAGGGCAGTCGAGAGACTGCAACTGGTTCACGCAGATATCTGTGGTCCAATGTCTGAACCCACGTACGGTGGATCTCGGTATATGCTAGTTATTTTAGATGATTTTACACGTAAATCTTTTGTATTTTTCCTTAAATCAAAAGATCAGGTTTTCGATCATTTTAAAGTTTTTCTAGCTAGTGTAGAGGTTGAAACCGGATTGAAGGTGAAGTGCATACGCACGGACAATGGAACAGAATTTGTGAACAAGAAGTTTGATGGGTTTCTACAGCAAAAGGGTATAAAACATCAATTAACTGTTCCCTACACTCCGGAGCAGAATGGCGTAGTGGAGCGAGCAAACCGCACTATTGTGGAGATGGCTCGTGCTATGTTGGCGGAAAAGGGTCTGAGTGCGAGACTGTGGGGAGAGGCATGTAATACGGCTGTTTATATCAAGAACAGACTGCCTCACAGTGGCAATAATGGTAAGATTCCTGAGGAGTTGTGGACAGGGAAGGCTCAGTCATTTGATCATTTCAGAGTTTTTGGAACAAAAGCGTTTGTGCACGTGCCCAAGGAAACTCGGAAGAAATGGAGCCCTAAAGCAGTAGAACATCTCTTTGTTGGTTATTGTGAAGAAACCAAGGGATATCGTTTCATTAATCCCAGTAATCCTAGCGTCATTGTTAGAGGAAGGGATGTAGTTTTCTTGGAGAACTCTACACCAGTTGTTTCAGAGGATCCTAGTCAGCTCGTAGGTAGCGGTGACAAAGGTACTGAAGTAATCTGGGAACTTGCAAAGGTAGAAGACCAATCAGGTTCGTCACCTGATAGTGCAGAAGCTTCTCAAGGGCCGAGTTCCATAGATGGGGCAGAAGTATTTGAAGACGCGGAGATGGAGGTGGGAGAAACGTGTGATAGCGGAGCAGAAAATGTCGCGGTAAAAAATGTTGAAACTGAAGATTCTATTAACAGAGAAGAGTCAAACGAGGGTGTATGTCGTTATCCTCTACGTAGTAGAATCCGAACAGGAAACCTTTATGGACTTGCATGCTGTACAGAAGACCAGGAACCTTTGACAGTTAAGGAAGCCTTAAGTCGGGAAGATAAGGATAACTGGAAGGAAGCCATGAAAAAAGAGATGGATTCGATGTACGAGAACAAGGTCTGGAAGCTCGTCGAAAAGCCTCCTGAAGCTAAAGTCGTGGGAAACAAGTGGATCTTCAAGTACAAGTTTGATGCAGATGGTAATAAGACCTATAAAGCTCGACTTGTGGTGAAGGGTTTCACTCAGTCCTATGGGGTTGACTACTTCGAAACTTATTCACCGGTCGTGAGAAGATCGACAGTAAGATTGCTGCTATCGTTGGCTGTTGAAAAGGATTTGTTCATCAGTCACTTCGATGTGAACACCGCCTTTCTGAACGGTAATTTACAAGAAAGAGTTTATATGCGACAGCCGGAGGGTTGCATAGATGAAAACTCGAAGGAAAAAGTTTGCTTACTAGAAAAAGCGATATACGGCCTCAAACAAGCTTCACGGTCTTGGAATGAAAAAGTAAATGAAGTGTTATTGTCTTTGAACTTCAAGCGTGACTTTGATAGCTGTCTTTACAAAAATAATAATTTTTATATCGCTTTGTACGTAGACGATTTTTTATTATTTTACAAAGACAAACAGCAGAAGGAAGTTTTATTAGACAATCTTTGTAAACATTTCAAGATAAAGGATTTAGGGGAAGCGAGACAAGTTTTAGGTATGCTTTTGTCTAAGACTGATACTGGAATATATTTGAATCAAGAGAGGCTTATTTCGAAGATCTTGGATAAATATGGTATGTCTGACTGCAAACCAGTAAAAACTCCGATGGAAATGGATTTCCACAAAGCCTTGGTGGAAGGGGAAGGAGGTAAGTTCTTATCCTGCCAAGACTCTCGTAGTTATCAGGCGCTCATAGGGTCGCTGAACTATTTGGCCTATAACACACGCCCGGATATTGCGGCTGCGGTAAATTTTTTGGCACAGTACAACTCATGTTGTGAGGAACGTCATTGGAAAGCTGCTAAAAATATCTTGAGATACCTTAAGGGTACAAGGGATCTATGTTTGATATTTCCCAAGTCGCCGGTGCAGGACATCACGGGATTTGTAGATGCTGACTGGGGAGGGAACATCAAAGATAGGAAATCGTATTCTGGATTTATTTTTAGATGCGGAAACTCGTTGATTAACTGGGAATGCCGGAAACAAGCTTGCGTGGCACTTTCGTCAACGGAAGCCGAGTATATTGCACTTTCGGAGGCAACCAAGGAGGCAGTTCACTTGCGGCAGTTGAATGCATTTATAAGAGGTGAATATCTTGGAGCTATTTGCATTTTCGTAGATAATCAGAGTGCTATTAAACTTGCGTACAATCCTGTAGCGCATAGAAGGACGAAACATATAGACATAAGGGCACACTATGTCAGAGATTGTATTGCTAAGAATGTTGTACGTCTGGACTATGTGTGTACAGAAGATAACCCAGCAGATGTGCTGACAAAACCATTAGGTCGTGTGGCATTTAATAAATGTGTGCGCGATCTGAATCTGAGTGTGTCTGGTATGGTGTGATGTGAGGATATCTGATGATGGATGTTGTTTGAGGGGGAAGTGTGGAAACTTTTTAGTTGAAACAACATTTCAAATTGATATTCGAACATGTGTTTTTTTTATAATGACTTGTGTCATTCACTTGAATAAAAGTCTTCTCTGTGCAAACAACTTTTTTACTTTCATATCCTAGTTATCTAGTATATTTCATCAATACGCTCCCTCCATACTGCCCTGAGATCGCGCCGGAGCTCTTCCCGCCACGCCTCGACTTGTCGAGGCAGCGGGGATTCGCCCCGGCGCTGCGCCTCCACGCGCCACTCATAGACGCGCAAGTAACCGTGATACTGGAATACATTAAGGCAATTAAAAGGAACACCATGCATTTTACTCAGTACGAGTCTAATACTGCCCTGATAACAAAGAATGCAGTAATCGACATTTTTGAGATTTTCATTTTTTTCCAGAAATGGCATCCCAAGAGGTTCATGTACATGAAAAAAATATATTTTCATAAAAAAATTCACTCTAAGTATGTTTTTTATGTAATGATTTTCGCCGTCATATGATATGAAATATGTTTTTTGCGTTTATCTCGTAACCGCCATTTTGCGATTACTGCATTCTTAGTTATGACGGCAGAATAGTCGGTCGCGGGACTGAACGAATTACCGAGACCCCGGAACGCAAAAGGCAATTGAAGGATCACCGTGGATTTCAGTCAGTACAAGTCTGACAGTATGGGTAGTCGAGCTCGAAAGTCTGACAACCAGACTTACCATATTGTATTACTCAGTACCAAGGTTCTGAGTGCATTTATCGATGAACACTTTAGGTTATATGAAGTCACGGGGGGCTAGTCTCTATACAACATTATGTTTAGTAAATGTGAAACTTGAATATAATTTGTTCAGAATCAGTAACTGATTCGATTCCAATAATTTTTACACCATGTTATATTTTTAATCAAAAAAATTTAATTAAATATTATAACCAGTTAATTACAATACAATCACCGTATGGTTAGGTATCTATTGCCAAGCTATTATCACGAGTGTATAACACAGGAGACGCGGTTTACGCGGGTGTACCGCGAAATGAGCATGTTTTTGAACGGA
The DNA here is from genome assembly GCA_943136025.2 of Agrotis puta. Taxonomy (NCBI): domain Eukaryota; kingdom Metazoa; phylum Arthropoda; class Insecta; order Lepidoptera; family Noctuidae; genus Agrotis; species Agrotis puta. Next base: position 15,605,072 of record OW964183.2, on the reverse strand, counting down.
CAACCAGGTAATATACGAACTTATAACCTTGTGATTTTTCATGATACGGTTTTAAAATTTTGTACATAGATTCTTTACACAAAAATACTAGACAGGTGTATCGGGTTTCGCATAAACAAAAAATTATGTTGTATAAATCTAAAAACTTATATTATTATGGAAAAAATACAAAGGCCTAAACACAACTGGAGTATCTATCTATCTATCTGTCAGTAACATTATCCACCCACAAATCTTATATCCTTAGATATTCGGGCTGTGAAACCGGTCCGCAGTCGGTACGCCTACTCTCTCAATATCACTACCTCGCTTGCTTCGCTACTGCTTCGACTAAGGCAAGTACCTTTGCTACAAGATGAAGCGATTTATTATTTTATTGTCAAAACTTTACAGGGTATACAAATTGTACAAATTGAATAGGAACATGGAAATATCGTTTTCAATTTATTCTAATCTCCGAGGCATATTTTTTATCGTGGTAAAGTCATCAAATGAGTCCTCCTACCTAGGCCGGGGCGGGAAGGACAGTCAGACTTGTACTTACTAAAATCCACAGTCATCCTTTAATAGCCCTTAACGTTCCAGGGTCACGGTGACCTGATTGTTTTTTTTAATTTGATGAGACAATCTCGCGGCCTATTATCTTGGCCTGAGGCTAAGTACCTATTACAATACAACGATGTAGCGCCGCCAGTCTCTTGGGGACATTACCGGCTGACAGCGTTGAGGAGCAATTTTTCGATAATTACAAATTATAAAAAATAAAAATAAAATAGTTAATTTTGGTTTTATTATTTCATCGTATTATATGTTAGATAGGTATGCTTAGTTAAATATTAAACTTAATCCACTGTTTGTTAATTACATTCTTTGAACAAATGGTGTTTAAAAATGTATAGGATATTAATGAATTGTTGGAAAGAGACGAGACATTATTACGGTATTTGCTTAAAATCGCTTCCGCTCACGCACTAAGTCGCGACCTTAAGGCGGCGAAGGAACAGCGGATATGAGGTAGGAGCGGATATTGCACAGACACTCACAGGTACATTCGGTAACAGTGTAAACTCCCGCATTTGGTTATAAATGTTGTTTGCCGAACATATACCGCTCAAAGTAAACACTTATTTACAATGGCGCTTTTTCACTCGATTGTACCAATGTGTTTCTTGGAAATGAAAGCATTGTTAATCCAAACTAGTCCAAACTTATCCAAACTATCCAAACTAATATTATAAATGCGAAAGTAACTCTGTCTGTCTGTCTGTCTGTCTGTCTGTCTTTTCTTCACGCCTAAACTACTGAACCGATTTGTGTGAAATTTGGTACAGACATAGTTTGGAACTTGAGAAAGGACATAGGATAGTTTTTAACCGACTTCAAAAAAGGAGGAGGTTATCAATTCGACTGTATTTTTTACGCATTACGACCGACGGGGTGAACCGATTTTCATGATTCTTTTTTGTTTGAAAGCTGGTGCTTCCCGTGTGGTCCCATTGTCACCAAATCAGGATCTGATGATTGGATCGTGGAGAAATCGAGGGCAACCCTCAAATTTTATAGGCTCACCCATCGTTTTTCGTAAATCTTATGAAGTAATTTAAGTACTTGCGTATGTTAATCATCATCTTACGCAACTGAGCTGATGATGGAAGGTACAACTCCTTAACAGTAGTTTGTTACCGCATAACGACCGGCTGGGTGAACCGATTTTCATGATTCTTTTTTGTTTGAAAGCTGGTGCTTCCCGTGTGGTCCCATTGTCACCAAATCAGGATCTGATTATTGGATCTTGGAGAAATCGAGGGCAACCCTCAAATTTTATAGGCCCACGCATCGTTTTTCGTAAATCTTATGAAGTAATTTAAGTATTTGCGTATGATAATCATCATCTTATGTAGCTGAGCTGATGATGGAAGGTACAACTCCTTAACAGTAAGAAGTAGGCATCGACTGATTCATTGTTCGTATATCTCCGGAACTTCATGTCCGATTTAAATAATTCTTTTTTTTTGTGCTAGGTATCGTTTAATTTAGGGAATACTGCAAGTTTCATCAAAATCGGTTAAGTAGTTTTTGAGATAGGGAATTTTATTAGCTTATTGTGTACATGAGGGATGTTATTACCAGTGCTACGGATTATATTATATGTATTTGGCAAGAATTTAGGTTGAATATTTTTACTAAAAAGAGAAAAATAAAAAACTTTTTCAAAAAAAAAATGTAACCGCCTTCAAAAAGAACCACAATAAAGGGTAAAATAAACTACAAAATAGCTTTTATTTCGGAAGTTGGTGGCAAAAAAAAACAATGAAATAAAAAATAACAAAGCCATCGACTTCCGAAATAAAAGTTATTTTGTAGATTATTTTACCCTTTTTTGTGGTTCTTTTTGAAGGCTGTTACATTTTTTTTTTGAAACACTTTTTTTTATATATATTTTCACGGGTTAAGCCGCGCTTGCCAAGGTTGGTCTGTGGATGGGTAAAAAGCACTCGGAAAGCACGTAAAGCCGTTGGTCCCGGCTGTGATTTGAAGATCTTTGACAGTCGTTACTGTCAGAAGCTCTAAAGTCTGACAACCAGTCTTACCATGGGGTATCGTATTACCCAGTTACTGGGTTGTGGAAGTCCTACAGGCAGTCGCTCCATGTAAAATACTGATATCCAGCTGCATCTGGTTTGACTGGAAGCCGACCTCAATATAGTTGGGAAAAAGGCTAGGCAGATGATGAACGGAGTATAGATAATTTTATTAGTACTATATGTCGAGTGGTCCGTATGCTCGATAGATGGCGGTGATCGCGCAATGATGTCGATCGTTACACGAGTTCGGTTCATGTTATTGTTTTTATTCATCGGAAAAAAAGTAAATAAATAGTAAAAAGGTATGAAAAAAATAATATCAATGTAATAAAACTTTTAGTACAAAGAAAATGCCCGAACGGAGTACAGATATATAATCCGAGTTGTCACTATACTTGATAGATGGCGTTGTTAGTTTATAATTATCAAACTCTTATCAAAATGAATACATTTCTCGCATGAAGTATTTAATTTAGATAAACTTTGTACACTCTCACACTAAGTAATTTGGCCGAATAGTTAAAAAGTTATCACGATAATATGATTGACTTGAACGGAGCGCCTAACGGCGGCGGCAGCACGGGCGGAGCGCGAAACGGCGTCGCGGCGAACACTGCAATCCAAGCAATTCGCTATTGCTCACAATCGCCTCATCGCCAAGCGTAGTTTTAAAAAATTAAGCATACATAGGGACATAGAAAGCTACTTTGTTTTATACTATGTAGTGATTAAATGCAAGTAGCATTGGTCCGACCTGTTTATTAGTCAGTGTTTAGTAATCCGTTTGTGCTGGATGGGATAATCTCAAGCCCGGGGAAGGACATAGGGCTACTTTTTATTAACACACCATACAGGTAAAGATTGATGAAGAAACCACTGGTAGAATTTTGAAATTTGCAGAGTTCTAATAATATTATTTTTTATCGTGGTAAAATCATCAAATTAGTCCTCCCACACACGGCAGGGCGGGAGGGACTGTCACACTTGACTGACTAAAATCTACGGTGTCCTTCAATAGCCCTTTACGTACCGGGGTCACGGTAATTCGTAAGTCCTGCTACCCCGGCAGGCTTTGGCCCTCTAAAATAATGAGCACTTAGAAAGGAATTCAGATAATTCCATCCTCAAGAGATTCCCTCTAAATATTAGGTATAGGTGTTCAAAGATTGTCTATGGAAACTAATTTTGAAGTTAGAAATCTGGGATGTACGATGTGAAGTTACATAAAAAAATATAAGTTTAAAAAAAAATGTCACGTAACTTAATGAGGCAGACCAAATTCTACGCGAGCGAAGCCGCGGGCAAAAGCTAGTGATAAAATAATGACCTGTATTATAGTTTTTGTTGTCTACTACGATCATAAACAATAATGTAGGTAGAAAAAGACAAAAAAGGACTTGTGTTGAGTTTTAGATTTTCGTTACAGCTAGACGCGAAGCACGCTGGACACATGTGCAAAACTTTCCAATAAGCGACATGTCAAAATAACCCCTTCTTTTTCTATCGTGGTAAAATCATCGAATGAGTCCTCCCGCCCTGCCCTGTGTTGGAGACTCAGTTGATGATTTTGCTACGATAAAAAAAAGGGTTTATTGGACTGTCAGACTTGTACTGACTAAAATCTACGGTGTCCTTCAATAGCCCTTTACGTTACGGGGTCACGATAATTCGTTAGTCCCGTGACACCGGCAGGCTTTGACACTCTAAAGGGATGTCCCGTTATTGTGCTGACACTCTTTGAGACGCGCGTGGAACACAACGCGCGGTCGACCCAGGCATGGTCCATGGACGGACAGCGAGTCGCCCATTACTCGCCGCCCGCATGCCCAAAATAACCCCTTCCAAAAATACTGTTTAATAAAACACTATTTCTGTAACCTATCAACGATGTATTCTAACGAGAGAGAAAAAACCTTTACTTTTACAACACCCACTAAAACTTTTTTATGGCTGGCAACACTCGTAAAAGGTATAAATAAAATATAGCCGCTGGCAACATTGACAGCGGGTGAGCGCGGGAAACGTAATAATTTCCACGTTTTGGCGACTCGAGTTGTGGGCTCTTTTCGATTATAATTTATAGCCCTGAATGAGGGCTCGGTTCGGTATCAGGGACACTTTCCCGTGTATAATGCCATAAATACTATCGTAAAATTGTTTGCTTGCTCCGAACTGTAATCTGATCACGTCCGCCCGCCAATAAAAGTAGAATGTGCGAATTTACACAAATAATTATATTTTATTGGGCGTTTTGCGATTACAGATGAGAAAAAGACTGCTTATTGATAGCGAGTATAGATAACAAATAACTCGTAAAATATTCCATAGACTATAACATTTTTTCTGGGTGCATAGACCATGAAGAACCGAAATGTAAGTTGACCGGGAGTAATTTACAAACAACGTGGTGTGCTTTAAAAAGCGGAGTGAGTAAGCCAGGCTATAATAATGAAAGAACCCTTCTTGCTAAAAGCTCCGGGTAGTTTCAGCCCCTTTTTCGTTGGTGTACCTCATAACGATGGGCCGAGTCAATTTTTTCAAGTAAAATAAAGGTAAGCCATGTTTTCGACATTCGGCACTCGAACAAAATTAAGAGGAAATACCGAGAGCGTATAATTGAATAAAAAAAAACAAACAATACCATAGACCATGAAGTTTTTGTAAGTGTGTCTATTGCAAGGCTTATAGTTAAAAATATGTGGTAATTAGGACATAAAAATGTAATTTCAGGGCAAGCTGAGATTGCTAAGACAATATTAGTACTTTAGAGAGCATGTACTGACCACGTTTTCGGTAAATGGGCAATCACTCACTCATGAGGAATGGAGGGAGCCTTTTGCCCAACATTGGGCAATACAGGCGTAATATAATAATAAGAAAAACCTCGTCAAAGCCAAGACAAATAAGCAGACCAAGTATCTTGGCTTGCGAGGTTGTCAGTATGATCTGAACTCAGTACCTAATCATTGTGCAAAATTGCTGATAGTCGCGACGGCCAATATAATGGTATAACTGCCAAGAGCCTTGATCAAAGCACTAAGGAGACTCTCGTTAGGTAGTTGGATCAGGAGCCTGATTCAGAAAGCAGTTCTTCTTGACACGGTGCGCATTTTTAGGAGGTTCTGTGGAGCCTTCACCGCATGTAGCTTCGACCCTGTAAGCGGTACCAGTACTAAAATCTTATTTTTAAATTTATCTTACTTACTCTTATTAACGCCTGGGTGTCACCACTGCGAGGACCGTCCTGAGGACACGGTGGAGCATACGGTGCAGGACTGCCCCGCTTGGGCAGAGCACCGCCGTGTCCTCACGACGGCGATAGGCGGAGACCTCTCGCGCCCGGCATTGGTCGAGGCCATGCTGCGGGGCGAGACGGAGTGGGAAGCGGTCGCCTCCTTCTGCGAAGCAGTCATGCTCGCGAAGGAGGAGGCGTGCCGCGTGAGGGAGAGAACAGTGTCCTCCCTCCGACCCACCCGCAGTGGTAGACGCCCACGGCGACGGACGTCGCCAGACGATCTCCGGCCACCGTAGGCGCGGGCATGCGGGCAGCGAGTAATGGGCGACTCGCTGCCCGACCATGGACCATGCCCGGGTCGACGGCGCGTTGTGTTCCACGCGCGCCTCAAGGAGTGTCAGCAAACTGACGGGGCCTGTAGAGGGCCAGAGCCTGCCGGGGTCGCGGGTCTTACCCATCACCGTAACCCCGGTACGTAAAGGGCTCGTGAAGGACACCGTGGATTTTAGTCAGTACAAGTCTGACAGTCCCTCCCGCCCTGCCCTGGGTGGGAGGACTCATTTGATGATTTTACCACGTAAAAAAAAAAAAAAAAAAAAAACTTACTCTTATTATAAATACGAAAGTTTGTGATGATGCATGTATTGATATTTGTAACTCTTTCAAAAACTACTGTACGGATTTTTATGAAACTAGGTACACAGATCGTTTATAAACTGGAAGAACACATGGATGGTTTTTATTGCTCCCCGTGAGATCATTTTCGAGTTAGCAGGAGAATTAGCTGGTAAAAGCTAGTTTTTAACCAACTTCAAAAAGGTTTTTTACTTATATTAAAATATTTAAAGATGTGTGACTCAAAAAAAATCCCTTGATTCATCCTCTACTGTTATTACAACATAAATAAAATAGTAGATACTACCAGCGGGGCATTCTTCACAGATTTCTTTTCAACTTTAAATCGAGCGTTAATTAGTTGGCGTGAGGACTTTGTGCCTTTTTTTGCTCGAGCCCAGTGGCTCACGTAATCAATTAAAGTTCTTTTTAATCTCGACTCAACGGTCGCGGCGACCGACCGAGCGCGGCCATTTTAACTTAAAAAGTTTTGGTTAGGCAAACAATTTTTTTAAGAGTTTCGTAAGTATTTGTTTCCACATGCATTAGCCGATCAAATTCATTGTTTTGTTAGTTATTTATTTTTTCTTTCTACGCTCTTGAAAAGATACCGCGTAACCGAAAACGTAGCTGTTTTCGGTTACGCTAAGAGACGCCGTATGAATACGACTGACACACAATTCTCATTTCAGAAAGGCTGTAAAAAGAGGCTTATACATTAGAATTTCGTATTTTACCTACAATGTACTTGAAGTATTTACGACGTATTCATCATCTTCCTGTAAATGAAAAAGCGCTTCTAAGGTACGAACGAGAAACTAATTCTGTCCATAAAATTGACCAAAGTTCCCATTTACTTAACGTTTTAAGAACGTGAAAAGTTGTGCTAGGGTCTGCGGATGAAATCGCACGCCATTAGGCTGCGGTTCCACTGAGGTGGAGCGGAGAACGATTCACCAATCACATGACTTCAAATCCACGTCTCTTCTCCACTCAAGCCATGTGCTTGGTGAATCGCTCTTCGCTCTACTCGGCTCCGCCTGAGTAGAACTGCAGCCTTACTAATTAGACAATGAGAAAGAGAGATCAATGGAATGAAGTTTTGACTTTGTGAGCATGGCTGCGATAGCTCGAGAGCTTCAGTTCCTGAAGTCACATCGGGCCACACACAGCGCGGCGGTGACATGACCTTGCTCGCCCTTCCAGCCGTGATCACAGCGGTGGGACAGCGCCGCGCCACTCACTCACTCGCGGACTCCTCTAACGCGCGCGCGCATTCTAACGGTTCGTTTTGTAACCAGTACCCTATCAATATAGTCTCATTTAATTGTCAAGCAGCATTTTTATTTATATATTCAAGACCAGCTTCTGATGTTCAGAATCATGTGGTCGCAGGTTCAAATCCTGCACACAATATTTTATTTCTTTCTACAACAAAAAAAAATCCACTTTTCGACACAGGTGTTAAAATATTCACATTTGAGTCCCTGTCTGCAGCTGTTTCATTTCCTACCTAAATGTAATAATTTGGAAACTACGAGCATGTCTCTTTAATCCACGTTGACGCGAACGGACGGACATGCAACACAATTTGTGTATTATTAGAGTAGCAGGAGGATTACGGAGAGTTTCCTTCAAGAGGGAGATGCCGTGGAATAAGTCAGGAACTTAAGCGGGTTGACAAATTAATAGGTATACAAACGTCAGGTGATGATGATTTCTTAAACGCGACTCACCACACTTTTTTATAGAGGTAAAATCATCCAATGAATCCTCCCACCCATGTTTATATTAGACTTGTGCAAGCTAAAATCCACGGTGATCCTTCAATAGCCCTTAACGTTCCAGGGCCACGGTTACTTAATGCGACAGTCCCGCGATCACCACTCAAAAGGTATACCTCGTACACCTTCTGTACTACCTGTCCTACCTACGACGATACATTTATGCATGTGTCCCAAACTGTGTGATGAGGCATTCGCGTCGCATAACTCACGATGTCTGTACGCAGCTTAACAATGATACAATTTCTTTATTGTACACACGCCAGTGCATCAAGCTACCCTAATCTGTCGAATTTCTTTAATAGATTTTCAGCTTTATCTCAAGAGAAGAAGGTTTATATTTGATTGGTAAAATTTGACAGATTGGGTAAAATGCTAGTGTGTATAGCATCTTAGGTACCTAACTGTTTTTAGGAGGCTGCTGTTATTATTTGGAACAATAGAAAAGTAATTAACATAGCTGCAGAGCTGGTTCGATTATATGGTGCAAATCCGATGCATATCCATTACAAAATGAATAAGTTTGTCATTTATGATCATAACTATCTAAGTTAAAGTAGAATCCTGAAAGAAACTTGTAAGATAAAAATATATGGGTCACACCAAACACCTTTGTTTGTTTATTTGAAACGCTTTCGCTTACAACTGGTGTCTAGTTCAATGCTTGTACGAAGTCTGCGGTAACCATTCCTGTGGTTTTTGTTCCGAGCAAATATGATTAGGTTCACTTACTGGATTATACTAATCTAGCCCCTGCCGGGCGTTTATAGAATATTTGATCACGTCATCTTTATCGGGGTAAGCACAATAAGTGGGGAAACAGCCGTTTTAAACGCTTTTGGGAATAGGTCATCATCTGCCTCCCTTTTCCCAGCTATGTAAGTTGGGGTTGCCTTCCAGTCGAACTAGATGCAGCTGAAGCGACTGCTTATCTGACCTCCACAACCCAGTAACTGGTTAATACAATACCCCTTTGTGAGACTGGTTGTCAGACTCTCGAGCTACTGACTAAAAGTAACGACTTTCATAGATTGACTATTGAAAACCGGGACCAACAGCTTAACGTGCTTTCCGAGGCACGGAGGAGACTCGTTATGATAGATGGTCACCCAAAATATCGGTCTGTGCGGCTGTATTTATTTAGCCATGAGCTCGGCTTTTGGGAAAATGTATTAGTAAGATAATAATAGTTATGTCCATTAACAGGAAGATAAAAAAATACCTACTTACTGGTTGGTATGTTATATTCATGACAGTAAACAGCTATTGTCTTGACTGTCCCATAGTCAGTGACAATACCTTTTTTTTTCTACGTTTGGGCTCTGGTATATAGATTTCAGAATTACGTTCTGAGATTGCAAATGCCTAGTTTTTTTTTTGTTTCATTCTGAGCATAACACCCAGATTCATTTTATGCTCATATTAAAAAGAAACTTTACGCCTGGTCGCAAGGCGGGCAGCCATTCGTTCGCAGTTTAAAAACTTCAAAATTGGGTGCTTTCTCGAGTCCGCGACGGCTTCGCACAGTCGTCGCTAATTTCCCATGAGGCGAGTCACGGCGAACCGCAAACTGCCGCGATAAACAACCCAGAGACTACAAGAATTAATAGGCCCTACTATATTTCTTTTTTTTTATTTACTTACAAAGTCTCTTAACTTTTAAGGGTTAATGGTTACCTAACGGGGACGGAGCACAAGCCTTTTCTACACAGTTCCTTAATAAAACGTTTCTGAACGTTTTCGAAATATCTTGCACTCTGGAACGTAGTAGAAACTTCGAGTACATACATTGTAGAAAGCTTGGAGAAAATTATAAAAAGGGCTCGTAATACGGTTGACGTAACAATAGGTATAACAAGTTAGTCAATATTTGTTAATCAATTTTTATCACGTTTTTGTAAATTAAAAAAACTACATACTTACCATGCAAGACAATGTACAAATCGAGACGAATCAAACGAACCCAAACTGGATGGAGTTGCGTCGTTTCATTACAGAGTTCCTAAGCCACCTTCCAACATGAGACTAGCTCTCATCATCATCAGCCTATAACGTTCCCACAGCTGGGGCTCAGGTCTCCTCTCTGTGAGAAAGAGTGGGCCATAACCAACCACGCGGGCCCTGTGTGGATTGGTAGATGTTGTATGTTTTCGATTTTTTTATAACTGGACATGTTTCCTCACGATGTTTTCCTTCACAGTTTTGAGAACAGTGGTAATAAAAGAAATTACTGAAAGTAATGTGCCTGGCTGGTCGCGGGACTCACGAATTACCGTGACCTCGGTACGTAAAGGGCTATTGAAGGACACCGTGGATTTTAGTCAGTACGAGTCTGACAGTCCCTCCCGCTCTGCCCTGGGTGGGAGGACTCATATGATGATTTTACCACGATAAAAAAGTTGTAGAGTATTTGACTGAAAATCAAGTTAGATTATCAAAAATGTGGGTAAACCAGAATTGACGAAGATACGAGTCTTTAAAAATTGCCAATACGTCGAAAGCAACTTCAGTTTTTACTTGCTTCTGACGTCACGAGCACTGTCGAATTTTGATGCGCTGTATCTTTTTGAATATGCATTGATTTAGCAAAAGAAAAAATACGTGTCCATTATTTTTCAAAACTTAAGCTGACGGACTAATTAAATTTGCAATTTATTGATGCTGTCAACATGCTAATTATGTGTTCATTTCAACTTGTAAAATACTGATATACTGCAGCATCCAGTTACACAGAAACCCGACCTTGGCATCGTTGGGAAAAGGATAGATAAAGAATAGCATATTATAATAAAGTAAATAGAAACAACATAATAGTCGTCTACATCCTAAAAACCACAAGTTACGTCTTTTTTCAAACATTTAACGTAGGCACGCATTCATTTAAGCTACACGAAGGCTACACGAGTAACGCAGAATTTTAATTTCTTTAATTCTTTTTGGCGTCGGTAAAATACTCTGCTTCACGGAATAAAAGCAAAAAGTTAATAAACAACTCTTTAAGTTTAATTAAAATGTAAGAAAGCGTGAACCATGTAATTTTAGGTTGACCTCGTAGGCTCGTAACTACACCACACGACTGCAGACTTGTAAAAAAATCTGTTGCATTTAACTAGGCGCCTTGATTTCTCTGAGTACAATAACTCAAAAGTCAGTATATGTTTTTTTTTACCTATTTAAGTATTTTCATTCTGTAACTATTCACATTGATCAAAAATTGGATTTAGTGGAGATTTAAATCATAGATTCGGCATTCCGCACATCAACATATTTTGATTTTTGAATAGTTTTGTCATGCTGACTCTTATAGCCGGAGCACACATGCATCTCTATTTAAAATGTTAAAATAAACTTCCATAATAGCGCAATTTCATTAGTCGATAGGGCCCGCATGGGCGTAGCGAGAGATTTCTGGAACGAATGGCACAGGGCGCGCATTCGGGGAACCGTTTCCATAAGTCGATAGCCCGTGATAGTCCGCGTGTGGGTTGTACCCCCAACACACCCCACCATATGAAGGGTGCATACTTGGTAGAGGTATATTAAAGGTTGCAAGGATTCTCCCTATATAACTATCGTGACGCTCGAGACACTTCAAAAATCCCTTCTTGGGCTCCCCTACCATAATATACAGATCTTATTAATAAATGTTGAGGTACCTGTATGTTTTGCAGTACATTTTTTTGGGTTGAAACACAGAGTGAAGTTAAATTCAAACAAGGACATAAAAAAAAATAAAAGAGATGTTGACAATAAGTTTTCAATGTCATTCAAGCGCCAAAATAACCGTGATGTATCGCTAATAAAGTTTGAAAACCATAGATACACGCATGTAAGTTACGCGTCGAATGGACGCGGAGATGCTTCTAATTCCATTGGGTCCAACAAATTTGTTCCGGTCTGGTGCAAATAGGTCGTGCCGCCCGTCGCTCTCACAATATGTATTGTATCTACCAGAATTTGTTGAGGAAAAAAAGATGGGAGGACGAACGAGTTAAAAACACTTGAATAAGTATTTCACGGCTCTACCTTCTACTACCAGGCAGGGGTATGTACTTTTTAGGTAATTTCCTATACCATTTGTTACAAAAGCCCTGATGTTCCTTCTTTGTTTTAAATACATAGGCAATAAAGCAAGCTTATTAAATAAAAAAAAGCAAATTAAATAAAAGTGTAAAAATATTATTATTAAAAAAAAATATAGAAACGCGACCAAAAAAAGAGGCGCTTCTTAGGGTCTGCACACAGGCGCTGCCAGGGCTCGGCGCGGCCCTGTCCAAACGCGTGATATAATGAATTTCAAAAAAAGAACATTCTGATGCAATGACATTTTCACCACCAGATCGCTAAAATTATGAAAAAAGAACAATAAATTGTAGACTAATTCGTAATTTCGGATTCCGTCTTATCGTGTTATATCCCACCTTTTTTTTACTCGAATATGGTATGATATGAGAATCTTTTATAGAGGATTCACATCATGATTGTAGATAAAGTCTTGTATGCAACTGTTATAATTAGGTATTAAAACACTCATGTGATACTATTATCACACTCGGCTACGCCTCGTGTGATAAACCCACATTCGTGTTTTAATACCCCTGATTATACAACAGTTGCATAAATAACTATTATACGCAATAACGCCTAAGTTGCGAACAATGCTCAAAAAGTCCCCATCCTTGTAACACCTTAAAACCTATATAAATGAAAAGGCTATAGTCATCTTATAATTTAATTGTACTACGGCGAAACTGAAATGTGCATCCGAAAAAAGTTATATCGACATGAAAGGACCGGAATCAGTCACAATATAATTATGTCACCGATCACGATTGTTTTCTTCTTTAATTATAAGTCTACTCTCCCACAGAGATGTGCTATTGTATGTGTAAATGGAAGGATGCGTGCTATAGAAGTGTGCTATGGATGCGTGCTACAAGGGAGGAATTGGCTAGGGAAGGCGCAGTCCATCCTTTTTAGTCCATATTCCTAACTATTTGCGGTCGGCTCAGAGTGTCTTTTGATATAAAAATGACAAACAAAACATTCATACGTCTCACGGCTCGTCTGTTGTAAAATAGTCACCGTAGTATATTTATTTATTTATATAAGGTACACCAACAGCAAAACATACAATAGCAGTAATTGAAAACAAATATATAAAACATATGTGTTAGTATGTAAGCCTATGGCAGGTATACGCAACATTTACCAACAAGTGCTAACAAAGTAACAATTTGTAGTTACAAAAATATTATAGATTGGTTAAATTATAAATGTTTCTTAAAATTAAATGGGTATGTGCGGTATAAATATATATATATAAGTATCATATTTCATAATAAGAAATTGATACAGAAAGAAAGAAATTAAGAAATTGACAAAGGTTAAGAAATTAAGTAGGTTGGTTAATGCGCTCCCGTACCTCCGAAACTGATCGTCTGAACTTGTTGAAGGAGACGCCTATTTACGGAAAGGAATATGGACAAATCTAGTGATGGGATGTCTTGGGGGTTTCAAGGGGACTGAATACTGAATACGCTCAATTAAATCACTGCAGTTAAGAATTCCGTTAACAATTTTGTATAAAATATAAGATCAGCCGAACGCGAACGGCGACGGTCTCTATACCATGTCTATGCTGTGTACCCACTGTTTATTCTTAATGTCTATGGGTATACAATCTGTCGCTGTGTCATGTGTCATGGTCATTATCAAGCAATTGCCACATGAATAAAATGACAGATTAAAAATATAATTATTTATTTAATTTCACTTTTAAAAAGTTAATTCGTCGGAGTCTAATTTTACTGACTATTTACGATTCTATTCAACAGAGTAAGAGAGTACCTCTTGTTCTAATGTTCAAATTAGTAACTCTTAAATCAGCAAAATTAATGAAACAATAATGAATCGGATGTTACCGGTATTTTGAGTTTGATTAGAGTTTAAAAGTTTATCAATACCACTGATAACGTCGGCAGTCGGCTGATAAACACCCTTGTGGTCGCTTGCTGTTATCGTGGAGTAAGCTCAACAAACTACGCCCGCAATTCAGTAATTATGGATTTAAAATTCTCGAAAATGTCTGTGGACACCACTCTTGCACAGGTACCTACTTCATGCTTAAAAACCATGTAATTAAAGTGAACAGAAAGTTACTATAAATCTATCAATAACTGAGAGCCGTACTGTACTTTAATAGATTACTTATCATTACCATATTTGCAATAACAAACACTTATTTTAAAGTACTACATAAAATTAAGTACACATATAGCAATAGAACTCTCTGAACAAGCTATCTTTCCCAGAAAGGCTTCAAAACTCATCCCAGTAAAATGGGTTGTTTCCACATTATTAACATACAGATCTCCAAAAGTGTGAGTCTCAAGATGATTTTGACAAAAACTAAAACTACATCATTGGATTTTTGAAAAATCATATCTATTAGCCAGGAGCAAACACTCTATTATTAAACTGTAAAAATAAACACATGTTGGTTACCCTTCAGTTCTGGAACCCGAACAAATCAAATAAAATATTTAAGAATGATTTTTGAAAAGTATTTTTTTTTTCTGTTGTTTTAATTATGTTTTATTCTGTATTTCAGGAATATTTAAACAAAAATGGACAACTGCTAGAATTATATAATGATTATAATGGTACAATTGAAAAGTATGCTGGAGATGGGATAAAATTCATAACAATACCAAAAATTAATAAAAAAATAGAAATAAATCGACAGAAGTTACCAGTATTTAGAAAAATGGCAACTATGTTAAAAGAGAATGCCAACGTAATAGCACAACTTGAATATTACACCAGGAACGTACCAATAGAAGACACTCACACACAACTCAATCTTATTATTCAATATTTTAGATGTCAGCCATATCCTAGAAACAAAAGTAAGTTACAGATGCACTGAAGACATGATTATTGGCCATTATGGTATCTTTTATATATTATATATATCTATATTTTTGAGCCGTTTGGGGTTATGGCCCTGAAACTACAGAGCCATGGAGTCCGAGTGCTCACAGCCTCTATAAAGACATTTCTAAAAGACTTGTTGACGCTTCCCGTGACCCAAGAGCTGGCTTTTACCTTGGCCAGAGGCTAAGTATTGCCATACAAAGAGGCAACGCCGCCAGTCTCTTGGGCACATTACCAGTTGATAGCATTGAAATGAATTTTTCGATGCTCTATAATAATTCTGTTTTATTTTAATTAAGCATTTTTAAATAAATACTTTTGCATTGTGGTAATGATAGATAGTAGGACCACTGCAAGACCACAGAAGTAGTAGCCCCATTGCTCTCAAAACAAAGAAACCAGCATTTTTTTTTTCACTTTTTTTTTATTTCCTGCAGTAAAATCATCAATTGAGCAAAATAAAATGATCAAATCAACCTCACCAAACTACAATTATTTTTCATAACATTTAATTCGGAATGATTTATAATAAGTGATCATTTTTATGTAGGTTATGCCTTCAATTTTGAACCTGATGATTCGCTACTAGCATTGGGATATCTTTTACGGACACTATACCTAACGGCATACCCTTCGGTTACATCTAAAGGGCCAGTTGCTATTTGTGATCTATTTCTAAAACTACTTCGTGAAGCAGGGTAAGTAACATTCAAATCACTACCAGCCATCTCGCAAGTACTTGTTTTCATTCTAGTTTGCTGTATATCATTACTTCCCAGAATTTGATCCTTATTAGCAACACTATCAAATGGTGTAATAATACAGGGTGTGATTTTTTTCCAAAATCGGGGGGTTCGATTCCTAGCCAGGATTATTGTTTTTTATAAAATCCAATGATGCAGTTTTAGTTTTCATCAAAATCGGCCTCGAGACTCCTTTCAACGTTTTTCGATATTACACGCGCATATTATACGCCCAGTTGAAAAATTCATCCTATATATAAAACTTTATTAGTTATTGATCAAAATGTTAAATTTTCTCAGGATGAAGATAACAAAATACTAATTATATCAATCTAATTTTACCTGCTTCCCTAGTTTTGCACTTACAATAAAATATCCTATATGTCGTGATGTTTCAGAGCCGATGTATATCTACGTATTTTTAAGACAGTACAGAAAACTGAAGATTTTTCTAATGAATTTGAGTCAGAAGAAATATGGCCAGTGAAGGGTAAGTCTTCGATTTACCAGTATGAAAATATTCCCCACTCGAATTTTTCCAGTATTGGGTGCCTTTACAAATATTTAAACTTGCACCCAGACCAGACACAACTAACGCCGTCTATTGTATGATATTCTTAGATTATAGAATGTCCAGACATTTTATAATCCAAGATGTCAGAGTTATCACCGACATAGCTCTTAGAATTTGCAAGTTGAATTGACAATGGGCAGACCAGATTGCTCGTAGAGAGGAGAAGAAAAGTTGTCGAGTGGCGACCACAGACCGGAAGACGCAGTGTAGGCAGGCCTCCCACTAGGTGGACTAACGACATAGTGAGTCGCGGGCAACCGATGGATGCAAGTGTCGAATTGTCGTTTGGCGTGATGGATGGTGGTCTAAGGGTGAGGCCTATCATAAATGTTCAGCAATGGACGTCTTCCGGCTGATAATGATGATGTTATATCGTGCCATCAAATTGCGGCACGATTGGCTCAGTGGCTGAGCAATTGGACTGCTGCGCTGCATGTCGTGGGTTCGATTCCCGCACCGAGTAAATATTTGCATGATCTACAAGTAGGTGTGTATGTGAGTTTATATAATTGTAAGCACATCCACAATACAAGAGAAATTCCTAGTGAGGAGCTGTGAGTGATGTTTTAAGAAAAAAAATGGTTGTAACGAAATATTAGCTATTCAGATGCAGTCTGTCAGTTACTAGACAGCCAAAGTCATCGCCTTTTCATTCCCACTTGTTTAAAAAATCTTCATTCTCTTGTATTCAGGGCTGAGTTCTGGCACCGTCGCCGTTGTATCTGATGATGCTGATGTGGACTCTGCCGTTGATAAATTCGTCTCAATCTCGAAACAGGTATGTCTCATGCAACCCTTCGTGCTCGAGTCCCGGTCCAACACGGACTTGGCCGGCTTTTTTTCTTTATTACTAAGACTACGCTGCCCGTCTGTCTGTCTGTACTTTCGTCTGCCACCAGGCTGTATCTCAAGAACCGTGATCATTAGACAGTTGTACTTTTCACAGATGATGTATTTCTGTTGTCGCTATAACAAAAAAATTTGAAATCCAGAATAAAGTAAATGTTTTAAAGGGCTCCCGTACAACAAACGTGATCTTTTTTGCTCAGTTATGCTCGATATTGAAAGGCAACAGGTAGACGCTGGAAATATTCGCAATAATTTAAATATATTCACTTCAATAATAAAAAAGTAAAATAAAACATAAATCTGACGCTCTAAATAAAAAAAAATCCCACCAAAAACATTAAAATAATGTAAAAAAATGCCAAGTCTCTCGATGCAGTCTTTCCATCGTAAAAAGTTTTGAGATTTCATAGAAGCCAAGTCCTATTCAAATTATTTTGTAGTTATAAATCAACATTTAGTAATTGTATCAATAGTTTTCTTTATATTATAATTATAGTGACTTGGCAATGAGCACCAATTAAAAGCTGCTTGCTGCCTGGAATTATGTGCAAATGTTACTGACGAGACCTGTGATCAGATCACTACCGACTACATGCTCCAATGCAATAATAAAAAATAAGTACCTTACGGGCCATCGCTTTATGAAAGTAAATGAACCGAGAGTACACTAACACTAGTGTTTGCGTACACACTTGTGCAATTGTGTATTATAATTTATGTCCTGCGCAGTTTACTAGTCTTGGATGAGACTGACTGCCGTTGCCGAAATTCGGTTGGGACGACACGGATAAACCAAAAGAAAATTAATTTTGTGATATTAATGTTTACGCATGCGGTGTGTGACTTTCAACTCCAAATATGCCGTTTTGTTTCTTCTTGTGCTCATTGCCAAGTCACTATAATTATAATATAAAGAAAACTATTGATACAATTACTAAATGTTGATTTATAACTACAAAATAATTTGAATAGGACTTGGCTTCTATGAAATCTCAAAACTTTTTACGATGGAAAGACTGCATCGAGAGACTTGGCATTTTTTTACATTATTTTAATGTTTTTGGTGGGATCTCATTTATTTTTTAGTAAGTGTATTTCTTTCTTTTTTTTTAGGTGACCTCATAATTTCTTGGACTTCAGCTACTGCTTTGCTTAGAACCCATTCTCTATCTCTTTTGTTTCTTTTCAACGAGCTAAATAAACATAAATCTACTAACTTACAAAATAAATATAACTAAACTAAATAACACGTAAACAACTAGATATTGTAACTACCTATGTCTATGTTATATTAATAAACTATTCGCCTAAATAACTGTTTCAGTAACAATAATAAATCTACTATCTAATCCGGCTAACTTAAGTTCTCCGAATATAGCTACAATATTTTTTTAGTTTCGAAATGGTTTTTCATCGGTAGGTGGCGCTATCAAATGAAAATTATCGAATTATTTTAAAGTACTACTTATACTGCGCTCGGTAACGAAACCATAGCGCGATTCAGACAGGTACAACGCCATCTATCGAGCGCGCATACAATCGAAATTTATCGCAATACAATGGAGTTTTAGCTTTATTAATTTAATGAATTATGAACTTTATGTATCAATTAATTATAGTCTATGTATTACATTTTTATTATTCTTTTCTATTCCATGTATTTATTCATCCAATTGAACACTTAAACAACGAACAAAGTTAACAATGCAGTCAAAATCCATACATAATGTTCTTGCCAAACCGCAAATATAAAATTGTTTTCTATGGTATATTATTTTTTAATGTTTTTATAATTTTTCCTTTATATGTGGCTAATGACCTATCTTGGTGCAAAATTTGAAGTTTCTAAGTCTGCTAGAAGTACCTTAGATTTTTGATGATCGGTCAGTGAGTCAGTGAGTCAGTGAGTGAGTGACAAAATGGTGTAACTTTGATCGACCGTAACTCCTAAACTATTAATTCAATTGGCATGTAATTTCGAACTTAAGCTTGTTCTAATGCCTACTATTATTCACCGAAAACCTAAACTCCTAGCTTTGTCCACGTCGAAGATATAGGGGGGGCGAAACAGCCGCGAATCGCATCGAGAAAAGATGGTACGGCCGTGCCCGTTTTGCTCGAGACTTGGCTGGGGCACTGCCGTGCCCCCAGATATGTTTTTTGTCGCCAGAGAATAGTACGTAGCCCTCGTGCGCCAGTCCGACTCGCTCTTGGCCGATTTTTTAATGTACTGGGGGCATACCTTACCCCTAGAAAACCTAATTTTAAAATATGATTAACAGAAAACGTTCACATTGCAGGCCCCGTGGCGCTTGACGAGGATCCTGGTGCAGGAGAGCGTCTACCAGCTATTTAAAGACGCTCTCACCTGGAAATGCAA
Organism: Agrotis puta; assembly: GCA_943136025.2. NCBI lineage: Eukaryota > Metazoa > Arthropoda > Insecta > Lepidoptera > Noctuidae > Agrotis > Agrotis puta. The sequence goes on along the minus strand of OW964183.2, from coordinate 15,585,368 downwards.
ATTAAATGAGTCTGGAACCAAGCCTCCAACCTCCAAAGTCTTATGTTCGAACACCCTGACTTACAACGACAAAACCTTCCTGATAGATCCAGTGGGATTGACAGAAGAGCAGCCATCGCTAGTGGCCGTTGAAGCTTACAGGACCACAAAAGAAATGATATCTTTGCTGCAACAATATAAACCTCGCTACTTATCGCTATGGATAAACGGCGTAGCGGAAATTAATGAGGTCACACATAGCACGAAGGCACCTGTCGTGTGGGTGAATAATGTAGCTGACTTCAGAGGACCACCTCAAATATCGCAAGCGATTTTTTCCTATGTCGACGATGATACAATGCGTATCGTGAAATGTGACAAAGTTGCCAAATTGTGCGAGCTCTTACAGTCCTGGCTAAAATTAGACTTCGAAAGTCGTCGTGACATTCTGTGCGATGTACTGGACAAATACTTATCATTGGATCCTGCTAACAAATTATACACTGACATTAGAAACTTTCTTTCGTCCTCAACCCCGAAATGTTTCGTAGATGTAGGCAAAGATTATGTTTGCACAGGGTTGTTACATCCTAAGGGTATTATGGTAACTTCTGACGAGACTGCTCTTTTCTCTATGACGGGTTTTGAGTCAATATTGCAAGGTAATGCATTAATCGCAAACGGCGGAAAATCATCGCAACACTATTCGGTACTTGAACAAGTAGGAGTACCGGTAATACACATTGACGAATTACAGTTGGACGGAGATTTTGAAGTTTTTTCTTGGGACTCTAGTTACTTCATGCGAACGCGCGTCATCTGGACTAACTCGGGCACAATTTTTGCTAACTGAATTAAATTTACCGTTTCTTATGATGTTTTATTGTTTCGAAAAAAAAATGTAGTCCTAAAGCTCTTTTTTTACAGATGTTCCAAACCGATACATTTATTATTATAAAGTTAGCGTTAGATAGATAGATAGAATACACTTTATTATGCACACCATATATTATTACTATTATACACTTTATTATGCGTTATTTGATTATACTACTTACCTAAGTTAATAAAAAGTGAGAGTAGTCACGTGAGCTGATGGCGCGCGGCGCTGCGCTTTAGTGTTATTCTCTAAAGGCTCAGCGCTGAAACTAGAGCTTGTCTTTAGTGGGTTTCGGAAATCTCGTAAAAACAAACATTTCGGTTCTCCTCGTCGATACAGTTAGTCTTTGATGGATTTTCAACTTAACTCTCAAGAGTATACAATTGAAAATCTATCACAAGCTCGTCGACGAGATCCTCATAGAGTCTTTTAGAGAATAGCATAACAGATCGTTGTTGTGGGTTGTTTAAACATTAGGGAGAAAGGAGTGTACTACGGTAGTTAATGTAATTTTACTATTGGCTATAAAACAACAATCTTCATGTCGCACTCGAGGACTCTTGAACTTCAGTGTGTCGCACAAGCATGAATCGCACATCCGTTTTTCCAACTACAGTAGTACACCCGAAAGAAAGAAGCGGCCTACAGGATCAGTCGACTAGTTTGATACACTGCTGTACAAAATATTTTTGAAAATATTCATTTTATTGCCATTTAGGTACCAAGTTCCTGGTTCCAAAATATTGAACCAGCGTTTACAGGACCCCTTAGTTTATAAGTACACCTTCTGTTATCACTGTTATATCTAATATTTTTGAACATGTTTATTACCTTTTAATATTTTTATTATAAAATTTATTTTACATTATTACTTCGTTTCCTTTATGTCCCGGTATAAGTATAAATAAATAAATATTCCACAACTGTCACACAACGCCATCTAGTCCCAAGCTAAGCAGAGCTTGTGTTATGGGTACTAGACAACTGATAAACATACTTATATATTTCTAAATACATATTATAGATAAATTACACCCAGACACAACAAATGATCGTGCTCATCACACAAACATTTGTCCTGTGTGGGAATCGAACCCACGACCTCCGGCATAGCAGTCAGGGTCACTAACCACTAGACCAACAGGCCTGACAGTATGTAAGGCTAACCGCTCACTGGTGACAATTTGTGGCAGAGACTTTATCACCCTGTAGAGTGCTATGAAGGTATAAGGGAGTGAGCTCAATATGGTGACAAAATAGTTTCTAGCAATCCATACCATCGACAGGGGGAAACAAAAAGTCTCCAGTGAGCCGCAGCTTTTAGGCGGTGTCCTGCGTGAGCGACAAATACGACGCGACGCGACGCAACACGAGGTAAATATTATAATAGCAATTGAAATAGGTCGAATTGCGTCGCGTATCAATCAAAGAGATTGTGATATCAAACAGTGTACGGCATAGCTCATTAGAGCACCCGCCAACATCCGACCAGCATCGCGTCGTATTCGTCGCCCACGCAGGACACCGCGTTATTTTGTCTCAGCATTATTATTGTAGTGTCAATTTCACTTTTGTATAGTCACTTTAATACCGGGTAGAGATAGGGGTAAACAAAACATCCTAGCTGCATCTCTTTTCAACTTAACTGCTAATTAAAACACTTCTTAATATTAGGTACGCCACCCAAATGTAAAGGATTCCACAGCCGAATGGTAACTGACCATATTAATATACCTCCGCTATCCGTCTGTCTATCGGGTTGTAGAGTCCGCGCCACCGCTCATGTCCTTTTGACGCGGCGCTAGTGTCTATATCATTACATCAAATTGTATTAAAAAGTGTAGTGCCTCTAATTTTCCGCAGATCAGGAATGGTGGTGCGGACTCTATGCCATAATCCGTAATCGGCTGACACAAGTTCAAATCGCTCTGGGCTTTTTTTTTATAAATTGGTTCCGAGGGTCGCTGGTGATATTAGTTTTAATATTTATTTTATTTTAGTACCTACTCCCAGCGTCGGACTTGCCATATAATCGAGATGGCGTTTGCCAACCGGGCCCCAGATTGCGCGGGCGCTTCACTGCAGCTTGCGGGGATCTCGGCTAACTGTCTACATCAGATAATTCGGTCATACAATTAGAGAGAAATTACACGAAAAAAAAAACGAAAAATTCTTCTTGAAACTTAGTTTTGCAAAATTCCCAGGCTTGCCTGGCTCAGTCCGACCCTGCCTACTCCATAGAAAAATACTAACCGCTCGAGGCAATGCTAGTCGGATGTTGGCGGGTGCTCTAATGAGCTATGCCGTAAGCTGTTTGATATCACAATCTCTTTGATTGATACGCGAAGCTAATTAAGAAACCTATTTTGTGCCACCGTTCAACGTGCAGGGGCACTGGCGGTTACATTTAGCCGTTAAAAATAGTCCAATCAAATGTCACGCCCGTCAATAAATAGTTCCAATTTCGAAGACCAAACAAAAGATGGTACCCAAGCATTTATTATGACGTTTACAAGTAAATACGATATAAATCGTGTGAGAAAACGTGTGATTTGCATTGTTAGTATAAATACGATTTTTTGCGGTTGAAATAATATAGTTATGAATCAAAATTAGTGAGTACAGTTTAGTATGAAGACTGCCAATATGACCAGGAATAAGGGACAAGTTTATAGTGTTGGAAATTATCTAATGACTGGTAAGGTACTGGGGAAAGGACACTTTGCAAGAGTTGAAGAGGCTACACATAGGATTATAGGAAAAAAGGTAACGATAATTTAATATTTATGTTCGAATAAATGAAAAGTAATTACCTACCCCCCGTCTATCATAAACTCATTATTTCAATCATCTGCGAGAAAGATTAGATGGCCTTGGCATAGTTTACTATATTGATACTGGTACTAGGTCCATCAATCTGTTTCACGGCCTAGATAATCTGCCACAGACTAAGGATATCAGGCCGCTTGTATACGTCGGTTTTTTCACCGGACAACGGACCGTCAATAAACAGATATCCTTGTATTCTTCTCCGGACAAATGTCCGGTACATGTACACACTTTCATTATAAACCATACACAACCACGAATCCGTCGAAAAAAACGGTCCGTTGTCCCGTTTAAAAAAAACGGACATATACAAGCGGCCTTATGGCGACAGGTTAAAACATCATTCCATGTGGGTAATCCAATTATTGGAATTTGTGAATTGTAACATATTATTACCACGCTTAAAAATGTATATTATAATTTCATGCCACCTAGGTCCCAGAACTCATCTACCAACACCACATTAGGTACGATATCCATATATCGATTCGATATATCTTAACCTGCTTGATAGTTACAAAACCTTTTCTGTTTTAGGTGGCAATTAAGATCATAGACTTGACGTGTATAAAAGAGGAGTATGCCCGTCGCAACCTTCACCGCGAGCCGAGAGTCATGGCAAAACTACGGCACCCCTGCATCGCGGCCCTCTACGAAACTATGATGGTTAGCTGAACAACTTCTATTTAATATGAAAATTGATAAGGGTATTAACAGCATGAACCGACATTACAGCAAGATGCGCCCGAGACAGGTTCTCACCGACTGAGCATTTAGCTCGCGAAGCTGCCGCGCGAGCCAGTGCGCCGGATGTGTGTAATGTGTGGTGAATTTCATGTAAACAGTTATTAAAAGAAATACTGAACTAAAGATTAGGTACATAAATATTGATAGGTTACCTATAAAAGCAGTGATATTAAGTCATATGCAAGGGAGTTGTCCTACTGTCATCAGCCGCACACAATTTTAGGAACCATGACTGCTACTGAGAATTCTTAATGAAAAAATCCAAATACATACCAACCAGAAAAAGTAAAAAAAAGTCGATTAATAATGAAAATGAATGGTTGTAACAGCACGGACCGCGCCTGTACGTCGTGATGGAGGTGGCGGGCGGCGGCGACCTGTGCGCGCACGTGCTGGGCGCGCGCGGCGCCGCCCGCGGTCTGCCCGAGCCGCGCGCGCGCGCTCTCTCCGCGCAGCTCGTGTCCGCCGTGCGGCACATGCACGCGCGCGGCGTCGTACATCGGTATTTCAAACAACATCTTACTACTATTACAAGTTCAATGATCGAAGATTTTTGAAGTGAAAACTTCTTTAGCGGCGTTGTGCACTTTTTTTGGAATGGGTAAAAAATGTTAAACTCGCGTCAGGACACGTGACCTGATCGAAAATTCGTAAGACGGCGCAGAGCGCTTGCGCGAATGATCGTGTGTGTTCATTACTATTCAAGTTTTCACTTCTGCCGGCACTCCCAGAGTGCAACCCGTCGTTTTTTTACACTTCAAACTTTAGAAATGATGAAATTTTCTATGTAACTATCTAATGTTGCTTAAATAACGCAAAATCTCCTAATTTATTAAAAATATTGTACATAAACTTAATATACGCGGCGAATGAAGTGTGTATAAGTATACTAAGAGCTAATAATTTATGGCCATCTCAATGAATGATTGAGGTATAACACGATCACAATAGAAATCGTTTAATGGATATTATTAAAACAGCATTGTTTTTCAGCGACTTGAAAATGGAAAACATCATGCTGGACAGTACTAAGCAATTCATCAAAATTGTCGGTAAGATCACTACTTTCACATATTTACTTCGACCGCGGTATTATGAGATATGTGGATGAGCGATTATTTTTTCCTGTTAAAATCAATGAGTCTTCCCGTCAGACTAGTACTAACTAAAATACAGTGTTCCTTCAATAGGCCTTTACCTTCCAGGGTCACGGTAACCTGATAAGACAGTCCCGCGACCCCGGCAGTCTTTGGCCCTTTAAGGGGGCCAAATTGCTGACAGCTCTTTGAAGAGCGCGTGCAACACGCCGCGCCGTCGATCCGGCGAGTCACCCATTACTCATCTTCCGCGTATGCCTGCACCAATTGTGCAACTTCCCAGCCTGGTCTAAATTCCTGTGTTAGGGATTTCTGTATGGAAGAAGCCTAGTGGACAAGTTATCAGCGTGTCTCAAACACCTATCCAAAAAATTACAGCCCGCTCTAGGAATACAATATTTGTCTTAGTTTCATCACAAATAGGTTCACGTACAAAAGTTAAACATACAATTTTTTATTATTGGAAAGACGACCAATCTTTTTTTTTATCACATTGTTTATGGAACAATGAAAACAAAGCCAGACTTCTAAAAAAAGGTTATGTATTCCGCCGATATCCATCTTTACATGTTAGCCTTTGGTTGTAGACTTCGGGCTGTCAAATATGTGGAGCGGCGGGGCGGCCCTGCGGACTCCGTGCGGCTCGCTCGAGTACGCGGCGCCGGAACTGTTCGTCGACGGCCGGCGGTACGGGCCTGAAGTCGATCTATGGAGCATGTACGCATGAAGACATAACACGCAACTTTTTATTTTCACTATGACGTCATACGACGTACACAGACCGCTCGCGAAAAATTCGCTTAAAATGGCCAGTTCGCGACCTTGCCGTTATGAGCGGCACGGCGCTGGATGGCGAGCGGTAAGATTAAATGTTTAAAGCACGCTACGAGACGCCATTTATATCTAAAGCGCGCAGCACGCAGTTTTCTCCGAACGGATTTCCAAAAGAAATGTGAAACCTTAAAAGAATCTTTTGACGTATGTTGCAGAGGCGTGATCGTGTATGGGATGGTGACGGGTGGGCTCCCCTTCACGGGCGCGGAGAGTGGTGAGGGCAAGTCGCGGCCGCAGCTACGAGCTGCCATCACGCGCGGCTTCACGCGCAAGCAGCGCACCGCCCTCGCCGCAGTCACGCCCGGTTACTAACATTTTACTGTACTACCATCACACGCTAGCAGCGCTCCGCAAAATACTAAAAAATTATAACGTCCCAATTTTTTTTTTAATTATCGGATTTTTATTGCTGGCCAGGAATATTAATTATTCTAAAATCCAAAGATGCAGTTTTAGTTTTCATAAAAATTGGCCTCGAGACTCCTTTAAGTATTTTTCGCTATTTCGGATTTGTCCTTCCAGTGTGCAACTTTATAATCCTGCGCTCATTTATATACATACATCATTCCAAATTAGGCTAATGAATAACAAAACACCTTACAATTCACTTATTTATTTAAAATGTACAATACAGAGTTAATATTTGTATGTAGGTAATATGGTAGGTAGGTATCATTAATATGTATATGCCTAATGTTATTTTTTCTTGCTTACTTTTTGACATTTATTTCACCGATTTATATTCCTATACATTATTGTTTATGAGAAACTAAACACGTCTTTGAGCGTATATTTTTAACAAAATCACAAACAATCGACCGTTTTAGAGACACTTCACAAAATGTTCGTATTACAGCTCCGGGCAGCGCGGTCACGACATATCTGAAAAAAGAAAAAGATTTTTTTAATACTTTAATTATATTTTAACTCATATTTTAAAGTAGTACTCTGCCCGCGACTTTGTTCTTGAAGAGTTTGTATTTCCCTAAGTATTTAAGTTCTCTTTGGGGTTGAAACGTGTTTATTAGCAATCCTCCTCACGCTCCCAGCTACCGCGATGATTTCCGATTAGGACAAGAGCCGAAGCGATCCTAACTAATATTATACTTGACTTGACTTTGACTTTGAACTTGAGAAAAGACAAAAGATAGTTTTTATTACAAAAAAATTAAAATAAAAAATAAAATTTATGAAATGCTCTAATGGAGTATAGAAAATTCCTTAAATTCTCAATAGATGGCGGTGATCGCGCAATGGTGTCGATCGTTACACGAGTTCGGTTCATGTTATTGTTTTAATTCATCGGAAAAAGTAAATAAATAGTAAAAAGGTATGAAAAAAATAATATCAAAATAATAAAACTTTTAGTACAAAGAAAATGCCCGAACGGAGTTCAGATAAATAATCCGAGTTGTCACTATGGATTGATAGATGGCGTTGGAATCAAAATTGTATTGTCAGTTGTATGATAGTTTATGTGGACTGGTCCTGTTTCGTAAATTTAAATTTTTTGAGAAACTATATAACTAGATCCACCAAGACTATATAACGGCATACGGTTACAAATAACCTATTTAGGACGGAATGTCATTAAAGCCGTTATTATGACTGAGATGGCAAAAGGCGAAACTTTTATTATTCCCCGTATTCCCATCATTCCAACTGATTTGCCATTCCAATTCAAAAGAGTTCAGTTTCCGCTGTAAACTGCGTTTGCAATGACCATAATTAATAAAGCCCAAGAGCAAACGCTAAAAATTACGGGGGTACATCTTGAAAAAGACTGTTTCTCCCATGGACAACTCTACGTTGCGTGCTCAAGAGTGTCGAAACCACAAAACCTTTATATTTTTGCAAAGGATGGCAAAACTAAAAACGTGGTAAAAGGATGGCAAAACTAAAAATGACTTGGTGTAAGAAACTTTCATAATCTATAAAGCCTAAAATAATAGAAAATTTGTCAAGGGAGAAACAGTCTTTTTTCCTTTTGGACTGAAATGTCAAATCAGTAGAATGATGAGAAAATAAGGGAAAAATAACATTTTCGCCTTTTTCGATCGGCAAAACGGCTTTAATGTCCTAAATGAGTATACATCTCTTAAATTCAAACGCAGAGCTCATTATGTTGCTTTTTGAAGAGTTCCCTAGAATATCTTCCACATTTCATTTTTGAAGAGATCCCGAGAGATCGGGAACTATGTGAGTAAAACCAAAAATCTGCTGGGAGTCACTATTCCACGCGAACGAAGTCGCGGGCAAAAGCTAGTAGTAATATAAACCAAATACATTGTATTCTACGCGCACCTCATGCTGCCAAATGGTTGGAAATTGAGGGAGGGTACCATGGCTTTAGGACGCAAAGGGCAATTAACGGAATATGGTGGGCTATAGTCAATACGAGTCTAACATTCCTTTCCGTTCCATCTAGGGAGAAATTTGATGATTTCTCATAAAAAAAGCACCAATGCATTCCATTCGTGCTTGCGACTCGACCACTACAAAAAAAAACACTCCAAAGGAATGTGATATATTTTCAGAGTGCAAGGCGTTTATACAGCATCTCTTAGAACCAAACGTAGAGGTCCGGATGAAGATCGACGAGGCATCTCGGCACCGCTGGGTGCGGCGACACGGCATGAGGATGAAAACACATCCTTTTGGCGTCATCGAGCCGTCCACTAACAGAGAGGTAAGTGCCCACCGAAAGAAGATATACGGTTCAACATAGTCATTTAACTCACGTTTTATTTACAGAATAACAGTAGATCAGATGATATTTAAATAAGAATGATGACTCCTCTATTAGGAGTTGGGCTCTAATAACTTAAGGACAGAAAAGACGAGTGACAAGGATACCTTTGCCTTATAATGGGACACAATAATCACGTAATAATATTAAACTTCCCACTTACTTCCTTACACACTTTGCTTAGGTTTTCGTGTAAGTGTTAAGTTGCACTCTTGCAATAAAAGAAAATGAGAGGATTCAATATAATTCGTTTGACAGATATACAGGCAAATATCAGAGCTGTGCTCCCGGTCGGTGATGGACGTAGCGGCGGAGATCAAAGCAGACCCGTACGGGCCCGTGGGCGGCATGCACAACATGCTGCTGCACGGCGCGCAGGCCGGCGCCGCGCCCGCCGAGCTGCTGTGGAGCGGGGGAGCCCCCGAGCCCGCGCCGCGCACGCCGCCGCTGTACCGCGCGCACTACGAGCGGGACGCGCCCGGGGCCTCGCCCGCGCGGCCCATGACCCCGCCCAAGCTGCACTCCCAGACCGTGCAGATCCAGACCGTCCCGCCGCCCAGACCGCTCGACCCCAAATACTTCCAGACCAGCGACACGCGACCCAAACCCGCCCCGAAAGCCCCCGTCCTCGCCAAAAAGAGCCAGCTGCAGAGCCCGAGAATGATCAACCGACCCATCAGCAGTATGTACGGCTTGAAGAAACCCGTATACAAGGTGTACGACAACGGCGATGGCTGCCTAGACCCGCGGCTGCCCAGCATCGAGGAACATTCCAGCGCCGACGGGCTCGACGCCAAGAAGAACGTCCGGAGCAAAATTACCAGAACTCCGTGTGTCAGGAAAGTGAGTCTCGAGGAGGAGCGGACCGTGAGGATCAGCAGCTGTCCCAACAGAGTCGGGGACAAACGAGTGGAGTTCTACAGGAAGGCAGGAGATGGTCTACCAAGGTGAGGAGCTTCTTTTAATAGAAGAACTGCTTATCAAAGCTCTGCTTGCTGAACATGAGGTCTTAGGTTTTTTCCTACAGCCCGAAAACAACAATAAGGTCACCACCTATTACATGGTGTTTGAACACAACTTGGTGCTTGATAGATATGGAGGTGGAAAGAACTCGGGAGGACACAAACACAATTAAAAGAAATTCATCAGGAGTATGTATTTAACTGTATTTTTTTTTATTGTTGTAGTTGGCGAGCTAGCGGTTCGATAGCTCCGCCGCCGGCCAGAATTTTACTACAGAGTAACACAACAACCATCAAACGATCCTCATTGGGGTAAGTACCCTGTGCCTTTGGCGTCACCCCCACCGGTAAGGACGAGGGTCTTGCGAGGATTATAACGTCGTCCAATTAAACAATAGCTGAGCGGTGATTGGTTCCGAGAGTTTGTATTAATTTTGATGACAAAACTGCCTGTTTTCCCAACTATGTTGGGGTCGGTTTCAACTAAATATCAATATATGGGGCCACTGCTTATCTGGCCCCCATTATCCAATGAGTACTGGGAAATACGATCCTCCTTGGCTTACCAAGGATCTGGTTATCAGATTTCCAGGCTACTGACTACCTCTAACAGCTGTCAAAGATCTACAAACGGCAAAACGAGAGTGTCTCTCCCGTAAAGTGTCATTACATACCTGCCGCGCAGTCGACAAGTTACAAAAAATTAATAGAGCTAGCAAATGAGCAGCGACTCTGTAGATGGAATAACTTTTTAACTATCGATATACGTATGTAAAAAAAAAGAAGTAGCGTAAGATATTTCTTATTTACTGTGTCGCAAAATTTCTAAGATTTGATGACGCCTTATTGTGACGCCAGCCACGGTGTTTAACACTTACATGCTCTAAAATTTACAAATATATCATATGAAAATGACTTGTAACGAGATAATAGAGATGATATATGCTTTTTTTTTATCGTGGTAAAATCATCAAATGAGTCCTCCCACCCAGGGCAGGGCGGGAGGGACTGTCAGACTTGTACTGACTAAAATCCACGGTGTCCTTCAATAGCCCTTTACGTACCGGGGTCACGGTAATCCGTTGGTCCCGCGACCCCGGCAGGAGATGATATATGCTACTAAAAAATAATTCGCATTGAGTTTACAGTACTAAACATTATTTAAAGTGACAGTTGATAGATGAAGGTCATGACAGGTTCCTTAGAAGTTTTGTCGTATTTAGTCGTATGAAGTCCTGAGGAAAATTCGTAGTTTTTTTTTGCAATTAGATGTAACGACATAGACAATAGCGACCCGTCAAAAGGACAATTGCGGCGCGGACTCTGGTACTAAAATACCGTTATCTGTCAAATGTATTGAACACTCGACAGCAGTGACATCTGAAGTGAGCAAGTGATAAAAATGTGATTCTCTCTCGTCCACAGTAACATCGTTAGTCCGCACTCGTCTTCAAATAGTTACAAGAGCGAGAGGGCAATACCGGTAAGTCGTATTTGTAAATTAAAAAATTTTCCTTAAGAGCGCGTATTCTGAAAGTTGGCAACGTCGCAAATAATTGTTAAATATTAAAAAGTTTTAATTAATTTGGCAATGTTAATGTGGCTCTGCAGTGCAATAAAAAAATGATTAGGGAATGCTATCTCATTAGTAATTCGTTGCAACCCCAGCAAGCTTAGGCCCTCTAAAGGGGGGCCCCATCATTGTGCTGACCGATAAACGTTTTGCTTTTTTATATGTTCACAGAAGCGGCCAATGTTGCCTCTTCCGCAGGTGGGCTGGTACTCATCCCGCAGCATAGGCAAGGAGAGCACGCACCTGCAGCGACTCAGACGCACGGCGCCCATGAAGTGACCCCCCCCCCCCCCCCCACATTAGTGCCACCCCCGCCGCGCCGCCTCATCGCTCGTCGACCTTCAAATTGCGCGCTCTGACACTAATTTACGCTGTACAAAGTTTGCGTATACGCCAATACATTCATATTCGTCACCAAAACAACAAAAAATCTTGAGCAGCAGTGCTATCCTCTAAAGACTTGGCTGCGCTGAAACTACGGTTTGTCTTTAGTGGATTTTCAACTTAACATTGTAAATTATAAAGTTGAAAATCTATTACAGCTTGTTCACGAGCTCGTCATCATTTCATTTCAACAGTCCTTTCAGTTACTCAACTTATTTTGTATGTTTAAATAAGATTGATGTTGGGTTGCTCCCTCTGTTTCATCAGTGTTGCTGTCAGAGGTGTAATAAAAGTGAAAGAAATGGGGGCCAAACTAACGGGAAATGTTAGTTTTCGCAATATGCTCGTATATCTCTCCATCATCGCAATAAAATTAAACCCCACTTACTCGAGCGCTTTTTTACGGGCGATAAAAAAACGCTGATTTGGAACAAAAAGGTGTATTGAACTTAACTGTCAATGCCCAGCACTCAAAATCAAATACAGTGCGAAAAACCGCTGACATGTGAACAGATACATGGTTTGAATTTATTCTATTTCGGCGCTTTTTTAAAGCCCATAAAAAAAACGCTCGTGCGAATGGGGTCTAGCGAAAATTCCCGTAAGAATGGCCCCAGCATAAGCGACAGCTCACACAGAGCTGTCGAATATGCTGACACTGCAAGATATTTTAGTGTAAAAAGTTAACATACACGTCAACACCACAATAATTATACTACAGTTAAAAACAAAATAATAGGAAAATGTGGTGTGATCATTATACTGGAAAAAATCGTGCGGTACAATTTCGTATGAACGTAAGCTTACAGCCAGTGTCGACTGACGAATTTAGGTATGTTAAATAATTATGGCGTTTACACAATACTTTGTATTACGCACATACCGTCTTACCAGAAGAAAGGTAAACATCTGTAGAACACTTGTCTAAAAAACTGTCAATGTCAAAACGATATTTCACCTTGATATAAAGGTCGTTTTGCAGTTACACTTTTTTTAGGCAAGCGTTCAACAGATTTTTATCTTTTTGCGGTGGCAAGGCGGATTGTGTTTAGGCGCGCAATTTTAATTAGACTAATTTACACGGTTTAAGCGACACGCAAAATATCATCCTGAATTTATATAATTTTAGTATTTAGACCCTGAGGGGACAAATACTCCGTCGGTTATAAAATAGCCTATTCCAAACATTATGTAAGTATTGCACATCAAACCTTTTTTATAATCAATGGGAAGTTTCAAAGTTGGTACATCTAGAATCATGTACTGAATGCACGGTAAATGTTTGCGTGTCGATTACACCCTGTAAATAAAAGCAAACCATGCGATTAGTCGTCAGTGTGCAGCGGGCCTTAATTAAAATTCTCGCGTGCTACCCTCCAATGTAATGTTAAGCGAATAAAGCAGTTTTAATATGTTGTACATGCTCGACTTCCAAGGAATCGATTTTGGACTAGTATTTTTTTGACATTTATAGTAATGAGATTTACATTTTAAAAACTAAATAATAGAGTGTTATGTTGTGCTTGTATGCATGTATTTTATTGAAAGATTAATATAAGATGTGCCTTACATTTATTTTATTTTTTTTACTTTATGAACAATGAAGACAAATACAAAAAAATGGGTCCGCACTTGAAAAAAACAATGAAGAAACAGTATTTGAAATTTTTCCTTCTTTTAAGATGTAGTCGTTGATGATAGTCTTTAACATGTCCAATCAGAAGCAACCTTCTAGTAGCCTAATAGTCCGCCTTGCCTAGATGGAAAATTGTGCCAGTAACACAATACAATACACTCCCAATTTACTGGACACTAGTATTCTACGTTTATTGCCAGTAGTACCACGGGTAAAAAAAATACCCGTGGTATTACCCATGGTACTACTCATTTATTTTACATTATAGATTAATTATACACAGTTCTCTTTTTAATCTTCCGTATACCATCTCCTTATTACTTTGCAGCAATCCTTTTTTTTTTAGTTTTTAAAACCGTCAAAAGAGGCATCTCGGCCTGGGTGGCGTGGAAGGGACTGTCGGACTCATACTGACTAAAATCTGTCATATTCCTTCAATTGCCCTTTTCATTCCAGGGTCACAGTTAACTGTGTAGACAGTCCCGCGACCCTGGCATAGTAAACGAGTAGTACCACGGATAAATTAAAATTTTCTGTGGTACTACTAGATCGCTTGGCAGTACCACGGTAGGGGTTGTACCACAGCCAATAATAGTACATTGTACACACACCAAGAAGAGAAAGTGACCGATTACCGTCGAGGGTGTCGTTTGAATCCCGAGCCTTAGGCGAGGGCTTTAAAACGCCCGAGATCGGGAATCGCACTTTCTCTCGAGTGATACATAGTCCTTTATACTACACCTGTGTGGAAAGTACCTTGATACGGGGAGAAAACGCATCTGAGCGGGAGTGAAAGCGTTTTCTCCCCGCATATTTATTCGATATGCAATGACGTACTTTCTACCGTAAATTTGATAAAGTATCAAGGTATTTTCCACGCAGGTGTAGTATTAATGGTATTTTACGGCAATCAGTTGATCGCGGTAATAGCCTTTAAATGTTGGTATAAACGTCCATTGCCGCGGCCCTGACAGTAGCGGTGTATCAGTTACCTGTGGTCAGTGGAAGGGCATGTGCGAGGGGTTGGCCATGGCGGCCAGGCGCACGTACGTGGTGGCGTGCGGCCGACACAGCGGCGGGGAGTCGCCCGCCAGCGGCTCGTTCTTGAACACGGCCACGCACTTCCACTGGTTCAGGTATTGCACTGAAAATACACAAAAACTATATTTAAGAAAGAGGATTTATTAGAACTCTTACAGGGCAAGAGGTGTCCCGAAGTTAAGTACGGATTTACCACAGTACAGGCAGCAAAATAGTTAGGTATGCTAGCAGCAATTTCCAAACGGTTATCCCATGTATGCAGCCAAAAAGTGCATAGATGCAATATGAATATTATTGAATATAGTAAACAGGAGGACCGTATTTAACATTTCAGTAAAACAGGTATGCTGCCTGCATACCTGTTTTGCTGACTGTGCACCTAAGTATATTTCGATTTACACGAGTTGATTTGTCGATCAACTAAATCACTAGTTTTTTTTTTAATCGTGGTAAAATCATCAAATGAGTCCTCCCACCCAGGGCAGGGCGGGAGGGACTGTCAGACTTGTACTGACTAAAATCCACGGTGTCCTTCACTAGCCCTTTACGTACCGGGGTCACGGTAATCCCTTGGTCCCGCGACCAAATCACTATTTAGTACGTCAATTTTAGCTGTACGATTAGACCGCACGGCTAAATTGATCTTAAATCGACCAGTATAAATCCCCCCTAATGGAGCTTATTATTATCAACCAGAAATAAACCCAGACATCTGACTGCTACTGTGAGATTCCTGATCGACAAAACAAAATAACGCCTTAAGTTTTAAACTGATATACACAATAAAACTATAATTTTTATGTCCACCAATGTCTGACCCAAATTCACAAATAGCGATTCCCACTCAAATTTGCCTCCCTCGCACCGCTATCGTCGTTGAAGACATGTGCAGTCGCGCCTCTCATTCTGCGCGAGATTTGCCTCAATGTAAACTATGGTCCCACTACTAGTATCGCGTTGTCAAGCTTTATGTGGAACGCCGTGTCAGTCGCTCTGCAAAAGTCACGTGAGGTTCCAGCAAACCTCTCATTCCTGTAGTGTACTCACTCTTCCACAGGCGCACGGCGCAGTCGTCGCCGGAGGAGGCCAGCAGAGTGCCGGTGAGGTTCCAGCACACGCGCCACACGCACGAGTAGTGCTCCTGTAGTGTACTCACTCTTCCACAGGCGCACGGCGCAGTCGTCGCCGGAGGAGGCCAGCAGAGTGCCGGTGAGGTTCCAGCACACGCGCCACACGCACGAGTAGTGCTCCTGTAGTGTACTCACTCTTCCACAGGCGCACGGCGCAGTCGTCGCCGGAGGAGGCCAGCAGAGTGCCGGTGAGGTTCCAGCACACGCGCCACACGCACGAGTAGTGCTCCTGTAGTGTACTCACTCTTCCACAGGCGCACGGCGCAGTCGTCGCCGGAGGAGGCCAGCAGAGTGCCGGTGAGGTTCCAGCACACGCGCCACACGCACGAGTAGTGCTCCTGTAGTGTACTCACTCTTCCACAGGCGCACGGCGCAGTCGTCGCCGGAGGAGGCCAGCAGAGTGCCGGTGAGGTTCCAGCACACGCGCCACACGCACGAGTAGTGCTCCTGTAGTGTACTCACTCTTCCACAGGCGCACGGCGCAGTCGTCGCCGGAGGAGGCCAGCAGAGTGCCGGTGAGGTTCCAGCACACGCGCCACACGCACGAGTAGTGCTCCTGTAGTGTACTCACTCTTCCACAGGCGCACGGCGCAGTCGTCGCCGGAGGAGGCCAGCAGAGTGCCGGTGAGGTTCCAGCACACGCGCCACACGCACGAGTAGTGCTCCTGTAGTGTACTCACTCTTCCACAGGCGCACGGCGCAGTCGTCGCCGGAGGAGGCCAGCAGAGTGCCGGTGAGGTTCCAGCACACGCGCCACACGCACGAGTAGTGCTCCTGTAGTGTACTCACTCTTCCACAGGCGCACGGCGCAGTCGTCGCCGGAGGAGGCCAGCAGAGTGCCGGTGAGGTTCCAGCACACGCGCCACACGCACGAGTAGTGCTCCTGTAGTGTACTCACTCTTCCACAGGCGCACGGCGCAGTCGTCGCCGGAGGAGGCCAGCAGAGTGCCGGTGAGGTTCCAGCACACGCGCCACACGCACGAGTAGTGCTCCTGTAGTGTACTCACTCTTCCACAGGCGCACGGCGCAGTCGTCGCCGGAGGAGGCCAGCAGAGTGCCGGTGAGGTTCCAGCACACGCGCCACACGCACGAGTAGTGCTCCTGTAGTGTACTCACTCTTCCACAGGCGCACGGCGCAGTCGTCGCCGGAGGAGGCCAGCAGAGTGCCGGTGAGGTTCCAGCACACGCGCCACACGCACGAGTAGTGCTCCTGTAGTGTACTCACTCTTCCACAGGCGCACGGCGCAGTCGTCGCCGGAGGAGGCCAGCAGAGTGCCGGTGAGGTTCCAGCACACGCGCCACACGCACGAGTAGTGCTCCTGTAGTGTACTCACTCTTCCACAGGCGCACGGCGCAGTCGTCGCCGGAGGAGGCCAGCAGAGTGCCGGTGAGGTTCCAGCACACGCGCCACACGCACGAGTAGTGCTCCTGTAGTGTACTCACTCTTCCACAGGCGCACGGCGCAGTCGTCGCCGGAGGAGGCCAGCAGAGTGCCGGTGAGGTTCCAGCACACGCGCCACACGCACGAGTAGTGCTCCTGTAGTGTACTCACTCTTCCACAGGCGCACGGCGCAGTCGTCGCCGGAGGAGGCCAGCAGAGTGCCGGTGAGGTTCCAGCACACGCGCCACACGCACGAGTAGTGCTCCTGTAGTGTACTCACTCTTCCACAGGCGCACGGCGCAGTCGTCGCCGGAGGAGGCCAGCAGAGTGCCGGTGAGGTTCCAGCACACGCGCCACACGCACGAGTAGTGCTCTTCGAAGGCAGCCACTACCTCACACTTGAAGCGCACGCTGGTGCCGTTGTTGCCGGTGCCGGAGCCGGCCGACTCGCTGCAACAAACACCGAATAAAAAGTGATGACACTTAATCCAATTTACGAGTTACAGCTACATAAATCTAACGTAGATAATTGATTTAAAGCTAACATATGGAACCGCATTTATTTCAATATATTGTCATAGTTCCTTCAGCATTTAAACAATACTGTCAGGAAGGATTTCTAATGGCAGCCTAATATAGATATTTAATATACCTACCTCCAGCAAAATTAGCAACCACATATACCTTTCGAAGATAAAAATTACAAGGGTACTTACGCGACAGGCTCAATTTTAATGATTCGGACATCCTTAGTGGCGACCGCTAGCAAGTGGAACGATCTGCCGAGGTTCGGAGCAAAGGCGATGTCGTTGACAGGCTCCTGTACTGAAGACAGGCAGTCGGTGCGCGTCCAACGACGGGATGATTCGCTATACCTGCACATTTAATTATTTTGTCAAACATTGGCAACACTGAGAAATGTTCAGTTGAAAACATAGACATAGAGCATGGACTGACACTTACTCATATATGAACACTTTTCCATTGCAAGCGGTAGTCTTGTCGCCTTGCACGGTAGCGGCGGCATTTGTAGTGTTGGGCTCATCACTGCCCACTGCCAGCATAGGGGGGTGCACCACCCTGACAACAAACCACATTGAATTATGAATATTGTCATGATTTTTCATGCACAAATCACTATATCTAATCTAAACAAAATATACGTAACACATACGTTGTAGAGCGAATAGGCATAATGACTAACTGATGGACTAATTAGATCTTTTCAATTATCTTGCTAATTATATCGCTTTGTAACGCCTCATATTCGTCAGTTACATTAAGAAGGGTCATAAAGTATAAAATTACAATTACATATTAAAAAGCAAAAGTTATCTTTAAGAACTAGCTATGCACATTTTGTTTTTTTTTTATGATTTTTCTTTGCTATAGCATGAGGAAAAATTTGGTAGTGTTATCATTAAAAATCTTCATTACCTGGATAAAGATGGATTCCATGAGAGGCAACTTATTGACACTTTGGTAGGAATCTCATGCTGTAGAGTCCATTGTGCTAGATTCATTACATCTGGAGCTTCATATATCCTAAAACGAAAAGATTAATCACTTATATTTTGAAGAAGATTGTGTGGAAAACAGCATATCCTGAAAATTTTAAATCATGTGACATTCATCAACACCCTCTGGACCTTTAAAGTCCTTTAAATAGCTGTAAAGTCAATTCGGTCCCCTCACTCAGGGCGGGACAGGAGGGACTGATAGACTAGTACTGATTAAAATCCATGGTGTCCTTCAATAGCCTTTTACTTTCCAGGGTCATGGTTACCTGTTAAGACAGTCTCGCAACCCTGGGAGTCAAGTCAAATAATCAATTAAGAATAGTTTACAGTGGCTAGTTTTTATTATGAAAGATTGTACATTTACACACAAAATAATTAATTGTATTCAACCAGCTGATGGACTAACCTAGTCACATTTACCTTAGGTCAGGGATGGCGAACCAGTGGCACGCGTGCCATTGATGGCACGTGATATAATATTTTGGGCACGCCACAGATCGACAAAGTACGTAACACACTATGAAATGTAAGAAACGAATGCGACTGAACCTAGCTACGGTGCGGAGGAGTTGTTAGCATTGCTTTATTATTTTCCCAATAATTACTAACTAGGTGAAAATTATTGGATGGCACATCTATGGTCTCATTAAACATTTCATTACAAAAAATGGCACGTTGATCCATAAAGGTTCGTCACCCCTGCCTTAGGTGATCCTTCTAGTTTAGCATTAAATTAATTATTCTTACCTTATAATACCATCAGCAGAGCATGTGACTAGTAAGAGTCCTAAGTGCTTTGGTCCAAACTTCACATCTGTGACTGAGGTCCGTGAATCCACTAGGTTAGATCTCTTTAGCCAGGTTCGTAACCCTTTCTCTGAGCCTGATGCTGCGGTATCACCTGTGCAGGGTAGATAGATTGGGTAGACACAATTTTTTCTAAACATTGTTCCTGGCTAGGATTTTCTGCAGTACCGTGGCTGTGTTTACAGACATTGAAACTCACATACACAAACACCCAGACTCGGAACAACTAATTGTAGGTCTTATAAATATTTGATCCGTGACTGTGATTGTGCAACATTCAGTGCAGCAGAGGATTGCTCAGCCACTGCGCCATCCATGCCGTTAACGATGTAATTTGTAAATACTGTCACTACACTAATATTATAAAGAGGTAAGATTTGTATTTTACTGTATGTTTGTAATGAATAAACTCAAAAACTACTGAGGGTATTTCGAAAATATTTTCACCATTAGAAAGCTACATTCATCCTGAGTAGCATAGGCTTTATTAGCGTGATACTTCCTAGCCGCGCCACAGTCGCATTTTGAATCGGGGTTAATATAGAATAAATGTACACAATATGTTCATTATTGTACTAAGTAAAATAAAAAATGTACTTGAAAGATTCGCCAGATATTTAACAATAACTGTGGCGCGGCCAGAAAGCATGCTTCCTAGCCGCGCCACCGCGTACACTGTAATAAATAGGCTATTTATATACGAACTCAATGATAAACAATTGTACGACTATTGTTCATTCTATTGGTAATGACAAATACTGCAAAAAGTCATTAAGTCATATCGAATACAATCGAATATTAAAAATCGGTTATCCAATGCTCATAACTGTAGGTAAGTATTTATTTGTAAAATGAAATTATAAGGCTTTCGTAGGTACTTTAATATCAATACCTACTGAGTATTTTTACAACTACCTACATAATAATTATGTAAGTATCGTTTTTCTTTGACTTTGAATAATAAATTACTGCATTGGTAAACGTCAATGCGGATGCGTGTTGTTGTGTTATGAGTTTTTTATAAATAAGTAAATAAGTTAGTTTTACGATTAATCTTCATAATTATAAATTCTGTAGAATGAAGCGTGGAAAACGGCTATCTGTGAGTCTTGAAGAACAGAAATCTGCTTTTCAAGAATTTGCGGAACAATTTTTCAGCATCGACACATTACCAACTAGCGAAAGTAATGTATACAAAGATGTGAGCAGAAAGCTTTCTTCACGTATGTCGGCAAAAGCATTATATCTTGTCGGCAAAACGAAATTTTCTACAATTTTTTGGTGAAAAGTCCTCGAAGTGTAGTAAAAATCCGGAATTATCAGACAAGACTAGCTGCAGTACTGATGATGATTTATCTAACAGTTTGAGTGCCGATGACACGAAAAATCGTGTACTTTTTCGTGTACTTCCAAATCCAATCACAAAATATATTTGTCCATTTGTTCTTTGGCAGTAGTTTTCTGGAATGAGAACGAATGGTAGGTTTATGCGGGTCATTCCGTTTGTGTAACACAATTTTTGGTCGAACGTCTTGCCAACATTCCTCACTAACTTCAAAGATTCAATCTGTTTGGTATCTGATTCTGAACTATAGTCATCGGCACTCAAACTGTTAGATAAATCATCATCAGTACTGCAGCTAGTCTTGTCTGATAATTCCGGATTTTTACTACACTTCGAGGACTTTTCACCAAAAAATTGTAGAAAATTTCGTTTTGCCGACAGATATAATGCTTTTGCCGACATACGTGAAGAAAGCTTTCTGCTCACATCTTTGTATACATTACTTTCGCTAGTTGGTAATGTGTCGATGCTGAAAAATTGTTCCGCAAATTCTTGAAAAGCAGATTTCTGTTCTTCAAGACTCACAGATAGCCGTTTTCCACGCTTCATTCTACAGAATTTATAATTATGAAGATTAATCGTAAAACTAACTTATTTATAAAAAACTCATAACACAACAACACGCATCCGCATTGACGTTTACCAATGCAGTAATTTATTATTCAAAGTCAAAGAAAAACGATACTTACATAATTATTATGTAGGTAGTTGTAAAAATACTCAGTAGGTATTGATATTAAAGTACCTACGAAAGCCTTATAATTTCATTTTACAAATAAATACTTACCTACAGTTATGAGCATTGGATAACCGATTTTTAATATTCGATTGTATTCGATATGACTTAATGACTTTTTGCAGTATTTGTCATTACCAATAGAATGAACAATAGTCGTACAATTGTTTATCATTGAGTTCGTATATAAATAGCCTATTTATTACAGTGTACGCGGTGGCGCGGCTAGGAAGCATGCTTTCTGGCCGCGCCACAGTTATTGTTAAATATCTCGCGAATCTTTCAAGTACATTTTTTATTTTACTTAGTACAATAATGAACATATTGTGTACATTTATTCTAAATTAACCCCGATTCAAAATGCGACTGTGGCGCGGCCAGGAAGTATCACGCCTTTATTATTATCATGTCCACCAGTGTGAAGCCGGGACAGGCTACTAGTCAGCTATAAGTTGAAAATTCAACAACACACTTTAACGATACTACGGAGAAAGCCTATTGTCTAGTAGTTCTCAGTCTCACCAACT
Source organism: Agrotis puta (assembly GCA_943136025.2). Classification (NCBI taxonomy): domain Eukaryota; kingdom Metazoa; phylum Arthropoda; class Insecta; order Lepidoptera; family Noctuidae; genus Agrotis; species Agrotis puta. The sequence continues at coordinate 15,563,211 of OW964183.2, read as the reverse complement.
TCCTCCCATATAGCTGCAGTCCTATCAAAGGAGCATGTGGCAATAACTTGTCCAAACTCAGGGTGTGCCCAAGTGACCTTCCACACGGAGCCATGGTGAGCCTTCCAGCTGGCCGTGAGCCGCCATCCACCATTGCCATCAGAGTCCCACACCTAGAACAACAAAGTCACTTATCAATTAGACCAATAAAAAGGCACTTTTGTACTTCATACCTCTTGATTATAAAAAAAACAGAACTGATTCTTTTGCCCATCATTGACAAGGATAGTTTTGTATGGAGAAATATGGTTAAGAAAGATATTATTGCTTTTTGAAAAATTAATTTAGATGTGCATTGATGTCAGTAAAATCATATAGATGTAATTAACAATAATGTTGCATGTGCATTTCAATTATATATCTAGTTAGATTAGTAGACTTACCTAAAAGCATCAAAGAAATATATTATATCAACTATTTATAAAAGCTGTAAAACCGTTCCTACAGGCATGTAATGGTTACAACCAAACATTAACTTTTTTATTTCTATATTTAAACTCTTAAGGCATACACTCCACCATTTAGTAATTTATGATGCTTCTTTTATTCTCTAATAATTACTATTTCGTTATTATTTGTTAGGTTACCGCTGTTTTGTTTGTTATCAAACCATACCTTCACATACTGGTCGCTGGAACAAGTAGCCATTCTCTCGCCATAGAAGTCGTACGCAACATCGTGAATTAAATCCTTGTGATCAGCGAATATAGTTTGGGATTCAAACAAATTAGTTGCCGTTAATTCACCCATTTTATCCTTAATATTTGATAGTTTTGTATTTAAAATTACACTCGATAACCTACCCCTTTTGGTTTGACAATAACAGTCAATGCTGTCAACTCGCACAAATGTCAAAATTTACAAATGTCAGAACCATCTACTTTAGTTCACCGTTCGGGAATCATTAGCATGGCATTTAAATCAATCATAAAGTTTTAAGTAGGTAGTTAAGTAAAAGGTACAACGCATGTGAAAACGTAACGTTCTAAGGGGAAGTCTTGGCTCAGTAGTCTTGACTTACAACATGGACCGAGCACTGCCTCCATAAAATTTCAGTATTCTCTAGAAGTAGTGTATCTATTTCCTTTAGATTACCAAAGACACAAAATTTGTCATACAGGAAAGAAAAACACGATCCTACAATTTGTATTTTCCTCTTCCTAGTGCACTCTGCACTAGCCGTTGCCCGTGGTTTCACCTCGGCTGCTCGGCTCCTATTGGTCATAGCGTGATGTTTTATAGCCTATGGCCTTCTTCGATAAATGGACAATCCAATACAAACAATTTTAAAATACGGTCCAGTAGGTCCTGACATTAGCGCGTTCAACAAAACAAACAAACTCTTCAGCTTTATAATATAAAGTATAGATTTAGCTACTGGGAGATAATGATAATAATTATTTAAAAAACAATCAGACAATAATTGTCAATCCAGTTGAGATTATCTATAAATCTAGCATAGGTTCGAAACAAAATATTATCTAAAGTATATATACAAAAGAATATTGTCATGAAATATGTAGTCCATTAGAAGATATTACTTATCATCAATGTAGCCATTCTTGCGTGAACAATATGGTTACGGTTTATCAATTTTCCACAGTGTTATACCGCTTAAAAGTACCGCTAGGTATGCTGCTGCCATGTAGCGAATCCTACTCTATAAATTTTATTTTAATTGAACACGCTAAAATTTAAATCATCATTCTCGTCTAACGTGTTCGATATAAAACCATTGTGTGTTGTGTCGGTGATGCCGCGCTGCTTCCTAAGAGGATCAAACTTGGAATAAGTTTAAATACATACTTAACCGGAGAGTTTGTATAATGGGAATTTGTCAGTAGGAGCATAACATATGATATATTTGACGACACGTTTGGCGCAGTGGCTGAGCAATTGGACTGCTGCGCTACGAGTCGCGGGTTCGATCCCCGCACCGAACAAATATTTGTATGACCTGCAAGTAATTGTTCTGGGTCTGGGTGTTTGTGTATGTGAGTTTTGTGTTTCTTCAACAATTCCTAGTGTGGGGCAATGTTTTTTTAAAAGAAAAAAAAAGAAGAATATAAATAAAAATTTACACACTTGATAACACTAGATCGAGGCTACTTACATAATAACAGCCCCACAGACTGATCTACAAGGTTCAGCCAAGCTTACTAAGATCGATCCTGTTGAAATGACCATCCATTAGGTAACCAGGTGGTCCTCAGTAAGAAAAGATTGTCGTGCTTGAGCGCATACGTATCTCTAAGTTGAGGCAGGCTATAAAACATCACGCCAAGTGCCACCAAAAGGAGCCGAGCAGCGGGGTTGAAACCATACTGGAACAGCTAGTCGGATTATACTGCAATGTGATCATAACATAGGAAGTGACTATACTGATCTTGGTGGCCAACACTCGACCTCTTACTATTAATTAATTGCTAGTATATTGTTCTGGCGAATTGTTGTTCGGCGTGGTGGTCTAAGGGGGAGGCCTATGTTCAGCAGTGGACGTCTTCCGGATGATGATGATGATATTGTTCTGGTGTACGCTTACCTACATGACTAATTTTTAGATCCGCACGGTTAGCACGGCTTGCGGATACCTATTTTACTTCTTCCAGTTCTTGCTATTCGTGCATGTGATTTTAAATGTTTGTAACGGCACAATACAGGAATAATACTTAACCTTGTCCAGAGGGGTGCTAAGACAGGAAACCTCCACGTGCGCCCGTGGACTGGAGTTCCCCCTCGGATACGTCCGGGGGGAAGACCAGTTTTTCGGGCCGGTGCACCCTGGGATGCGGGCAAAAACTCTTCCTTAGGCACTGTGTGCCTAAGGGGTCTCTTTGCCCGTATGCAAATAGCCTGTCGGGTCGATGCTCCAACGCGTGTCTCTCGCGTCACCGACGTGGCCAAATGCCTGCTGGGGTCGCGGATTTTTTCTTAATGCAGGATACCGCGGCCCCGAAACGTAAAGAGCATCCGAAGAAACACGGGTGGATTTTAGTCAGTAAGAGTCTGACAGTCCCATCCGCCCCACCCAGGGCGGGAGGACTCATTTGATGATTTTGCCACCCTAAAAAAAACACCTTGTCCAGAAGGGGCGAATTCGCCGCGAAACAATTCGCACGACCTTAGTTAGACGCGCGTTGGCGAGATACTAGACCAAAACCGTAAATCGCGTGCACTACGTCTGACTCTCGACTAACGCCTGCGCGCGAGTCGAGATAAGAGTCGCCTTGTTGCGTTCAGTTAACGCCCGAACTCCAGAAAGGAGCGAGTGCACATATCTAGCGTAAAGACCTCGGCAAGATTTTCTAACTTCAGTCACCCATCCACTCCTCCACCGCCCTCCGCACTTAACTTTGGTAACACCTCCACAGACTGACCTCTGCAATAATTGCTTTACATTGGTGAGACATCCAAAGATAGCCCTAGATCTATGTATGTATAAGCATAGTCAAGACAGCCCTAGATAAGTGTTGCTTAATCTTGGTCACCCATCTAGACATACCTTTTTTTTTTTTGCGTGGTAAAATCATCAAATGAGTTGTACGGATGAGTGATATTAGGAGTAAGTGATACAACGAATGCTGTTGCTATACTGCCCTTTATTATAAAAGAACACAAGTTTATATGGTTACATTGACATCTCCCTCTCATCTCCTCCCTAAAACTAAAATAAAATAAAAGTTTACTTTTATTTTATTGCATGGATACAATATAAGCACAAATTAAACATTGATACTCTTAGGCTAACACGTATAAAATATAGTTATAACATAATCGTAGTACATATGTTCGTTATGTTTGGTATACAAAGTTATACAATAATAAGTAGTTACATACTTATAATAACAATCAATCCCTGAGTACCTATGAGCGCACAGCTGGCGCTTATTATTCGTCTCCGTTTTCTGCTGACCTGTATAATAGCTATTGTTAAGTGCTTATAGCATTGGTAATTAATTGTCTTATTGTTTTTATCTTAAACATGATACGGTTTCGTTCTGTTTTTGTGAATAATGTCGGGTTTTCCCTTATAATTGACCTCAACATTTGGTGACAAATCTCTAATCACCTTGTAAGGTCCAGAATATAATTGTTGAAGTTTATTGCCAGTTTCATTTTTAATTAAAACTTGATCGTTTGGCTTGTAGCGTATTGGATTTACATGCTGGTCGTATCTACTTTTTCTGCCTATTTTATTGGCTATCAAATTTTCCCGCGCTTCGGTTTGAGAAACCTGTAGGCGGTACTTAAGTTCAAGCGGGTAACTGTCGTAATTATATAGAGGCTCTACACACTTTTCCAAATTATTGGGCAAGTTACACTTTCTACCGTATACGAGTTCGAATGGTGTAAATTTTGTTGACGAGTGAACTGTCGTATTATAAGCAAAGCACCAGAATGGTAACCAAGTACTCCATAATTCGGGTTTTCCTTCTGCTTGGATTCGCAAAAATGCACCTAGATTTTTATGCGAGTTCTCTAGCGCTCCGATGCTTTGGTGATGATACGCAGTTGAGTTTAACTTTTTAATATGTAGTAATTCACAAACCTGTGTCACGGTCTCGGACATGAACTCTGTGCCTCTGTCGGTAGCTATGTCCCTCGGGATGCCATGTTGAAGTATGAAGTTATCCACGAAGGTGCGTGCTACTTCTGTAGAGGTTTTAGTGACGAGGGGATACGCACATACATACTTGGACAGCTCGCATTGCAATGTCAATATATAAGAAAAATTGTTGCTGTCTTTGTCTAATGGTCCTACCAAGTCTAAGAAGATTTTATCGAAAGCCGAATGAGCAGTTGTGGTGATTGCCATTGGCTCTTTCACCTGAACTGTATACTTATGCTTCTGACATTGAACACATTTTTTGACATAATTTTTGACATCACTTTCTAAGCCTGGCCAAAAATAGTATTTTTTTATATTAGTCAGCATTCTTCTCATGCCCGCGTGCCCACTAGTGGGCAAAAGATGAAAGTCGTTGAGTATCACTTTCCTATCATCTTTGTCCTCTATTCTTTCGACATCTTTTAATATACATAATCTGGGCCCTTTCCAGTTGCTTTGTTTTCTTATCTCACTAGTTAATTTCTCTACAAAAATTTTATTATTCGAATTTTTAATGAAGTATACTTCTTCTATATTTAGCTTGTTACATAGATCACTCAGCTCTCTCGCAAACTCGGCTCGCGTAGTTTGTGATTGAGATGCCGAGTTTATGAATATAGTTTTCATTTGGGCATTATACAATAATATTATGTGTGTTTGTAACACTACTGAGCTATCGCTCTTTAACTTCTTAAGACTGCTACTGGGTGCAAATCTTAACTCTACTGCGCCTCTTGGTTTGATATGAGTTTCCACTACATGTGGTTGAACTGGCAAGTTGTCGGTGGGCAACTCATCTGCCGGGGCGACAGCATCTAATTTTCGTTTTTGAGCGCGAGTCATTACTGCACACAGACACTCATTCATTTCTTTAAGTTCTTTTGACGTAATTTTTATTCTAGATAATGCGTCTGCAACGCAGTTCTCACTCCCTTTTACGTATTCTATTTCGTAATTGTATTCTTCTAGAGCTAGTCTAAATTTAAAGAGCCTGCTAGATGGGTCTTTTAAATTAAATAAGTATACAAGGGGTTTGTGGTCGGTTAGTATTTTAAATGTACGACCGTATAAATAGGGTCTGAAATATTTGACAGCCCAAACTACAGCTAAGAGTTCTTTCTCTATAGTGGGATAGTTCTTTTCCGCTTTGTTAAGGCTCCTACTAGCGTAAGCTATTGGTCTGCCATTTGAATTTGATAGTACTGCCCCAATTGCGTACCCAGATGCATCGGTTTGTACTATGAATTGATTTAGTTCTGAGAAATCTGGGTACTGTAGGATTGGCGGTGACATCATACTCTGTTTTAGAGTTTCAAATGACGTTTGACAGTTGCTATCCCAGTTGAATTTAGTGTTTTTCTTACTTAAAAGGTTTAAATGATAGGCTTTGTCGGCAAAGTGGTCTATAAATTTTCTATAGTAGTTTGCAAAAGCAACGAAGCGTTTCACTTCGTCCGTACTTTTAGGAACTGGATACTCTTTAATTATTTTAATCTTATCTGGGTCCGGCAATATACCATTGCCTGTCACCACGTGGCCTAAATAAAGCATCTCTTTCTTAAGGAAATCGCATTTAGTGGGATTTAATTTTAAGTTGGCACTGCGCAACTTTTCGAATACTTCTATTAAATTTTTGTTATGGTCAGTTAAGTTCCGTCCCATACAAATAAGATCGTCTAGGTACACTAAGCACTTGTCGTAGGATAGCCCGGTCATTGCCATGGTCATCATACGCGAAAATGAGCTGGGACTAGTTTTGAGTCCCATAGGCATTCTTGTCATTTGATACTGACCACCGTCTGCACTAAATGAAGTATATTTCCTACTGTGTTTGTTTAACGCTACGTTAAAAAATCCTTGGTTTAAATCTAAATGTGTGAAATAAATACATCCACACAAGGAATCTAGTATATCCGTGATGTTTGGCAGTGGAAACTTATCATCCTGAATACAAGTGTTGAGCTTACGGTAATCTATAACTAACCGCCATTTTTTTTCCCCGTTTGCGTCTGATTTTTTAGGCACTAGGAGTACTGGGCTGGACCACTCACTGGAACAAGGTTCAATAATTTCTTGTTCCAATAAGTTGTCCACTTGTTTTTTTAATTCGGCTTTCTGTGAATGCGGCATTCTGTAGGGCTTAACGTACACTGGTGCCACGTTTGGTTTCAATGTTACTGAGTGTTCATATAATTTAGTTGTTCCTAATTTATCACCCGGTAGGAAGAAAATATCTGCATATTTTGCGCAAATGGACTCTATGGACAATTGCTCCTCTTTATTTAAATGTTTCAGCGATAGCGAAGCGAATACCTTTCTGACACGATCAGCATTATTATTGGTTTCTTGAAATGAACATACATCATACTCGCTTGCTTTGTAAAGTGTTGGACTAATTGTTGTCAAGACTAAATCTGTCTCCGTGGTGTTTAAAATCCTAATTGGTATTTTCCCATTCGTGGGCTTAACTAAAGTATTTGCGACAAAGATCCCCTTTTGCAGTTCTGTTCCATTAACTACACATTCTTCTATCTCACATGTTCGAATAAAGTGAATAGACTCTGATCTTGCCGGTATATTAAAATGATTGTTTGTCATTATTAATGGTAATGATACCTTTGAGTTGTTATTCCATAGTAACAAAGTTTGGTTACCGTAATTTAATACTGATTTATACTTGCTTAAAAAGTCTTGTCCCAGTATGCCACTACCTTTACAAGGCAATGTTTTAAAAACATAGAACTTATGTTGTAGGGTCTGATTTCCAATAACTAGGCGCAAATAAGCATATCCTATAGCCTGTACTTTGCCCCCGATGCCGTTTACAAGTGTCTTCTCGATATGGATTGGAATGTTTTGGTCGAGAATTTGTTTATACTTTATGACAGATATGGATGCACCGGTGTCTACTAATAATTGGTATGAATAATGGTTATGCGATTTTATATTTACGTAGCCTACGTTATTGCATGATAAAATTATATTTTTAGTCCCGAAAAAACTGGTCCTCATTCCGCTGTTCTGTTTCTGTATTTTCCTGCGTTTCTGAGTCATCCAATGTATGTATGTGTTGATCCCTGGAGGTGCTATAATTGGACCTACCTCTGTTTCCATGAAATGGTCGGGTGGACCGGCGCCAGCTTGCCTGCGATCCTCTCCGAACCTGATCCTGCTGTTCGTCTTGGTTTTGGATAACCTGTTGATTGCCACGTGCGCGTCCTCTACCTGCGTATGAGAAGCGGCCTCTCCGCTGTGACCAGTTATAAGACGATCTCCCTCTATAATTCATCGTTAAAATATCGGAAGATGTTGATGGACTTGTTATATCTTCATCGATGGCCGCCTGTACTGCATCTTTCAATGATGTAAAATTTCTGGCTGAAATTATTGTACTAAGTCGTCGATTTCTCAATCCATCTGAGAAACATTTGATAGCTTGCTTCTCATTAATTGGCTTTAAAACTTTCAAACTGGCCTCGTTGGCCCCCGATTGAGAGATCGTCAAATCAACAAACAATTCCGTAATTTTTTTGCCGAAATCATCGATTGATAAATCGTTTTGCCTAAGACTTTGCAGCTTTCGTTGAATTGCTGTAGCCGATTTTTTAGGCAATAACTGAATCTTCAAGTCAGCTATAAAGTCGTCAATATTGACATATGAAGTCGCTAATTTCAATTTTGCGGTCTGTGACAGTCTATTTTTTAATACGAAATTTAACAGTTTTCCTTGTGAATTTTCGTCTAACTCTGTTTTGTAATACTCTATGCCATCTATAAGTTGCTTTACGCTAGCCTCATCGTCTGTACAAACTGGTAATAAACTTAAAGCAACTTTTAAATCAAATTTACAAGTAGTTGCCATTTTATCTGCCGTACTAGGTTTCTGTGAGCACAATTCTAATATTTGTTCATATAAATGATCAAAATTTGCGCAAAGCTCTTGAATATGCGAACATTCACTCTCACATACGGTGCTTTTCGATTTTGAATAATATTCTAAAAATAAGTTGTACTCTTTTACTAAGTTGTCTGCCTCTGCTAATTTTACGACTATAATGTTACCTTTTCTTCTATCTGGACCTATCTTTATCAAATATTTTCTGATTTCAATTAACTTGTCGTACAATGTTTTTAAGTTTTCTGCCATTTAACATAAATACTTATTTCTATTTTCTTAGTAGGTACTGAATTACATACCATTATTTTATACTGCATACACTCCAGCGTTCATTTTTTTTTTCATTTGTCACTTATTTTAGTCCTCTAAAATAATGTCATGTATATTTTATGCTATTACACGTTTACTACTAATAGAGAATAGACAACACCTTATATATGGCGCTTTTACTACTAATAGAGAATAGACAACACCTTATATATAGATGGCGCTGTCGCCACGTTAATAACGCGCTCCGTATAAATTAAATTTAAAAAATGTATAAAGTGATATTTCGGTATTGTGTGTAGTATCAAAATAGTCTAAACAGTGTAAATATTACGAGAAATTGTTATCTCAATTAAACATTTACAGTGAACGTTGTTATAGTGATTTTAAGTTGTGAACAGTAACTAGCGCCAAATTCAAAGTGTTTGTGCTCTAAGGTAAACAAACAAAGGAATAAACCACATATAACAATAGTTTAACTGCAAAAACTGTTCTAAAACAACAGAAAAAACTGTATTTACAAAGTGAACTGATATTCTACCTAGCGTCCTTTTTTGAAACTTGTACACAAACTAGCGTCCTAACGAACTTTTTTAGAAAAAGTCTATAACTGGGACCTTAATTTCAAGTACTTACATAACAGTGCTAGTAGCGTTATGAGAACCGTGCACGATCGACAAAGTGCAGTGTTTAAGTTCGAATCTCGCAAAACGGGATTCTTTTTGGGTTTTTAAATTTTAATATTGTTTTTTTTTTTGTTATTTTCTTTGTTTTTCTAACAAACTTATTGATAAAGGTATAATTTCTTCGTGAAGTGTTATAAGTTTACGAACACGCACGAACAGAGTAAACGTCTTGTGTTCGTTACCGAAATTAATTGTTTTTCTCGCTAAAATGTCGCGAAATTGTGCTGGTTGTAGTGTGGACATATCTAACATGCCATATATTGAGTGTTCTAAAAAGACCTGCAACAAAGTGTTTGAATTAAAGTGCCTTGGAATTCCTACGGAAAACTTTGTAACGTTTACTCAGGAATATAAGGATCAATGGGTATGTCCTGAGTGTGTCTGCTCTCAACGCAAGCCTAGTCGCAATGCTGATACACCTGTTAACATAAAATGTGGCCAAGTAAATACTTCTTCGATCAACAGCAACGTGAACACTCAACGAGGAAGTCGTATAAAGAACACGGAATCTCCGGTGACGGAACCCAATTTCAAGTTGCTAGAAGAGATCAAGGACTTTCGACGGGAAGTATTTTCACGCCTAGATATCCAGACAAATAAGATGGAGAATATGCAAGAAATATTTAATTGTACGAAAAATGAGTTGCAAGAATTGCGTTCATACGTGAAAGTACTTGAGCAAAAAGTTGATCAAGTATTTGTATTAGAAAACCAAATGAGGGAATTAATGACGCGTAATCTGTATTTAGAACACCAAATTAATATCTCCAAAGTGTCACAAACATCGAAAGACACGGTGAAACTTCCTAAAAAACCATTGAATTATGTCGATGCGATTTGTAAACAATCCGCAAACGACTTGGGCGACGAGTCTACGGCCTGCGCTACAGCTGTGATATTGAGTGGGGCCACGAAACCGGTGGAAAAACGAATAACTAATGAAGTATCCCAGGAAAAGAGCCAGTCTTTATCAACAACCGAGATTGAGATGAACAACAAGGAAGAGAGTAATGAGGGGTGGAAAATCGTCCATAAGAAGAAAGGGAAGATTCAAAATAAGGAAGTTAAGAGGGGCCAAAACTCGAGCCTTAATGAAATTCAAGCAATGGAACGTAAGAAACACCTCCACATTTGGAGATTACATCCGGAAACTACAGTGGAAAAAATGACCGCTCATGTGATACAGGTGTGTGGCTCTGAAGTTAATGTCAAAATTGAAAAAATTAGGCATAAAACAGAAAGAGATTATGCTTCATTCATTGTTGGGATCTCTGAGGGCCTTTACCAAAAATTATGTCAACCAGAGGCATGGCCTCTGAATGCAGAATTTTCCGAATGGATTTGGTTTCGGAGACCAAGAAATAAACCAAACGACGGAAGATAGAAGCATTGAAATGTATTATCAAAATGTAAGAGGTCTTCGTACAAAATTAGAAATCTTTAGAAATAACATATTATCATTTAATTCAGACTTATACGCTATAACTGAATCAGGCTGCAATGAATCCATTCAAGACGCAGAAATTATCCCTCAAGGTTATAAAATAATACGTTGTGATCGAGTGGATGGGCGTAAGCAGGGCGGAGCGTTTCTCGTGGCCACACACCGTTTCGAGCTGCGACAGGTACATGTCTCGGACGCGTCAATAGACGCCTGCGTATTTGAAATTGTTTGTGCAACGGTTCATTTAAAGAATAGATTTTTGTTTTTATGTTGCGTTGTTTATATCCCACCTGGGAGTTCGGAGAATGATTATATGATTTTGTTTAGAGTAATAGAAAATATGTGTAATAGATACAGACAAGTGATTGTTATTGGAGATTTTAATTTACATTCTTGTCCTGTAAATATTAGCAATTATTATGAATGCTTTATGTCATATTGCGAGTTCACTCAAAGTAACATGGTGCCTAATGTCTTAGGCCGACACCTGGATTTGGTTCTGAGTACGGGTTTTAGCGGAGAAGTGTCAGTGGTGTTGGCGGACGACGCGCTCGTTCCCGTCGACCCGTACCACCCGCCACTAGCGGTGTGCGTGCGCCCCGCGCCCTCAGCTTCCGCGCCTTCCCCGCCTTCGTCCGCTACCGAATTCCTTTTTAACAGCGCGTGCAATAATAGACCACAGTGGAATTTTTATAAAGCCGATTATGAGTTATTGTATTCGACGTTAACTTCTGCTGACTGGAGTACAATGTATGAAATGCATGATTTGGAAGACATTTTAAATTTATTTTATGAGAAATTAGGCTGTATTTTAGACGAATGTGTACCAAGGAAAAAAATTACCCAGGGAAACTCACGTTATGTGTATCCCGAATGGTACACCGGAGAAATGATCAAAGACATTAAAATGAAAGCAAAACTTCACAAACTGTTTAAAAAATCGAAACGAGATTGCGATTACAAAGAATACGCTAAATGTAGGGCCCGGATAAAAAAGTCTATAGAAATTGCACAAAGAAACCATAAAGATAAAATTCAAAATCAGTTCGCTAAAGATCCAAAATCATTCTGGCAATATATTAAGTCAAAAAAAAGTAGAGTAAATAGGCAAAGTATTATAAAAGATGGGCAAAATCTCACTGATGAGCAGTGTGCTAGGGAATTCGCAGAATTTTTCGAGTCTGTATACAGTCAAGAGCCACCGCAACTAGACGTACAGGCGGCGATGGCGGAGGTCAGCGGTGCTACCAGTGCACGGGTACATATAGAAACCTTGAGTCTCAAAGATGTGCAGGATGCGCTGACGAATCTCAAGCCGAAACGATCATCTGGCCCTGACGGTATACCAGCGTTTCTCTTTAGAGATTGTGCTAGAGTTTTAGCAAGCCCACTGCATTACATATATAACACGTGTTTAAAGCAATCGACGTTCCCAGATCAGTGGAAGACTACACGTGTCGTTCCAGTACCCAAGGGTAAGGCAGGTCCAGATGTCAGCGGCTATAGACCAGTTGCAGTGTTGTCGACGCCGGCAAAAGTTTTTGAAGCCGCTATTCAACGCTGCATACAGGGACAAGTCCGAGCGCAACTGTCGGACGCGCAGCACGGCTTTCGGCCGGGACGTAGCACTTCCACCAACCTGCTTAACTTCATGGCACAGGTTATACCAGCAGTCGACGCTGGAGTACAGGTAGACGCGGCGTACTTTGATTTTAAAAAAGCTTTCGACACCGTGGACAATGATGTCTTACTAAGGAAGCTTGCACATATAGGATGTACGCCACATTTGTTACAGTTCTTCGTTAGCTATATGAGAGACCGCCAACAGTACGTTGACTACAGTGGGTACGAGTCGAAGCCGTACTTCACCAGGTCCGGAGTAAGCCAGGGCAGCAATTTGGGGCCTCTTGAATTTATCATAATGATAAACAGCTTGCCGGACGTCGTCAGACATGGCTCATGTTTATTGTTCGCAGATGACCTCAAGTTGCTGCTCGAGGTAAGGGATGAGTCAGACTGTGAGCGACTCCAGGGTGACATTGATAGAGTGGTAAAGTGGAGCCATGACAATAAGCTGTACTTCAACGTGTCCAAATGCTCGGTAATATCCTTTAGTCGTGCGCGCACCCCTGTCCACTATGAGTACAAAGCAGAGGCGGTACCCATGCAGCGAGTAACCCAAGTGCGTGATCTTGGGGTATATCTCACTCCAGATCTTACGTTTCGCGAGCATATCGTTAAGATATGTAAGAAAGCGTACAGAAACCTTGGCTTTGTACTCAGGCAGTCACAGGGGTTCACTAATATTACGACTATTAGGGTATTATACGACGCTCTCGTCAGGAGTCACTTGGAGTATGGTGCTGCCATATGGGCTCCACATGAAGCCAAGTACTCTGTCATGCTGGAGCGCGTACAGAACAAGTTCACGCGTCACTTGTACTTCAGACTGTACGGGGTTTATCCATTGTACCCGCTGATGTACCCCACCCTGTTTGTACTAGGCATGGTCGGGTACAATGAATTGAGAGTGCGACGACAATTCACTCTTGTCGCCTATTTAATAAAATTACTCCGGGGCAAGGAGCACAATCCGGGAGTGCTTCAGTGCTTGCGGTTTTCTGTTCCCGACCGCTACGTGTGGAGGCGGCGGCGCCCGTCATTGCTGGCTGTGCCAACTGCCAGAACCAACCTGCTGGCCAAAGCACCTCTCACGCGAGCAATTCGTACTGTTAACGAAATTCAGAATAGGTTGGACATTTTTTCGTGTTACTTTAGTGAACTTGCAAAAGTAAGTTTGTATATAATATGTTACGAAAGCATTAATTAATGTAATTTTATATTCATTGTATATTTTATAATATGAATAAATGAATATGAAATATTCATTGTATAGGTAGTTAATTTTGTGCGAATATTTTATAATTATAAGGTTGTATCGTTTTAGTTTTAAGTAATTTATTAGTGTACTATATTTTGTGTTTTTAATTTTATTGGATTGTGAAATAATTTGATAAATTTATTTGATTGTTTTCTAATTTGGTTATTGTGTTGTTTATAGTTTATGTTAGTCTAAGTTTAGCTTAAGGTCTTATCTGTCGCATTAGGGTAAACCCTGTAAAGATAGTATAAGTTTTGATAAATAAATAAATAAATAAAATAAATAAATAAATAAATATATAACCACGCACTGACACATAACGAATACAACTTTCGCGCACTTTTCTTCGTAAACCCTGGGTTTTTAACTCTTCAGATGACGTCCTCAGTGTCCTTCTTGTAGCCTCTGGCATTCGTCCGCATTTCCTCTGCGTCAGCTCTACGTCTCCATATAGAACATCGTAATCTGTCCTTCCTGATCTCATTACCCATCCATTTCTGATGGCAATTCTTGTAGATTCTGAAGATACCATACAAAAACGCCAACGATGCTATAAGAAGTAACACGATTAAAATGATGTTTGTTGTGCTGGCATGTATCGTCAGCTGCGTGATGTCAGCGCTGTTACTTCCACCTGCTGCGTTTTGTGGAACTATAACTTCTTCCTTCGTATTAGTTGTACCCATTTTGTGATTGTCGTGGTAAATATTCACAAAATAGAATAGTGACCACGCTAAGTCCCAGTACGAGATTGGTCTCGTTACAATACATTGCGACACCCGTTTTGGTCAAAGAAATGTAAACATACGCTGCTAGCGTTTACGCTGTCACGGTCGCCATGTACGGATGAGTGATATTAGGAGTAAGTGATACAACGAATGCTGTTGCTATACTGCCCTTTATTATAAAAGAACACAAGTTTATATGGTTACATTGACATCTCCCTCTCAGAGTCCTCCCACCCAGGGCAGGGCGAGAGGGACTGTCAGACTTGTACTGACTAAAATCCACGGTGTCCTTCACTAGCCCTTTACGTACCGGGGTTACGGTGATGGGTAAGTCCCGCGACCCCGGCAGGCTCTGGCCCTCTACAGGCCCCGTCAATTTGCTGACACTCCTTGAGGCGCGCGTGGAACACAACGTGCCGTCGACCCGGGCATGGTCCATGGTCGGGCTGCGGATCGCCCATTACTCGCTGCCCGCATGCCCGCGCCTACGGTGGCCGGAGATCGTCTGGAGACGTCCGTCGCCGTGGGCGTCTACCACTGCGGCTGGGTCGGAGGGAGGACACTGTTCTCTCCCTCACGCGGCACGCCTCCTCCTTCGCGAGCATGACTGCTTCGCAGAAGGAGGCGACCGCTTCCCACTCCGTCTCGCCCCGCAGTATGGCCTCGAGCAATGCCGGGCGCGAGAGGTCTCCGCCTATCGCCGTCGTGAGGACACGGCGGTGCTCTGCCCAAGCGGGGCAGTCCTGCACCGTATGCTCCACCGTGTCCTCCGGACGATCCTCGCAGTGGTGACACCCAGGCGTTTCCTCCTTCCTTATCCGACACAGGAACCTCCCGAAACTAGACCTTGCAAAAAATTAACTAAGGGCGCGCTTCGATGGCTTTTTCTATTACACAATTACGTCCCTTTTCACAAAATCACTTGCACTGATTACAGGACTGAGGGCATATAAAAAACCGGCCAAGTGCGAGTCGAACTCAAGCACGAAGGGTTCTGTGCGAAAACGAAAAAAAATTGGCTGTTTTATGAAAAAAAAAACAATGTGAAAATGATATTTTTTTAAATACAAATTATTTTCTTTTATATATAAATTGTATTGGTTTTTTTTATATTTGCTGATAAAGCAGTTATAGAAATACATCATTCTGTGAAATTTCCAACTGTCTCAACAGGGTAGGGTCCCGTTTTACCCTATGTGTATAGAACAACTCCTATTTGAATAAAAGAATGAAATGTTAATTATTTGAATAAAAGAATGAAATGTTAAAAGAGGGTTTATTTAATCAAATCCACATTTACTTCCTATGTAATTATTAACAATCAAATTAACAGCAACGAAATGCCGACATTCACAGCATTATATTAGAAATATGCTAAAATGTAATATAAATTGATATTATTGTCCACTAATAAAATACTGGTAAATTGCGAAACAACAATTTCTCTAATGGCACAGGTAAACTAGTTATAAAAACTTTATGCCAAGCAAATAATAATTCATAATATTATTATTTAATATAGGTTTGGCACTGTATGCACAAGGAGTAGGAATTATAAGTAAATCCCTTTTTATCAGTCACAAATTCACAGCAACAACTTACATTGATTTTTTACATAATTTAATTTTGTGATACATTTCATGGTTATCAATAGTATTTTTTTTTTCTCTTATCCCAATATTATTGAGATTCTACATAATTTTCTTAGCCAACTGAATACATTTTTAGGATCTAGAGAGCATTATTTGTGAGATATTACGATACACGTAGGCAATTATAACACAGATATAGTTATATGTGCCAATTTCATGCAGACTCATTCAATATAGCAGATATTTATTTGGAATGTTAACTTTTTGTGACGTTATATTGACTATCAATTTCTTATAATTAAACAAACATTAGAAATTGCCAGCAACATTTAAAGCATTTTTATATCTTGAATTTAGAGTATTCATAACCAACTTATAAATAATTATTTCTAGCCTTAAGCTGATCAACTTCAAATGCTAGTTTTCTGTTTGTTTCAACTAAAGCATTTTGAACACGTGACATATTTTGTATTTGCTCACTCATGCCAGACAATTGCTTCTCTAAATACAGCTTCTGCTTAGTTAGAGCCATCATTATATGGAGGAAATAGTTTCTATTATCATCCGACACATCTGTTAAAGCCAGTTTGACAAAATCTTTTAGTTCTTCAATAGTCTTTGACTCTACGGCCACAGCGGGGGCTGTGTTGGATGGCTTCTGAAGTGACATATTGACATTAGACCCTTTAACATCATCCAAAACACCATTTGTCACCACTGGTGAAGGAAAACCTAAGTTTTCAGCTGTTCGGTTATTTATAGGAGTTGATACTTTGCTTATATTTTTTTCAGCATCCAATTGACGGTACCTCAGGTCATGTCTGTCACTTTTTCTTTCAAATTCTGTGGATTTGTTCCCTTCTTCTTCATATTCATTGGATTTATCAAGACCCATCATAACAAGGAAAGAGTCTGCTTTAGCATCTCCGCCTTGTGCAGATATATCCAAATAATTTCTTGGTGGCGAATCTGAAATAAAGAACATGTCTGATGTTCTAGAACGTATCGGAGAAGACATTTTGTGTGGTGAATTGATGCTGTCAGTGTCTTCACGAAGACTAATGTCTGCTGATACCATCTTTCTTCTGATGGGTTGAAATGCCACCTTATGAACTTCTTCTTCATGTCCTTTTAAAACTTTAGAAGGATTTGTAAGATCTCTGAGATCATACATTAGCACCAGACCATTTTTAGTGCCCAAGGCAACTTGGTTTTCATTATTAATTGCTAGGGAGGTCAAAGTGTATGAAGTTTTAATTGTTGAAACAACATTCTGTAATCTTACATCATACACATTCATGATTTTATCAAATCCAGTGGAAAGCAGCACATCTCTATTAATAAGTGAGTAAGCAATGTCACTTATAGGTGATGCATGGACATTCTCAAAGAAGGCTTTGTCTTTGTTGGTGGTGATATCACGCATTACAATATGGCCTTCATCTGTTGCTAGACCAAGCAAAGACCGACTCTCATGATGAAACTTCATTGCAGATATACTCTTAGAGGAGGACAGCTTTACGGTGAGCACAGGAATGTTGGATACAAGACCATAGATAACAGTATCACCATTTTGCATAGATGCAGCAAGACTTGTGTTCTTGGCATTGTAGCTGACATAGTTTACACAAGACTGTTGGGAGGGAGTCGGAAAAGTTTTTGTAATATTTTTGCTTTTAGTGTCCCATATCATGACATTGCCGCTTCTAGTGCCAATGGCAATGTTACGATGACCCTCACGATGGAAGCAAGCCGACCAGGTATCTTTCAACGGTATGTGCTGTAAAGTTCTGATGTCATGGTCTGCTGGACTTAGTATTTCCACTACACCTTTAGAATTGACCTGAAATACACCAAAAAACTAATCATGTACAACATCAATCAACATACTGCAACAATCTGTATCTCAATGATGACAGTTTGTTTAGAAAAAAAATTGTGCTATTAAAAGGTCGATTTAAAAGACTGCTTGCACAATCATAATGCATTTATTAGGTAATTTATAAACAACTATTGTATGTTCTCAGACAATATAATACTTGGCACACCCATATACTTCTAATGACCTAACTGTGCATATAGAAACATACAGTTATTGTGTTACTTATTACATCTCTCTTAGAGCAAGAATGTTTTATTTAAGCATGTACTAATTTATATTATCTTAAATTGATAAACATACCTGTAATAGATATTTGCTATCATCACTCCAAGATATATCCCGCAATATACCATCATAGCACCAGTAACTTTTTTTCAAATCCCAACTGTTGGTATCGTATAGAAGTAACCGGGAACTTATTGAGGAGAAATACATTCTTTCGCTTACAGTGAAGAGCCCGGTTACTAATAATAAGTATTTCCCCGCTAAAAAGCTTTAATTGAATGTATTTACTAAATTATCATCGTAAACAAAGTCGCGGAATACAAATTGAAAACGCAAAATTTTGACAACTATGATGACAATAAATTTATTGTGTTGCCATAAACATAAATCTAATCGACATGTTAACACCCGATACCACATTAGTGTCTATTGAATCTGTGCTAATTATGTTCTCTGTGGTATCTGTCGGACGTGTGACGTGTACTTGTTTTGTTGCGGTGGCCGGGCTACTACAAATAATATTTTAATTAATTTCCTGCATATTCGTAAGTATTTGGTATATTTTTGTATTCCCCAAAACATCCTTGACATTTAATACCTAAAATTATCGAACTATGAAACAGAACTTCGTAAAATTCCAATGCAACTAACATTGGGTTTGGCTGGTGACTTTGAGTGCGTTGTGCGAGTGTGACATCAGTTCCCAAACAGAAAGCAAACTGGTGCTAGTAAGAATAATAATTAAAGCTGCCTCTCATTGGAGACTTTGTCGCTGAGACATTTTGTTTCCCTGTCAAATATAACGCACTCCCATTTATCTTCATAGCACTCAGCATGGAAACAAAAAGTCACCACACAGAGAGATTTTGAGAAGTAACTTAATAGTTGCCACAAAAAGACAACAGTAATCTGTTGTGTGTTTTTATGAATTTCATTTGCATAAAAATATATATTTTTTAATTTAGCCAGTGCTCAAAATACCAATATTTTACATGGAGTTGCAGCCTAACTATCTGACGTCACTGTTTATATAGTAGCACTATTTTAATTTTTCAGCTTCACTCAATCATCATGATCACAGACATCCAACTGGCGGTATTCTCCAACATCCTTGGAGTTTCTATATTCCTACTAGTAATTCTTTATCACTACATCAATGCCAACAGCACAAAATGAAGAAGGTATGTAAAGAATAAGAAAATCCAAATTTTATTGTATTTCAAGCCTAAATACTGTTTAGTCTGAAAAAATATACTTTTTGGTTTTGGCAGAGAAGTGCCATTAATATAATATTTGATTGACCCTTAATATTTTGCCCTTTTTAATGGATTTAGATGATTCCTGAGAAAATTCTAAATTGAGAAAAAGTACTGAAAACCTAATCTATTTTTTTTTAAATCTGGTTGGTAGTTTAGAAGCTACATTATTTCTGAGTGCAACAATGCTGTTATTATATTTACATCATGGCATTAGCGAAGCTAGCACAATTTTGGTCTAGCAGGTTGGAAGAGTAATAATGCAGTCTGACAATAAGATGCAACATGTGGGCACAGGATTTTATTTGCAAACCAATCACAAGATTAATTAACAACATAATTATAAAAGTCGCAGACTGAAACAATCATCATAATTTTTCTGTCCATAATTCTCATTATTTTATCATCTCATGAGTTAGGAATAATAGCAGTTTATTTTTTATTTCAGGTAGTCAACTTGTCAGCTGAAACAATTAAATAATTGTATTCCATCTAATGTTAAGATGTAAATAAATTAAGTGTTCTTACCAATTTTGTTTTGACTGTTACAAATAAGAGTCCGTAATTTCGAGCGTTATGATCCTGTAATAGGAAGTCCACTGACCGATTATTCAGATACTTCAAATGGACCCTTGTCCACGTTTGGGTGCATCCCCACTTCGGTTTCTCGGGAAACTGACTGAGACTAAAAACCTTACGGATCTATAGGATTTTAGCATTCAAGGAACCGCAACCCCCGCACATTCTCGTGATTTAGAGTGTCATCTTTGACGACAGTGGGTGATGCAGCACATTGCAGTTTACGAAACCTCATAACAATTACAAGTTCTGTTTGAATACATTTGAGAACTCATGCCGAAATAATACATGAAAATCGCCATGACTCAACCGTTGAAAGCCTATATTATTGACAATAACATATACATATAGCATTTCTGTGGTTGTGAAATATATAGCACAAAGGCCTGGAACTCATGCCAATTTTATTATACTCTTAAATAAAAAAAAATTAAAATTAAAATTAAATATTTTTGTCTGTGCCGGTTGTCTGTCACGCATGGTTGGTTGTCAATGTTGATAAGCAAAAAGAGCGCTTAAGACGACCCACTGACCGAGCTTTCACAGATATTTTGTTCTTTGTTCTGAGGCTTGCGAGACTTCCCAGGAGCGATTTATTTATAAATTATTTTATTTTTATATCTTTATCTTCTACATCTTGAAACTTTGTAGTTTGCAACTATGTCAAACGAAAATTTAAGCTGTGTTCCCGATAGTGATCAGAAAGGAGGTGACTGTTTTATTATTTTGTCGCATGCAATTATTATTTCATCTGCCAGGCCCAGACTAAGTGGAGCAACCCTTAAAAAGCATAACACGAGCTTATCATAATTATGTATACGTGTGGCATATGGAATTAGTTGAACAAAATACACGGTGTTATTTTAATTCCACATATTTATTGGGTATGATTTTTATTCAGGAGTAGCGCCGGCACTACAAAACAAACTTTATCCTGCAAAATATTAGTGTAGATAAAAATATACTTTTGTCCAGATTTCTTCCAGATTTTCATTTTTATCATTGCTTGTTGACATACTTGTTTTTTTCTTGAGGTTCAGACTATCACTTAGTCACTTCAACCTACCTCAATCTGTCAAATTTTTGAATAGGTTTTCAACCTTATCGCAACAGTGGAAGGTTAATGTTCGATTGGTAAAATTTGACAAATTGGGGTAGGTTGACCTGCTGGCATCTGTACTTAAATTTAACATGTTTACAGACAATTCTTCAAATCCTGAAGATATTTTAACAACACCAAAGGAGGTCAGGCTGTATAAAAAATTAAGGAATCTACAGTTGAAAGTGAGGAGATGCAAGAATAGAGGAAGAAAGCATTACAAAACTTTGAAAATAGCTCAAAATATTCTGTCAAACAAAGCATGCATGGAATTATTTGAAAACAGTACTAGTACTGGAAAAATACTAAATTTATTACAAAATAGAAGGCAGGAAAGAAGAAAGTTTAACTTTAATGAACAAATCACATCCTTATCAATTTACCAGCGAAATCAAAAAGCATACCAGTTTTTAAGCAAGATATTTATATTACCAGAACCAAAAACTTTAGATAATTTTATCCAAAAATTTGTCTTAACGCCGGGCATAAATAAGGACCTGTTAAAAAAATTGAAAAAGAAGGCAAGAACAATGTTGGCTAAAAGCAGACTGTGCATTTTGCTGTTTGATGAATTCAATATGCGGTCTCTGAAAGCTTATAGTGTGGTGGGTGACAAAATACATGTCCATGATGTAGTGGAAGGAATTTCTCAGAAGTTTGCCACCCATGTTCTTGTATTTATGTTGAAAGGGCTTTTCGAGAATTACATACAGCCAATTGTTTACACATTTTGCTTCGGGAAAGCAAAAACTGTTGATCTCAAACAATTTATACAAAATATAATTAAAGAAGTGAGACAATCTGGATTCGTAGTTGTAGCAACTGTGTGCAAGCAGGGAACTAACAACCAAGAAGCTATTCAGAGCCTTATTGAGGACACAAGAAGGGAGAAATTAAAATCTGGGGAAGAACACACATTGAACACATTTTATGTTGGAGAATTAGAAATAATACCTCTATATGATCCCCCAAATTTATTAAAAGACTTGAGAAACAATTTACTGGATATGCCATTGTTACATGAAAACAAAGAAGGTAAAGTATGCACCTTCAAATGGGAGCATATACAAAAGCTGTACGCTGTAAACCTTGAAATTTCAGGAGAATACAGTCTACTGGAAAAGTTAACTGAGCACCATGTGGTACCTGATAAGATTAACAAAGTGAAAGTTGAATTTGCTTGCCAGGTATTTAGCCAAAAAGTTGCAACAATTATGAATTTCTTCTCACGTAAGGACTTAATTCTTATTCTTCTTAATTATTCTTATTAACCTGTGGCCTGGCATTTTGCTGAACTGAGCCTATTTGGCACAGCCGTGAGGCACACGGTACCTACTTTTTTGTTCATCCTTTTCCATTGTCTCATAATTTGTCATTGTAATTGTGTGCCTAAGGCGTGTCAAATAAACTTATTTTCTTTCTTTCTTTCAAATGTCATTCTTCACCTACTTTCAAAGTCTTCAATTTTATTAATACCAACTATTATTATTTCAGATCGTGAACTTCTCCCACCTGAATACAAGGACACAGGTCTTCTGATATTATTAATTAATCATCTTTTTGATACCATGAATGGTAGCCCTAAGAAGGACCACGATTATAACCCACTATTAGGTGCTGTAGAATATTCACCACGCTGCCTACATCGCAAAACGTGGAATGATGCAAAACAAGTTTTCAGTAAAATGCAATTATTAAATGAAAATAACATACATGGCCCTACAATAAAGAAATACTTATGGAATATTGAAGGATTTCAATATTTGTGTAGGAAATTAGCATTTAAATATGGAATTAGTTCAGTTTGGACTGGTCGTCTAAATCAAGACCCATTGGAAAAGTTTTTGTATCCATCGCACTAGAGTGCTGGTATTTTATAAAACCCAACAATAGTCTTAAACATCCTTAATTATGGCACAATCAGGCTTGTGCTGTTAGTGATTTTTGTATGTAAATCAATAAATGAAATTATAAAACCTACAAGAAGCTTTTTTTAGTACCACTTGAGGAAAAGAGCATACAATTTACCACCTATGAGAGTATAACTGATTAGTTTGGAGAAGTGTCAATTACGACTTATTTGACATTAATATCATTTAAAAAAAGTTACCGACTTCAAAAGCAAACACGCAAAATAAGTTTTCTTTCCGAAATCGGTGGCTTTGTTTTTTATTTCATTGTTTATTGCCACCGACTTCGAAAGAGTTATTTTTAACTTTGTATTTACTTTTGAAGTCGGTAACTTTTTTTTAAAGTTTTTATGTTACCTTTATTTATTTATTTAAATTACCCTTTTTAGTTCAGACATTCAACAAAAATCTTCGTATAATCGGCGTCTTTGAAAATCTACAATCCAAGTAAGCAACAAAAACGGATATATGTGGGCAACATCATGAGATATCCATTATTGTTATATTATATGTATACTAAACCTTTCTCCAAACGAACATTTGAACACTGATTCTGATTCATTTTTCTGCAAACCGCATCAAAATCGGTCAGCCAAACGCGGGATAATCGTGGACAAACATACAATCGACTTTGAAAATCTTCCATCAAAGTAAGCAAAAAATACCCTGCCTCAAAAACTACTGAACCAATTTTGATGAAACTTGCAGTAGCTGAACAATAACTAGTACAACAAAAAAATTACTTAAATCGGACTTGAAGTTCCGGAGATATGCGAACACAAACATAAAAACATACATACACTTGAGGCACAAATTGTTCAGACGCTGATACGAGTAGACTAACACATACGAAAACTGGAATAGATACGTGTCGAATTGATAAACTCCTTTTTTTTTTAAATCGTTTACAAAGAAACTTGAAGGAGACTATTGTAGTTAGAATAATAGCTGTTGACTAATTAGACGCAACGTTGATTTGCTCATAGTAAACGAGCAGGCGTTACGCTCGAACACTTCTCATGCTCATGTCACTGAGAAGGTCAGTAAGAGGGGCTTGGAGCATAGCATTATCGTGTAGCCCAGTGGCGATTTGCCCTAAGGCCCAGTAGACCCAGGCCTAGGGCGGCCTGATATTAGGGGCGGCAATCACTGATCATAACAATATTTACCAAGAAATAACTGAAATGCAAAGTGTTTTAATATATTAAAGGGCTTATTTTTCTACTTTGTATTACATTGTTAATAATGTCGTACATATAAAATAGTTCGTACGTTTAGTTTAACATAGCAAACAAAACCTAAAACTGTTTTAAACGTTTTCAATAAATGTCCAATAATCTCTGAAACATCCGATAATATTATAAATTAACAGCTTTCAGATAACGTTAAACAATTTTTTGAATCAATTTAGGCAATAAAGTAAATTCTACGCGCGAGGTTTTTTTTTTTTTTTTTTCGTGGTAAAATCATCAAATGAGTCCTCCCACCCAGGGCAGGGCGGGAGGGACTGTCAGACTTGTACTGACTAAAATCCACGGTGTCCTTCAGTAGCCCTTTACGTACCGGGGTCACGGTAATCTGTGAGTCCCGCGACCCCGGCAGGCTTTGGCCCTCTACAGGCCCCGTCACTATGCTGACACTCCTTGAGGCGCGCGTGGAACACAACGCGCCGTCGACCCGGGCATGGTCCATGGTCGGACAGCGAGTCGCCCATTACTCGCTGCCCGCATGCCCGCGCCTACGGTGGCTGGAGATCGTCTTGCGACGTCCGTCGCCGTGGGCGTCTACCACTGCGGCTAGGGTGGAGGGAGGACTCTGTCCTCTCCCTCACGCGGCCCGCCTCCTCCTTCGCGAGCATGACTGCTTCGCAGAAGGAGGCGAACGCTTCCAACTCCGTCTCGCCCCGCAGCATGGCCTCGACTAATGCCGGGCGCGAGAGGTCTCCGCCTATCGCCGTCGTGAGGACACGGCGGTGCTCTGCCCAAGCGGGGCAGTCCTGCACCGTATGCTCCACCGTGTCCTCCAGACGATCCTCGCAGTGGTGACACCCAGGCGTTTCTTCTCTCCTTATCAGACACAGGAACCTCCCGAAACTTCCGTGTCCGGTAAGGAACTGCGTCATGCAGTAGGTCAGGACGCCGTGACGCCTATCCAGCCACTCCTCAAAGAGGGGTCTTACCGCCGCGATTGCGGCGTGCTCGGACCTCGGTTGCGACAGTCGCTCCCTCCATACTGCCCTGAGATCGCGCCGGAGCTCTTCCCGCCGCGCCTCGACTTGTCGAGGCAGCGGGGATTCGCCCCGGCGCTGCGCCTCCACGCGCCACTGATAAACGCGCTGGAGGGCAGTCGCCTCCAGATCCCAGAGCAGCAATCCGGCAAGGAGGTTGGCCGATTCGCCGGCGATCGTGCGGTATCCTCGGACCATACGGATAGCCATGACCTTCTGGCATGCGACCAGCTTTAGTGGTCGCGTCCGAATGCTCAGGGCCCACACGGGGGCCCCGTAGAGGGCCATGGACCGCACGACACCGGCGTACAGCCTCCGGCAGGAGGCGTTTGGCCCGCTGAGATTGGGCAGGAGTCGCCTGAGGGCGGCTGCTGCCCGGTTCCGCTTTGGGGCCAAACGTAGGAAATGCTAGCGCGCGAGGTTGTCGACATGTGGAATGTAAGCTCGGCTATCATTGTACCGATTGTCGTTACAGCTGATGGCCTGATGGCAAAGAGCCTCGACGAACATCTTTCGAGGGTCTCCCTTGGGGATTGGATCAAGGGCCTGAATCAGAAGGCAGTGTTCCTCGATACGGCTAGCACTGTTAGGAGGTTCCTGTCTCTGGAGCCCTAACCACCGGTAGCTTGGACTTGGACCCTGCACCCACGCCGGCGGACAACTGTTTTTATATTTTAAATGTTTTATTATTGCTTTGTTTTTATAAAATATTAAAAAATGAAAAAATCAGTGAAATGAAATGAATAAACGGAATAATAACTCTATATATGATGGTTGCTGAGAAATGGGCGGCACATGATGTGGGGCCTAGAACGGCTAGGACTGCAAATCCGCCACTGGTATAGCCCTACCCATGCCCTGTTGCGAGGAACAAACGAAACTTGGGAGTCTTATCATACTAGAGTTAGTGTCATCGTCTAACTAAAACCGACCGACTACGAAAAAATCGCGTACTGAAAAGTATAAAACAAGAATAATATTCATTTGACCAATATGTTTTCTCAATTATAAACTTTTTAATATTTATCTTTTATTACATAGACAACTTATAATTATATAATTTTTTCATATCTTCCGTGTTACAGAATTTTTTAAGTAATAGCCGTGGTCGTGTGCCACCTGCGGTTGTTTCACACAATCTTTATTGGTTATCTGTTGTTGCCAATCGTTTACATCTTGCGTCTTTTTTTTTTATCGTGGTATAATCATCAAATGCGTCCTCTCACCCAGGGCAGGGCGGGAGGGACTGTCAGACTTGTACTGACTAAAATCCACGGTGTCCTTCAATAGCCCTTTACGTACCGGGGTCACGGTAATCCCTTGGTCCCGCGACCCCGGCAGGACCTCTTGCGTCTAGTTCAAAAGTCGGATAGGTTAACAAAAACTGCTTTACATAGGTATTTACGAGTTTTCAATGCACAATGTGAACTTTGGGAAAAACTGTGTCCCCCTCCCTCCTACTACCTACCACCAAGAGAACATCTTCCTGCAGGATCGAATCTTCCATGCTCCACCTGGAAATCCCTGAATCGCCTCCGGAACCAGGTACCAGATGTATGTGGGAAGATGTAACTTCAACCTGTTAAAGTGGGGCTATCACATTGGATCGGCAGCGGGAAGCGGATGTGGAGCTGCGTCACAAACCATGCTTCACCTCCTATCTTGCCCTCTTAGCCCAAAAAGATGCAGCCAAATAGATTTTTTCGCTACTACCGACATCGCGGTGAAAATGGCGGAGTTTTGGGCCAACAAAATATAAATACCGTCGTGCCAGCGACGCGAAGAAGAACAATGCACAATAATGAACTGCGAAAGTATACCATATATAAGTATACTTAATTTTAAGAAGCAGCAATACGAAGAAGTACTTTTGAGACAATGGTACGTTATCCTGATTCCGGGTAAACAATTGGTAAAAAAAAATTCGTAGAACAAAACGTTAATAGTGTTAACGTGTGGAAACGATCCGCATCGTACCAGCGACTCGCAGTGCAACAGTCGATCGCTTAGCCACTGCGCCATACGTGCCAAAAAAATGTGAAATCCAATACTAATCTTTTTGAAAACAAAAATTATTTAAACAAGCGTAAAATCACTCACTCAAATTTAGAATTACCGGTGCCCAGAATAGAAATGTTTAGGCATAGTTGCGTCTATTCTATATGGCTCCACTAATTTATAACTTGCTACCTAAAAGACCCAGGACTGGTTAAGTTTTTAGACCATTAACGAGAGTAGTGGTGATTCGCGGGAACCCGCGAATCACCACTACTCTCGTGAATCCCCCCTCTCTCGTAAAACCCCGCGAATCTGTTGCACCCATCGTAAAAACAAAAAAAAAAGGTTTTGCCATGCTCTGATAACGTTTCTGCAGTCCGTTTTAGCGTAGGATGCGTGGTTCTGGAGTTATGCAAATCAATTAACTGTTATCTCATTGATTTCCGGTGGTCCTGCACCCTCATTAGCGTTCCATTGTTCGCCTAATCCTTTTATCTATTGTACATTTTATCAGTACTTCGAACACCCTCATTACGGTTGATTTGGCGTTCTTATCTATTACTCATTGTTAACCCTCATTATGTTTGCTTTTCTATGTCATCAATAAAACACATTCATTCATTTTTATTTCGAAATTTTATTACTTTTTTCTACAAAATATGAGCGGAACATCTCATCCACAAAAATATCATTGTACAGTGTGTTCCCTGTAAATATGTTCGTAAAACTATGCATTGAACATCCCTGAAACTTAAATAGCAAATACATTAAGCAATATTCACCACAAACTGAAAATGAAATCTTTATTTGTAAACATAGGTTTTTAAATGGTGTTACAGTTAAACAGAGTCCAGTCTATGTTTTGCGTTTAAGCGTACAAATTAAATTGATGATTATAATCAGTTTTAATCAAAATTCAAATTACAAAAATAACATAAATGTCAGAATAATTAGAAAATAACAATATTTTAGAATTATAAATTACAGTCAAAAATCCAATCTGAAGTCCAATCATTCTGAATCCTATCAACATTCCAGTCTCATCTCTTGGAATTCCTTTTCAAAAACTGGAGATGATATCGCTCAGGTGTTCGTCCATATGAATCAAAATATTGACCGATGCCATTCGTATCGATATGTACACTGTACAGCTACCCAGTGTGAACCTGGTTTATTATCCACATCCAAATTGCATATTATATACGTTGGTACATGTGTATACATAGGTAGTCTATTAGCAGCATAAACATTATTTTCTAGACTGGGATGAATCTTATTCATATATTTTTGTAATTCTAGTGTATCCATGATATTACTGTTATTAGCAGATTATTACAGTACCAATCTATTCAATAGTTGTCATAGGAATGTTCAATTATAGTGATTTGTAAATATTAAATCGCATTCTTTGTGGGAGTCACAAAACAGGTTGATGCCTGTTGCGAAGGAACGTGAGATAAGTTTGTTGACTCATAGAGTTACAATCAGTTTCGTTGTACTTAGGAATTTGCTTCAGATAAGAATGGTGCTATATAAGATCGAACAGTTGCAGTCATGCAGTCAGTCTATGGTCGTTTGACCACAGTGGATTGTATGCGTCTACCAATACTACGTTTGTGTTACTTCAACGCATCAATGGCCATGGAGGTAAGTGTTTATTCTATTGACAAACTTACTTGTATTTCTGTTGTTGTTTCCTAACGTGTATGTGTGTCAGATTAAGTATAAACAAATTGATATTAACGTGATAACTCTGTTGTTGCAGAGATCATTCAGCTTCGCAGAAGATAATGAAAATACCTATAAACAGTATTACTACTCGTTACTCTCTCCTCAATACGAAGAAGAGAGTGATGACATCGTCGTTAATAACACAGACGATGGTAAAAAAAGGAATTCCAACCGATTGATAATTTTTTTGAAGTGGCACCAAAAATAAAAAGGAAGAAGCTGCTATCGTCGACTGTGGCACGAGGTGCTAGAGACGGCGTATCATACATCTCTACAAATTCTGACGACGGAGACCAAGCGACGCATCTCATAAAAATTGAAATGTATGATATGAAGAAACTATCCAAGAGTCCAACTAGTGATCACTGGAAGCACGCTACCACGAGGATTAAATATTCCGTAAAGAATAATATGGATAGCATCTACGACAACACAAACGGCCTCGTATACAATATTACAAAGACAATAGCAGAAAGTGAAAAAGTTAAAAAATACTTTTTTAACAATGTCACTCATTGGTGGTTTAGTGAATGTGATTCTGTTTACTTAAAGTACTTCTGTGTACTCATTAGATTTAACATGACTTTCCTAATCCTTTGCTAGACTATAAATAATGGACGCTATATGAAATTGGGTATCAGTTGCACTACCAACACTTAACTGTTACTTACTGTGCTACATACTTTCTTCTTTATTATAAAGAAAGATGGAAAACTTCAGTGAAATGTGCACCAGTGCTTTCTTTTCCGCACCCATTGAAGAGAATATAGAACAATCCAACAGCGAATTCAATCAGGAGCTGTCTAAAGTTTGTGATGAAATGGAGAAGCGTGAACTGTTCGATTCATCGTATGATGATGAGTTGTATAATCAATGTTTGATGGGTGAAACAACGTTGATGTAAGTATTAGAAGTACAAACTCAATAAGAAATATTATTGTAGTAATGTTTTATTTTAAGATTTGTCTAATAATTTTCTTTTTTGTTACAGTGAACAACAAGTTGGAAGAGGTATCAAACGAGGTATCACTACTGATGAAAATAAGGTTACCAAGAAAGCAAAATTTGATGAAGGAGCTTCTACATCATCAATTGAAACCAATGACGTGGACAACAATAAGGTGGAATGTGATACATGTCATATTAATAAAAGGTAAACAACCATTTAAAAAGCAATACACATACGAATAATCTTTTAAAATCACATAATTCATTAACAAATGTTACAGTTGTTGGAACCGCTTTTGGCAATCGAATTTTAACATATAGAATTAATAGTAAAACACTTCAATCGGGACAATATTTTGAAACACTGGAATCGTTTTTAAATTCGTTAAAAATCGATATCTTATTTTTGATAAATGAATGAATTCAACAACATACAATTTTTAAAATAAACTTCATATTGCATGCTGATTTCATACAACAAACTAAAGACATTAAAAATACGTTTGATTTTCAAACGTTTAATTACATAATTTGTCAGGGAGATGACTTAAATATTTTTTATTCATCATTGATAGACACTGTAGTCGGTAAAATTTGTCAATTTAAAAAAAAAGTTGGAGTCTCAATCAAATTAAATACATAGATATGAATGTTAACAAATTCAACCCCCTACGTGGTAGTTCATATATCGACCTTCCTCAAGATATTAAATCAAAAAAAGCTGTAATCAATGTTAAAAATAATGATAATATGTGTTTCAAATGGGCATTACTCTCTGGTTTATATCCTGTATGTAAAAGTGTAGATCGGGTAGCATCTTACGCAATTCATGGAAATAAACTAAAATTCACTGGTATTTCTTTTCCGGTTAAAAATGCAGATATATCAAAAGTAGAGAAATTAAACAATATTAGTATTAATGTTTTTGGCTTAGAGTATAATAAAGAAAAAAAGTGTAATTCTGTTGTAGGTCCTTTATATTTAACAAAATGTCGTACACCTAATCATATTAACCTACTATATATATCGCATGGTACTAACAATCATTACTGTTATATTAAAAACTTATCGCGATTAGTTAGTTCACAAATATCAAGACAACATCGTGCAGTTTATATATGTGATTCAGGTTTACTTCATTTCCCATCAGAGGAAAGACTTAATAACCATCAACAATATGATTGCGCTCACATTTTTATATAGTCTAGCAAAGGATTAGGAAAGTCATGTAAAATCTAATGAGTACACAGAAGTACTTTAAGTAAACAGAATCATATTCACTAATCCATTAATGAGTGTCATTGTTAAAAAAGTATTTTTTAACTTTTTCACTTTCTGCTATTGTCTTTGTAATATTGTATTCGAGGCCGTTTGTGTTGTCGTAGATGCTATCCTAATTATTCTTTACGTAATATTTAATCCTCGTGGTAGCGTGCTTTCAGTGATCACTAGTTGGACTCTTGGATAGTTTCTTCTTATCATACATTTCAATTTTTATGAGATGCGTCGCTTGGTCTCCGTCGTCAGAATTTGTAGAGATGTGAAGTTAGTAAAACATCAGTTTTTAAATATAAATTGGAATATACAGACAGACTACTACACTTAAAATGTTGCCAAATACATATCTTTTGCGTGATTATAATCATCAATTTGAATCTGTGAGTGGACTATAAAATTGGTGTTGATCAGGAAGTGATGGATGTTTCAAGCAATCACTATTACACATAAATTCATAAGGATAAATAGCTTTCCGTCTTAAACGTGAAAAATCTTCATTATTAGGATATTTTCTTTTTAGTTCTGTAAACTGATCATCATTAAGATTTTTAGCTAGTTGATCTAAACTACACGATAAAAATTTCAATGAATCTACGAATCTTAAACTTACTGGTTGATTATTTATTGTTAACTGTTTGAAAATGATATGTATCGTTCTTTATTTTGTGGAATAACTTCAACTTTTCCCTCATCGAGGTTTAATGCATGGACAATGAAATGAGCATCGTAGTGACTGAGGTTATGTAAAAATATTGGAATATGACGAGGGGTTCTGTACTTAGAACTACACACTTGATGTGCAACACCCCTAAAACTGCCAGTGTGCCAATCAAAATCGTAAAAAAGATCTTCATTTAACTCAGTTTCACAAATATGACATATGTTTGAATTTAAAATTTTAATTTTATCTTCGTCTGATAATGGAACTGGACATTTTTGGAAACTATTTTTTTTAACTATTGTTTTCACATCTTCACAAAGCCGATTCATAAACACTTGTGCACAGTTTGACCCACTATACCTCTCATATTTTGATAATCTGTTATCATATGAACATTTAATGTAATATCCAAAACTATACACTTCTATATTTTTGAATATTAATTGTACTAGGCTTGGATGGATCGTTACTACATGATTCTATCGGGTTCAAAAATTCCTCAAAGTCTGCATAAACCACAAAGGGCATTTCCAACTTTTTCGCGAATTCATCAAATTTTAATTTATTTTTTGAGGTTGCTTTACCAAACCAATCCTTTTTGGAATCCTCACCGTTTGGTAATTCCGTACAAATGAGAGCGCAATCATATTGTTGATGGTTATTAAGTCTTTCCTCTGATGGGAAATGAAGTAAACATGAATCACATATATAAACTGCACGATGTTGTCTTGATATTTGTGAACTAACTAATCGCGATAAGTTTTTAATATAACAGTAATGATTGTAAGTACCATGCGATATATATAGTAGGTTAATATGATTAGGTGTACGACATTTTGTTAAATATAAAGGACCTACAACAGAATTACACTTTTTTTCTTTATTATACTCTAAGCCAAAAACATTAATACTAATATTGTTTAATTTCTCTACTTTTGATATATCTGCAATTTTAACCGGAAAAGAAATACCAGTGAATTTTAGTTTATTTCCATGAATTGCGTAAGATGCTACCCGATCTACACTTTTACATACAGGATATAAACCAGAGAGTAATGCCCATTTGAAACACATATTATCATTATTTTTAACATTGATTACAGCTTTTTTTGATTTAATATCTTGAGGAAGGTCGATATATGAACTACCACGTAGGGGGTTGAATTTGTTAACATTCATATCTATGTATTTAATTTGATTGAGACTCCAACTTTTTTTTTAAATTGACAAATTTTACCGACTACAGTGTCTATCAATGATGAATAAAAAATATTTAAGTCATCTCCCTGACAAATTATGTAATTAAACGTTTGAAAATCAAACGTATGTCGAAACGTATAACGTTGAAAATGATATGTATCGTTCTTTATTTTGTGGAATAACTTCAACTTTGCCCTCATCGAGGTTTAATGCATGGACAATGAAATGAGCATCGTAGTGACTGAGGTTATGTAAAAATATTGGAATATGACGAGGGGTTCTGTACTTAGAACTACACACTTGATGTGCAACACCCCTAAAACTGCCAGTGTGCCAATCAAAATCGTAAAAAAGATCTTCATTTAACTCAGCCCAACTAGCAAAATTGCTATATAACAAATGATTTATAAGGTGTTAACTCTTGTACATGTTTTATAACGGCATCAGTTTTACAACTCTCTTTATAAATGCAAGTTTTAAGTGTTTTTGGCTAATATGGTATATCGGTCTTATTACCTTATTTTACATAGGTACGTTTATATAACCAATGTAAATGTCTCTTATAAAGCATTGGACATATAGAAGCATATAATACGGCTTTTCAGACATATAATAATTAAGCATTGTAGTCGCATTGGTCTCATACTATTTGTAAAATTAATAGGGCTAATATAAAACCTTTTCCCTTATAATGTTTATTTGAATGCAGCATAAAAGCTAATGCAAAATGACAAGCTATATAGCTTCTATAAGTATATAAAGTGTTGACTGCTCCTCTATGTAACAGGTACAAGAACTTTATTCTTATATGTATGCTTGACTTTGCTTTTACAAAAGTTTATCGTCAGCCATGACATTTTAGAATCGGTAACTAAAATAGTGACTCGGTATTGTGAAAATGGATTTAAATGACTGGAAAAAACAAAGCGAATTGATTCTTATAGAAGAAAGGTGAAGAAAAGATACGACGCTATGACTTCATCAAATTCGTTGTCTTCAGCAGCTACTTCGTCTAGGGTAGAGATGAAAGAAAATGTTATGGGTTCCGTAGAATTATTTTCACAAAATATTGACAATTACACTTTCGATGAAGATTTCTTAAAACGTTACCTTACTCAAAGTGATAATGAATCATCTGATGATCGTGACAGTGACATAAAGAAAGACATAGAAAAGGACGGGTTCAGAGATGATATAGCTACTTGGGCTGTGGAGAATAATATTACGCATTGTGCATTAAATAAACTTTTTGAAATAGTAAATAAATTAGTACCCCATTCATTACCAACAGATGCACGCACACTTCTTAAAAGTAATACAGTTAAAATTAAAATAATTGAAATGGGCACTGGATATTATTGGCACAATGGACTAACGGACCAATTAATCCAATTTTTACAACATCATTCTGACATACCCAACAAGTTATCACTTACCTTACCAATTTACAAAAGTTCCAACCATAAATTTTGGCCAATTCTATGTAATGTACACGAAATCAAACAAATGTCTCCCTTGGTGATAGGGATATACATATAAAGGAGAAACAAAACCTTTGAATTTAAACAAAATAACGTTTACATGAAATAAATATTTTATTTTTTCTTTTGTGATAATGAAATACAATGGAAAATTCAAATTAATCTGATTGTGACATCCAAAGCATTCTTGTCTTATTATAAAATGTGTGATTTCCCAAGGCCGTCGTCCTTTGTCATGAAACGGTCCACATCCATGTTAGGTACTGTCTAGGTTCTGTAGAATAAAAAAGAGTGCAAATTAAAAGATGTTCACAAAATGTTACTATAAACAATAATGGAAACTGAACCCTAATTTTTTTCAATATGGTTGAGTATATCTGTACTAGCCTGCTACAATAAGGGTACATGACTTTTAAATGATTTATAAAAGCATTAGACTTGCTAATCCTTCTTAGAGTAGCAATTAACAGGAACTCACATAAATAAAATAGCTTTTAAAATTTAAAAAAGATAAAATTAACGAGGCGCATTAAAAATTTGCCATAAAACTTACCCACAGTTCTCACAAGTCTGCTTTTCCACATAAACTTCCAGTATAATATACGAAAAAAGAGCGATATGGTCAATGTCTTTATGCAGACAATTTTTATCTTTTATAAATCAAGAATAGAGGCAAATGACGCCTGAATAAATCATGAACTTCTCATATTCGTATTGCGTTTGCTACAATACGAATAATTGCCCTTATAGCCGTATTTTATTTGTCGTTATAAGGGTAATTTGTTACTTAAAAGCAAATGTCTTACCTATTTATAGTTAATCAGCCATACAATATGCCTTTACATGACGAGTTTAAGGGGGATTAGCTTATTATATGGTAACTATAAAATCTCTACAAGGTTTAATTCCTTATAATTTGTGCCCAAACGCAATCTTATTGGTGTTAATATGGCCTTTATAAAACATATTTTTTTGGCTTTAATGACATTTATAAAGCAACTTTTTGCTAGTTGGGAGTTTCACAAATATGACATATGTTTGAATTTAAAATTTTAATTTTATCTTCGTCTGATAATGGAACTGGACATTTTTGGAAACTATTTTTTTTAACTATTGTTTTCACATCTTCACAAAGCCGATTCATAAACACTTGTGCACAGTTTGACCCACTATACCTCTCATATTTTGATAATCTGTTATCATATGAACATTTAATGTAATATCCAAAACTATACACTTCTATATTTTTGAATATTAATTGTACTGGGCTTGGATGGATCGTTACTACATGATTCTATCGGGTTCAAAAATTCCTCAAAGTCTGCATAAACCACAAAGGGCATTTCCAACTTTTTCGCGAATTCATCAAATTTTAATTTATTTTTTGAGGTTGCTTTACCAAACCAATCCTTTTTGGAATCCTCACCGTTTGGTAATTCCGTACAAATGAGAGCGCAATCATATTGTTGATGGTTATTAAGTCTTTCCTCTGATGGGAAATGAAGTAAACATGAATCACATATATAAACTGCACGATGTTGTCTTGATATTTGTGAACTAACTAATCGCAATAAGTTTTTAATATAACAGTAATGATTGTTAGTACCATGCGATATATATAGTAGGTTAATATGATTAGGTGTACGACATTTTGTTAAATATAAAGGACCTACAACAGAATTACACTTTTTTTCTTTATTATACTCTAAGCCAAAAACATTAATACTAATATTGTTTAATTTCTCTACTTTTGATATATCTGCATTTTTAACCGGAAAAGAAATACCAGTAAATTTTAGTTTATTTCCATGAATTGCGTAAGATGCTACCCGATCTACACCTTTACATACAGGATATAAACCAGAGAGTAATGCCCATTTGAAACACATATTATCATTATTTTTAACATTGATTACAGCTTTTTTTGATTTAATATCTTGAGGAAGATCGATATATGAACTACCACGTAGGGGGTTGAATTTGTTAACATTCATATCTATGTATTTAATTTGATTAAGACTACGACCACAGTGTCTATTAATGATGAATAAAAAATATTTAAGTCATCTCCCTGACAAATTATGTAATTAAACGTTTGAAAATAAAACGTATTTTTAATATCTTTAGTTTGTTGTATGAAATCAGCATGCAATATGAAGTTTATTTTAAAAATAGTATGTTGTTGAATACATTATCATTTATTCAAAATAAGATATCGATTTTTAACGAATTTAAAAACGATTCCGGTGTTTCAAAATATTGTCCCGATTGAAGTGTTTTACTATTAATTCTATATGTTAAAATTCGATTGCTAAAAGCGGTTTCAACAGTTGATAGGATTCAGAAAGATTGGACTTCAGTTTGTGGTGAATATTGCTTAATGTATTTGCTATTTAAGTTTCAGGGATGTTCAATGCATAGTTTTACGGACATATTTACAAGGAACACACTGTACAATGATATTTTTGTGGATGAAATGTTCCGCTCATATTGTAGAAAAAAGTAATAAAATTTCGAAATAAAAATGAATGAATGTTTTTTATTGATGACATAAAAAAGCAGACATAATGAGGGTTAACAATGAGTAATATATAAGATCACCAAATCAACCGTAACCTTTTTTTTTACGATGGGTGCAACAGCGACACAGTGCGAATCATCACTACTAACGAGTTTCAAAAAAAATATTCATCGCATTTCTATCATTTTAAACTTTAAATTGATACTTTTATAAACATTAAATGTACAAAACAATGTTAATAAAAGTATTTATTGGTCGTTTTCAGTATTATTTTGTTTTAAGATTATATGTATGATAGTGTCCTTAAAGACTAGTGTTGTGGTTATTATTATTTTACTTGTTTTGTTTGTGCCTTTGTTTCTATGTGTTTTAGATTTTTTTCTCTTCTTTTCTTTGTAATTTTGGCTTGTTTATTACATATTAATATTCGTTTAAAAC
Source organism: Agrotis puta (assembly GCA_943136025.2). Lineage (NCBI taxonomy): Eukaryota > Metazoa > Arthropoda > Insecta > Lepidoptera > Noctuidae > Agrotis > Agrotis puta. The sequence goes on along the minus strand of OW964183.2, from coordinate 15,525,633 downwards.
TACTTACCTATGTTCTAATAATTGTTTAAATTTTGCATGCTATTGTTATGGCAGAAAGTGTCCTGCGCTTAAATATTATATAACACCTTTTGTATACCACATTTTATGCAAATAAAGAATACTTACTTACTAAAAAAATACATGCGCATTGTTGAATAAATCCAGCAGCGAAATTATACTGAGACATAGACGACCATAAAGCTGAGATCAAACTATCGGAAACGTCCGATAAGTTGTTCAAGCTTGGCTGCTTTCCCCGCTGCCTCGACAAAACGAGGCGCGGCGGGAAGAGCTCCGGCGCGATGTCAGGACAGTATGGAGGAAGCGACTGTCGCAACCGAGGTCCGGGCACGCCGCAATCGCGGCGGTAAGACCTCTCTTTGAGGAGTGGCTGGATAGGCGTCACGGCGTCCTGACCTACCGCATAACGCAGGTCCTCAGCGGACACGGAAGTTTCGGGAGGTACCTGTGTCTGATAAGGAGAGAAGAAACGCCTGGGTGTCACCACTGCGAGGATCGTCCGGAGGACACGGTGGAGCATACGGTGTGGGACTGCCCCTCTTGGGTAGAGCACCGCCGTGTCCTCACGACGGTGATAGGCGGAGACCTCTCGCGTCCGGCATTGGTCGAGGCCATGCTGAGGGGCGAGACGGAGTGGGAAGCGGTCGCCTCCTGCTGCGAAGCAGTCATGCTCGCGAAGGAGGAGGCGGGCCGCGTGAGGGAGAGGAAAGCGTCCTCCCTCCAGCCCAGCCGCAGTGGTAGACGCCCACGGCGACGGACGTCGGCAGCCGATCTCCGGCTACCGTAGGCACGGGCATGCGGGCGGCGAGTAATGGGCGACTCGCTGTCCGACCATGAACCATGCCCGGGTCGACAACGCGTTGTGTTCCACGCGCGCCTCAAAGAGTGTCAGCATAGTGACGGGGCCCCCTGTAGAGGGCCAAAGCCTGCCGGGGTCTCGGTACTCTCGAATTATCGTGACCCCGGTACGTAAAGGGCTATTGAAGGACACCGTGGATTTTAGTCAGTACGAGTCTGACTGTAGTCCCTCCCGCTCTAGCCTGGGTGGGAGGACTCATGCACACTCACCACGAAAAATAAAAGCTTGGCTGCTTGGTCCTTTAAAAAAAGGATTTACGATTTGGTTCAAAGTCAAAGTCAAATCATTTATTTCAATTAGACCATCAAAGAGGCACTTTTGAACGTCGATTATTTAAATTAAAGGAAATGGGATGGGAAGGGAAACACTATATGTGTTACACACAAGCCGAGGCCTTAACACATCTCCGTATTTAATTTACAACGTACTTGAAGTACTTGTGTATTGTATGGAAAATTGAAAAAGCGTCTCAATATACGAACGAGGACCGAGATACTATTTTTTCCCATCGAATTAACGTCAAAGGTCCAGTATGTTTCCAGGCCTTGATTTCATCTTCCATTCAAGTTCACACAATTAAATCAGTCATTGATCAATTCAAGCAACAAAAAAACAACTGAAAACAATTTTTTTTATTTAATAACTGGTGAGATGGCGCCAATATTAAGTTTTGCCTCGGTAAAAAAAAATCGTAGATCCGAGGCTTTTTATCATAGTTCAATGTATGGACATAGGTCTCTCTTAAATTTAGAGCCATCACACCAAGTGCTCCGCCTTCCCCTTCCAGTTGGTTTCAAGGGTATTATCCCGCGGGTGTGCTTGGTGAATAATGGGAGACTCGTCGTCCGATCATGGGCCATGCTTGGGTCGACGGACCTTAAAGAGTTGTTCGCAATCTGACGGTCCCCTTTAGAGGGCCAAAGCCTGCCGGGATCGTGTGACTGTCTCATCGAGTAACCGTGACCCTGGAACGTAAACGGCTATTGAAGGATTATCGTGGATTGCAGTAAGTACAAGATAGACAGTCCCTCCGTCCCGCCTGGGTGGGAGGACTCATTTGATGATTTAATTTACCACTATAAAAAAGGGTACCTATTATGCATTTCTGTAAATAATCAATTACTAGCAGACTAGGTGTTGCCAGCGGCTTCGTCCGCGTATTTGACGAAAATTATCCCACGGTTACGGAATACCGGGATGAAAGGTATGCCATGTGTTATTCTAGACATAACCTATCTCTGTACAAAAATTCATCCAGATCCGTGCAACCATTATGACGTGATTGCGTAATAAAAATTCATCAAAATTTGCGTTTATATTATTAGTATGGATAATTCTACAAATCTTCTGCATGAGTCCACATAGTAACCAATAAAATACCTAGGTATAGGTACATATAAATTTTCTGGGTCATGCTTACTCCAACTAAATTACATTGACGACGATCAAAACTGTTTGCGAAGCGTCCCTCGACTTGTTCTTGCAAATCATTTATTTAATTTCCTGTCGATATTTTCGTTACGGCTACGTTCATGTTTTCGCAACTTGTATCTTCACGACATTTTAATATAATGGTATAGGTAGATATTAGCAAGCTTAAATATTAAAATATATTTTGAGCTGAACTTTACTTATTTATAAAAATAAGTATATAGCATTAGTACCTACCTAAATGATCACAAGTTATGTCTATTTTGAGAGTGAAAAACAGATTTACATTTTATTTATTTTATTTCTCGAATGAAAATCGAAATTTTTAGAATGACGAAAGAACTTTCAGTAATCTTAAATAACCCAAGGTTTTCACATCTTTTGCAAATAAAAAGTCCATATGATTGAACTGTTCGTGCGGTATCTTGTAGGTGTCCACCACATTGCGCAGCCTCCTGCCAAGCTGCGCCACGTCCCCCGGGTGCGCCAGCCAGTCCGCATCACTGTAGAACAAGCAAACTGGGGCCGATATCTTTTCCAGCGCATATTTCGGAGCCACCTTCACACCGTATCTTTTCATATTCTCCTCACTACCATAGTCAAACTTCCTAAAATCCTCAGATATCAGCCCCTGACCGTAATGAACGAATTGCTTCATCGACGCCCCCGAAGGCATGTGCCCATATATCACGGGCAAATTCGTAACATTGAGCTGCTCAAAATCAAAGCCAGCGATAACAAATAAAATATTGCTGCATAAAATCGTTACTATTGGTCCCGTTCCGCAAGTTAACAGCTTCAGAGCACTCATTACTTTATTGTCCGGTAAAAACTCATACAGTCCGAGATTCTTTGAAACTCCGTGCCATATTGATGTTCCGGGAGATAGCAGCCTTACTATGGGGGACCTAACCTTAGACATAAAAGCGACAGGGGACAATGCAACCATCACAGATATCTTTGCATTGTATTCAGGTTTTTCAGATAACATGACGAAGAAAGCTGTAGTACCTTGAGAATGTCCCACATATTTCAGATATTTCATGTTTCTTCTTCTTAAGACAAAATCGATCATAGCTGGGAGATCGTATAAGCCGATTTCATGCCACGAGAAGTCCCAGAATTGAGCATCAGACGGGCTCAACCTAACATGTCGACGGGAATGCTTGCAGCCTCGGGCATTGCCCATCCAGACGTCGTAACCTTTGTCCGCTAGCAGGTAAGCGAGGCCGCTGTCGGGGCCCGCTATAATGTAGTCGTCTGCACTACCAAGTAGACCGTGCATGAGGAACACTGCTGGCCCGGTGCCGGGGATCCTGAACATTCTCAACACATAACCGTCTTCTGTCGTGACGTCGTGTTTCTCTACAGTATATCCATATTTAATAAGAATAGCATCGATACTCATCAGAGCATCTTCATTGCCTTTGCCGGCATTAAAAGCTGCAATGAATTTATCAACTGCATCGATTGAGTTTGTTTTGCTAACTTTTGTTGTAAGTTGGACGGGCCCTAGAGCCCTTGAAACTGCAAATGGCACCTTGGTTATATGGTTAACAGCTGCGGCGAAAGTGTTGGAGGTCACATATGTCGCGGAAGTTACTATCGGATGTTTGATGAAGCTTTGGGCTATGTCCTCCTTTGTTTTAGTTAAAGAACTTGAAATTAATTGATCCGCCATATTTCCAATTCTTAAGTTGGTCAGCACGAATAAAATCACGAATATTTTGGCCATCGCACGAGCTCTCCGAGTTTGAACTGCGAGTGAATTGTTTGGATACCATGATCGACCTTGTCGCAGTAAGTTTTTGCGATTTAATCTTTCCGCTTATTAGTGATGGGTAAATGAAGTCTGGTCATTGTCAATACTACTAAATACTCAGCGGTGGTAGGGAGATACGTTACTTTATGGAATTTAACAATGTACCTACCCACACATATGTGCTGTACCGGTGTAAGTAGCCTCACTGATTGGCAGGTAAACATCTTATGTACATTCTTATGTAGTTTATTTACATTTATTATCACTCATTAGTTAGTTATAGGTGTAGGAGTAGAGAATGCAAATTCATTCTGTTTTAAAATATTTTTTGTAAACGAGTTTAAGGATCACCGTTGGTTTTAGACAGTACAAGTCTGACAGTCCTTCATTTCAGTTCAGTTTCTCGACCTGGGTAGCAGGACTTTATGATTTTACCAACATTAAAAATGGGTATTACCCATAGTTATGCGTATAACTGTTAGGAGCGGCCTTGGAGCGGCTCACAATCCACCTGCCATGTTTTGCAAGGAAACCTGCCCATCTGTCTGGGTTGAGTTAGTATGGATCAATCTCAAAAAAGTGGGACCGTAACCTGCCGAACAGTTTTTGGAGAGACTTTATACAAAGAGGCCGAGCAATATTAAGAAACTGCTACAGTTTTGCAATAAATCAGTTTTGGAACATCTGTTTCTACAAAACTTTCCTGCGTTTTTATTTAAATAGACATTTACGTTCCAGGGTCACGATTAAACGCACCCACGATACAGGAGAAAATTCTAGTGTAGGGACAAAGTTTATTAAAAAAAAAGTTATACTCGTATATAATCTATACTAGGTATATAACTTCACTTCTTTATAATATTATTATAAAAATAAATATAACTAGAGAACAAAAACATACGCGTCATTACTTGCTTTAGCTATAGATATAAATCCAAATGCTAACATTAGATATGATAAGCAATTATTAAGTCATTATGAACACATTGCGAATGTTTTATTTATTTAAATGTAAGTAGATGATCATGGTGTACACAGATATTATATGTTGATACGAATACCTAATGATTTAGTACTAATGAAGTTCATCATTACTACTAAGTCACACACATGTATAACCACAGGATAAATCATACATACATACATACATAAACTCACGCTTTCTTTCCATGGGCGTAGGCAGAAACTGAAGAGCGCCATCTGCTACGATCCTTACCTACTCCTTTCGCCTCATCCACATTCATACATTCATACAGTAGTTCAGCTGTGGGAACGAGATGGCGCTAGGCGTCTATAGCTCTATCTCTTTCACTCACTGGAACAAGCCTGGTTTTAAGACGTCATAATACGGCCACTGGTCATACAATATCATAATATTATTACCGTGTGAGTTTGGTCGCGGGAGTGAACGAATTACCGTGACCCCGGAACGTAAAGGGCTATTGAAGGACACCGTGAATTTTAGTCAGTACGAGTCTGACAGTCTCTCCCTCTCTGCCCTGGGTGGGAGGACTCATTTGATGATTTTACCACGATAAAAAAAATAAATAAAAAAAACCGTGTGAGTTTATTATGTATCACGATCATCATCTCACAGGTTGCTGAGACCTACTTCTAAAACAAAAGCAAAAAAGTGTAAAACAACTAAGTATTATTATGTAAACGGTAGCAAAAAATGTGAAGGAAATAATCAATCAAAGTCACTGACTTCCGAAAGAAAAGATATTTTAAATGACACTTTTCGCGGGTTTGATTCCCAGGAAATAAATTCATCACCACCGCTCTAAAAACGGTGAAGGAAAACATCGTTATAAAACAAATATGTTTTAGAATCAAAAATTCGAAGACATAATTGGCTATTTGACTGAAAAAATCTAATAAGTCCGTCACTTTAGATTAGTAAAATATTCGACCTGTATTTTTTCTTTTGTTTCGTAAACCAAAATTGACGGAGATACGACGCTTTCAAACTTGACAATGTGTCACAATTTAGTACAATTTTTATTGAATTCTGACGTCACGAGCCCCCACTCATGAGTTTCAAGAAAAAATACGTGTCCGTTATTTTTTTAAACTCTAAATGACGGACTAATTATATTTGTAACCAGCAACACCCCCCGCTATTTATTTTTTCAATATTTTCAATGTACAGAATTGACCCTTCTACAGATTTATTATATGCATAGATTTATAGCTACTGCCAAATAGCCAATTATGTGACATCTAGGCATATCTAATTATCTATGCAATGTTTACGCAATCACACAACATAATATCACGCCTTTTTTTACCCGACTACTGTAAAGCCAAAAGGAGGGTTGTGATTTTGACCGGTATGCATGTTTGTTTGTTCCCTCGTAACTTCTAAACTACAAATGAGGTGTCGTTAGAAGCGTCTTAGTTGTCCGCTGGTTGTAGGGTAGGTGATGTGTCACCAAATCCAATATGGCGCCCTCTGGGGTCAGTAAAGATTGTCTGAAACAATCGCAGGTAGCACACGACCACGGCTATTACTCGGTCAAATGAATATTGTTCTTGTTTTATACTTTTCAGTGCGCGAATTTATTGTGGTAAAATCATCAAATGAGTGCTCCTACGCAGGGCGGGATAGGAGGGCCTGTCAGACTTGTACTGACTAAAACCAACGGAGATCCTTCAATAGCCCTTTATGTTCCAGGTTCACCTGTGAGACAGTCCCGGCTGGCTTTGGGGGGGTGGTGGCCACTTTAGCCACTTTAGCAATGTTGCTATAACCGATTTGCAATAGAATTGTTTTTCCACAATTAATATGCTCTATTTCTCAAGCAATAAAATAGAATATTCCATGTTACGATATCGCCATACATGTTATGATGTTGCTAAACTGACCTAGCTAGGGGCCTAGAATGTTAAACATCTGTAAATTCTGAATCTCTGCCCTTAAGTTACATACAGGCATTCTATTCTATCATGTTATTTTAAAATCTAGTTAATAGCAGCAATTTGTTATCCATAACTCTATTATTGCAATAATTACCTACAATTCTATAAATGAACTACACAAAAAATACTTATTCATCATTTTATTCCTCGGTTGCCAAGACACTTGAACATAGGTACAAAGTCTTTTTTTAAACATTTTACTTATTTGACATTTGCCCGTGTTAATGTGCTGAGTAGGCAATGAGGCAATGTTAATTTGGTATTATAACTAACAAGTGTCCGTGGCTTTACTTACCAATTTATTTCGGATTTTTTATATAAGTATAAAACGCCTAGTGTTCCCAAAAGTCGCCATCGCCATGTATATTGTAATGCTAAAACATGCGTCCTATAGGGTGTCCCTAGTCGCGGGACTGCACGAATTACCGTGACAACGGAACGTAAAGGGCTATTGAAAGACACCGTAGATTTCAGTCAGTATGAGTCTGACAGTCTCCCTCCCGCTCTGCCCTGGATGGGAGGACTAATTTGATGATTTTACCACGTTAAAAAATAAATGCCTTCCTCGATAAATAGACTATCCAACACAAAAATATTTTTTCAATTCGAACCTTTAGTTCCTGAGGTTAGGGGGTTTTACCAAACAAACTCTTCAGCTATACAAAAATAGATAAAACAGATACTTAGATACTATAATTTTTTAATATTTCTATGATAATATTAGATTAGTAAGAAAAGATTCCCATATCCATGTTCAATCGGCAAAGTTGAATCATGACCCATCATAAGCTTATTTTCTTACAGACATTCAAATACAATTAAGTACACATTCGCGTAAACATACATATCTATGGTAACAACTTTGATCTTTATCAATTTGACGGATTCAAACGATTTATTCTCAAAATGGGTCACGATTCAACTTTGTCGATTGTACATTACGATGATTCCCGATGAAACGCAAGGGGCATGAACGCGACCCTGTTTCTGCTTCTTTTATCTATAGAGTCAGTACTTTTAATCTTAGAGTGTTTAGAGAGAGATAGATAGACTTGACGCACTTCTTGAACTCAACCCTACGTAGGTCGAGGGTTCTAACTCAGTAAGGCGCATTACTTTGTATAGGTAATCGATTTCATCACCACTGCTCTCAAAACGGTGAACGCAAATATCGTGAGGAAAACGGCCATTCTAGAACCAAAAATACTAAGACATGTGACATCTATCAACCAGCACAGGGCCCGCGTGTTCCCAGCAGTATGAACATGTCTTTTTTTTTTTTTTTTTTGCGTGGTAAAATCATCAAATGAGTCCTCCCACCCAGGGCAGGGCGGGAGGGACTATCAGACTTGTACTGACTAAAATCCACGGTGTCCTTCACGAGCCCTTTACGTACCGGGGTTACGGTGACGGGTAAGACCCGCGACCCCGGCAGGCTCTGGCCCTCTACAGGCCCCGTCAGTTTGCTGACACTCCTTGAGGCGCGCGTGGAACACAACGCGCCGTCGACCCGGGCATGGTCCATGGTCGGGCAGCGAGTCGCCCATTACTCGCTGCCCGCATGCCCGCGAGTATGAACATGTCTGGAGATGACGAAAATCAGACTCTGACAGTCCCCTCCGATCCAGACAGGGCAGGAGGATTCATTTAATGATAACGAAGGTAGCGCCTGTTACAGAAAAAAAAATTAAAGGGAACTTAACATAAGAGACTGATGAGTATGAATGTAGATGGATGGAGAGGAAGAGGAAGGCCAAAGAAAAGATGGATGGATTGTCTAAGGAATGATATGAAAGAAAAAGGAGTTAATGATACTGTGACGTCTGATAGGTGAGAATGGAAAAAAGCGTGTTGCGCTGACCACAAGTAAAATGGGATAAGGGAAGGAAGATGATGATGACCACCCAAAAAAAAGGTGCATTAAGTTATATCATTATCGATGAATTACTATTCTATCCTCTGACTTCCCCTTTGGCATATAAGTGTCGTGGTAGTATGTCATTATTGTGTACAATCATTCGTTTATGTAAAGCTGGATCAGCTAATTGCTGTAACTCACTGTACATCGAGTAGCCTATTATAAAATTGCTGAGCAGTCTCGATTGGTTGGTAACATCGATTTAAAATCAGTTTTCATGTAGGATTGCACTACCAGCAAATAATTTATTAAGCCAGCAAATAAAGCATTATCTATATTAATTAATACTAGCGACCCGCCCCGGCTCCGCACGGGTGCAATCTCTACTATATTATGCATGTTTTATACATACTCGTATAAACCTTCATCTTGAATCACTATCTATTAAAAAAAACCGCATCAAAATCCGTTGCGTAGTTTTAAAGATGTAAGTTTACATAGGGACAGACAGACAGACAGCGGGACAAGACTTTGTTTTATACTATGTAGTGATTATAGAGCAGAAGAGTTTGTTTGTTTGGTTGAACGCGCTATGTCCGAAACTACGGGTTCGGAATGAAAAAATAACTATTTATGTTGGATTAGTTCAAAAAAATCTCGAAAATGTTTCCTAGTACCTATGTGTAATTACCGTGTCCCGGTACGTAAAGGGCTCTTGAAGGACATCGTGGATTTTAGTCCGTACGAGTCTGACAGTCCCTCCCGCTCTGCCCTGGGTGGGAGGACTCATTTGATGATTTTACCACGTTAAAAAATAAAAATAAATAGTACCTATGTGTTTTTCAACTCAAAAGGTCACAAAAACATACATAACTCGAAAACTATAAAACTCGCGTAATATACATGGGGGTGATTCGGATACCCCACGTCACGAGGGACCAAATTTTTTCTTTTGGATGTCAATCAACTGCGACCACCCTTTTACAGAACGCTACGACCGATGGGAGCCGAGCAATGGGAGTGAAGACACGGGGCAAAGCAATACGTAGTAAAATCATAATCAAATGGAAAATTTAATGATTTTATGTAGATTTTTCCGCAAGCAAAGTATTATCTATTATTTGATATTTTTTAAAAGACTGCGACATACTCATCGACTTTCAACTTTATGCTCTAGTCTATAAAGTTGAAAATCTATTAAAGACAAACTATCTCAACGACGATCTCAACGATCTAAACATTTGAATGCAAATTTTAATTAAAAAAAAAGAAAAAAATCTCTTTTAGTTTTAAGGTCCCATTTCTGGTATAATAAGTACTACCTAAATTCATAACATTGAGTAAATATTATATGGGAAATATGTATTTTCAACTTTAAATCCGCAGTTTCTTAACCCACCTCAGAAGTGCTATTCCCTAGACTCAGCGCCGCTACAGCGCTGAAGCTACGGTTTTTCCTTAGCTGTTTCGGTTCTCGACGTTGAAAGTCTGTCTTGGATTGTATTTAATAGATTTTCAACCTTATGATGTACAATATAAAGTCCTAAATTAGTAGGTACACCCACATTTAAAAAATAAGACACATTTTAAAATTATATTAAGGGGCGAGCGAGCTGGTCGCGGGACTTACGAATTACCGTGACCCCGGTACGTAACGGGCTATTGAAGGACACCGTGGATTTTAGTCAGTACGAGTCTGACAGTCCCTCCTGCTCTGCCCTGGGTGGGAGGACTCATGTGTAGATTTCACCACGTAAAAAAAAGGGGGCAGGAGAGGAAGTTGTTATCAATACAGTACTTTCACAAGTTTTTATGTCTTGTGACTGGGACTGTAGCACCGTAACTATTTTTAAACTGTTTTATTTTACTTTTGTCTCTTGACAATTCAAAAGTGCCTGTAAATGGCCTACTTGAAATAAATGATTTGATTTTGATTTGATTCAATAGGCATACATCCAGATTCCTTGACTGCCACTGAGAAATACCTACCTAATGGAATCGAACCTAGAACCACATGTTCAAAACGACAAACGATAATGATAGACAATTTACGAGAATAAAAGTACTGTTGACCTCACAGAACGAGCTATAATGCTATTTTCTTAAAGACTCTACGACGAGCTCGTCGACGAGTTTGTATTACATTTACAACTTTATGCTCTAAGCATAAAATTCAAAATCCAATAGAGGCAAGCCACAGTTGAAGCACTGCCGAGATTTTATATAATTTTTCTACTGGCCCTATAGCCAACGGCAAGCGATAAACATTAACGCTCAGGAGTCTTTAATCGATTTTCAACTTAATATCTAATGAAATAAAGTTGAAAACCCATTAAAGAATGTTGAGCGACAGCGAACGGAACCAACGCAAATGCTCTGTTATTTTTAATGGATTTTCAACGTTATTGCAATGCCAGGGCCAAGTTCTTTATCCAAACTAATATTATAAATGCGAAAGTAACTCTGTCTGTCTGTCTGTATGTCTTTTCTTCACGCCTAAACTACTGAACCGATTTGTGTGAAATTTGGTACAGACATACCTAGTTTGGAACTTGAGAAAGGACATAGGATAGTTTGTATTACAAAAAAAAAAACAAAAATCTGCCGGAAGTCACTATACCACGCGAACGAAGTCGCGAGCAAGAGCTAGTCTTTTATAAAACTAACTCAACTGTCCCTACATTCGATAGTTCTTACCAGTGTGGACACGGCTAAATATGAAGTCATTCAAAACCAGTGTAAACTGACCGATCACGGTGCGAGAAACTCATACAAAGCGATGCCAAGACAAACTGGTCATGTATAGCACAATGTGTACTAGGTATACGTTATCCTGATTTAATTTTGAGCAAGCCTTCGTCATTCAAATCCAAAAGTTCTAAGTATCCTAATATTTTCTAAATAACTAAAAAATATGGAATGTGGCTATCTAAGCTGCTAAAATTGTTATTATTGACCCCTCTTCCTTAATGATCCTTTTCTTTTTTTAGCTTGGTAAATCGGGCAGCGAGTAATGGGCGACTCGCTGTCCGACCATGGACCATGCCCGGGTCGACGGCGCGTTGTGTTCCACGCGCGCCTCAAGGAGTGTCAGCGTGGTGACGGGGCCTGTAGAGGGCCGAAGCCTGCTGGGGTCGCGGGACCAAGGGATTACCGTGACCCTAGTACGTAAAGGGCTATTGAAGGACACCGTGGATTTTAGTCAGTACAAGTACCAAACTTTTTTTTTTTTATCGTGGTACAATCATCAAATGAGTCCTCCCACCCAGGGCAGGGCGGGAGGGACTGACAGACTCGTACTGACTAGAATCCATGTTTTTAAATTGAATATAAAATCCTGGTATTTTTTTACACCTTTTACAATATTACGTGACATAATACCAGTTTCTTAGGAAGTTTCATAAATAACAAATACATTTTGATTCTCAGCAATATTTTTCGCAGGCAACGCATTATGCTGACGGTGCTCACCGCAATGCGCCGGCGCCCGTTGCAGCTCACTCACACAGACACACAAGTACGTGTATAGCGGAATCGGCAAAATATAGCATATAAATACTGTGAATTTGACCACAATCAACACACATCAAACCGGCAAGATGAAGGCAACTTGTGTGTTGGTCTGCCTTGCCCTCGCCCAAGGCATCACTGCCAGTATCTTCAAACAGCAACAACGAGGAGTGGACGGCCTCGATGTTGAACAGCTGGAGTACCTCAACCAAGAAGTGCACGGTGACCAACCTTTGGTAGGCCAGAAGCGGGTCCCAAAGTTCCAGACCCAGAAGACCCGTGGCAAGCAGCTGCAGAACCAAAAATACTGGAACCAACAAGACACGGAGCAGACCTACCAGGGAGACGAGCAGCTGACCCAGGAGTCTCAGGCTTACCAGGCTTCTCAGGCAGCCCGTGCTTCCCAGTATCAACAGAACCTGCCGTCCTACCAAGAACAACGCCAACAGTCTGCTTCCTTTAACTCTCAAGAATGGCCAATCATCCTCCAGCACTCGCATAGCTCGCGCAAGCATCACGACAAGAAACACCAGCACCCTTCCTCCAGCGAGAGCTCTCAGGACTCCAAGGAGTGGAGAAACATTGAAAACCAGCAATGGATCCGCGATAGTCAGAAGTGGTGGCCTCGTTTCAACACACTCATGAACAAGGACAACCAGAACTCCCAGGTTTATGGCGATGTTATTGAGTGGAATGGTTTGAAGATGGCTGTAGGACCGAACTCTCCAGTCAAAACCCCAGAAGACATCGAGAATATCTTCGGCGACGCCCAAAATGCTATGAAGCACATTGAAAAAGACGAGAAGGTCAAGTTCCACCAGGTATACGAAGTCAACGAACAGGAAATCAATGAAGATGCTTTCCTTAACGCTACTCAACTGGCACAAAAGTACCAGTACCCCATCGAGGAACACACTGTCAAGACCGACGATGGCTACGTTCTCACTGTTTTCAGAATTCCTCCCAAGAAGCAGATAACTGATGTTCTGAAGAAGCCTGAAGTTGTGTTCTTGTTGCACGGAATCCTCGGAAGCGCTGATGACTGGCTTCTCATGGGCCCCGGCAAATCCCTCGCTTACATGCTGTCTGACGCTGGCTATGACGTATGGCTCGGCAATGCTCGTGGCAACAAGTACTCCAGGCGTCACGTGAACAAATACCCAGCAATGTTTGACTTCTGGCAATTCAGCACTGATGAAATCGCACTCCAAGACTTGCCAGCTATGATTGATTACGCCTTAGAGACCACCAAACAGGAGAAGCTATACTACATTGGACATGCCCTGGGAACGACGGCTTTCTTCGCGCTCGCCGCTACCCGCCCCGAGTACAACAACAAGATCATCATGATGTACGCTCTGTCACCAATGGTCTATATGACGAACGTGCGCAGTCCGTTGTTCCGCATGATCGCCCCTACCAGCAAGTTCCAAGAGCGTCTGCGTCGCCTGATTGGTAACGAGGATTTCACTCCAAGCAAGGACTTGGTTTACTCTGTTGGCGGAGCTATGTGCGAGAACGAGATCGGTTGCAAGAAGGTCTGCTCAAATGTAAACTTCGTCATGGCTGGTGTCAACGTAGATGGAATTGACCCTAACCTAATCCCTGTGGTGATGGGACACTTGCCAGCTGGCACATCTGCAAAGCTGATCAAACAATACGGACAAGGCGTTGCCTCTCACGAGTTCCGCAGATACGACTACGGACCCTACACCAATGAACTGGTGTATGGCACGCTGGAGGCTCCCAAATACAACATCACCGAGGTCCAAGCTCCCGTCACCCTGTACTACAGCGAGGAAGACTGGCTTGCTCACCCTAAGGACGTCGTGAGACTGCAGAAAGAGCTTCCCAACGTCAAAGAAACCTACAAGGTACCCGAAGTACACTTCAGCCACATGGACTTCCAGTTCTCGAGCAAGGCCCCCGAGATGGTTTACCAGCGTATCATTGAATCCATGCCGACCACTATGCCAGCATTAAACTTATAAGAACTAATTAGATAATTTATCATTGTATAGACTTATCGTTCATTGTAATTGTAATAAGTTATTTTTTTTACTTTACTGACGCATTAATTAAATCCGTCCATATTTTAAAAAATTGGTTTATTTTTTATTGATTCTAATTTTATCTGTAACTAATGTCTACCATCTTCATCATCATATCTAAAAAGGCTAAGTGACAGAAATAAGATGGTAAATAATAATCATTGGATATAATAATTGGGATGCATATCTCCAACTGCAAGACTAGGGATGGTAATAATATTGATTATATACTATCTTGTGATCGTGATATTCGCGTAGGTACCTACACTACCGGTAGGTTAGGTAGGTATAAATAACTGCAGGTTTCGGCTCAGCTTCTCGGCTCCCACTGGTTGTAGCGTGATGTTTTATGGCCTTCCTCAATAAATGGACTATCCTGTATTCATTTTTAAGTATTCCTGAGATCAAAACTCTAATTTCGAACCAGTAGTTCCTGAGATTAGCGCGTTTAACCAAACAAATTCTTCAGCTTTAGAATATCAGTATAGATTTGAGTAGGAAATTGTATCTCATTCTAAGCATACCTACCAGTACCTACCTAGTACTGTGACTGGGGGAATGGGCTACTGGAGGCATAAATAAGAGGTACAATCGGCTGTCCCAAAGCAAAACCTAGCAAGGGACAATTTTTGTAAAATACGTTTTTTTAAATGAATATTCCTAAAATTCTGAGCTGCGTCTAATGCAAAAACAACTGTATTTCTATCTATATTAGAATCAGAGTTATGAACATGCCAAACCTAGCAAGTGCACTTCGTACTCGGAGATAACGAAATCAAAAAACTAGCAAGTAACATTTCCAAGCATAAAAACCTATTAAATACGGTACATGCTAGGTTTTAAATTTGTGAATTGGTCTTACTAGGTTTTTAGTTTGCAAAATTACTGAAGTGTAGGACAAAATTTCAAATCATTGTCTTAAATAAATAGTAGTAAGTCAGCAGCGTGATGTGCGGGAGACTGAGTAGGAGGGCACTGGTAGGACACTGCACTGAAAATGTGTTCTATGTGTTTTTGGCGTCGCTGAATCTGAATCCGGGGTCATTTTCATTCCAGCACGTCTAGGTTCGACCCCAAAAACACACATTAAGTACACATTTTCAGGTCCGAACGTCAGAAACTTCGTTATTGGGTTTAAGGGTTATGTTGGTTATAAGGATTATGGGTTATGTAGTTAATTAAGCAAGAGGTCATCGAGCTACTGTAATATAGGATTAAAAGGTTTTAAAGCCATACATACGGTTAGCAGTTTAACCAAATATAGCAAATTTGAGGGTATATTTTGAGGTTATGGCCGAACCCAGATGTGCTGGAATAAAACTGATCCCAGATTCGGATTCAGCGACCCCAAAAACATATGGTACACATAGTGAGACCTCCAGGTCAATAAAAAAAAAATCTTTTGTGTGGCTGTGTTATTTAGCGTTTATTATAGTAGTGGGATAGTTAATAGGACATTATCAGATTTTAAAGTACTTATTTCAGTTTTGATGAACCATTCACCGAGTTGGATTTTCTAATTAAAAAGTATAAAGTAACTGAGTTATCTAAAGAAATATCAGCTCCTCGGGGCATTCCTGCTTGAAAAAAGGATGTTGCCAAATTGGTGCCTCTAATGCCCGAAACAAGGCGAGCGTTTTGGAATCAAATGCCGGTTAACGATCAATCGATTGATCTCTAAACGGGAGGCGAAATGACAGAAGAAACTTAATTATATTGTTTTTCTATTATTTTTCCTTTTAACTTGAGAAATGATTACCTCATTTATGTTTTATGTGATTAATTAAACCATTTTATTTTACTTACTGGATAGAAATACAACAATAAGTCATTACTGAAAGTAATTCAAAAATCTAATTCAGAAACTTAGTATTATTGCTAGGTTTTCAGTGCTACATCATAAACGATTTCTTTAAAGAAACCGATTCAAATACCTACTTAGAGACCTTGCTAGGTTTTTATTTTGGATTTGGTATAATACATATCTTGAAGTATCTTCACCAGTCAGTAGCAAGGCACATAAAACTTGTACAAATAGACTTATGTTCAATTTAACTAGCTCGTGATGTGAAGCAAGTCATAATTATCTATATGAAAACAAGAAATGTATAAAAAAGTTGTTGTGTAATAAAAGGCCGACGAAAATGTTTAATGTCTTCTCCTGTAAAATTTTGTCAGAGGCACTTGCTAGGTTTTGCTTTGGGACAGCCGCAATGCCTTACTAAGATTATTACAATGATGTTTTATGAGCTTCATCAATCAGAGCGGGATCGAACAGCGATGTTTATTTTCGTGACCTATGGGTATATAAACAGTATTACTCAATGAGTTCAGAAGGCGGTGAAAACCGTGCTAAAATATCTTTGTGCCCATTTTTCCGTCAGTTGACTTAATTTTAGATAGATGTCGCTACATAAAACGGTTGAATGTTTGACATTTAAACAGCCCACGCTTTGTTTTGACATATACACTTGCATCTGTCATCAAATCGTTCTCGAGCAAGTGAGAATGCAATATGATTTTAGGCGAGACAGAAAGGGATAGATGCGCGGCGGCGCTGTAGCTTCCCGCCGTCCCCCGTTCGACAGTCGCGCTCTGTTCGGTTTGCTGTGCGTAGTTGAGCTGAATTATTTTTGTTTTGTGTGATTCAGTGATATATAACAGACTTATTTCTATAACTGGACGACGTTATTATTGTGTATTAGTGACTGAGTGTAGAAAGAAGTGTTCGAATGGATTGAGTGAGCAACGATGTTACCTCCTACGGCCGGTCTATCACAAGAACAACGCGACCGGCCCGAAATGGCGTACCAGCAGCGTCAGGACGTTAGAGAACTCACTAGAGAAATTATCAGAAGCGCCCGAGTAGCAAACAGACAACATTCAACATCCCCTGGAGGTGAGCCGGTCCGAAATCAAAACGACGCCACGTTTCCGCCATGCTTGTCAAATTGACGTGATATGTCAAGGTGACATTTATATGAAAACATAGCATTTTTCGAGGGAAATTTACAAATAAAACAAAGCCTACAGCCCTAATTATTGCGCAGAAATCATAAGCGGAGCAAATTAGGACTGTTACGTCACCAAGGAGCCCGATCTTGCGAAAGAAAAATGGCGCCAATGCGCCACATTGCTTATCATTGCTGGGTACACCTTTAATAAAGTTGATGTATTTTTGCAATATTTCAGGCCTGATAAATTGATTTAAAGAATTTATATTTTATTGGTTATGTAAGCGAAGATTCTCTAGGGCTTATTGTTAATTTGGCACGTGCTTGGGTTATTTTTAGCTTGTCCAATTGTGGCATACGTAACGTGGTCGTATAGCGTCACCTCGATCGATAGTGTATGTGCATTTTACCCAAGTACTTCAATATTTTACATATTGGTATCGGGCAATAACTTATGTAGAAACGTTTAGGTTTTGTTTGTTGTTGTTATTGAATTCCTTTTGACTTTTATAAAATGTCGCAGTGACAGTAAATTGACAGCACTCATCAGTCAAGTCACAAGATGGCGGCCGGCCCGCTCGCCATTGGAATTGTAGTCAATTTTAGTTCAATCACGCGCTACACCAGGTGTCGCTTTTGTCGCTTTGTTGATATTTTCAATTTGGTTGTAAATATAATCAAGTTGAAATCTTTTGGAATAATTTGATTACGTCCATACATTTTTACTTCTTTGTTAGTTAATTAATTTTGTATTATTAATATCTATTCCATTGTCTATTATCAAATTAAAAGTACACATTTTTTGACTAAAATGAAAACAGAAGTAAGTTTAGGAACTCATTGTCCTGTCCTGTTCCAGGTTGGCTTTGAATCTGAACAGATTCAACAGGGCCAACAGCACAACACTTAACCAAAAATGTAACAATGCACCCATGATACAGGAGAAATTCCTAACATGGGGAAATATTACCTTAGATATAAAAAAAAGTCTTCCACATTGCTGTCAACGGGAATAGTGCCCAGAACGCTGGCCACTTCTTAGGGCAATGCTGATTTTTTGACCTAGGAATAGGCCAGCCCTCTGGTCACCCGAAGAGTCAAATTATTGCCTATTGATATCTTTGACAACTTTTTGAACACTCGGACCGCACATTTATTTCATGAGTTTTGGCCTAAGGCACGCACATAATTATAATGATCAGCCATGAAGCTTATCTTTTCTTAAAGATATTGCTCCATTGTGGTTACAGATTGATTGTAACTTTATATCTCATGGAATCTTGATATTACCTCTGCATGACAAGAACCTTGTGAAGGCAGAGAAAGATAAGCAGACCATATATTGGTATATTGATCTCATTTCAATCTCTGTTTTTTTTTGCTTCAGTTGTGTTTCATGGGTGCATTTACAAACATTTAAACTCAGATACACAGTCAGCCTCGAAACAACTACTTGTAGGAATTTATTTTTTAATGTGGTAATATCATCAAATGAGTCCTTCCACCCAGGGCAGATCGGGAGGGACTGTCAAACTCGTACTGATTAAAATCCATGGTGTCCTTCAATAGCCCTTTACGTTCCGGGGTCACGGTTATTCGTAAGTCCCGCGACCCCGGCAGGCTTTGACCCTCTAAAAGGGGGCCCCTTCACTATGCTGATACTCCTTGAGGCGCGCGTGGAAAACAACGCACCGTCGACCCAGGCATGGTCCATGGTCGGACAGCGAGTCACCTATTACTCGCCGCCCGCATTACCGCGTCTACGGTGGCCGGAGATCGTCTGCCGACGTCCGCCGCCGTGGGCGCCTACCACTGCGGCTGGGGTGGAGGGAGGACGCTGTCCTTTCCCTCACGTGGCGCGCCTCCTCCTTCGTTAGCATAATTGGTTCGCAAAAGGAGGCGACCGCTTCAAACTCCGTCTTCCCCGCAGCATGGCCTTGACTATCGCCGTCGTGAGGACACGGCGGTGCTCTGCCCAAGCGGGGCAGTCCTGCACCGTATACGCCAGCATACAAATATTTTTAATGTGCGGGAATCGTACCGCGACACGTAGCGCAGCAGTCGATCTTATATTGATGACACGGTAGCATGACAGCAAAGGATGGCGCAGTGGTTGGTTGATTGGATTACTGCGCTGCGTCTCAATGGTTCGATTCTCGCACGGAACGAATATTTGTGTGATGTACAATTAGTTGTTCCGGGTCTCAAAATTTATAAAAAAATCATCTTTCTAACAGAGTGAAACAATTTCTTAAAAAAAAAAATGATGTCAGACGAA
Source organism: Agrotis puta (assembly GCA_943136025.2). Classification (NCBI taxonomy): domain Eukaryota; kingdom Metazoa; phylum Arthropoda; class Insecta; order Lepidoptera; family Noctuidae; genus Agrotis; species Agrotis puta. The sequence continues at coordinate 15,505,987 of OW964183.2, read as the reverse complement.
CTGTACAAATCCTGCTGCCCCATTTTATTACGCGAACCATCAATCATTGTTACGGCACAGACTTGCGACGTTACAATAGACTCGGATTATCATTTTTAACGCCATTCGGGTCCAGAGTTCAACCATTATGTTGCTTTTTACGAATAGCTAGCCAACCTACTCCAATCTGACAAATTTTGCAAAATCGTACATTAACCTTCCGCTATTGTGATAAGGTTGAAAATCGATTTAAAAAATTTGACAAATTTAGGTGGGTTGAAGTGCTGGCGTCTGTAAATACTATTATAAACTTCAATATGGAAATAGTTCGTCTTTACCAGTGTTAGCCTATAACTGCGTGTAGATCAGTAGACGATTGTCGACAAAAAGTCAAAGAATGCTTTGTACTACGGCGGTAGTTCGACAAACGGATGTGCGATTCATACTTATGTACTGCTACTCACTATAGTTCGAATGCACGCTTGTGCGACACATACTGAAGTTCGACATCACTCTGGTCATATAATGGCAGTAAGAGACCCTAAACCCTTAAAATTAGGTAGGAAATGAGCTAAGTGAAATAATAGTAAATAGAAAAACTCGAGACATCAGACGAGTAGGTTCCCTTTATTTTTTGGAGATTTGAAATCATCTTGTGAGTCCTTCCTCCCAGGATACAGTGGCAGGGACTGTCAGACTTACGGACTAAAAATTCACCCTGTGTTGCTTCGGATGTCCTTTGAGTTCTAGGGTTATGGCGCCCTTTTAGGACAGTTCCGCGACCACAGCAGGCGTTTGACCCCATCAGTTTACTGACAGCTCCTTAAGACGCGCGGAACACACCGTGCCTGAGCCTTGTTCAGACGGCTAGCTAGGTACCCATTGCTCGCCGCCTGCAATCTCATTCACCGCAGAAGTAGGTTGTTCTCGTAAAGGACCGGGTGCAGCTAGTACCTACCTGGTTATAAATTAAACAATGATTACAACACTTCACAACAAGATAGGTATTGCATTACCGCGGTGCAGTTTACGCAAATGAACGGCCTGTAAGGGTCAGTTCACACTAAGACGCGACGCGACGTAACGTGACGATAACGGAAATATCTTAGGGAACTCTATGTATAGTATCTTAAATAAAGATAGATTTTGAGTCGCTATTAAAATGTGCGTAAGGCGACGCGCTGCTTCGCGTCATCGGTGAAATGTGTATCATTTCTTGAGTCGTCCCGAAATGTGCACGTAGCGTCGCGTCTTGGTGTGAATAGACCCTAAAGCGGCGCTGTGATGTCAGTCTCTTATCTTGGCTGCTGTCCCGCGCAGATACAAAGATTGTGTTCCTGTTTTAATGTCCACTCGCCGTCTATTCTGTCAGTCAGTTCTATAGCTATTGTTACGGTAAAGCTGATTTAATCTATAATTTTAAATTATGTAGATAGCATAGGGATGGTTAGTATCATCGTGGGGTTAAGCAAGGTAGACAATTTCGTGATCCGGCTGTAAAAGCACGTTTTGCCAACCACGACTTTTTTGTTAACTTTGCCCCATTCTATGAATTCCTCCCGTATGGTGGGAGCGTTTACAAACATTGAAACTGACTTACTTATTACAAACACCCAAATACGGAACAACCACTTAGGTCACGCGGGAATCGAACCTGCAACACGCTGCGCATCAGTCGGTCACTCAACCACTGCGCCAACCATGCTAAGTTTAGTAATGTCCCCTAATCTTAGCTTGAAGGTAACTTGTCGCTTACTAGTCTGACAGTCTCTCACGTCCCGCCCTGGTTGCCAGAACTCATATGATGATTAAAAAAAAAAAGATGACATCTACCAATAACTTAAGTGGAAAACATAAAAATAATATGGTCTTATCTTTTTCTGTTTCTTATGTTATTTTTCTCTCTCACCTCTGTTTTGATGAGAACCAGTCCTTTATACTCCCAAAGTCCTAAGCAGGTGTGGTGTCGGTTGACATAACAATACCCACGTTCAGAGTACGAGCTCTGCACATTGTGCTCTACTACGTCTCCTCTTGCAAAACAATACGATCTGAACAATGACGGGTTTACTAGAACACTGCTTTGTCTTCGCTACACTAGTATTACTTCATTAAATTGTTATTTACTGCATTGGTCCTAGTTTATCTATTGTGCCTTCTAGTCACGGTTGGGATGTAATTTCGGATTGATGTATAATGTGAATGTTCTATTAAATTGCATACAATCTTGGTTCCTCTAACTGTACAGACAGATGTGTTGCTGGGGAGTTTGTTCCGCCACTTCTTCCCAGCCAAAACACTAGGAAGTGTCGAATGGGGGGGGGGCGCTTTGGGGGACTGTCTTTTGTAAAAATTGACCTTCAAAAAGTGCTGATAAATCAGCCTAATTTGAATGAATGACTTTTGATTTTGCTAAGGAGTTGTGTCGTTAGTAGTGACGTTAACTACTAGTTTAAATACTCTACATTTATTAACGAATGTTTAAAAAAATGTGTGATATTTTAGTAATAGTTAAAAAAAGTTACACGAGGTCTAATCGGACAGCAGAAATAAGTCTTTATTTATCGTTGTAAAATCATCAAATAAGTTTTCCCACCCAGGGGCGGGAGGGACTGTCAGACTTGTATAGACTAAAATCCACTGTGATCCTTCAATAGCCCTTTACGTTTTAGGGTCACGGTTAACCTGATGAGTCAGTCCCGCGACCCCGGCGACAGAACGAACCCTACCCAATTCGTACCCGCTGTCCGTCCAACTATCACCAGCCTGTATCTTATCGGGCATGCGGGCAACGAGTAATGGGCGACTCGCTGTCCGCCATGGACCATGCCCGGGTCGACGGCGCGTTGTGTTCCACGCGCGCCTCAAAGAGTGTCAGCATAGCGACGGGGCCTGTAGAGGGTCAAAGCCTGCCGGGGTCGCGGGACCAAGGGATTACCGTGACCCCGGTACGTAAAGGGCTATTGAAGGACACCGTGGATTTTAGTCAGTACAAGTCTGACAGTCCCTCCCGCCCTGCCCTGGGTGGGAGCACTCATTTGATGATTTTACCACGATAAAAAAAAAAAAGCCTGTATCTTATGAACTGTAATAGCTAGTTAGCTATCACATATATACATAGCTATGTATGATATAATTTTATGTTGCCACTATAACAATAAATACTAAAAACAGAATAAAATAAATATTTAGGTGGGCTCCCATTCAACAGACAGATTTTTTGTTGCCCTTTTTTTATAGATAATGATACGGAAGCTTTAAGCGCGAGTCCAGATCACACTTGGCCGGTATTTTATAGTTACAATACTATAAAATACCTACGTATTTAATAGGTACCTATAGCTTCAAATAAACAACGATTTAGAAGCAATATTGACCAAACAAGTTAATATCAGGTCCTGTTGTCAGTAAATACGGCTGTCCTTGGACGTATTGCGTCACCCCCCGCGGACGTTCACCCGCATCGATCGTACGACCCGGGTCCCGGCCACTTCCGTCCCGCCTCACTTCTAACGCAATACTTACACTTCGAGATGACACCCTAAGAAAATTAACTAGAGGGCCCTCGGAAGAAAATGTTGTGAAGAAATATCGTTGTTTATGCTAGAATCATTTTACGTGATATGTTTGAAAACTTAGTTGTTGTATGGTAAGTTTCAGAGAAATCTTTCTCCTTTTGGTAGTGACATCACTACCAAAAGGGGTGAGTTTTCTCTGAAGCTGACTGTAAATATGTTTAAATACTTTCAGAGGCAGTACTTTTTATTAATTGAAAGTCTTCCTAATTAGCGTTTTGCGAGATGTCATCATTCACCACATTTATTTTTTGGACTTTGTCTCCACACTTGCAATTTTCCCTGTATCCTAAGTGCGTTTACAGACATTTAAACTCATAGACGAACAGTCAGGTCCCGGAACAACTACTTGTTGATCATACAAATATTTTTTCCGTGCAAGAATCGAACCCGCGTCATTGTTATTGCGCCAACCGTACCATCTTTGAAACATCTTTTTCACATAATAAATCCATTCCAAATTCTTTCATTAACTCCCATACCGGAAATCCTATTATTTATTTCGCAATTATATTTTCGTTATATCATAGATAGGTAAAAAATTCAGTAAACCTACACGATACTGAAATTGTCGAACAAACAGAAACGAATGCGAATCACGTATTCACAAAACAAATGTTGACTATCTGTTATGATCAGGGTTGTCAACAGTTCAAATTAATATTTTTTTAGGGTATACAAAATATTCGAAGTATTCGAATTGGAAGCCCTAGTCAAAACGCCTTGTGCCTTTTTTTTTTTTTGCATGGTAAAATCATCAAATGAGTCCTCCCACCCAGGGCAGGGCGAGAGGGACTGTCAGACTTGTACTGACTAAAATCCACGGTGTCCTTCACTAGCCCTTTACGTACCGGGGTTACGGTGATGGGTAAGTCCCGCGACCCCGGCAGGAACGCCTTGTGCCTTGTAAAATTCTGGTACATTCTTCACTAACGTACGTCAGTCTCATTCTAGACATAGACCACACAAGACGCATTTTGCTTCTACTATTGTTAAAAAGAGAGAGAGAGGTTGAAGAAAAAATATGCGAAAAGACAATACTAAACTTTTCTAACCCCCGGCCGGGGTTGGGGGATAATCTAAGCAGGTTACCCTGACCCTGAAACTCAAATAGTTACTGTTCCTTCGAACGATTTAGTCAGTAAGAGTGACAGTCCTTTGCGCTCCACCCAGGGCGGGATGACGTATTTGATGATTTTACAATCTCAAAAAAAGGGGATACAAAACGAAATATATATATTGTTCGAGTCGATTCTTACAAATGTATCGTAAATATAACGTATTTGGTGATTTTACGATCTCAAAAAAAGAATTTTGTTCGAGTCGATTCTTACTACTGTATCGTAAATTAATGCCAGTGCCACCAGTGCGAATCCGAATCGTACTTGGTAAATTTTTATACCGCATGAATATTTAACGGCGAGGGGTACATAAAGTATTCAAGTTGGCTGTAGCGTCGAAATTTCTAGAAGAAATAACATTGAATAACACGTCATGCTTGTTTCCCGAAAGTTTATAAAAAATACTCAATTACTAGTTACTATTAGTTCTATAAGTGATGTTATGGTGTAAGCTCTTTATGTCAATAATTCGTTTAACTACCTATTGATATGAAAAACAAGCTCTACATTATTGTTTAGTTCGTAAACAGAAAACTATCATTTCTATTGCAGTCGGGGGACAGTTCCGTAGAAATTACCCGCGATAACTTCAGGATTATAGGGGTATCAGACACATCAAAATCTGTAAAGGCATTCAGAATTTATGATGGAATAAAGAGACTCACAAACACACATGAACCCTGAAAACATAACACTCCTTTTTATAGCAGTCGTGTAAAAAAGGAAGGATTATCCCTTGTGGTGACTTTTCTAATTTCCCCTGAATTACGAGAAATTAAATGCCGTAACGCCTTTAACTAAACTTCGACAACCCTAACTATGAAACATGTAAATAATTTACTAAAGTCATGAGTTGACAATGGAATCGGGTCACGCGTGTTTTCAAAACATATACGACGTGATTTTTACAGATTTCTACGAAAGTTGAATATTACATGAATAGTGTGGAAGTCGCGAATGATATTATATATAATATCTCTTTATTTTAAGCAACATTGACTTATTATGTTAGTAACAGTTTTCCTTATTCCTATGTTAGTATTCCTATTCTATAAGAGTAGGACGATTATGAGTGATGACATATGACGCTTTATCGATGACTTCTTCTGACTTCCCCGCGGTTTCACTCGCTGCTCGGCTCCTATTAGTCATAGCGTGATGTTTTATAGCCTTCCTCGATAAATAATAGACTTCTTCATCCTGCCCTTATCCCATTTTAGTTGGGGTCGGCGCAACACGTATTTTTATTCCATTCTCCCCCTATCAGACTTCACAGTATCATTTACTCCTTTTTCTTTTATATCATTCTTTAGACAATCCATCCATCTTTTCTTTGGCTTTCCTCTTCCTCTCCATCCATCAACATTCATACTCATCACTCTCGTAGTCACATGAGTCAATAAATAATAGACTATCCTACACAAAAAGAACATTCAATTTGAACCAGTAGTTCCTGAGATAAGCGTGTTTGACCAAACAAACAAACTCTTCACCTTTATAACATTGTATAGAATTATACTATATAGATAGTCGCATACATTTGTAACATTGTAAATTAAGCAATTAGTACTCCGCCGCTCTATTTGTCTGAAAATCGATGTATGTTTACTTTTTACGTGGTAAAATCATCACATGAGTCCTCCCACCCAGGGCAGAGCGGGAGGGACTGTCAGACTCGTACTGACTAAAATCCACGGTGTCCTTCAATAGCCCTTTACGTACCGGGGTCACGATAATTCGTGAGTCCCGCGACCCCGGCAGGCTTTGGCCCTCTACTGGGGGCCCCGTCACTATGCTGATACTCCTTGAGGCGCGCGTGGAACACAACGCCCAGACGACCCCGGCATGATCCATGGTCGGACAGCGAGTCGCCCATTACTCGCCGCCCGCATGCCCGCGCCTACGGTGGCCGGAGATCAATAAGCCTAGTCCAATTAAAGTTTATTCAGCCCCCAGCCTGAAAGTAATTGTTGCTGCTTACCTTCAACAAAGCTAACAAGGTCATTATGTTCATTACTGAAACTGGAATTTTCCATTGAACTCTTAGTTTAGGCCTAAAACGCTCTAAGTGCGCACTAGTTTCCTATGATGTCAACGCGGTAACTCGACGCACTAACTGGTCACTAGTCAGTGCGTTGATAACATGCGGTTTATTTAAAAAAATAAGCTTGTCCAATGTAGACAAAGACATCAATGCATGCACATCCAAGTTATAAACGGGATACATGTCCGAGTACAAACTCGGTGCTTGAGTACAGTATATGATCCTGACCGATTTCGGCCACAGCGACTTGGATCTTCCTATTGAGAACAACGCTGATGTGCTCTCAGGTGTCTGATATAGCCAATTTTTGCAGTGAAGGTGCGTCCACATTCTCTGCACTGCAAGTCAGCACCCCTCCGATATAGTTATATTGGATGGCCGCGGGTGGTCGGGCCTTAAGCTCGTCTCGCTTAGCATCGAGCTCTTCTTTACGTTGTTTTTCAAACGCAAAAACCTGAGTGCTCACGGTATGCCTCCACAGTGACCGGTCTTGAGTACAGTATTTAGATCACGATCACTTTTCGGCAGTTATGTTTAACTACCATGTAATAGTATTTCCAACAACCGGGCGCAGGTCCAGACTCCGTGGCTCGTACTAAATTATTCCTGAAGGAAAAATCAAATAACACATTGCCCTACCTAAGAATCAAACCTAAAACCTCATGCTCAACAGTCGCGCTTGCGACCACTAGATCAATGAGGCAGTTACACTCAAAAAACGTAAGGGTTAAAAATAAATAAAATACTGTTAAAAATAACCCAGCATGTTTGTCAACATAGCACCTGCAAAGTTTGTTGCTAAAAACAAATACGTCAACTTTGCTGACATTACTTGTTAAATATTAACCGTTAAAATTGGTTAAAAATACTTGGTAAGAAATAACACAGTATCTTAAGTTAGTAACGACCGAGTCAAGTTGGCTGAATTTAGCCAGTTTTACTAACTTAACTACAGCCGGCTCACTCGGTACATAACATCAGTGTTACTCGGTATTCTTAACCAATTTATCCAGTATCTACAGCCAGCCTACTCGGTAGTTAGAGCAGTGTTACTCAGTATACTTAACCAATTTATCTAGTAACAGCAGCCAGCCTACTCGGTAGTTAGAGCAGTGTTACTCGGTATTCTTAACCAATTTATCCAGTATCTACAGCCAGCCTACTCGGTAGTTAGAGCAGTGTTACTCAGTATACTTAACCACTATATCCAGTATCTACAGCCAGCCTACTCGGTAGTTAGAGCAGTGTTACTCGGTATTCTTAACCAATTTATCCAGTATCTACAGCCAGCCTACTCGGTAGTTAGAGCAGTGTTACTCAGTATACTTAACCAATTTATCTAGTAACAGCAGCCAGCCTACTAGGTAGTTAGAGCAGTGTTACTCAGTATACTTAACCACTATATCCAGTATCTGCAGCCAGCCTACTAGGTAGTTAGAGCAGTGTTACTCGGTTTTCTTAACCAATTTAAGCTGTAGCCACAGCCAGCCTACTCGGTAGTTAGAGCAGTGTTACTCGGTTTTCTTAACCAATTTAAGCTGTAGCCACAGCCAGCCTACTCGGTAGTTAGAGCAGTGTTACTCTGTATTCGTAATCAATTTAATTCGGTGCATAAAGACAGTTAAATTTGTATTATCAATAAAAATACTTAGGTCAATACTTCCAAAGTTTTTATATTCGAAAGTAGATACACTTTAAAATATAAAAACTTTGGAAGTACTGACCTAAGTATTTTTATTGATAATACAAATTTAATTGTCTTTATGCACCGAATTAAATTGATTTCGAATACAGAGTAACACTGCAAAAAAACAATTCTTATTAATAATAAATATTAATTAACCGTAACCACACCTTGAACAATTTTATTAGTTGCCCAGAAAATTGTTGTAAACCGGCAGTAGTTACCAAGTAACATTACTGTAAAAGAAAAAGGGGTTTTAGGGGTTCTTAGGAAATTAAAGTACAAACGTATGTGTAATGAAATGTGTTTATTTTTTTTCCATTAAACTAAAAATACTTACAACAAAAAATTCAATTTTCATGAATCTGAATGCACGCATGGTTTCTATGGCGGATAGCTACGGCAGACCGACGTCAGTCCTGACCGTCAGGAGAGCACTTAAGACGCCTGCGGAGCATGCGTATTTCATACAAACGTAATACCAAAATAATTTGTAAATTAAACATATTCCTAAGGTAGTGTGTGTTTATTTCGATTGAATTACAGAACATCTAGGTTCCCAAATATATATTTTGATTGGATACTGATTTTAACAAGAGTTATAAGAAAAATAAGTTTTCTATGGAAATTTTAAATTCCTCATATCTCGTCTTTGTATCATTGTCCTCTCAAAAAATATATTTGGGAACATAGATATTCTGTAATCCAATCGAAATAAATACACACTACCTTAAGAATATGTTTGATTTACAAATCATTTTGGTATTACGTTTGTATGAAATACGCATGCTCCGCCGGCCCCTTAATACGGCCTTGCTCTGCGCTCCTCGTGCGTGGCTCCGCTAGTGAATACTGGGTGTGACACGTTGTTTGTGGATGACAATGGATGAAGAAAAATATTATAAAGAACTTCTTAAAACTATGTACTGTTTACCATTTTGTAAAACACTCTTAGCATTTGGCCAATTTTACTTAATTAGGTACAACAAAAAATTGAGCGTGTGGACTGAGGTATCCTTTTTTAAAAATTGATTGATTCTAACGAAAGTTACATATATTTTAGTAAAAAAAATGTAAGAATATGATGGACTCGTTGAAAGAAATGTAAACAGTAAGATAAAAGAGGTAGGACCTAGAATTTGGATCACTCCATTCACACGCCTGCAACAATTGTCATGGCAAAAATCTCAGAATGTACGGCCTTGGAGGTTTAAGTTTGCGTTTCAAAAAATTGAAAAGAATTTATTAAGAATACTACATTTGATGGCCATAAAATGAATTGAGAATTATGTAGTATTTCTTAATATTTTTTTTCAATATTTTGAAATGCAAACATAAACCTCCAAGGCCGTACATTCTGAGATTTTTGCCATGACAATTTTTGCAGGCGTGTGAATGGAGTGATCCAAATTCTAGGTCCTACCTCTTTTATCTTACTGTTTACATTTCTTTCAACGAGTCCATCATATTCTTACATTTTTTTTACTAAAATATATGTAACTTTCGTTAGAATCAATCAATTTTTAAAAAAGAATACCTCAGTCCACACGCACAAAATAAAAAATATTATAAGGGACTTCTTAAAACTATGTACTGTTTACCATTTTGTAAAACACTCTTAGCATTTGGAATAGGTGAAAGTAACGATTCATAAAATACAGTGCAATGGACAACTCTGTCAGGAATTTGGACATGGTATGCATAATAATGTTCATCAAACTCGACAGTATCTAATAAAATACCCAAAAAAATTAACTGATTTTCGTCGTACAGGTAAATATGTTCAACAATTAAGAAATTGTAAAGATATTCATCATTACTTACACTATGTAAAAGTATACATCCTATATCATAACGCACAGAGGAAATCATAGCCCAATTCACACTTACGAAAGATTTTGAAGAATCTAAATTCAATTTTGATTGAACAAACTCAGTCTCTGATTGTAAAACTTTCTTCTTAGGCCCTACTATGAGAACATCACTTAGACTGCCACGGTGAAATATTTCATTTAGTTGAAGTTGATGTCTCATAGCTAAAGTTAAAGTCGGATTAACACGATTGCATGATGCCTTTGCAGCCATTTTTGAATGTCTATGTTTACCTTCAAATCTCATTGACCATAATGAAGAAATAGGCCCGTATTTTACAAGAGCAGAGTGATAATGGATCATGTTATGAAATTTTGGTTTTAAAGAGTCTTTCGTAACTTTGATATATAGCTCATTAAATTCACCTACCAATACTTGCAACAAATCTTCTGTACCGACTGTGACTTTTACACTAAGAATGATGTCAAGAATTTTCCTCAATTTTACATATAAGATCCAAATGACGTCTCTTCTCGGCACGAAATCTCCAATAATTATTCCCAGGAATCGTAAAAGAGTTAACATCTCCCCTGAAGATAAACGTAATGTACTTCGAATCAGGTGGTCCTTTTCTATCGAACACGGTCTATTTTTAGAATCGGGTCCAAAGTTCATTGTTGATATTTTATCATTAAGAACAGATAACGAAAAAAAGTTAAACCTTTGAGTGTACTCTAATAACATATAACTTAATACGTATTTTGCTACACCTTCGAGCACATCATGCATTATGTCAAGCCCAACCTGCTGAGACATATCAAAGTATTTAATGTCTAGAAAAACACATCTTTCTTTAATGCCAGTCGAAGTTACATTATTCAAAGCCAAGTCTGCAATATATGTATCGTTATTGCGTAGCAGTGTTTTGTCTTCGAAGCACTGCTCTTTTAAGACAGCTTTAGGTACTTTACATACTCTACATGAAAGGTTAGCTGAAAAGCTTTCCACAAGCCCTAACATTGAATGTAAGCCTAAATTATCACCCAGAATCACACCAAGTTCAAAGTAGATGTTCCCTTTATAAGTTGGAATGTCTATGGTTATACCAAATTCGCTTAAGTAATTGAATTCTTCTATCACTGGAGCGAATATAATGCGATTACCAAAAGAAATCCTGTCCGATGAATGAAACAATAAAGCAAGGAATATATTGGAAAGAGCAGAAGAGCGCCAGGGAGGAAGACATGGAATTGAAACATAAACTGCTCCCAACTTATGTATACCAGCATGGCTCCCAATAACATTTCCGGTCTCATAGTCATCAAAATACATAAATAAAGGAATAACTGTCCTGTCACCATGGTGATTCATTCTCTCTCTCCAATATGTACCTTGGATAAAATTTTCTTTTTCCTGTTTTAAATTTAAACTTTCCATATACTGCAACATTTCAGACAATACATTATCCAAAGATAAAAAAAATTTTAGAGTTTCTCTTAGTGGAATGAATTGTTCATGACAGTCTACAGGTTGCAAACGTGTTATCCCTTGACTTTTCACTGAAGTTAACCGTTGTCCAATACACACTGGCTGAGGTTTAATGTAAGATCCTTTTTTAAAAAAGTAATTCAAACGTTTACGTTCTGTTAAAAAATTGTTTAGTGAAGATGTTATTGAAGTCTGTACTTCATTAGCTAAACTCTTTGAAATATTAGCAGAACTGTTTGAATGTTCAATCAAAACCTTATTGACACACTGTTCTATTACTGGGCCCAATGAAGTTAGGCAGTCACTTAGATTATTAACAATACTTTGTACTACATTTCTTGGCAGCAATGTATTACCATAAAGCGATGCTATAAATGTGGAAATAACATTATCGATAGAGTTTCTTTGTTGTACAGAGCATGATGATTCAGAAGAAATAGAACATGAGGGAATAATATTATTTACGCTGTTATGATTATTACCTGATCGCTGCAACTCATCAGTATTAAAATCGTTACTTTCTACCGTATTCGACGTCTGCAAGCATTGGCCTTTAGATACATGGCATTTCTCTAAGTGCCTTTTAAAAGAATTATATATTTGAAATGATCTCTTACAATCGTCTTCACAGCATCTGTATGTTGCTATTGTGTGGTCACTGTGTTTATATTTTAAATGATTCCTAAGTAACTTAAGCTCTACAGAATCTCTACACATAAAACAAATAACCATTATATCAAAAATACTAATACTAATAGTACAACAAATCTTGAATTAACCGTTGAAGTGAAGTATATCAGCCTGTCAAAAAGTTTTGTTTTCTCGTGGAATAATTGAATATTGAAATCCTACATGTAGGAACAACATATCATACATCAATGCCCAGCTCTCCCAATAAGGTAACAGCTGAAGTTGATTCACTATCAAACTTAGTTTTAAGTTTAAAATACGCGTGCTGAATAAACATCCACGTACTGTGACACTCTACTGAATATTGGGCATTGACTACCCAGATTAATTTAAAACACGAACTGACAACTGACAAAATATTAGGAAGATCGTACCACACTTCATCGATTACTACAAAATAAGATTTAATTGTGTCAAGTGATGGACCCACAATTACCATGAATGGTTGTACTGTAAGACCAAATTGCCTAAACTTTTCTCTTCTTGTATCTACAACTGACCTTACATCAGAATCGTTTTTGACATGAGTGATGAATCCTTCTCTGACTTCGGATTTCGATGGCCGCCAAACTTTTTTTTTACTATTTTTTAAATGCACACTTGTTACAGCCAAAAGTGTAGGGATCAATAGCATGCAGGCAATGTTGGAGCTCTCTTCCGATGCTGGAAAAAGAAAAAGCTTTTGTAGTGTATGAATAGTAAAACATATTAAATATAGATTGGAGCGATTGGATAGAGAAGGTCATGGGCTATAAAATTGTCACGGGAATAACTATGTTGAAATTTGGTAGTACCTACTTATTAGTGTTGTGTGTATTACTAACATCATATGGATCAAGGTCTGAAATATTTTTTTTATAAATGTAAATATACCGAAATTGTTTTTTATTCCCACCCTTACATGAGTTACCCAGAGACATAATAAAAATGTAGGTATAGGTATTTACTTTACTTAGCAGTATCACTTACATTGTATTAGCAAATAGAATTAGAGTAGAATAGAATTAAAATTGTAATTATATATATTTAAAGTGTAGGTACTTACAATCTTGGAAACTAAGAAGTTCATTTAGAGCTGTGTCCTTGTTGTGAGTAGTTTTTCGCTTAATGGCCAGTTTAAAAATACTTTCTTTTAAAGTAGGAAAACTTTCAAAAATTTCTGTATATTGGCCAGCATACAGCTTTTCAAAATCGTTTTCCAACTGTAAACAAAATCATAATTTTAGTCTCTAAAAATAATTTCAATTTAACCAATGGGTTCTTTTTTTGAAGTACTTACCAATATGTATCCAGTTGATTTCCTCAAAGCTGGGTACTCCTTGAAATATTGAGATATAAGTAATTCTTTTGAAAGGTTTAAGCGTGTCCGTGTTGTCTCTGTCCACTTTTGTAAAACTGTTGACCAAGGCTCGCTGGAATTTTTAAGCCATTGCATAGCATCAGGGATCTCTTCCTCTTGTTCCGTCAAGAATTCATCTGGTAAGCGTAGTGATGGTGAAGGTGGTAGTGATCCATCAGATGAAGTTCTAGAAATTCGTCTACGTTTTTCTAGTACACCAGAATCCCGGTATTTTCTTTTTAAATTATGGATTTGATCCGGTAACTTCCCAGCCAACCTGGTGATAAGGCCACGTGTAGACTCAACAATTTTACTGTGAAAGTACACGGATGGTTTTTCACATGGAAATATTGTTACTATCTGCCTGGCCCAATTGGCATATTCGGCGGTTCGAATACATCTGTCTGGAGTATCTCGTAAGATTGCTGTTCCTATTATCCGGACCAATCGTTGGCGTGCAGCGTTCTCTAATGGGCTGTTTTTGTTTAAATTTAAAAGGCCTTTTCCTTCTAGACTATTATTTAATAGCAGTTTTAGATCCTGAAAATAAAAAAAAAAACATTGGAAGCACTGTACACTGAGGCCCAGTGATTTTTATAGTAGGTACCTATTTTGTATAGTATGTATTTTGTATACTAAGAAGAGTTGTATTCTACACGAAAATAAATATCTGAAGATCTGTGGATCATAATGTACAGTGGAACCAAAACATTTTAACTCATAATAACCACCACCAAGCATTAAGCAACAGCATAATTATAAGCAACCATATTACAGGGATTTTCACATCACACGAGTCGCAACTCACACTCTTTGTCAACCAACATTTTAAAAAGCTAAGTAATCATCATCATCTTAGCCACAAGATTTGTTGTTAATGTGTTAACAAAGTTTAATGCAAATAAAAAATAATTTAAAAGTACTTAATCGAATTAAAACTTATTTCAATTTTACAGATGTGGTACGTCCCTGTAAAATAGTCACCCGAGTGTTAATATGTAAACCAAAATATGCAAAAGAAAAATACATACATAAACTTCAACTTGGCTTGCAGCAGGAATTGTGATTGTTAAAGCTGTGTTAGATAATTTTGAACGAGAACCAGTACTAATTGCATTATCTATTGTAACGGGAGATTTTGGTTTAGGTGTGCTCGTTTCAGCTTTATTACCAAGTGGATATTCCAGCAGATCTGTTAATGAGATATCTAAATCGTCACAAGCCTGAAAATTATAGCATTCAAAGGTCAGTGGGTCGTCTTAGGGGCGGATTTAAACTTGAAAATAAAACAATATAAAGCTTGAATGCAAAATATTATATGCGAAATATTATATGCGATTCAACTAAGAATAGGATGAGAGCTGTGCTACTATGTGACTTTACAGTAAATAAAGTCGGCAAATATTATTTTGACAAAAAATAAGCATTGTTTTTGTTTAAATATTAAGTAAATTAAAGCAATTTATACAATAGTATTCTTATTATTAACGAGACAATCGTAATCTAGGTACATCAAAAAATGGCGCGGCTCTCATCCTATTCTTAGTCGAAAAGTAGGTATGTACTAACTGTTCACAGTTATTTTTAACTCGTACCTAATGAATCTGAAATCATCAATCGTGATTTTGAATTTTATTTCTAAGGAAAATTGCCATTTATCAGGTTAACAACAAATCTACCAATCCGCACTGGGCCAGCGTGGTAGATTATAGCCCATTCCCTCTCATTGAGAGGAGGCCGTGTCCCAGCAGTGGGAACATTATACGCTGATGATGATGATGAGGTTAACAACATTAGCACTAAAGGTAAAATAAATATGAACGAATAGTACCTACTTAGAGAAAGATTTAATACTTTCTAATTTTTTTTTTGTAAGTTAATACCAACTTACATTTAAATTAACGCAATCAGGGTGCATTGTTTTTTTATAAATTTCCAAATTTCTTAAAAAAATTGATCTTGGCCCTAGTTTGGGAATCAAATCTTTTATTTCTGCCTCCCCTAATAGGGGCAGAGATAAACCTGTTATCTCATTTTCTGTAATGAAAAAAGTAAAGTTACAAAGATACCTACTCTTCTAAATAAATTAAAATTTAACCAGGAGACTGAATATTTATTGCAAAACATGTAATAAGGCGGCCATTTTAGACGCAACCACATATGGTAGGTACTCTGTGCAACCACACCACCTGAGACCACCTGTTTGTTACCAAGTGGTTACCTTGCCTTGTACATAGGCCTCCCCCAAGGATCTTCAACCTGACTAATCCTGTGCAGCCCGCATCCAGCGGCTTCCCGCGTGCCTCACCACATTGCACGACATGCAAGCCCTACTATTCACCTAACTATCACAAGAAAAAAAACAATAAAATGAAACTAACCTTTAAACACTTCAATGTAGGATTCGAGCTTCCAAGCAGTTAATAAACTTTGCACTTCTTCGTCCATAATATTGTCCAAATAACGTGTCACTTGTCCAAACTTGTCACACCCAATATTCACAATGGAGCCACGAACGAGTAGCGCATGCACACGTGCTTACTTTAACCTTTTCACCGCCACGCCATATCGGTATTCCTATGCCCTGTACGCCAAGCCCGAAAATCTTAATTAAATACCTACAAAAAAATAGGGATTTCAACATTATATCGATACCCATTATTATTATTTTTTTTATCAATACTTGCCAGATAAATGGTCGATCATTAATATGTTAAAAAGAACATTCCAATATTAAATATTTTACAACGTTCCACTCAAGTAGTTCCGAAGTTGTTAATAACATAAAAACAATGATTAAGACACACAACAGTTAAAATGAAAATAACTCTAGGTACAGCACTATTCTCAGTACTGATGTACCTCACTGTCGGGAATAGCCGACATTGGCGCCGTCGACGAGTCTTTTATAAGACATCGTTGCATGTACATTAGAGTTGTACCATAGTGTCATACAGTTTATCGATGTTAGTATCTAATTAAATTCAAAGGCCACAGTAGTTTGTTTTTATTATTCTTGAAATTTACACTTATTGCAACAATTTGGGTTGTTAATGGATTGAATGCAAATAAAACTATTTATTTACCAATCATTTAGTTTAATTATTGAGTTATATTATTAATAATTACTTTGAGATCATATTACTTACATGTCACTTATGAATAATATTATCACGTGATATTATTACATAGCAACAATTTTTATAACAGGAACTTTCTAATATTCTCACTAATCAGATTAATTATATGTATAAAATAAATCAAAATTTTCGTATGAAATTGCGTAGTATATACGTAACGATTTTTAAGTATAACGATATTTATATTCTTAAAATAGATACATTATTTAGTTTCTCGTATCTAACCTAATTAAACATTAAAGGATCAACAATCAACAATTATAAATGCTCACTGATCAGTGTTCAAAAACTACAAAACTCACTAAAAATACTTATAAAATATCAACAATAGTACATAATTAGGTATAGTGTAATAGTGTTGCAATAATAGAAATATCTCTTAAAATGAACTACTGAAAATAAAATTTACTAAACCATTTTTTAAATTAGTCCTAAATCTCGTAAAAATCTATAAAAATTCAAAACATACAAATGTCAGTTATATTAATTATCATAGGTACTCAATAGTCAGTCTTGTAACGATAAAATGACAGAAAAATAATAATATTCTTATAATAATCAACAATTGTATATAGATAATTTTAAATATCACAGATCAACATTAAAATCACATATTTTGTTAAAAATCAACATGTTATACAACAATAAAATATCTATTTATTGTGATATTTTTCGAAACATGGTGCAGCACAAAGATAAACGTTACATATTTTACACCAGTAGCGAGTCTCCTTTCGTTTTTTTTTTATTGCACAGAACTTACATCTTTGATGTTTTGCTATGCGAGTAGGCATGTGGTCTTTTGCATTGCCGGGTAATATGCTAAGGGGATTGTTAAAACCTCGTCCAGTTCTTATGGGTCTTTCTAAAACGTTACCAGTGTTGTAACAATCTATCATTTGCCGAATTAGGCTCAGTTGGAAGTCGGCAAATGCTAAATTCGGTATACCTTTTATCATTTTAAAACAAAAAAATGCATTTAAAAGGTGCATATCAAATATATGAAAGAATAGTTTTTTGTACCATTTTACTGTTTTTCGTATGCACTGAAGTGACGATAACAACATGTCTGCAGTATCAACACTACCCATATTTTTAGAGTAGTCTAAAACAGCTTTAGGTTTCATGACTGGTAAACCCGTTTCTCTATTTATTCTAGCTGATGGTTCCATGGAATTATCATGAATGGTTGATAACATGTATATATATTTTTTGTCCCTCCATTTACATGCCATAAGGGATCCAGAATACTGCGTTTCCATTTCATGTAGATTTAGTTTTCTGCTTAAATTAGCCATACACTTTCTATTTTGTTTTACAGTACCGCAAGCATAAATGTTGTTATCATATAAATATTTAAATAATAGTGGACTTGTGTACCAATTATCTACATACAAATGACGGTTTGAGCCAAAAAAGTCTTTCAGTAAAGACGATACAACGGCTCCCCCAACGCCTAAATTTGCTGGATCGTCAATATCTGTAGCTGCACCACAGTAAACTATAAAGTCTATTATTAAACCGGAATGTACATCGCATAAAACAAATAATTTTACCCCAAATCTATTTCTTTTTTTTGGTAAGTATTGTTTAATTGTTAAACGGCCCTTGAAAGGAACAATACTTTCATCTATACACACATCTCTATACGGCGTAATGATACTTTTAAATTTTCCTCTCGCGTGAGCGACACATGCTTCTATTTTAGAAAGAATTGAATTTTCTTCATTTGGCCGGGAAAAATGTAGCATGCCTAAAATCATGCAAAATCTATTTCGTGACATTAATTTAGAAAAAATGGGGGCATTTAATAAAATATCTGTCGACCAATGTTCTTCAATAGTCAAATGACGATTTCGGGTCATCAGCATCATAATTGTTAAAAAACATTGCATTTCTGGGACTGTAACATCATACCATCTATGCAGGCGTGAATGCATTCGTAAGTCTACTTTCAACAGAAAATTGTTGTGAAATTTATTTGTCATTTCGACAATGAATGACATAAAATCATTGTCCATAAAATGTTGAAACACGTCGAGTTCAGTAAAATTTTCAGAGGGAGTAAAATGCAATCCAGATGAAAAGTAATCAAAAGCGGCAACTTCTGGTGGCCGTCCTTCTGTAGTCCACTTAAACTGTTCTGTCTCACGATTTCTGTAATGACGATCATGTCCAGAAGTTGAGGGCGTTTCATCAGACAGTTCTTGGTGACCAGCAATCGTCGGCTGTAACGCATAAACCACTAATTAAATATTTGTGATCAAATAACACAACCATATAAATTTAGGAAGTTTGTTTGTTTAATCGTTTAAAATCAAACATTTATAATAAATAAAAATTCACCTAAATATCTAAAAAAGTATTTCAAAAAATCCTGATAGTAATTTTTCTATAGTCTACTGTATTTAATTGTATATTTTTGTATACTGTATTTTATATGAATTGATGGTAAATTAAAAATCTAATCTGGTAATACTGAAACCAGCTAATGACAATTCGCCGAATATTATTTATAAAATTTCGTCTGCGTGAAGTTATATTTGTGTGTCGCAGTTAAATAATTTGGCAAAATAAATATATTGTACTTATATTAGTTTGATTTCACACTGACAATAAATATAACAAGTAGGTAAGTATAATCAAGTACTATTATCATTTATTTACTTATTATAATCATTTATTATCTGAATCATTTGTTTAATTTCAGGATTAAAACAATGTCACAAAAACGACCAGGATCTCCGTCGATACTATCTGGGTATATAAAGCTTCGTTGCAAAGAAGATACAATAAAAAAAGAAGTAGCCACACAAACAGTCAATGAGCCTTACGTGGCTCGTAACAAAAACAATATATTATTTGAACCAGGCGCATTGTCCAGAGTGGACTTCTATAATCAACGCCCTTCAGATGAGAGGAACGAAAATTTCTCCAGATTAATCGCATTTGAAATGGAAAGAGTACCAGAAGATAGGCGTACTAATTTGTACGCGCAAATAATTAATTTAATCAGAATATACCGGGGTGATTCCGATTTATCCGAAAGTGTTGATTTCATACCAGAATGTCCTTCTGACGAAGATGAAAATCCTTTACCATTAAATATACGGTACAAGAAAATTGATTAAATTTTGATTAAGGTTAATTAAGGTTTGATTCAATCAATCAATCAATCAAAAGGTTTGATTATTTGTTTTTAATTATTATTTCATGATTAAGTTCCCAAATAATTTTGTATTGTTACTATTTGATTCTTACAAGACTGATTAGCATAATGCAAATAAACAATTTTCAATTTTTTTTAAGTTAGGTTCGACAAGTAGGAACATGTTTGCCGGCAAACTCGCGTCGAAGCTCATGCGTGATACAATAGGGATTTATTACTTGTTATTGTAGGTAATATTGTAAGTCAACATAAAATATTATTATTAGGTATGCTCATTTTGTAAAAGTTTGTTAAATTAAATAAATTGTAGACATCTATGGTGTTTCATTTCATTTGTTAGTAACTACAAATGCATATTTATGTAAACTATTCATAATTGTTTCTGATTTATGAAACACGGTAGATTCACACCGAAGTGGCAGCGCAGCGGCCGGCACTTTTACTGTTAAACGATTTTAAGCTTTATCTCGACTAGGAAATGCGCAGTATCGCTTGAAAATTCAAAAAGGCATGCGGCTCCGCGAGACCTTGAGAGTTCACAGGCGATACTGCGCATTTTGCAGTTGAGGTAAAGCTTAAAATCGTTTGCTAGTAACAGTGCCGGCCGTTTGGTTTGAATTGTGCCATAAGCTAATTTTAATTTGTGGGTAAAAATTGATTGTGGGTAAAAATTGTTTTCGTAATTTCTCAAGCTCAGTTGAATATGATTATATAGGTACCCTTACAAAATGTAAGCGAGTAGGCGAAATAAGAGAGCACTCTTTAGAATATAATAACCAATTAAGTATGTACATACTTACATGTAAAGCAAAACATAACTTTAAATTAAAATTAACTTACCTCTAAATCATCTTCATCTAAAGATTCAGAAAACTCATCGTCTTCAGTACCTTCCAAGATACGTAATAATTGTTCAGTGGTAAATACTTCTTGTTGTTCCATATTTCCCGCACTAAAATTCACTTTATACGCTAACGACGTCACGAGTCAGTCGACTTCTGCCGACAATGGCGCAGAGGGGACTGCTTATCGAGAGCTTGCTAGGGATGCGCATGATTGGCGATAAGGGAATATCGAAAATGTATTTACGCAACTATGTTTCAGTTTTTAATATAGTAAAACTACTTTTTTCTCAGTGCTTACAATCGTTTATATTTTGTTAGAACAATAAAAACTGTAATGACAAATATTACAATACCTTAAGTTACCTAAATTAATTTAAAAATATAATATACGTCAACATGATACTACATCACTAGCAGTCGGCTCTGCACGACATTGGCGTCATGGGACTTACTTTTTTAACCATAAATTATTTTACTTTTTATCATCAAATATTTAAATGAGGAATATGCATTTTTGTTTACTGTATGCAACTAAATAATGTTTAGACATTCAGCTTTCAAGGTGTATCAATAAAATACATAAAAGTAATGATTTAATAGGTTTATTTTGTATTTTTCTGCGACCTGTTTTTTGTCGAGTATAGCCGTCGTTGGCGCACAGGGCACGCTTGCTCATGTCGGCTATAGCCGACATTGGCGTTCAAAAGGTTAAGAGAATCGACGGGAAAATGAACGAGCGAACTAGCGACCGAGACTAAACGAATGATGGGATTGATTGATGCTAGCCAAACGATTCGATTATTTTTAACAGAGTTAGCTACTCGGTTAAAATTAAACGACACGAACCGATTGCCGTTAACAGAGGTAGTTTGCAAGAAGCAACCGAGTAAAGAAAAATGGCAGCCGCCCATACCTACATTTGATTTAGCTGAGATTAATTTCCTACGTCTTTAAATGAAAAATATTTTATTTAACTCAACGTTATGTTCTGAATTAGTTTTTAGTGAATAATATAGAATTCAGTCATGAACTTTTTAATGGGCTTAACTAAAGGGTCCCCTAGACGATCAATTGCACTTGATAAGTCTAGGTACGTGATTGAAGCGCATTCATTTCGTGTGCAGTAGGTAGTTTTTAAGTGTATTGTTAAAAATACGTATTAATTTTTTTTTTTTTTTTTTTTTTTTTATTTGGCAAGTCGCTATTTGCGCAATGCCAACAACAAAAAACGAGGAAACTTGGTAGAAAATGAAATGTTTAATTTAGGACACGGAATTTGGATGGATATTGGATAGGATTATTAGGAAAGGCATAAACATAAATAAATATTATATGCGTATATTATTTTGAGTGATAAATGATGATAGATACATATATATTTTTGAATCATTAGAAGCCAGAAGGACAGAGATGGAGGTAGGAAAAGAACGTATTAATTTCGAGTTATTATTTTTAACCGACTTCGAAAAAAGGAAGAGGTTCTCAATTCGTCGTAATCTTTTTGAAGTGAAAACTTCTTTAGCGGCGTTGAGCACTTTTTCTGTAATGGGTATAAATCTTAAACTCGCGTCAGGACACGTGACCTGATCGAAATTATTAACTATAGATGTTTGTAAAAAACAACCGAATAATTACTCGATTACAATCAGAAGAGTTCTACTTATCTATTATTACCTATAGATGTTTGTAAAAAACAACCGAATAATTACTCGATTACAATCAACAGAGTTGTACTTATCTATTATTAACTATAGATGTTTGGAAAAAACAACCGAGTGAAATACTCGTTTAGTAACAACAACATGCTTATTGGTTATTAGCCAAGAATATTTAACAATATTCACAAGTCTACTCTTTGTCAAGTTTACTTGTAGATTTTTAGGCAAGTCTTAGTTAAAATTTACCAATATGATTGTAACCGAGCCAAAAAGGTACTTTGCTAAAGTAAAATTTTTTCAGTGTAAAGTCAATTCCAATGTCAAAACAGTTGCCTTCTTTATTACTAAAGTAGGTAGAAACTACAGAATGCCACCTGTTACGATCATATTTCTAAACAGTATTAGGTATTTGTTTGCAGCTCGCGACCGTTTCCCGTCGACCTCGTCCACAGACGACAACGAGAGCGGTACAGATGGGGAAGCCGACCGCTCCCGGCGCGTCAGCCTCGTGCACGGCATGCCGAACCCCCCGCCCGGCATCGTGTCCATCCGCAAGCGGCGCGGCAACTTGGCCAAGCACTCCGTCAAGATACTCAAGAAGTGGTTGTACGATCACCGGTACAACGCGTACCCTAATGATGCAGAGAAGATTGCACTCAGCCAGGAAGCAAACTTGACTGTTTTACAGGTGCGTTTTATATAGAATTTTGTATTGTTCAAATGGGAGTTGTCAACACATTTATGTCGTCAGCCGATCGTTAAAATAACAACGCAGTTTTAGAACTACATCCGTCCGTGCGTCCCTAAGTCGACTAATTTTTTCGTCACTGTTGATTTGTGAGATTTTTCATGGTGATTTTTTATCATTATCTAGTAATTAATTGCTACCTTTGCTTTATTTATTGTAACTAAATCAGAACTAAAGTCTAGACTTCTCATAAAGATGATTTATTCTCTCCTAGGTATGTAATTGGTTCATAAACGCGCGCCGGCGCATCCTGCCGGAGATGATTCGCCGCGAGGGTCATGACCCGCTGCACTACACGATCTCGCGGCGCGGCCGCAAGCAGCCCGGCACTTCTGGCGGCAATGCGAACACTGCTGGCGTCGTCGTCGCCTCCTGGGATGGTGCTGAGGTTGAGGTAACTCATCTGGATTTGTTCATTCTGGATGGTCTAACTGGATGGAGTTGAATACCATTACTATTATATTGGGCGATTTTCGAAATGGGGTACACAACCCAGTTACTGGGTAATACGGTACCTCTTAACCCCTTCTTCAGACTAAGTATTAAGTTAGCCTACTGTAAACAGAAGATCCAAATGTATAAAAAAATGCTTTCAGTCATGACTTATAAATTTTGCAATTGTAGCCCTAATAGTACAGTGCCCTGCAGTCAGTATCCTGACTCATTATATTAAAGCAGAATAAAGGTAAACCCCCCTTGAGTCAAGTAATGTAGGGCACTGACCAAACTACTTTTTACATTTAAAATTGTGAAATAAATAAAAACTAATAAACTGTTTACTTTCTCCACAGAACGAAGGCGACGCAGACCGCAGCGCCGAACAAGAATACAGCGACGGTCTCCTAGTCTACAGAAGTGATGGCGACGAAATCGCCGACGGAGAGGAGGGATACTCGTCTAGCGCTGTCTCAGAGGAGGAGGTCAAATACGACCCCTCCGTGTGGCAGTCCGTCATACGGTACGGACCGGAGGACCGGGAACTACACCCCGCTGCCCGAGGGTTGGTTTCTGATAGGCCTTTTGTGAATGTTACGACTACATCCCGAGCGATGGTGGATTTTCGGCCTGAAACTGAATGCGCCGTATTGTAATGTTGTAACGTTCAAGGGTTTAATGAGGAAGATGCCTTTTAAAATTTGTATATTTTATTTTGCACTGTTTAGTAGCAATGCAAAATAATTACTGAATGGTTTTTTATTTAGGGTGCGTCGTAAAGGCGGTACAAAATGTTCACGCAGCTAAATAACAGCTGCAAGTTCATCTTGACGTAAAGCTGTTGGTCATAGCTGTCATTTTTAGATGTATAACAATCATTATTGCTATCAGCTGGATAGTGACACTAGAAGCCGACCCCAATATTGTTGGGAAAAGGCTAGGCAGATGATGAGCAAAATCAGTTGAAATTCTACTGAAGTAGCTAAATTTTGTTAAAATCACAATTTGCATACTAATACAATCTCGGTAATTGTTCGCTAGTCTGGCATCATTCGTCTTGCCATTGTTCTGGTTCTAATTAACAGAACATAATAATACTCTGTTCTGTCAATTCATGAATGAGATGATAGAATGATTATTCGGGTATAATGGCTTTCATTTTTCGGGCTTTTATACTATTAACTAAGTCACGCGCTGGATATATAGATGATCTTGCGACTGTGTGTATGACTAAAGAACTCTTGCGCGTTAATTGTGGTTGTTTTTCAATTGAAAAAAGATGGCAAAACCTAAAAATATGAAGAAGCGCAAACACTCAAAAAGAGTCTCAGGTCAGGTACAATTTGATAAAACGTTTAGGGGTAGGAGGAACAGAGTGGAAAGTTCCTCGGTACCACGGTGAAAAGGAAGGTACCTTCCAACCAGACGGGTGTTGTGTCTGGTGGACTTTCTGCCCGACATTTATTATCGGAATGTTCTAAACTCACGGATAACTTCGATTGCGTGATGTAGACATCTTAGTTCTTCCGTCGTTGCATAGATGGCGCTAGTGTAGTTTTTGTTGACGGGTATGTACGCTACAAACGTAAAACTGCATCATTCGATTTTAGAAGTCGAGCTATTGATATTCGATTAAAATAAAAGCCTATATTATCCTGTATTATGACATCATTCAATAGTGCTCCTAGTAAGGGTCAAATTCTAGGAAATAATATATCTCAAATTAATGTTTCAAATTGGTGAAGCAGGATTCACTTGAATTTCGTCAGAGCTTAATATTGGAATGAAGATGCGCTAATAACCTGTTAATATTTGTCCCTCTCTAGCCGAGGCGCGGGCGTGGTGTCAGTGCGCACGTCGGAGTCTGAGGAGGGCTCGGAGGGCGCCGGCGGCAGCGGGGACGCGGCGGGAGGGTGGCACCCGCAGCTGGCACACCTGCCGCAGTTGCCGCATCCGCTGCGCAGACGCATACAGGTACACGAGCATTTTAGACTGGAAGCAGACCTCAACGTAGCTGGGAAAGGGCTGCCCTAAACGATATCTATAAATAACCGCCCTGACTTCCCTCTGTAATGTTAATATACTTGTTATCAGGTGGTGCCAACCAATGTGAGCAGTGAGGGCGAACGCGACAAGTTCAAATGTCTCTACCTGCTCGTGGAGACGGCGGTTGCCGTGCGCCAGAGGGAGAAGGAGGCAGAAGAGGTCCCTGTCTAGTGACCGAGAGGTACAGTTGAATGCTCTACGCGCCTATCACCACTTTAGTGTCAGTCTTAATACTAAAGAAGACTTGCAAAGGAAATGTTTAAATTGTATGTCATTTGGGAAATTATGCCGTCTTGGTCATATAAAAAGAAGTTACATGGGTGTTGAAAATGGTTAACCGAAAAGCGTGGCTTTTACTCGACTTTGCATGCGTACTACCAGATTTTAATTTGGAGAAACCATAAAATTATTTCTATTGCATGCTTCCGGCTTGAATTCTACACACTTATTAGTAACGTAACAATTTCTAAAAATGTTTGCAATTGTTACAGGCCAAACAGTATGGAGTGGACTCGGCAGCGCCGCCAAACGGAATTGTACGTTCAACACGCGGTATTTAACGTTACAACCTTCCACTAACCTAGAGTTTAATGTCGTTCGTTTGTTTATAATATTCACTAATCATGCCGCTAGGTGACAGCGGGGAAAGACCATACCCATTGACTATGGTAGTGTATCGTTCACTTTATTCAAGTGCGCTTTTATTTGACTTTAGTTGTATGTATGAAAATAGCATTTAATTTAGTCAGTCTTGTATTATCAAGATACTTCCCCAAGACTTGAATGGATAAGGGAGAAAAAGAAGTAAGAAAAGAAGATAGAAGTAGTGGATTTGCGTTCTCATAAAAACCGAAAATAAATCATTTGAGGTTCCTTTTACATATTTTTTTATTTCAAGAAAAATATCTAGACTGTTGTTACAATTGTAAATGGTCTGGATTATGGATGGTACCTCTTTTATATATTGCCCGTCCGATATCATTGAGTTGTGTGCAAGAATGGACCCAAAAGGCCACTTTAGCAGAATCACTCACACCCTAAAATCTGGGTTTACATTGTACTACGTCACAACGTAAGAAATCTCGTGTCAATCAATCTACTTATGTCGACTGTACTTCCGGAGGGGAATTCCTCGTCGTTGATAAACTATGCGCTCACGGCAGCCTGCGCTGCCGCAGGATTTACCCAGAGTGAAAACCGACTTGAAAGAGACAGAGCTATACAAGTCGTCTAGCGCCACCTCGTTCACTCACTGGAACAAGCCTGGTTTTAAGACGTCATAATACGGCCGCAGGCCAAGACCCGATGTGTTAATATTGTCATAAACACCACCAGATACTGAACAGTAACAACTGACTAAAACACATCTTGCCAATAACTGTAGAACAGCAGAAGTGACGCGTAGGTATAAAATAATCTGATCACGGAAAGACGATGGGGTATATCAACTTCTCGAAAATATTAAAACCTCTCTGGGGCCTCTCTAGTAGTTCCAGTGTGGGAAAGAGACAGAGCTATACAAGTCGTCTAGCGCCTTCTCGTTTCCTCACTGGAACTACTCTAAGACGTTATGGTAGGCCACCTGGTATAAGTTAGGTTTTCTACATAAGCCGACAGGTACTGGTACGATGCTGATAAGAACTTGGGCCCTGGACAAAAATATCCAGAGTGATCGATGGAAAATACAGCCCTGATGTAAGAAAACTATAACTTCACAGTATTGTAAATTGATGTGTCTTCAAGCTGATCGATGTACATGATCATATTCTACTTATACTGTAGTAGTTAAATATTACTCAAACTTTGATAGTGCAGATTTTATAAAAAAAACATATAGACATGAGAGATTGAGAGCAGATTTTTCTATTAAATTTTTGCCGAATGTTATGTTTTCATTGTTAGATATGAGTATTTTTATGATCTTCTGTTGTGGTTTGGTGTTTGTATGACTTTAAAAATGTATTACAATATCTTGTGTGGGTAAACGTTATTAAAAAGAAACAAATTGATCATATACTCAAAATAAAATCGTGCACTGTTAAAGTAGAATAAAATATACACTATTTATAATATTTTTATAGCATACATTATAACAAATATATCAGTAGCCTTCCTATATGAATAATTAGAATAACAGACTGGTTAATCCTTATCTATCAGAAGTATTTACTCTGCTTGTATTGTTCCTATCAATAAATGATAAAGTTTTGAATAATAAATATGAATAATGTATCACATATAAATAGGGGTTCTGTATATTCATCTCACTAATCAATTCTCTATTATAGTCACGCTATTACGGCTAATAAATAATCTAACAGTAGTATATAGTAGACAATATCTACTCTTAGGTATCCCATAGAGTGAAACATAACAATCGGCGCATTCAAACGCACGCCAATCATTTGATTTAAGGTACGTAAAGGGCTATTGAAGGACCACGTGGATTTTAGTCAGTACGAGTCAGTTAGACAGTCCCTCCCGCTCTGCCATGGGTGGGAGGACTCATAAGATGATTTTACCACGTAAAAAAAAAGAGAAAAAAAAAGCATTTGATGTGCTCCGGCCTTTGTTAACTGGGACACTAACAAGTCTAAAAGCGCCATTTTACCAATGTTGTTCTTTATTGTCTACTCGAGTAATAGAATAGTCCATTTTACGAATTTCATCGCGATTTCGTTAGCAACATTGCTACAGTGGCGGTTTTAGACCCGCAATGTCGCAAATAAATATCTTTATGGAGGGTATCTCACCGGTCTCTCGACTTGACTTACAAGTCGTGCAGTTTATAACAACAATGAATGCGCATATGGTGTCCTAGTATAAATAATGCCTAGCGCCTTCCACTTATCGCGAAATGGCAGGTCTTAAAAGGGTAGCGCGGCCCTGGAACGCAGATGAACCGAAGGAACTTGGTGGATATTTAGTCAGTAAGACTCTGACGATCCCTTCCCGCTCGACCCAAAGGGAGGACCTATTTAATGATTTTATCACCTCAGAAAAAAGCGCCTTCCTCAAGAAAGATGCAAAATGGTTGATTGGTACTTTGCAATAACCAACTGTGTGGAAGTCTATTCAGGTCGATTGCATTCACAATTTCATACATATAACCTCATGTCTTTGTATATAGTTAGTACACATGCATAAGTGTATGTTAGGTCTAAAGTTTTGTAGATCTAGTTATGTTAGTGCCAATGAGGCAAGGTTTATAGTGTACGGTAAAAATCATGATAATTTATTTAAGGGTGATACCAAATAGATGAGCAAATTTATCATAGAAGTTGAATATTGTAGGTATTTAGACAGTTAAATTTATCGGCACTGAATTGCGGGAATCACCCTTTATTTTTTTAAATAAATTGTCATGATAATTATCACAGTTATTATGTTACTTTTCTATCAATTCTTATGAATGTATCAACTTAAGCAAAAGCTTTAAACGGAAGTGGACACATATTTTTAGCATTGATGTTTTAATTTAATTTTTTTAGGAATGCAATAGTACTACTACTACGAGACAGCAAGGCTAACGAAACTTTATAACGTTGGTTAGCTATCAATCTAGCTTAATGCCTGTCCCTTAAAATAATAATATGTCGTATACATTTTGAAAACTTTAAAAATGTAACAGTGTTATAAAATAATCCAGAATTCTGTATTTTGAACAGCTTAGAACTCACTCACGCTAATACAGAACTACGTTACAAAACTTCACGATAGCATTACCCGAAAAGGGTAAGCAGAATTTTGTGTAGTAACATTTGATTGGAGACAACTTCCCCTGATAGTGTACTGGAGTTATATATATAAATCTATTGTATTTATTTATTGGTTGTGAGTCTGAAGTTGCTGTATAAACAGATATTGTATTTGTAACATTGCGTTTGGTAGGCATATTGAACAAAACAGTAATCGTCAAAATTTAAAAGATGCTTTTGGACTAAAGACTTTATTTGCTCCAAAATAAGTCTGCTTTTATAGCAAACGGACTCGTTTTAGACCGAATAAACTGTCTACTAAACTACTTCAATATGTCTATTAAACTTTGAAAGTTATTGTCACAACTGCTGGCGATGAGTTCACAATGGATATACATAAATTTAAAAAAATCATAACAAGTCCAAACATTATTTTTGGTTAATCGGTAGCATTGATAACATTAATCAGCCAAGTCTCACAATATTATGATATCTCAAAAAAAATTACCTACCATTTTATCAAAAATTTTGTACTACAGAAAATGTATTTGTACCGCAATTTACGTGCACAAATCCTGTTCAATGAGAATATGATATATAATTTTACTTTAGATTTTAATTTTGACCTATTGTAGGGACTCCATCGTCGCCCAACTTGTTGCACTTATGCTGTATGTTAATTCGCTCTTAATTCGTTTACTATAAGGTGACTTTTCATTTAACTTTTAATTATAAGTAGGGTGTCATTTTCGTTTCTTAATTTACCTGAGTACAATAACTTAGAACTTAGTATTTTTCGTTCGTGTAAATACTCCTGTGTAAGATGCGTAATCAGTTAGTGAATAAAATAAAATGATTTCAAAATACGTTTATTTTTATTAATTTAACTTTATTTTATAGTAAGAGTACCTGATTAAACTCGAACATTCATAGTAAAAGATTTGTAACTAATACATTTTTAATTTCAAATCACTCTCTTTTTTTAAAGAATCTTCAATCAATGATGTGTGACTGCGACTGCGTGCAGCCATTTTGTTAAACAAGCTTGGCTAGTTTCAACACATCCGTACATGCCAAAACAATTAGCGCAAGCGAATTTCAAACAGAATTCCGCGCCGGACTCGTCAGTTTGACTATGAGTCAATAGATGGAGCTCTGGGGGGCTAGACAAGTGGCAAACGATTAACGAAATCTCTGTAGACTTTAATACATTTTTAAATTTATGTCCTAAAGAATAAAGTTGATAATCTATTAAAGACTACAGAGCGTTTTCGTTAATAGTTTTCCACTTGGCTAGGCGAGCAGTATAGAGCTGCAACTCTCCCAACTGCTTTAAAATGTACGGGTAAAGGCCTTGAACTTCGAATTAGTCCGCTTTCACGATATCTAACTTGCTCTTGAAGCTGTTGCGTCGCTTCGCTGCGCCCGCGCAGTCCGGCCCCGGAGACTTCCTCTTGCTGGGCTCCTCACCCGTGGCCTCAATCATTATGTCCTGTGTCGGTATTTCCAGCAGTAAATGGTCGAAACTGCTGCTGTTTCTACCCAGCTCTTGTTTATCATCTGTCGACAATATTATGCGCAGATTTTAATAACATAATATCACGCGGTTCCGTTATAATGTGCACTTCTATAAAGGAGCTTTAAGCAAAATGCACTAATTAAACAATTTTCCTATAAATTATTGTTTTTTGAAGAGTTCTTAATATTGTCTTTGATTAGAAGTAAGCATGTATTGGACATTTTTGCAACAACTCATACACCCTAACCCACGTCCCCTTGCGACAATGTCAACAACAGAACCCATCTATACTAATATTATAAAGCTGAAGTGTTTGTTTGGCTAAACGCGCTAATCACAGAAACTGCTGGTACGAATTAAAAAAATCTTTTGTTGGATAATCCATTTATCGACTACAAAACATCGCGGGTCGACCAATAGGACCCGAGCAGGGTTGAAGCCACGGGGAATAGCTATCATGCATGTAATCCGCGCAGGGATAGGCAGAGCTGTGCTCTTATTAATAGCTAGTCATCTATGTTTAGCTAGTATGACTATTGCAACTAACTGCGCACTAATGCGGACTCCCTGGCTGCAATTGAAAAATTCCTATAATTAAAATCGCAATAACACTGGCCAATCTGGGATTCGAACCCAAGGCCTCATGCACGATTCAATATTTTGAGCTCCCTCTGAATATCAGGACGGCAATCGTTTCTCGTTTAAGATAAAGGCTCGAGAATTCTTACTTAAGAAGCTGGTAGATTCGACTCACAGTTAAGTGGTTGACAGTATTTCTATTTCTCTGCACAATGTGATTGTATTTATGTATATGTATTGTTTGTTATATATGTATAATATATTATAGGTATGTAATATCTCTAATGATTGTTTTTTTTTACACCTACTATGTTTTATCTCTGCATCACCAAAAAGTAGACTGGCAGAAAATGCCTACGGCAGTAAGTCCGCTGTTGTGCATGAGGTTTCTAGAGCCGTAGTTTTTTTTGTCAATTACAGACCTATCTCCGTTTAATTCCTACGTGAATTGTAATTTGATCAGAACAGGTTCATCTATAAACTGTATTTTGTTATCGTAGAGTAAATAAGCAAGTTTATCTTGGACATCACCGACATTGGTCACGAAATAAATCGTGAGGTAACCTGGACCAAGTATTATAAATATCCAAAGCCATGTCCCAGGTTTGTGGTGTTCCCAGGGGCGGCTTAATTAATTCTGACAACAGATGGTGGCCACATGCTCACACACAAAAAGGATATATTTCTATTTTATTTTTATAAAAAGTAGTAAATGATGCCTATAATAAAAGTAAATAATTGTTCGAATAACTCATTATCACTATAAAAATATCGCATTAGTCTTATTATATGTAAATAAGGATGTAAGAGGTCCAAAGGAATAAATAAATAAATAAGAAAATATTTGAAAGAAATCATTTAATTAAACAAAGTAAGTAAAAATATAAAATGGAGGTACAATATGCTATAGGAGCACCTGTTTTTAGGAAATAAGAAATAATAAAAAATGCCACCAATAAGAGCATACAAAATAAAATGCTTACTTACAAAAAATCCATAGAAAATAATGACTCTTAAGCGATACGTATAAAAAAATGGTTAGTTATTTAATGAGATGTGGTAAGTTCATAGTTTCATAAAAAAAAATCCTACTTTTATGCTCAACACTTGCTCGTGCGTCTATCACGCTATTAACCGCTATCAAATAGAAAGCAATCGATTTCAATATCTTGATCTTTGAAATTTGTGCCTCAATAAAATTTCGCACCACTGCTTACACGCACCTACTATAGTCACAATAACTAATGTTTATGTGGGGCAAAAAAACGCTAAATTATTATTCCTACACTATCTAGTAAGCTGTTGGTAACAATAATGTGTTTCTAACCGAGTCCTTGTTGCTTCATGAGTTGTTTCAGTCGGAACTCCTCCTGCGCCTGCCGCTGGCGCCTCTTCCGCTCCGCCCTCGCCTCCTCCTCGCTGAGTCCATCCAGCGCCATCTTTGCTGACTCCTGCTCAACAATCATTGGTCCATTCTCCACGCGGATCGCGTTTGATGGCTGTATGGGATCGGAAATGGGAAAAATTATAAAAATAATATGGGAAAAAAATAAATTAAACCAAAGTAATAAAATAGAATGCCATAATTATTATGTGTTTTAGCAATGAAACTGATGTGAAGTGGAAGTGATAATAGCCACTAAAGGATGTAAAAAGGATCAAAAAGGTGAACTAATAACCCAAAATATCAATCAAACATTACATAAATTCAAACAATTTTATTTCAATAAAAACAGTTATTTACCGTGTATATCTTCACAGTAACACTACATACATATTACCTATGTACATTCGCAATTCCATTCATTTAATATCTAACTATTTAACACGGTCGTAACCCAATTCCTAATGTAATCATAAGAAGAAAATATAATTAAAATATTCCTAAAGTAAAACGCCGATTAAAATTTGACTGGTCACTCACAAATCTATCTAATAAACTCTAGTAAAACACTCACAAAAGTGTACATCAATACGTTACAGGTAGATGTGCGAATTTGAATGCGATTCTCTGAAAAATATTTATTACATCAAGGTAAAGCAGATAGTCCAGTCAAATTAAGACTTTCACCTTAGAACCTTACCTCACCATTCACATTTTGGCGTTCTAAAAGTTGTTTCTAAAATCTTATGTCTGTTTCTACTAAGTTATTCAAGTTCTCGCATCCGAGTTTGACCACTATTTTTTACACGACAGCCCAAAAATAGGAGTGTTATCTTTTTATAAGTGACTGGACTAACATTCGAAACATTCTGAAACACCGACTTCTAACAACGAAGTGGCGGCTAGCGACGCCTTCCACAACACTTACAACTACATACAACCAGGAAAAATTTACGTAAAAAATAGTTCACCATTTTTGAGATTTCAAACTTACCAATATACCTAATATAGCTATAATTCATTTACTATTCTCTACTACTATACTCGTGTGAGCAGGTGTGGCAAAAAACTTCCACAAGTGTATAAGAATAACTTGCTGATAAAATACTAGTGGCTAGCGAGCCTGGTGGCTGGGGGCGAGATGCGGCGGGGCGGCGGCTAGGCCTTGTCGGGCGATGCCGACGACGACGCGCTGGCGTCCTCCGGGAACTGCTTCTCCACCTGCTCCGCCACCCACTTTTTGACCTTCTGCTCGGTCCAGAAGCCGTCATAGAAGATAGTGGGCTTTATCCAACACCCCTGCGCCGGCGGCGGCGGAGCGAACGCGACATCATCGGACGGACGGCACGCGCCGCGACCGTTCACCACGAGATTTTTGGGTGGCAAGTTGAAGTTGAGGTTCACGTTGCCGGGCGGGCGCTCGTAGCTCTCGTAAGCGAAGTGCCATCCGCCGCCGCCCGGGTACTCGTAGTACGCGTTGGGGAACACGTGCGGCGCCGGGCCCGCACCGCGCGTCGCGCCGTACATCGGCGGCACGAGGGGCGTCATCACCGGTTGCAGCACGAAACTTACGTTGGAGTTAGGGCGCGCGTGCGGCGGAGGCACGGCGGGGACCGCGGCTGGCCGCGCGGGGCCCGGCGGGGGCCCGGGCACCGGCGCAGGGCCTGGCACAGGGGGCCTGTTGGCCGGCGGTATGCTGGCCATAACACGCGCCGCGTTCTTGACAGCAGGCGGCGGCGCTAGGGGACCATTCTGTACGGGCGGGGGCGGTACCATTGGTGCGAGAGGTGACCGCAAGTGTGGGGTGGTACCACTGTCACAGTCTTTGCGTGCGGCGCGCTCCAGAGTCACATTTTTAGGCTCGGCGTGCTTATTGGCGACGTTCTGGTTGTTTTCTGTGGCTGGTTCAGACACATTGGCAGGTGTGTCTGCACGGTGTGCCTCCAGCATCTCATTGAGCTCGGTGGCCACACTACCACCGAAGCTCAGCAATGTCTCCCGTAAAGCATTTGTCACTGCACACTGCAATCACACAAGAAACAGTAAAGCATTTTATTATTTCATTTTCTGTTGCATTTTATTAATTCAAGTTTGTTTTCTATTTACCTTTCGAGACTTGTAAATGGCGAAGCCTTTAGAGTTAGCCGTTGAAGTAGCATAACCGATGTTCTCTCGATGTATGTCAAAACTCTTCACTGTTATGGAGACAAATGCAACTACACCAGCACAGTACTTGCCATTTGTGAAATCCACAAAATCTAAAACAATTGGTTACATGCTAAATTTATGATTATACCGGGGAAAACATAAGTGGTATCTAACAGCAAATGGTATATCACAGTTTACATTGTCTACTAGTAAGCAAGTATGCCAAAAAGTTATGTTTTTGTACAAAGTAAGTCAATGCTTACCTAGCTCTTGCTTGCTGACTGACCAGCTCCAGTTATTAAAGCCCCACTGTGAGTGACCAAAGTTGATCAGCTGTAGCCGACGTTGCTGCTGGTCACTCTCCTCATCACACAGCAGTGGGTCTGGGATTACAGAGCAGTCAGGCTGAGGAAGATCACGACATGATAAAATAATATATCCATTATAGTTGTTATCATATTGTTTGAGAAAATGTTTGTATCACATAGACCTAACCTGATTAAACACATAAAACACCACACATTAATTAATGAATCTATAATTTAAAGAATTCACACATTCTAGTGAGGATAATTTGATAACCAGAGAATATTATAACTGACTGCTGCGATACGAAATACGATGTTAATGTGAAAAAGCCGCGGGTAAACATTGAAAAAAATACCCATTCATTATGTTCGTAGGGGGTGAAAATGGTGAATTTCAATATGTTTTATAACTGTCCAGATCAATAGGTAGTACACTAATGTTCTGTTTGCATTCAAAACGCTGTAACTTTCGCATACATACGGTACAAAAGTACGCACCTAGGAAACGCGCTCAATTATTGACAGCCAAATGCTGGACTCATGTTATTACATATTAAGAAACTTGCCTAATTATTGGTTTTATTGCATTTTCTAACTACTGCGTACTTAGAGACCGGGATAATTACCATTTTGATACTGCAATTAGCAACGGGGAATCCAGGTTTCCTTTGCATCATGAATGTAGTCTGGAGCGCTTGGTAGTCAAGATGCCATGTATACACTTATTAAGGTGACACTATATTTGTGTAAATAATTCTCTTATTTTTACAACTTAATGTAAGTTGTTTTCAAATAATTGTAATTGGCAAAATAATTCCCAACAAAACAAGTATTGACATTTTGCGCGGAACTTCCGTTTACAATAATCCAAAGACAAATCCATAGATTAATATACTATTAAAGATGGGTAACTTCGGCTTCGCTCGAGGTCGCGAAAGTGCTGCCGTGTAGTGGTTGCTTCATGAACTAAAGCCACTGCACTACATAGATACATATAAGTATAGTGCAGCCTTACTAGGGTACCCAGCTTTTATAGATATTATTGTTATTGCATTGTTTTCATAAATTTGTGATTTCAGGGTAACACAAATCATGAAAACAGTGCATGACATTTTTCTTAAAGGGAAAAAAAAAAGAAACAATATGATAGGTTATTAGTTTTTATTTCTGGTTTTATGTGTTACATAATAATTATGAGCTGCCACTTTCATCTCATCACTTTCATCAAAAAACGTGGTTTTTCCAGATATTATCTGGTTCATATCCTTGCACCAATTATTTAGGAAGAACAAAATTAGTTTTTTTATCATAAATTTTATAGATAAATTTCTATGATTGTTGCATGTTATAAAATTGTAGTTGATATTTATTGTTAACACAAGTTCTAAATAAGCTTTTATATTTTTGCTATGACATTTTGTCTTTAGGACTTCTGTAACAATATTTTCTGAATTAAAAAAAAATGAAAATGCTTCACGACTTGGGTAAGAAAGCCAAGTTTTTGTGCTATCATATTCTTTAATTTTAATATATTTATGATAGTCTTGGATTTCTTCAGACTCGAAATCATGTCTGCAGGTTTGACAATCCATAAAAATATTTTTTTTTTAAAGATAGATGAGCCACCCGCTACAGTATGCTACTGCTGCACATTTTTCTTTGTTTTCGGGATTTGATAATAAATTTTCTACATCTGCGTCCCCTATGCATAAGTGCTCCTCCGCTATTTCATAGTTAACATTAATTTTATCTGGTTGAGGCTGGTTTTCAGTTAAAATTTTCTTTAATGAATGTAACAATTCAAAATTGTCTTCTTCACAATTTGCCCCAACCGATTTGTATGATGTAATATTACATATCAGTAACGATTTATAAGCGTTAATAAAAGCGTGAGCACTTGGCATATTATTGCGGAGACCATGTGCTCTTATTGCCCCAAAGAAATTTTCTAAGGGGTCTTGATTAATATGGCGCAGCAGTATCGATTTCAAACCTGCAGAATGCAAATCCTTTGTCAAGGCGAGAAAAGCTTCGATAGTTTTTACCCAACTCGTTAAAGACGGCACAGTTGCTCTGTGACCAGTTTTTGTGATGAACGTCATGGATTTCAATATTGGTAAACTTCTATACCACAATCTGTGATGTGGAGATTGCCGAGTTACAGCACATCTATAAATTTTTCCTATGTCAGGTCTATGGAAATTGCCATTGACAGAATCGAACAATTTATCAAAAAATAGGATGAGATCGGCTGTGTCCATACTTTTTTTTGGGAGTCTCCCTTCATCTGAAAAGAAAAAGTTTTTAATTAACTTTGATTTTTTCCATCAATAATCAAAGATTCACTAACGATTTGGCCAGACTAAGGTTTAACATACATACATAAACTCACACCTATTTCCCGTAGGGATAGGCAGAAACCACAGAGCGCCACCTAAACCAGTATGGTTTAATTAACGTATCACTAACGCAGAGCCTACTACTGAAGCTACAAATGATTATATTTTTTTTACAGGAAGTTCCTTTACTATCAAAGCAGACACTAAAAATATTTTTTGGAAATTCCACCTCCCAAAACCTATGTTTAGTATTCTCACTTAAAACACCAATAAAGCTTGATAAAATTATCACAGAATTTAAGTCAAATACTGTTCGTAAAAATGTTCAATGTTACAAACCTGCCATGTACCCCATAGTCAGGCCAACTGTATTGCTAAACACTTGTGTGCAGTGTTTGACTCTCATTTTTGGTATTAGCTGTGGATATACATGCTGAGCTGTTA
The DNA here is from genome assembly GCA_943136025.2 of Agrotis puta. Lineage (NCBI taxonomy): Eukaryota > Metazoa > Arthropoda > Insecta > Lepidoptera > Noctuidae > Agrotis > Agrotis puta. Next base: position 15,467,795 of record OW964183.2, on the reverse strand, counting down.
ACTTTTGCATAAGCTTGACTCCTCTGTATCTTGGTCCTCGTTTATATAAAGCTTCTATGTGTGACCAGGAAGCTAACTTTATTTTACCATCTTCTTTGAATTTTAAATCTTTGGTAAGCAGGTTATTTCTAACGCCCTTCATGAGATGAGGTGGGTCATAAATTGGGTATATTTTTTTTGAATCTATCTCAAAAAAGCCTCCAGGATAATTTTTGCCACACCTTAAATAGTCTCCTTCAGTTGCCTTCATCAAAAGGTTAAGTGCAGCCATATTGGTGGCTCCTTGGTCACACACTGTAGCAACCACATTTAACCCAATTTCATTTAAAGAATGAATAATATGTTTAATTTGCTTGCATAAATCTGCCGTTTTAGTGCTTCCTTTGCAGAATGAAAATGATATGGGTTGTTTGTATTTTTTACAAATACCCCTTATCATGAAAACACACACATGGTCACAGAATGTCTTTGATCTCTCTTCACCATTATCAAGAAAACCGTGGATAATATCAGTGGTCTTGTCATAGTATAAATTAGGTGCTATGGCCATTTCGTCAAAAATCAGGCAGCAATACTTGTGACGGGCGGGCATTTTTTCTACTTTTTTTTTTAAATGTTGATATATTATTTTGTTGAATCCTGGCTCTAGATTTATTTTGCAAAGCAATTTCTCCAAAGTTTTTCGCTTGGGAAGTATGCACATTTGACTTAGTATTCGGTATGCTCTAGGGGAAGGCTTGTATAAAGATAAACAGAGAACTTTCTCATCTAGAGTAAAACGCCTCCCTGCAGGTTTCTTTGCAAACTGCTTGATCTGCATTGCGAAAAATGTCTGAGCTGCTGGTGTCATTTTTTCTTTCACCATTTGATAGGCAGATGATTTCATAATTTTTTCTGCCATCATTATTTCCATTTTTAGCTTTTTGTTTGTATTGCGAGCTTTGCGCAATTTTGATTTGACTTCAGATATTATTTCTTTCAGCTTCTTTTCTGTTGCAGTCAAAGGTATGGAAATCTTATAACGACCTGAAAAATAAAAACAAAGTTATGCATTGGGTATTAACTATAATACCTATTATAATGGTAAAATTTGCTTGTTTGTTTGTATGTAGGGGTAATCTCTGGAACAAATTATTCAATTCCAAATATGTTTTCTTCTGGTAGGAAGCTACAATATTCCTGACTGCTATAGGCTATAAATTAAATTTATTACATCATGTTTATTAACTGAGCTATCACATTTTTGTCCGGGCGGTGGGATGCGACGCGGTTGGTCGGGGCCTAAACATCACGCAAACGAGAACGAAAAATTTGCGGGTAGAAGCTAGTTTAAAATATTATTATACAGTATGTATAGAATATTTATTTTGAACATCATTATTTGTTTACAAGTGTTACATCAATATTCATTACTCATAGTACATAACATCACGCCTGTAATCCCCGGAGGGTTAGGCAGAGGTGTAAGTACCTAATAGTACACCCACATTTCGCGAGTTATGTTTATGTCCCATGTATTAGGAGGCGAACCTATTGCCATCAACTGGGCACAAATCCAGACGCCGTGGCTGCTACTGAGAAATTCCTTTAGAAAAACCCAATAACACTTTGCCCGATCTGGGAATCGAACCTGGGACCTAATGCTCAGCAGTCGCGCTTGCTACTAGATAAATGAGGCATTCTACTTATAGTATTTTAATAATTATTTTGTTTTTTATTTACCTGGATTTGAAGATACTTCTGTGTCCATTTGAACTGGTCTGGTAGAGGCCATCTCCATTTGAAGTAAAGCAGATGGCATTTCAATATTCATTACTGTAATCACAATAGCAAAACCAAATTAAAAAATTGTATTTTTTATCAATTACCAACTGCAAAAAATCTATCAGCAAAATTGGTCGACACTATCTTTGGACTACTGTATAATATTTACCTGGCCTCGAAGATATATCTGTGTCCATTTGAACTGGTCTGGCTCCGGCTGTCTTTATTTGAACTGAAGTAGATGGTAGTTCAATATTCATGACTGTAAGAACATAATAAACATAAATTAACATTGGGTTGTTTATTAATTATTAAAGAAAAGTGCGAGTCGGAGTCAGACACGAAGGGTTCTGTACCACTGTAAAATATTTAACTAATTATTTATATATTTAACTAGCTGTTCCCCGCGGTGTCACCCGCTGCTCAGCCCCTAAAGGTCGTACCGTGATGTTATATAGCCTATAGCCTTCCTCGATAAATGGACTATCCAGGATAAAAATAATTTTTCATTTCGATCCAGTAGTTCCTGAGATTAGCGTGTTCAACCAAACAAACAAACTCTTCAGCTTTTAATATAAGTATAATTTAAAGAAAAAAACCGGCAAGTGCGTATTAGACAATGCATAATGAAGGGTTCCATAGTTGGGGTGAATTTATTTCAAGAACAAACATAACATAGTAGTCGATGAAAACATGTTGATTGGAGATTTACCATGTTATTTTAAGACCATAGATTTGTTATAAATTTACCTGTAATCTATAGGTATAGAACTATTTTTGTATTGTTTTCTTTTTGACTGCTCTAGCCAAGCGCAACATTTCATACTCACAGATACAGTCAACATTAGCATGTCAGTGGCAGTGAAGCAAATATAATATAATAGGTAAGATTTACCCCTGCCAAAAATCGCTAAACTCGCCTAAACCTTTATATTTCACAAATAATATTAAGTATTCTATTAAAATTATAAAAACCCTCACAATAATTTCACTTAGGAGGCCTTGATGCTTTTTGTTATTATAAATTTCCATTAAAAGTTTACGTAGTGAATCATTTACCTGGCCTCGAAGATAAATCTGTGTTGATGGGAATGGGTCTGGAAGAGGAGGTTGTCGTCATTTGAATTGCCGTAGATGGCAGTTCAATATGCCTGTGCTCACCAACATGTACACCTGAAATTTATAGAGTTATTATTAATAGGGATGAACACAACCTTTTGGGATAAAAGGATTTATTCATAGAAAACCGTTATCATCATCAATCAAAATTTAAAGACCATACATCTACTTTTATGAAAATTTAATATTTTCAGACACAATTTCTAATAATAAGACTGCGTAATATTAATCTGCTTAAAAAACTTCTTCATGAAGTAAGTTTCAATTTTTAAATTGCTTAGTATTTCACAAAACAAGACATTGTTACATTATTTACCTTTACTTTTTTCCATCAATAAAAAGAGTAGGTATAGTGTTTTAAAAATTAACAAATTTTACCTGGAATTTCAAGTGTTGGAATTGCCAGTGCAGTTAGTTTCATATTTGGAAATGTGTAAACTTCTTCAAAATGTTTATGACACACTTTTCTGTTCTTATATATAAATTCATTATTTTCTCCAATAATATCTCCTCCAATTTTCATTACCCAAGTGCGAAAACGTTCTATTTGAGCAGGATTATTTGGATTTGGAAACCGATGCAACGGCATTCCTAAAACATGATAATTAAGAACTTGTTACAAGATGTTCATCAAACATAAAATGAAAAGAAAATGTAACATAACACTCAAATTATAATTTTAAACTTGAACATTTAACTGTTTTTTGTTCCATTATAAAATAAACTTGTATCTTGGTTTAGTAAAAATAATGAGTGGTCTGGAATCAAACACATAATACTACTGACATAATGATATTATGTTTAGATATTTGTTACTCAACCACACTTCAACAGCTGAATAGGTTCGGGCGAACACAGGTACACCATGACCTGGATTAACTTAAAGGACATTTTTAATCCAGGAAACAGGTTTCCATGGAGTAATCTCCCATCACTAAGCAGACGAAGAATAATAAGAATGTGAGAATTGGCTAAGTAGTATGTTTGTTGTTCAATTACATACTAGCTTATGCCCGTGTGAAGTTGGGTAATTATCCCACGGGAACGTCATACTGGGATAAAAAGTATCCTGTTTTAATCACGGTTATAAACTATCTGGGTACCAAATTACATCCAAATCCGTTCAGCAGTTTTTGCTTGATTGAGTAACAAACATCCAAAAATCCAAACACCCACACTTTCACATTTATAATAATAATAGTAGGAATAAATCGGTAAGAATTACAAGTACATAGGTGGGTAATTTCAGCAATAAAAGTAGTAACTTTGAACTAATACAACTTTTAAGTAGGTACCAGTTACTTAATACGTAAGGAATAATGTTATTCTAAGCCGGAAAACGGGAATTCTATAAAATGTCGAAATTCTACACATTGCCGGTGATACGAATAAAAAATATACTCAGACTGAGACAACTTACCGCCTCCAAGTTTCATGGAACAGCCGGGAACACAACAGGACCTTTGAGCCATCTTAAACTTATCGGGTAAAGTAAAGCCGGAGGAACAAAGTTCAACTACACGTACTCTAGGAAAACAAAAGCGAGAAAACACGAAAATACAAGAAAATTAACAGCATAGGCGCATACACACCAACCGAAAAAAATCTTGTGAAAAATTCAAAACAGTGTCAATGTCAAATCAAGTCAAATGTCAACGTCCTTATAGTGTCATCGTTATTTCATAGTGCCATCTAGTAATAATCCTTCTATAAAATTACAAGCAGCCTTTCTTTTCTTGAAGCGGCTAATAGATGGCAGTGCTTACAGCGTACCGTGCCGTTTGTTCTAAGATACCACGGCATGGACAAATCCAGACCACTTTTTAAATAGAGGTGCGATGCACAATATATCAATCAATATTTTTTTGCACAATGGAATATACATTGACTAAAAATATGGCATAATATGATGGGCATGTGTTAAGAAGCGCATGAAAATGATGTTTAGCCCAAAGTGATCTACAATGTTATATCAGATATCAAAATCACGATCACTGGGGTTATAGAAATGGTTAGAAAACCAAAAAGAGGAAACAAAGTTTCGGGATACTTGGCCTTTTTTTGAAGTGAAAACTTCATTAGTGGCGTTGTGCACTTTTTTTGAAATGGGTAAAAAATGTTAAACTTGCGCCAGTACACGTGGCCTGATCGAAAATTCATAAGACGGCGCAGGGCGCTTGCGCGAATGTTCGTGTGTGTTTATTACTGTTCAAGTTTTCACTTCTGCCGGCACTCCCAGAGTGCAACCCGTCGTTTTTTTTGTCGTAAAATCATCAATTGAGTCCTCCCACCCAGGGCAGGGCGGGAGGAACTGTTAGACTCGAACTGACTAAAATCCACGGTGTCCTTCAATAGCCCTTTATGTTCCGTTTTCCCGGTAATTTGTGAGTCTCGCGAGACCCACGTCTTTCTAGATGGATTCTTATTCCAAGGTTAAACGCGAGAAATAAATACAAATTAATTACAATTAGGAAAATTGGGGACTCATGATAAAAGAGAGCAACACTGACACACTATCTTAAATTGTAGCGATGGGCCAAGTCGACGATTTGATAAGTCGAGTAACTCGAGTTGACTCGGTAAGCAACTCGGAATGCAACTCAAATTGACTCGTCCGTTGCATCGCTGTGTGTCAGTAAATGCTTAACTCGGTGCATCGTTCTGCGGGTTGCTACTTTACCAAGTTTCACGGTTCGCGGGGTCGAGTCCGACAGGCTGCGTGGCGTCGATACAATGATAGGCAAATAAATACGAGCCCGTCACATCAGAAAACGAACTACTTATTTAGCGCAAAATATTGGTAACTTTTTACCTAGTAAATAATAAGAAACTGAAAAACTCCTACGCAACACTTTTTTTACTTCCATTAAGCATTCTAAACTTATTAAAATTAACAAAACAAACAATTTAAACTAATAAAACTACAACAAAACAATAAACAACGTAACAATAAGCGAGCTGGCTTTCTAACTCAAAACTGGAAACAAAGAGATTTAAAGAATTTGCTATTTGACAGTAGCTACAAATTACAAATATAATTATTCCGTCATTTAGAGTTTACAAAAATAACGGACACGTATTTTTTCTTTTGTAAAATCAGTGAATATTCACCAAAACATAACGCATCAAACTCGAGAGTGGGGGCTCATGACGTCAGAATTCAATAGAATTTGTACTAAACTGTGACAGATTGCCAATTTTGAAAGCATCGTATCTCAGTCAATTTTGGAAACAGAAGAAAAAATAAGGGAAAGTAAGGGATATTTTTTGATAATCTCAGTGACGGACTAATTGCAATTTTTCAGTCAAATATATAATTATTTATTTATTTAAATAGGCAATTGCTCGTATGTATTTTAATGTCTTTGCCGTCTAATATAAGAAAACAAGGACGTCTAATATAAGTATAAGAAAACAACAACGAGAATTATCTCTTTCACTCGCGGCCCGGATGTTCGGTCGTTCGGGCTGATTCGGGCTCGATCGGAGTCGTCCGGACCTCGCAACTGGTGGCAAGGTTATCCGCGAGCCGCCAATTCACCAGTTGCCGCGCACGCTCTCCGAGTCAACTCGATTCGCGGAAATATTAACTCGGTTTGACCCGAGCTACTCATAACTCGAGTCGCCCATCGCTACTGCCTTATCTTTTATCATTATGACATTGACATTTTGATTATCCGGCAACATCCAGTGAAGTGCATTTTCAGAATAATCTCAGTTACGAGTACACGCGTGTTTTTTTCAAATCTGGGCCTTTCCTAAATTGCTAAATATTGTGATCACAGAAAGGTGCGTGCTGATACAGATCAAAATGGCTATGGCGACAGAATTTACTGAAATCGATGGGAGTGTTTTAGAAGGGGTAAATAACTTTTTTTTTTTTTGGAATATCTTGCGTTGTTTGATGTTGAATTAAAATGTGAACAATAATGTCCGCAGGGCGGTCAAATACTTCGAACTGCGATTTCTCTGAGCGCTATTCTGGGAATACCTGTGCGGGTGACGAACATTCGAGCTAACCGGAGCAAGCCGGGCTTAGCAGTACAGCATCTCATAGGTAAATTTACAAATTATTGTTTACAGACACTAGCTGGGCGTTTCCCTCAAAAATATTTCCATAAAAACAATCTTAAATATTTTAACATGCTTCACCCAATGTTAGCCGAATAACGAAAACCAAAAAATAGCAGCCTTAGGGTACAGTATTATGTAGCAACATATGTCGCACCTTTAGAATAGAAGTGGCGTAATCCAAAATTCCAGTTTTTTGGGAAAATGTCATTTATTAATTAAATACCGAGAGACGTGGGGAAAGAGCATGGTTTGAAAGACACGGAAACAGTGCGATTTTCCTTTTCTGGGCTAGAAGAGCTGGTATATTTTTAATAAACTAATAGAATACATGTTTATAATTCGTTTGATGCATAAAAGTCATTTTCTTAAAATGTTTAGTTAGGCCACTTTAATTATAAAGGTGCGATGTCTTAGTTCTAATACCCCCCATCCAAATAATGCTTGAAAAGTACTGTAATCATAAGTTAAACATAAAGCTTCAGTGTTTATTTATGAGCTTAGTTATTTTATCATAATAAGATTGATCTAGAGTTTCTTCTGTCCATTAATGAGCTATTATACTTACTCATCTTTAATATAGTGGATTACTTCCTTATTAGAAAGGGTTATCTATGTTTTTTCCTTTTTATTTTAAGTTTATTTGCTATCCCAAAAACATGACAGCCCTTTTTCAAAAATGTCTCTGATAAAAACAGAAAAAAAACAAAATCATTTCATTGGGGATTTACAAAATTTTAAAAAAGTTAAGAAAAATTAAAATAATAATTAATCATATTATTTTGTTTATCTGAAGGCTAAAACTGAACCCGATTACTAGGAGTCTACAGGGTCCACTGTCTGTTGGTCTGTCAACAGGCTGTATCTTACGAACCATGATAGTTAGACTGTTGAAATTTTCTACACCTGTTGCCACTGTAAAACCAGAATAAAATAAATGTTTAAGGGGCACCCATACCAACTGATATGATATAATTGCTGTTTTTATAGATAATGGTACAAAACCCTTCATGTGCAAGTCTGACTCGCATTTGTCCAGTTTTTTTAATACTATTTTGTTATTATTTATTTATAATATATGAGATAATTCTGTAACACCTATGTATACATGAATGCAATAAAGAATTTGAGTTTGAGGAAATATTAGTAAAGCGTAAATGTAGTCATCCTCTTCTAAATTGTAAAGCATAGTACACAATTGCAACATTACCATAAAGAAAAATGCAATATTATTAATTATCATATGACATACAGGCATAAAGCTAGTTGCAGACATGTGCGGCGCTAAGCTTAGAGGCGACACCATTGGCTCCACCGAGGTTCAGTTCATACCCGGAAATCGGATCAAGCATGGACACTATGTCGCCGACACGCGCACTGCTGGGTGAGACACACGCCTTATTTCTGCTTCCAAACAAGGTTATTATTTGCTCTTATTTGTTTTTTTTTACGCTGAAGTACAAAGTAGGTGCGTTGTATAGTTTTTGTCTATTCCCTTTATTTGTGACGCCTGCACTGGCCCAAAGGCCTTCCTCCACTCCTTCGACTTCTCGCCAGCCCGTGCGTCTGCACCCTATGGAGACAAAAGTTGAGAGTTCAGTGAGCTGTCATCATCACCAATTTGTTTGGGCTGTTCAAATTGCGTAGCGTCTCAACAAAAAGCTGTTATCTGTATGGGTTTAAAAGCGTAAAAGTAGAGCAATGTAATTGCCCTACCATGTTTTTTTTTTGTGTATAAGAAATGTTGCTGGCACTTTGCATTTCTTTTTATATTGTGTGGGGACACTAGGAATTTCTCCCATGTTGTGCGTGCGTTTACAAACATTTAAACTTACAAACAAAATTAGCCAGATGCGGACCAACCTATAGGCCATAATAAAAGAAAAAATTGATCCGTGAAGGAGATCGAACCCGCGACACGCAGCGCAGTAGTCGTTTTATTATAAAAAGTAAATAGTTAAAGTGTATAGTTTTTTTATTGTTAAAAGTTATTCCTATAAATTCGATTGTATTTTACCCAAGTTTGGCAGGACTCGTAGACGACTGAACAATACATTACTTTTCCACATTCTAAACATTACCATGCTTATGACATTAGATATTCCATCATTTTGTTGATCCATCCATCGACAAATCCCATTCATTCACGTCACGCGTGCTTTTTTTTTACGTGGTAAAATCATCAAATGTGTCCTCCCACCCAAGGCAGAGCAGGAGGGACTGTCAGACTCGTACTGACTAAAATCCACGGTGTCCTTCAATAGCCCTTTACGTTCCGGAGTCACGGTAATTTTCCGGAGTCACGGTAATTTTCCGGAGTCACGGTAGTTACGCCACGCGTGCTGGAAAGCATTCATCGGCCGTTTCCCTTCTATTTTGGAGACGGCTTCCAGACTCCCCGGCTGCGATATAAAGCGACTGCTTATCTGATTAACTAAAACTGTCGAAACAATTAAAAAGAGATAAAAAAATTATACACGGTGAATTTCTCAACTGGGCGTGAATGGCTATATCCGAAACTATGAGGAATGTTTAAAAACGTTGAAAGGAGTCTCGAAACCGATTTTGACGAAAACTAAAACTTCATTGAATTTTAGAAAAATGTATAATCCTCGTCAGGAACCGAACGCGCTGATTTTGGAAAATAAATCACTCCCAGTATCACACCATTGGATAGTGTTGCTAAAAATAATCAAATTCTGGGAATTAATCATATACCTGCCGTATATGATTAATTCCCATCCATCCCGCAGGAGTGGAAAAAAACGGTATATTCATGACACGATCGTCCGGAATTCCGAGAACAAATTATAAAAATAAACCTCTAACTAGGTGATTATTGGTTTTTCTTATTAAATAAGAAAATTGCCCACATTATAAGTACAAAGTATTTCCATGGTAACTGTTAGACGAATATTGGAGGTCACTATGTGTGGGTAGAGATACTTTTACAATAAATTCGATGTTTCTTTCTTGACGATAGACGGGATTACTGGCCGTGTTCTCTGAATATTTTTTGCTAGTTAAGTATTGCCTACGAGTTTGCCGTTTTTTTCTGGTACTGACAAGTTCCTGCAAATATCGCATACGATACTCAAGAATACTATGACTTCCCATTAACGAGTTTTCGAAGACTTTTGTATTAAGCCTGGCTTATCTAACTTTCGCATTTATTTTTACTCTTAAATTAAACTTGTATTTTAAAGGGCCTTGTTATTATATGCCAACAAGTACGATTTTGACAGCTTTCAACAAAAAAACGTGACGTTTTGAATTTTCATGGTATTGGGATTGGTTATTGGTATCCGCCTCCAGAACCAGTCCACGTCTTTTCATTCGCATTTACATTTTTAAATTAGATCATCATAATCATCACCCTATAATGTTTCATCTACCGGGACAAAGGCCTCCTCCTCTGAGAGGGAGTGGGCCATAATCCACAACTCGGGCCCAGTGCGGGTTGGTAGATGTCACATGTCTTCGAGTTTCCTCATGATGTTTTCCTTCACCGTTTTGAGAGCAGTGATGATGAAATAAATTTTACAAAGTAATGCGCCAGGCTGGGTTTGAATCTACGACTTACAACTCGTAAGTCGTGGCTAATACCACTGGGCCACCACTGCCCTCTTTTAAATTAGATAAACTTACAGAATAAAAGGAATCTACAATGGAGGTCCGACTTCCAACATTGCCATACAGGATATTTTTTTCAACTTGTCGTTTTATAATACAGCGTGTTTTTTTTTTCCCGTAAACGACGGGTTTGGTTACTGGCCAAAAATATTGTTTTTTTAATCCAATGATGCAGTTTTAATGTTGATCAAAATCGCTATCGATAGTCCTTTCAGTATTTTTCGCTATTTCTCATAGGATTTGGCCATCCACGCTCAGTTGGAAAATTCAATATATGCCTATACAATATAAAGTGAGTATTTCTTTCAATTCTCAATACGACTGGCACAATGCTGCGTTTGCGAGACTTCATTCGTGAACACCAAACCATTCAAGTGCTACAAAGTTGTTTTGCCTTTCAAATTATTTCTAAAGTATTGCATTGTTTTGCGGCTCCAGTGACGTCTGGCAGTTTCTATTATTTTTCTTCCATTTAAAAAAGCTTGCTTACCTCAAAACAAAACACGAAATATTCATTGTCCGTCTGCCTGTGCCTAGTTGATGGTAATAGGTTCGTGTCCTATTATATGGGGCTTACAGATAACCGGTGTAATATGGATATAATAATAGTCCGCGCTGCATATTATAGTGCACAAGTGTGTGCGCTGGCACAGATTCACTATCTGTTTCTTTACTTTCAATAGTCGGATGGGACCGCAATCCGACACGACCGGAGAGAGATCAGGAGCAGGACCATCGGTTTAACTTGCTTTTAGTGTTCCCACTGCTGGGATACAGGCCTCCTCTCTGTGAGAGGGAGCGGGCCATAATCCATCACGCGAGTCCAGTCCCACACTGGGCTCGCGTGATGGATTATGGCCCGCCGGGATAGATTGGGCCGAAGTTTTGGTTGTAGGACATGGCGGTTTCCTTAGGATGCTTTCCTTCACCGTTTTCTATGCCTCTTATTACATTGGGTTTTCACATAACCGGTGTAATCTATACTAATATTTTAAAGCTAAAATTTTAAACCATGGTTTTGCTGATAAGCCTAGACTTGATAGGCCAGGTTTAAACCGGTTTTTTTTTTGTAATAATATAAAGTAATACCCAGTATGTACTGGATTATGGAGGTTGAATAAACAGTCGTCTCATAGAAAGTGCTGGTATTCAATTGCATCTGTTAGTAGACATAGAGCATGGACCGAGCATGACTTGGCATGAATGCGTCTATGGTCTATCTCTTTCCTGTAAACAGTGTTTGAGTTTGTTTCGTTGAACGCGTTATCTCAGTAACTACTGAATCGTTTAAAAAATACTTTGTATGTTGGATATTCCATTTATCAAGGAAGACTATATATCATCACGCTATAACCAATAGGAGCTGAGCAGTGGGTGTGAAACCTCGGGGAACATCTAGTATAGATATATCATGTAGGTGGCAAGGATAATTATTATGTATGTATCTTTAATGTTTTTTCGTGTAGGTCGATCAGCCTGCTGATGCAGGTAGCGCTGCCGTGCGCGCTGCTGTCGGACGGACCCATTTCAATGGACCTGAAGGGCGGGACCAACGCCGACATGGCGCCGCAGATCGAGTACATGACCGAGGTGTTCAGAAACACACTCAAATTGTTTGGAGCTAATTTTGATATGAAGCTGCATCGACGAGGGTGAGTATTCATCGTACCTAAATACTAATGTGCTGCACATGTAATGTTTATTTTAATTTGATGTCATGTTCATTTTAATTAATTAAATTCGAAAGATAATTAACAATAAGTACAAGGAGTACCTTGACAGCATTACCTACCAGGTAGGTAGAAAAGAACAATGCAGCTGACTTGCAAAGTCAAAAAGGAGAAGAATTATAAACGTTCGCATTACTTTTATATTGTACTGACGATTCGATCCACTCGCGACTTCGTCTACGAAGCTTTCGTATTCTTCCCTTATGATTTTCTATTACCCCTTTTTCAAATAGGATGTTTATACAAACTTTAATCCCTTTTTTATAATCCATAGAGGAATGAATTTACAAAAATCCGTTAAGAAGTATTTCTGCCCGGGGACGCGGGACTGTACGAATTACCGTGACCCCGGAACGTAAATGGCTATTGAAGGACACCGTGGATTTTAGTCAGTACGAGTCTAACAGTCCCTCCTGCTCTGCCATGGGTGGGAGGACTCATGTGATGATTTTACCACGTAAAGAAAAAGAAGTGTTTCTGCATAATTTCAGTACGGTTGTCGATCAGTTTCTTTCATAATAATATATACAGTTACGACATAAAAAGATAGCATGTGCAATCGTGAATTTAATTAGCAACCTTTTGTTTCAGGTACTACCCCAAAGGCGGAGGATTCGTGACGGTAGACTGTTTGCCTGTGTACAGGTTCGCTCCCGCTAAGATCTTGGACCGTGGCTTTGTCAGCAAGATTATTGGCTGGAGCTTCGTGGCTGGCACACTGCCTATGCGGGTAAGTGGAATATATAAAACTTCTATTACTCAAGGTAGTTTTAGCTAAAAAGCTGGTAGAACGTTATCACCTCGATATCCCGATCGATTATTTTTTAGGATCGATTATAGGGTAAAGATGGACATTCATTGAAAAAATGCAGCGATTTGAGGCCCAGAACACGTATTTCCGTTCTGTCATCTGCATTTCCAAAGGTTCCGGGTTTTAAAAGGTCGTAAGTCTACAGCAAAACAATGTTGTGGAGAGCACCGACTCCTGAGGCACTCCAGCTTTAATACCTAACTTACCAGACGAGCAGCCATCGATATACTCTCAGATGGACCAACCATATTATCTGGATTTAGTACGCAGTTTACATATACATATACATCGTGAATTTTTAGTTGTTTTCCATCGGCAGCCCAGTTCATGTATCCAATGACTTTTTTTTATCGTGGTAAAATCATCAAATGAGTCCATTGCCCCTTTACTGTCAAACTTGACCGACTAAAATCCACGGTGTCCTTCAATAGCCCTTCACGTACCGGGGTCACGGTAATTTGTGAGTCCCGCGACCATGTATGTATTCAATGACTAGTAAACGTTAAAAAAATAGGTTTTATGAAATTTGAATAATTTAGATTATGACACAAGGCGTAGTTAGAAACACCCTTGTATCATACAAAATGGAGATGGAATGATCTGCTCGACTCGTGCGCTCGGTAGGTATACTCTACTGTTTGATATGTAAACATTTTTAACAGGGTGTTTCATATTTCTAATGTACCTATTTATTAATGATAAGAATTATAGTTAATGATAAAAAAATCGCGCCTAGAGGTATTTTATGTCGGATACATTGAGTGGACCACTTTTAGACGACTAAAAAGTAACGGTGTATTTACGGAACACTTGTTCAAAATAATTATCAGGCTTGTAGACTAAGGTCGGCTTAGGTAGTGCTGAAATGGGATGTCTGCCAGTGAATAAGATTTGAAGTGAGTACATTTCGTCCACTTTCAGATGGCAACCCAGATGGCTGAGGGCTTCAAAGACAGCATTAAAGACCTGAACCACCGCACCGAGATCACTGTGCTCAAGGAGGACCCTAATATAGCTCCTAACAACTGCAGCGGTATCATGTGAGTGCTAAAGATAAATTTATTTGTTAAACATGTGAAGCATGAAATATGAATATATGCACGGTAACATATTTTTTACAGGACCAACATGTTTTGCCTCGCTCGGCATATAAATGTTTAGACGTAAACATAATATAAATGGCTGTTACAATGAATTCCCAATGGTCCGTTGGTAGTCACGCTCTCTATAGCAGGACCACTATGACCGCAGAAAAACAGGGCATGCTACAGATATATTATGTCATAGCTTTCGCGATGGTCCTTCAAAGTCGATTTTCTCGAATTTTTTTAGGTACCCATTTCGTTCTTTGAGTACTAATTGAATAAGTATTCATAATTTACCAATATAATTGAAGCTGCGACAGTTACGGAAATCTGGCCGTGTAAGTCAGGAATTGTCCGCCAAAATATGGCGCTCTGCAGATGCCCTGAAGATAGTGGTCTAGTTTAAGAGTAACCAGTGATAATGTTGGGATGCTTGCAGCGCGATCGCTGAGATGACGTCGGGCTGTCGGCTGGGAGCGACGGCGCTCGGCAAGCGCGGCGTGTCCCCGCCCGACGTGGGCCGCGTCACTGCCGTGGCGCTGCGGGAGGACATACTGTCCGGCTGCTGCCTTGACACCTATCTACAGGTAAACATCTGTCTATAGAGTATCCCTCAACAGTTAAACCACTCATTTTGAATTTAACTAAAGAATACTGAGAATCTAAATGGCCACTTTAGCAGCGTTCCCTATATCAATGTGGCTAAAATTATTCTTTATCAATTATCAACTCTATTCCAAGATCTCTCTCTTTTTCACTCTACTCTTTTTTATTTTACTCTATTCCAAGAACTCTATGGAAAGTAAAATTAGAACTTCGAGCAGGATTTGACCCTGCGACCTCCAGGGTCCTGAGTACATTCATGATTAGAATTTTTCTTTCCATAGAAAATCTTTGAAATTTGCAATACTTGCATTATGATTATATTATTATTATTAATATTTATAAAAAATCTACTCTATTGTTTGTGACATACAATAGAATATTCCATATTACAAATTTTGTACTAAATCATAGCAGGGAATTTTATATTCTATTACTCAAGAAATAGAGTTTAGCAAAGTTGCTACAGTACTTATTTTAGACCTACTGATGAATACAAACTACTGATATTATCCAGGTGCCTATAGCATAATGATGGTCTTGCTGGAGCAATGCACACTATTCTGATTTGGTATATATATATGCCTTGCCTTTTGTTCTCATCTCATCATCATCAGGAGTTCATTACGATGATATGGTTGTTACAGGATCAGGTGATCATATACATGGCGCTGGCCGATGGCCGGTCCTCCATGCGGGTCGGAGAAATTACTATGCACACCAAAACTGCTATCTTCATCGCTGAGCTGATCGCTAAGGTACGTCTTTAACTTTTGTACATTCAACAACAAAAGTAGATGATCAAAATCAGAAATTCAATACTAAAGAACGTAGTTCGCGTCAAAACAGTGTGGCGTCGAAGGAATTCGAATGTATGTGATTATAATTTACACTTGTTCATCTGCGCAGTTCTGACGCGAACTCCGTTAATTTGGGAATTTTTTAGTTTTTTTTTTTCAATTTGACAGGCCTTTTGGTCTAGTGGTTAGTGACCCTGACTGCTATGCCGGAGGTCGTGGGTTCGATTCCCACAGAGGACAAATGTTTGTGTGATGAGCACGATCATTTGTTCTGTGTCTGGGTATAATTTATCTATAATATGTATGTATTTAGAAATATATAAGTATGTTTATCAGTTGTCTAGTACCCATAACACAAGCTCTGCTTAGCTTGGGACTAGATGGCGTTGTGTGATAGTTGTGGAATATTATTATTTCCTTTATTCATCTTTAAACTTATTTGTTACATTTTTAAATATTTTTACAAAAAAGAAATAAAAAAAAACATTTAAAAATATAAAAATAGTAGTCCGCCGGCGTGGGAGCAGGGTCCAAGCTACCGGTGGTTAGGGTTCCAGAGACAGGAACCTTCTCACAATGCGAGCCGTATCAAGGAGAACTGCCTTCTGAATCTGGCTCTTGATCCAACTACCTAACGAGAGCCTCGAGAGATGCTCGTCGAGGCTCTTGGCTATCAGGCCATTCGCCGTTACAACAATCGGCACAATGATAGCCGAGCTCACATTCCACATGTCGACAACCTCGCGCGCCAAGTCTAGATATTTTATTTGTTTATCTTTCTCAGCTTTCACGAGGTTCTCGTCATGTGGGATGGTAACATCGATTATTATTGCGCGGCGCGCTGATCTGTCTATCACTACTATGTCAGGCTTATTGGCGACAATAGTCCTGTCAGTAATGATAGGCAGATCCCAGTACATCGTGACATGGTCTTTCTCGAGAACTGGGTCGGGCACATACTTGTAATACGGTACTTCGGAATCAACAAGTTTGTATTTCAAAGCAAGTTGCTGGTGGATAATCCTGGCTACTAGGTTATGCCTGTGCAAGTACTCGCCGTTAGCAAGACGAGAACAGCCAGAGATAATATGTCTGATCGACTCACCCGGACGGTGGCATGCCCGACACACGTCAACCGTCCCGTCTTTCATAATATGTCTCCGGTAGTTATTCGTCAGCATAACTTCGTCCATGATTGCACAGATGAATCCTTCAGTTTCCCCAAAGAGGTCACCGAAACGTAGCCAGGATACGGACGCTAGGAAATCTACATCGGGCCCATGAAGAGCACGGTAGAAGCGTCCGTGAAGCTCCTTGCTTTGCCATACCTTCTTGCGATCTTCCGTAGTGAGTATCACAGGTTTGCGCCAGTCCTCTTTAGCCATGGATAACGGGGTGAGTACCTTGTCCACCGCGACCACATCTCGGTGCATACCCACGTCCATATTCATGAAATATTCTCTAAGACTGTACACCTCGCGGTTGTGGAGGGTCTTAGCGTTTAAAAAGCCGCGACCCCCACATTTCCTCGAGATGTACAGTCTCATTACTGATGATCGTGGGTGATGCATCCGGTTTGCGGTCAGCAGTGTGCGGACTCGTCTATCCAAGGCATCGAGTTCAGTCTGAGTCCATTTGAGTATGCCGAAAGAGTACATTAAAACCGGCATGACCCAACCGTTGAAGGCGCGCACCTTGTTTCCGCCTGAAAGAAGGCTAGTTAAAACCTTCTTGAGGCGTCCGAAGAAGCGCTCCCTCAACGATTGTTTCATGTCCGATACATTAATGCCAAGCGCTTCCGACATACCCAAATACTTATAGGTTTCGGATGAGGAGAGGGATCTAAGGTGTATGGAATCTGAAAGTTGAATTCCTTCAGATTCCATAATCTCCCCTCGCTTTACATGCATGACTGCACATTTGTCCACACCAAATTCCATCCTGATGGCACTACTAAAAGTTTCAGTTACCTTCAGTAGCTCCATCAGTTGCAATTTGCTGGGGGCAAAGAGTTTAAGATCATCCATGTATAGAAGGTGAGATATAACCTGGCCACCTCTCTTCAACCGATAGCCTAGACCTGAATCCCCCAGCAATGTGCTTAGAGGATTCAGAGCTAAGCAGAACCAAAGTGGACTCAAACTGTCGCCCTGGAATATTCCCCGCTTGATCCATACAGGTTCATCGTTCGCCTGGATTTGTCGACATCCTGGATAGCGAAGGACCGTTCTCCATTGCCTCATACATGACTCAAGGAAGGCGCGTAGAGTTGCATCTATCTTGTACAACTCCAACACCCTCATGAGCCATGTATGTGGCACCGAGTCGTAGGCCTTCTTATAATCTATCCAGCATGTGGACAGATCCTTGCGAGATCGATGAACCTGTTGGCTTATGGCCATGTCTATGAGGAGTAGCTCCTTAGTACCACGGGACCCGTTCCGACATCCATTTTGAGAGCTGGACATAATGTTGTTTTCGTCGAATATTATTATTATTCTTTTTATTCATTTTAACACTTATAAATTATATTTTTAAATATTTCTACAAAAAGCATAAAAAAAACATTTAAAAATATAAAAAATAGCAGTCCACCAGAGTCGGGAACAGGGTCCGGGCTGCCGGCGGTCAGGGCTCCTGCGAGAGGAACCTCCTTATTATTATTATTATTTCGTTATTTCCGTTGGGTTATATAACATTCACACTACGACATAAAGGAGCCCAGCAGCGAGGGTAAAAATGCGGAGAACAGCTAGTTATTAATATTGTTTTGGTCCCAGGTGAAGTTCGAGATTGTGGAAGAGGGAGTTCAGAACGTGATCTCGTGTAACGGCTTGCGGGTCCTCAACCGTCACCACCACATGCACCAGGCCGCTGAGGTGCGCTACTGAACACCTCACCAGGACCACACACCCATCATATTACGACTGTACGCTGCCATACACGGAACATAGAAAACGTATTTATTGGACAAACTAAACTATGAAATATAACTTTAAAATCCATACAGAAAGTACAATTTTAACTATCATTTTAAAAAGTATAACGGCAAAAGCATGAAATTCACAAATAAATTGGAAAAAGTTATTGAAATATGAAAGATATTGACTAAAAGGACTTTGATGACTATTGACGCTTTAACTGGCCATGTATGGATGTAGGGATTGCGATCTGAAAAAACTGGATCCATAAATCCCGAACAAAACCACTTTTTGGTAAAATAACCGCGCTTTATGAGTGCGTACTTTAAATATGTGGTGCGTGTGCATGCTCCTTGTTCGAGGCCCAGCCACACTGTACAATCTGAAAGGGTCTTTTCAGCTGACTGCTATGTTGGCTCTGTCAGAAATCAAGTGGCGGATAGACAATGTTTCTACGATCTGGCCGGATTCCAAATGGCGCCGGATTGCATGAACATTTTTCTTCGAGGAAACTAATGACCGAACATTATATTTTGTTCACGGCTACCGTGAATTTGGCCTCTTGAGGAAAGGATGGCAGTCCTGTTAACGTAGAGTAAGAATATGGACTGAATAAGAAAAGCCAATAATGGAGATTTTAAGCCAAGTGCAGGAATTATTGAAAGTTTGGCAAAGAAAAAAGGAATTGATTAGAGTATTCGAAGGTTAAAACCTGTACTTGAAGTTAAGTGAAATGAATTAAATAAATAAGTAATGTAGTCGACTGCCATCGAGAGCAGGACTTCTTTTCTGAAGCCGTGCCCACACATCCCGCCACCTCTATGTCCGGCCCGACGTGAGGACGCGGCTTTACAATCTTGTGCAATTTCTGTGTGATATAAATCTTATACGCATTAATATTTAATACGATGGACCATAACGCTTGTAATAGCGGCTATATTTATAATTATTATATAATGAAATATATACACGCTCATGTGAACTAATTATATATTTATGATGTTTTATACTCTATTCGCCTCCCGTTTTAAAATGAAAAACGGTATGAGTTCAAAACGACTATGTATTATGTATACCTACTTCAATACAGGAATATTAAGTGTCTAAATAACGTGTTTTTATTATGAATGTTTTAAGCTTTAACGTGTATTGCGTGACAAAGATATTATTCTAAAGTATTACCATCCAATACGAATTCGAATAATATTGTAATGTGGCGCGGTAGCCGCACATGGTGTCATATCGTGATGATGTAGGTACTAGTTCCCTGGTATCGTCTCACCGTGTCTGCTGCTACCGTACGATATTCTAGTACTAACTAGGAATTATTAACTTATTCCATAGATAATAATCAATTATTATTAATAAATGTTATATTAAAATATTGATATGTTATTTCTAGTGTAGACTTCCTTTTTATCCCGAATACATACATTATGATAAAATAATGGACATAGAAATAGTGTAATAATATTCAATTCGTTGCTCTGAGGGGGCCATTTTTGCGTCCGCTTCGTTCGCTTACAACCTAGTTTCTCTATGTGCTGTGGTTGTGTTTGTGACTATCAAATAGATCGCAGCGCGCCACGTGACTGTGATTTGAACTAACTGGGGACACCCGCGAGAGTGTCGTAGATATTTTTGTAATAAAAACCTAAAAAAGTACTTAAAAGCGTTATGGTGCATACCATAACCCTTTTAAGTACTTTTTTAGGTTTTACTTAATTCTTAATAAAAAACAACCAGAAAATGTTAACCAAAGTTTCTGGTTACAAGAATTGGCAGATCTTTCCCCTCTTCAAATTATGTGGTCACTAAAGAGGAGGCGCTGTCAGTGGGCACACACTGCCCGTAATTGTTAAATTCAAATAAGGTTTTTATTGCACTTCTTGAATAACAAATTTACATAGGAGTCATCCAAAAATGCCCCTCTGTCACTTTCTACTGTAAGCTTGCAATAAGTAACTTTACATACACTCTCTTATCACATGAGACTCCAAAAAACTTCAAAGTAATAAAGTTTTATCCGTAAATAAAAGCCAGAAGACTGATCTGATCTGTTTAATTACAATTCAGTGTCCCACATTACCGTCAATTACATTACAAAGTTCATTCAAAATGTCTACTAACTATACACGTTGTATTAAAAAATAATAATTAAGGGATAGATAGCCGTTATCCTGATGTTTATTTATTTTACGTTGTGTGATTGTGAAAAATTGTTGAAAAAATAAAGAATATTGTTTAATAGCAGTAGTATTAGGTAAATAGTAGTACTAGATAAATGTATCTAATAAGATATTGTTTAATTTTAGCTTCCTATTGAAATTGGCTAAAATTTTCATTCCATTTTTACAAATATCTTTGTATCTAACTAAAGAAAGTTATTATGTTGCCGGTACCCGACAAACTAGTACGGAACGTAGCCATTTTTATTAGAAAATTAGCTAAACAAAAAGCAACGCCGTCGAAAACCCTTTTGAAGGAGTTAAAAAGTTTCCTAACTTCTAGCCTTTAAGCGCGTTCAATTTTCAATTATTGGTTTCTACACTCTTCAAAGTGCACAGTTGTGAATAAAGTCAAAATTATTAATATAGGTCTTCTAAAAAGTACATTATTATATTAACTCGCACTTGCACTGCAAACATTTTTTTCATTGTCCACAAGGAATAATCTACTAATTTCAAAACAAGGTACTACCGAGAGGAAGAGAGAGTAAAAATATCATCAAACCACGTTTATATTATATATTTATTGTACTTAACATAATTATGTTTAGAAAAAAATAAAATGTTCAGAGAATACTTTGCATCGGTAACTTTTGAAACAACTACAGATGGTAAACGAAACATAAACTTAGTAATAAGTTTGACAGAAAACAAAACATATCAAATGATCCATAATAAAAAAATTCCTTAACGAAAAATAATATAAAATTATTTAATTCAACATTTAAAAAAATATAGAAATAAATTTAGTCGCAGTGTTGCCACAATTTCAACAATTTATTATTATATTACACATCAATCTGGTACATTTAAGGTTTGAATACAGAAGGACGATGAGGTCAGGTGGTCGTTGGAATGTTGGCGGTTTTAACAATTAATTACCTAAACTAGGGTCATGACTTCCACCACACTACTCTTATAGCTCAACTAACCACGTATTTATTTCTCTAATCATTTTGTCCAATCAACATAAATGCAGTCATGTCATGTCTCATTATTTTTTAATTTAGTGTCCCTCTAGTTCTATCATTATTACCTGTCGTCATCGTCGACCCATAATAGACATTTATTTAGTAGAATTTTTTATATTCTACTATACGTAACACCGATGGAAGATACGACGGAAGTTTAAATTATATTACCCTTTTATTTTTTTTACAATAGCAACATTTACGTACATTTATTTTACAGAACATCACAATGACATGATGTAGGACCGTTTATAAACCGTGATTTCAGAAGATTGTTGATCGCACCATAAAATAGAACAGGACATAATCATTTAAAAGAGAAAGACACAAGTTCCACCTTTGACATTATAATTTGTATAACAATGAATAAACACAACCTGAAATAGATAGACAAAAACATCTTAGAAATAGTTAATTTTAAGCTCAAACAGGAAGTAGGAAGACAGCAATAAATGTAATTCTAAATAAGAAAAAAATGTTTTTGATAAGTAACGGTTTAAAAACGGCCCGTGATTGTCAAACGCGGTCAGAGCTGGCCGGTAGTGGTCATGGCTGGCCGGTAGTGGTCAGTGACGTCACAGGCCACCGCCTTGTGAAAACATGAATGTACTTAAATGGTACGGTGTGCTGCAGTTTGTGCTCTGGACATTGGCTTTGTGTGTCTATTCAGTCTTTTTTGACTTGCTCGTGTCTTCTGCTGCCTCCACTATCGTGGGCTGGTCCTCGTAGCTGTGGACACAAGACAAAATATTTTCACTGACTTGTTGGTGTAGCGGCTGTAAGTGCTATTGTTGAGTATAAGATCCTGGCTAGGTTCCCAGATCAAAAAGTGAAGATTTTGAGATTTTAAAATAGCAACCATAGAGGCTGGATTCGTTCTCATTTAATGACAATAGGCTTAACCCGAACTTAAAAACATAATTGGTGAAATTTGCATTATTAGGTAAAATACTAGTACCCTTCGGAGAATACTGGCTTCACGTATTGCTATCCAAAGAAAGAAAGACAACCGCGCGCCGCTTTAGTGATTCGTTAAGAAAAATCCGCAAGCGTATTCACCACTAGTAGCACCTCGTGGGGTGTTTCAAACATTTCTATACCTTTGATGTTACCGCTCGCCGCCCCGCGCTAAATCACTGCTATAGTATAGCGTAAGGTCTAAGAATAATTCAAGCCTTTGTACAGTACTCACTTGAAGAGTGCGTTGATGTCCCCGCGCAGCAGCGCCAGCGACAGCGGCGTGGCCAGGCAGGCTGGCACCAGGTACAGCAGCGCCGGCTGCGCGTGCTTGAACACGTGCATCACGAAGATCGTCGCCAGCAGACCCACCACGTACGCCGTGAACGTCGCCCTGAGGAAGGACATATACATCATAACCGGTGTACTTCACTAACTCTATCATTAGAACTTAAAGCGGGAGATTTACTATGTCTCGGAGCTGTGGTAAGTGAAAGAATTAAATAAATATCCCGGTTGAAGCTCTCATGATGACATTAAAATGCAGTTTTCAACTATCAAGGAGTTGGTGAGTCAGAAAGTTTAGGATACTAGCTCATTGAGATGTAGAGCTAAATACCGGTATAATAGGTACCGTTTTATTACAGCGGTTCACGTGTTTTCAAATACAAATACGTAATTCTTATTAAAAAAAAAAAACTTCGAAAGAATTTCGAAGTCGAGTCTGTATCGTGGGTGCATTTACAAATATTTAAACTGACATGCACAAACACCCAGGACCAGAAAAAGTACTTGTACTTTTAGCACTCGTCCGTTAAGCCACTGCGTTAACCGTGCCATCATTTAATTTTGTCAATTGGTGAAGGAAGTCAGTATATATGAATAAAAGTATTGGATATCAATATACTTGGTAATAACAATAAAAGGATATGTTTGTAAAAAGATAGTCCTGACCAACTCAACAATAGCAGACATGCAATAAGATTAAATTGACAATTTCCTTTGCAGGGCGAAAATTCACAATGCGACAACCGATGTCTTCTAAATATAAACGTAGTGTCGTTCAACTGCCGAACTACAAGTAAGACCGAGCGAATGCACGTGCTTAGTTACATTTATGGAGATCGGCCTTAGAATTGGCTATTTGACTGAAAAATTATAATTAGTCCATCACTTAGATTATCAAAAAATATTTGCCCCGTATTTTTTCTTTTGTTTCGTAAACCAAAATTAACGAAGATACGACGACGCTTTCAAAATTGGCAGTACGTCACAATTTAGTACAATTTTTATTGAATTCTGACGTCACGAGCCCCCACTCTAGTAATTGATTAATGATAGTTGTTGGAAAAACTTTACCGAAACTAGATTTACGACGATGATATAAGAAGAGGTAAGCTTATAGGAAGTAATATCTGGAACTGCTTGGGAAAATTCTTACACGAGTAGAAAGTTACATTATTCCTGAGTGTTATAGACTACATTCTATTTTCAAATTGCAGCTGTGCAAAGCCAGATTCGCTAGTAACTGAAGCCGGCCCAAAATCAGATGTGACCTGGGCGCGCTGCGAATGGCTCGAAAATATTACCTTGAAGGATATAGGGAAGGCATTTGCCCAGCAGTGGGACGTCAATAGTTATTTAAAAAAAAGAATGATGTGTCATACCTGAAGTAGAACTCGCTGTTCCGCTTGAGGCTCTTGTCAAAGCGCAGCAGCAGCGCTATGAAGATGCCGGGCACCACGATGTCACCCAGCCCCAACATGGCGAAGTTGCTCGCGTCCAGTCCGTTCACCAGCAGGTCTTGAGGGAACACCACTGTGGACACAATACTGTACTCCTGCCACTTAGCCCCACCAGTTAACAATTTAACCGGGTTGAGACATATTTTGGTGTTTATTCGTAAATGCTGGTTTAGGTTAAGAATAAAACGTCAAAAAAATTAGCCCAAACTAGGATATTCTCTCTCAATTTTACTTGTAATTTATATGTTCCGGGCGGAAATCTATCCCGCGACACGCAGCACGTGTAATACGGTTGAACAATCGCTTATCATTTCTTTACATTGAACTGGTCATATTTGCATAATTATATAATCAATTTGACCGATAACTTTCAAACGTCAAAATGTAGGTACTACAATAAATAAGGGGAATTTAAAGCCTTCTATTTGCTAGTGATATAATATTTGAAGTGGATACATGTGTGTCTGAAATCTAAGGAGCTTCTAGAGAAGGGCAACATTTCAGCCTCACAATTAACATGTTTGGCCACTCATATTTGCTTTTTTTTTACGTGGTATCATCACATGAGTCCTCCCACCCAGGGCAGAGCGGGAGGGACTGTCAGACTCGTACTGACTAAAATCCACGGTGTCCTTCAATAGCCCTTTACGTACTGGGGTCACGGTAATTCGTGAGTCCCGCGGCCACTCATCATTGCTTAGAGTACTGTACCAACGCGCAACGCGCGCCTTAACGAAATGATTTTACAACACATAAAACAAAACACTTGTGCGTGTTGTTTTGTTATGTTAAGAATTTTCTTCGTTCAAGGGCTTGCGTCAACAATCCAAACAGTGAGGTACAACAAAATTCTAAAACATACACAAAATTCAGGTGTCCTCATTTCTTAGTAAATAAACCTACAAAGTGAGTTCCGAGTTTGAATAAATCTTTTGAGAAATAACTCTTTGTTTACTTACACAGTTTCAATTTTACAAGGAAGACAATGAAACTCAACGAGAAAAAGTTTGCACAACCAACGTCAAAACAAAATGAGTCTTTGTGCTTACCAGTGACAAAAGGTAAAAGTTTTTCTATAGGAATCCGTTCACGGATCAAAAATTTGGAAAAAATATGTGTTTCTGAAAGGAATCACGTTGCAAACCTTTCGCCACTACGCTACGTAAGTAACAAAAGGTATTGTATTTTTTTTTACGACACTTTTTAGTAACTTATGTTTTGGTAATAGGACTTATAAGCATGCGGTATTAACAAAAACAGCACACCATACCAGAAAATCATGTCGAGTTCTCAACGGGACACGGACTTCGAATTTTGGACGTGATGTTTATGGAATTTCTTTGTTAATTCGTCCAGAATCAGTGCGTTTTTGGACGTAAGCTCGTGAACGTTACAAAATAGAACTGCTGATGGTATATGATCACTGCCATGGACAACAGCTATACCTGATTAACTTAACTGAGCAGACTATAGCATTGCTGATATCTATCAAATTCTTCAAAACATTCCTTCAAAGAAATTCAGTACTTACATTTAATGGGAGCTTCGAAGGACTTGGCAACAGTGACCATGACATTGGTGCCGAAAACCCAGAAGATGTCGTAGATGAAGAGGCCGCACAGCAGGATGCAGCCCGTAACCACGTTGTTGAGGTGCAGCAGCTCCACGCCGTTCACCGCGAACGCGATGCCGAACAAATTGTTCGCTATCCAGTGCTGATTGAACGTTATTGATTAAGCGCGCGTTCCCATGACGCGATGCGATGGAGTTAGACAGATTTGCGTGGCAAACCAACTACAAGTGAAAATCATCCGTTCTTCTGCGACATAAAGGCGCTGCCAATATAAAACGTGCGGTTATCTGTGGGTAGATAGCAAATAGGCTTGCTAAGACGAAATAAATCAAAATTGCATCATTATGTCGTAGTAGTAAGGATGATTATTACTTCTGGTTTGGTCGGCGACGCAAAAAATCGTATTTTTTTGATGCTTTTAAAACTTCAGGGGCTTAACGTTAGTCGCCGGACTGTCTTAAAAAGGGCTCTTCATCGCGGCCCTGGGCATTTGAAAGAATAGGGTGGTTTTTAATTAGTAAGAGTCTGACAGCCCCTTCGACGCCAAATAGGGCTAAAGGATTCACTATATGATTTTACCACCCAAAAAAAAGGTAGAAGGAAACTCTTAATTTTCCCAAACTGCCCTACTGCAAGGCAAAATCCTCCCCAAGTTCATACAGGAACATTTTTCGCGCGAACCTTATACCAGTAGAGATATCAGTCGCCGATAACATTTCAAAATGAATGATCTAACAAAGGGTCTGTAATAATATTGGCGATTTAAAAAGAGTGTCCATGGAGTTTCTTGACTGTTCTTCTCCATAGAGATCAACACTTTGGAGTAGGCAGCTACAGTACTTTCACAGTTATTATGATTTGTGACTAAGACTGTAGAAAGACAAAAAATTTAACAATACAAGATTTTGTACTTAAAAAAAAACTGTGTATTGACTATTTTTTCTTTTTCTTTTTAAAAATGTTGCCCCGCACTAGGAACAGGAGAAACCTGTTTCGTTGGTGTGTTTGCAAACAAAGAACTCACATGCACAAACACCCAGACCCGGAACAGCCACTTGTAGATCATACAAATATTTGTTCCGTGCGGGGATCGAACCCGCGACACGCTGCGCAGCGGTCGATCGCTCAGTCACTGCTCCAACCGTGTCGTCGACTATTGTATATTTTTATAGTATACTAGCTTTGCCCGCGACTTCGTTCGCGTTGAATAGTGACTTCCGGCAGATTCTTGTTTTTTTTTTTTGTTATAAATACTATCCTATGTCCTTTCTCAAGTTCCAAACTATATCTGTACCAAATTTTACACAAATCGGTTCAGTAGTTTCGGCGTGAAGAAAAGACAGACAGACAGAGTTACTTTCGCATTTATAATATTATTTTGGATTGACAATTCAAAAGTGCCTGTAATTGGTCTACTTAAAATAAATTTCGGTGCTTACCTTCTTGAGCAGGTACCAGCCTCCCATGGCGAGCGAGATGATGATGCAGATGATGTCATACGAGGTGAACTTGTAGTTTATGATGTCGGACCGGGTGTCCCCGTCGCCCCGCGTGAAGTGGATGTGGTACGACACGTTGGGCACCGACGCTGGCACCATGAACGAGATCACAGGGCTGGAGGGGCGAAGAAGTACAAACATACAATATTTTCACCAGTTATGGTGTTTTCCCATCATCATCTTCAGCTTATTATGGGATCAGTGTTGTTTCTACGAGAGGGATTGAGCCATAATCCATCACGAGGCCCCAGTTTGGGTTGGTAGATGTCACATGTCTTCCAATTTTTGGTTCTAGGATATGCCGGTTTCTTCACGACGTTTTCCTTCACAGTTTTGAGAGCAGTAGAGATGAAATAAATTTTATTACACAAAGTAATGCGACTGACTGGGTTCAAACCTCATAAGTCGGAGCCGATACCACTGGGCCACAACTCTGGCTCTTCGTTTTCCCTAACTTATGGAGAAATCTGGAGAATGTACTATGAAATTGAATTTTTTAGGAATGGTGACTTGCCGCACGGCTAACGCCCGAAATTAATGTTCTACCTCAATCCCAAATCCCGTTTCGTTGTTTTTGGAATAGTCCTCTTGATTGGACAACTTTAAGACTCGATAGGCAAATTCAGTCATAAATTGGCTACAGACGAAGATTGGGATCACAATAACCAAGATAGATGTTAATTTCCAGCTTAAATCGACCTGTGTAAATCCTTCGATAACATGAGTCAGACACAGTGTTATTTCGAATACTAAGCTGGTCCCTTTTAACCTCTGCGTTCACCGGCAACGCTGTGCGCAACTTTAAAAATGTTTGCGCACAAATGTGCAGCACTATGCACGAACATTTTCATTGAACTGTGTTTAGAAATGTGCGCGCACAAAACTATCTTGAGAAAAACTCCTCGAATTACGAAAAAACTCTTTATTACTAACTATGAAATGTACTCTGAAAACCGATACGATATTAACCAAAAAAACTGTATAATATTGACTATTTTTTTTTTAAATATTGCCCCACACTAGGAATTTATCCTGTTTCGTAGGTGTGTTTACAAGCATAGAACTCACATACACAAACACCCATACTATACGATACGATATTAACCAACTCAAAATAAAATATTAAATGCAAAATTAATGATTAGAATTCCGAGAGACCTTGAGTGTGTAATTGTAGCTTTGTCATGCCTTGTTCAAGTCATGGTAGTATTTTCTTAGTTTTTTATATCACATTGCGCTACATGACTCAATAAGTGGCCAATAATTAAGTGCATAATATTATTTTAGTAGATGGCGCCACATGTGATTGTTATTAACGCGAGTAAAGCCGCGGTCAAAAACAAGTAATATATACGTCGTTATGAGGTCACGTCGTTAAGGTTCAACTCTACTATGTGTGTGACGTATTTCGTCACCACTGCTCTTGAGACAATCAAGTATAACATACCGAAGGCACTGGTATGTCCCAAAACTAAAATTCAAAGATATATGCAACATATGTCAGAGGCGGCTTTTTTTAGGGTGGGACAGGAGGGACTGTCAGACCCTCCTGTCCCACCAGAAAGATCACTGTCGCCAAAGGCCCTTTACGTTCCAGGGTTATATCATAAGACAGTCCCATTACCCCAGTTAACTCTGACTCCAGAGGGCGGCCACATTCTTACACGATAAATAAATAAGAATGAGCAATGGGGCTGGGCGCATTCAATTAATTACTGTCTATTACACTTGTTGAGAGGAATCATGTGTCAGTAGTGGGAAATTGCAACAACCGCTGGCCCCTTGTGGTGGATTATGGCACACTTCTTCTCACAGAGAGGAGGTCTGTGTCCCAGCAGTGGGAGCATTTTTTTTTTTTTTTATTATTTTTTTTTTTTTATGCTACACATTAGGTCACTTACCTAAGAAGATGGCTCAAGGCAAGAACTCCTAGAAAGAAGAAGTATCCAGTCAGGAGCAGATTGATGTACTCCTTTGAGAAGAATTGAAAGAAGATGTACAGGCCGAACAGAGCGGCGGAGGCGATCAGTGGGAACATCAGCGCATCCTTGTTTGACATTGTCTCAGTGCGCTCGCCTGATTCCTGAGAAAATAAAAAATCTTTTATTCATTTTACAAAATTGACTATTAAGTTAGTAAAAACAGCAGGAAAAGAATGGATAAACATTGCTACATATAAGGAAAAGTGGACATGAGCAGGCCATATAGCGAGGTATAAAGACAAAAAGTGGACCCTGCAAACAAAATGCCCAGCAGGAAAAAGAGTTGTAATGCAAAGAAAAACATGTGTTGATGACATCATAAAAACAGCAGAAATAAGAATGGATATAAGGAAAAGAGGAAAAGGATGGAGGGGGTTTTTACTTTTTGAAGAAAGCTATTATCTACATAAATATTATAAAGAGGAAAGATTTGAATTTTATGTGTGTGTGTGTAATGTTTGTAATGTACAAACTCAAAAACTTCTGCGTCAATTTCAATTTTATAACATAGGCCACACATGCAAATCCGGGAGCAGCTTTCCTCACAACTCTTTTTCTTTCACAGATTGATAAGATAAACATAGAAAGTATTATTTTCATAGGAAAAGACACATTGGTCCTACCAAAGTGACTGTTTTGAACCTTGGCAAGTTGTTAATGACTGGGCAATCAGGGATAAATATAACAAAAATATCTATACTACAATTACTTGCTAATTCAAAAACTAGTGACAATTTATCGTAATTTTATTTTTTCTGCTACAATAAATTAATTTGCATAATTTGAAGGCTAGCTGTGAATTATAGTTTGCGTGTAACATAAATTATTGAAATAAGATAGGATTCCTTAACATTTTTCCTGTTTATAATTTTTTTTTTAACATTTGTTCTTTCTGGTTTTTTAATAATTCTAAGAAAAAGGAAAATTTAAGAACATGTACATTTAAAGATCTCTAATCTAACCCATATTATAAAATAACTGTTAACTCGAAAATTATCCCACAAGGGGATAAGATCGGGTTAAAAACTATCCTGAGTTATACAGGTCAGCTCTTTTTTTTTGTAATGACTATTTAATCAGTTCTAAGATCACACATTATATAATCCAAGTATATAAACTATCTGTTTACCAAATTTTATCCAAATGCATTAAGTAGTTTTTGTTTGAAAGAGTAACAAACATACATCCATACATCCAAACAAACTTTCACATTTCTAATATTAGTAGAATTAGTATATAATATTTATATGTTATAATTGAAATAATATTAAAGGTGACTAAGTTTGATAGACAGGTTTCCTGTCACGGTCTTGTAGTTGTAATATAACTGAATGGCTAGGTAAAAGTAATAGTACAAAGTTCGGGCTATGTAATATCTACAGATCTTAGCTTAAGTTATTTAGACTTCTTGAGGAAGTGATAATAAATAGGTACCACAGTACCTAGATAATGATATTAAGGAAAATGAAACATAATGGGAACCACGATTTTCTTTAACAATCTGCAATATTTGGTAAAAAATGTTTATTGGTAGTCTCAGAATCTAAACACTGTTTTTATGTAAGATAATGACTACATTATCAGTGATGACCATGACGTGGTTGTCTCCACATTAATTACAATCGAGAACGTCACATTGTGTTTTGAACTTCTGAGCAGTAAGGTCCTGTGTATAAGATTTGACAGGCAACATATGCCACGATGTTTAACGTGTATCTATCTTATTGGGACCGACCAAACTCAATTAATATGTGATAAAATTACATCCTAGTATCAGAAAAACTTTGTTGGCACTTACCTTTTGCTCCTTCAGGTATTTCACTGAGCGAAAAGCCCCAAAGAATATAGGTAATACAGCCATTATCACTAAGCTCAAGTATGCAATCGCGATGCCTTCAATGCTCGTCGGCGGCTTTTCTGTGACATTTTGTACAGTTTCCCTCACAGCTTCTTCAATATTAACTATAGGGATTTCCGCCGCTGATTCTGCCATTTCGTATGAATTATTTGCCGAAATGCGTGGCGAAATAGCTTTCGCCCTACCGCAGACCAAGTTTGACAAGAAAATGACAAGTGTACAGTTAGGTTTATATAGTTGGTCAACTGTAACCTGGATTCTAGAGGGGAGAACAAAACCTCGGCAAAACTAATTTTGCAATGATGAATCTGCTTGTTTTTATATATTTATGATTCTTATGTAGATATTCATCGAATAATATAGACCTATAAAAAAATACATCTAATTAATGATCTCTCCTAAAATATGTCAGTAAAGATTAATTTTACCGGTTTTCAGTGTGTTCTCATTCTTGTTATTATATTGGCAGCACATTCCATTCCTTGCTACCGTATAGCCTGTGCTGTGCCGTATGTATCTGTGCCTTATGTCAAAATAAGTCAAACACAGGACACTTTCGTTTTTAACTTTTTGCACTAATAAAATAATTTATTTAGTAATTGTCATGCATATATCCATAAATAACTGCAGTTTTCAAGATATATCATAAGTAGTGTTATTTTATTTATTAAAATGGAAGTGTCGGGTGGCGCAGAAGAAGGTTTCGTCAGGGAATGGGCCCCTTGTTCGCATATTTTAAATTTAATTCCACCTAGGATACAGACTGGCATATTTTCTAACGAGCTGTGCCTAACATGTGTGGACGCAGTGAGCGAGTATATAGCTTTGGGCACGAACGTGGGCCTGGTGTACTGGTACGATCGGAAGAAAGGAAACATTCAGAGACTGCGATGCGAGGTGAGACTTTCATAGCCTAGTGTGTCAGGGACGGGGTTTCCCCAAGCAAATCAATTATTGTGCCTTTGGCTGCAACCAGTACATCACGCAGATTATAATACTGAGATATTTAAATAATATTGGTGCTACATCATTACCTAAAACTCAGACAAAACTACTTGTTTCATTTTTATTATTCAATAATATTTGTTGAAATATACAGTAGGTATACATTTATTCTTTTTTATAAGAGTGAATTCCAAATCATCATAATCCTTTAAATTGTTACCTAATGTTAATGCTTAATTTTTGTTAAGCCACATAATACTGTCTACATTTCCATTAGAACACATCATAATGTGCTGTTGTCAAACACACAGCACATTGAAAGAATTGGACTTCAATTCATCTACTGACAATAGAATTGTATGACAACATACAGCACTATCAATATAATAAACAGACTTAATGAATATGATAAATTGATAAAAGGCCAGACCACCTCTGACTTCTAATGAATTAACTATCCCACTATACAACTACAAGTGAGGCTGTACTGCAAGTCTAAAATGGCCTGTCTAAAATGGTCTAAATGGCAAGTAACCAAATGCATGAAGTGACTCATTAGGAATATTAATATAATCATGGCTTTTTAGACCTGCTGTAACTTGATTCACACATTTTTTGAATTCTTAATGGACACTTAAAACTGTTTTCACTTCATTGTGTTCATGATCCCCGTTATTACCTTACTATCTGTTTCCTGCGGTTTCACCTGCTGCTAGACTTCTATTGGTAGTAGCCTAATGTTATATACCCGATGTCCTTCCTCGATAAATGGATTTTCAAACACAAAAATATTTTTCAATTCAAACCAGCATTCCTGAGCAGGTCTCTAATGTCTGTGTCAAAGTATCATGTTTCATGAGATGCAGCCTGGTGACAGATGGACAGCGGAGTCTTAGTATTAGGGTCTAACCTTTGGGTAAAAAAGAATAATATTAATTGACAGAAAATGGGAATTCGGTATTTTTAATTAACAATCTGCAAACCAAACTTGCAATGTAAACATCATGAATCAACAAGATAAAGAAAATTGACTAAAGATAACTTTATGAACATAGTTTTAGTTAGATAGATAATTTTATTATATATACAACACTTTCAACATTGATACTTGAACCTGTTTCAATTATTTATGACTGTAATGAAAAACCTTTACTTGCTAATGCTTGATAAAATTAATATTAATTATCTATTAAATATAAATGTGCAGATTGTCAACTGCAGACGGGAGCGACCTAAAAATGCCGAATTGTCATAAATTAATTAATTTGACGGCACGATTGGCACAGAGGCTGAGTGATAGGCTGTTGTTCAGCTTGTCGCCAGCGGTGAGATCCCCGCACGGAACATCTACAAGTAGTTGTTCCAATGTTGAATGTTGTCAATGTCTGGATGTTTGTGTATATGTGTTTCTATGTTTGTTCTTCTATGGGGGCAATGTCAAAAGCGAAATAAAATAGATCAAATAGAGTATTTCATGTTACGAATTTTATCGCAATGCATGTCGTGATTCTGCTGAATTGGACATTTTGACCCCCTTCAGGTATAAAATGGCCACTAAATATGAATAGCGATATAATTTGAAGATGCGATCTTCGCGAAGAGCTCATTTAGTGTTTATTTAGTTGAATACTTGAAAGTGCACTTTCAACTAAATAAACACTAAAGATTTTTATATTTACAATTCTCTTTCAGGCATCAACTTCTCCAATAACATATGTAAAGATAGTGAGTACAGTTGACTACATGGTGGGCGCCGGCAATGCGGCCGGCCAGGTCACCGTGTTCCAAATACCTAAGGAGCATCCTGAGAATGTGCCTGACACCTTCAAGCCTAAAGTGGAGCCCAAAGTTGAAAGGTGAGGATGCAAACTTATCGTACCAAAATATTTGTAATCCTCGGCCCTTTTCTTTCAGGACCCTTTTTTTGAAGCTGTACTGATTTACTGAATAGGAAAAACCTTTTTTTTTTGCCTAATACTTCCCCTGCCCAAGGCCCCTTCAGGTTAGAGCCGGCTGAACACTCCCCCTCCCCTAGCTACGCCACTGAGTGGTATTATATGATGTGTGAATCTCCATGATCTAGGCCCTACCCTGTTCAATGACTTCTAAACATCGAAATATTGGTATCTCTTCCTCACGCAGCAGTTTATACATAAAACGTTGCTCATATTTTATTATGTTGTGATCATGTAATCCTCCTGACGTCTGTAGAACCACAACTACGCAGCTAAACAACAATAATTATGATGATGACAGTCGCAGATTGTAGATGTTTATTTAGATTAGATTATTTGTTAAAAATAATAAATCTGTAGAAGGGTCAATTCTGTACATTGAAAATATTGAAAAAATAAATAGCGGGGCGTGTTGCTGGATCGATACCAAACCCAAATACCTATATGATTAAAAAAAATTTTGTCTGTCTGTTTGTGCAGGCATCATGGTAAAAATAACGGTTCGATTTCGATGAAACTTGGTATAATTATTCCTTATTATCCTGGGCATAACATAGGATACTTTTTATCCTGGAAAAATACGTAGAAAAAAAATCTTATTTTTCAGTTTTATTCATAGACGTTGTTCTGTAGAACCGCGAACACACGTTGCATTACCCGCAGTGGATTCAGCGCCGTAATATTTATAAGATGTCATTGTCAGAGTTACTCAAAATGGGGAAATAAACCATCCACGCGAAGACCGACATCCGCGCGGACGGAGTAGCGGGCGGAAGCTAGTTTGTTAAATATGTTATTGGAATAAAGTAAAAGTTGCGTCAGTTATTGCGACCATCTGCCTTGCTTCCAGAACAGTGTTGGCCCAGCAGTAATGGCCCTTAATCATAGAGCTGTAGGTCGTGGGCTCAAACCTAGACAGTAATTTATTTCATTACAACTGCTCTCAAAATAATGCTCTCACATCGTGAGGCAACCAGCATGTCTCAGAACCAAAAATTCGAAGACATCTAACTTCTACCAAACTAGGCCCGTGTTGTGCGTTTCAGCCCATTTCTTCTAACAGAGAGGAGGCCTGTGTCCCAAAAGTGGGAACATGTTAGACGGATTATGCTATGCTTGTGTTAATCCGTCTTGCTTGCCTATTTTTCCAACTACCTACCTATTATTGACATTAAATGACCGTAATACAGTTGGTAAAAGACAAGGCGGATGTTGATACACTGTATTTTATTTTCAGATATACTATAGGAGATTTACACAAAAGTAAAATCACAGCAATAGAATGGTCCAAAAACGGGATGAGACTGTTCTCCGGAGATAAGAACGGCGTGATCATTATGACTGAGATCGACTTCTATATGGTAAGTCTTATCTACTGTTCAGTCAAGATAAATAAGCCAAATATACAGGATATTTTTATGTAGTTTAAAATGCGTTCGATTACTGACATAGAACTACATACAGAAAATAA
Source organism: Agrotis puta (assembly GCA_943136025.2). Taxonomy (NCBI): domain Eukaryota; kingdom Metazoa; phylum Arthropoda; class Insecta; order Lepidoptera; family Noctuidae; genus Agrotis; species Agrotis puta. Next base: position 15,432,074 of record OW964183.2, on the reverse strand, counting down.
ATTCCGCACTACATAAAAAAATCATCATTTATGTATTGTGTTCGCAATTTAGTCTAAACAATGTAAAACAAATACTAGTTTAGGAATATCTATATCAAAGTTAAATCACTTATTTCTACTTAATGCCCTTTTACCAGTAAGACCAGCATTAAAAGCTGTTGTTACTAAACAAGTTATGCAACTTAATTATTTAGAAAGTCGTTGAAACTTTTAACTTAATTTATTATAGACCGGTTCCTTGTTAGACTTTTTTCTATGTAGATATTATGAACACATCCAATTTCCTTATTGAATGTTCCAATATTATTGTATAGGGGCCTAATGGAAAACGCCGCAAATTAGGGGTGGTAGGGCTTAGTCGAGTCGACACTTTACAAACCCATTCTCCAAGCCAATATAAATACCTAATAGAAAAGCCCCGTAACACTTTTTATCGGGGAATCGAAATCGGGGATCCACCAAGCAACCAAAAACAAAAAGACAATCAGATTGAAGTTTTCATAATAGTTTTTTCAGGGAAATTCGAAGTGAAACAGTGTTCAGAGGTAGGGCTGTCCTGATCCTACCCTTGGTGTTGAAGCAATAAGCTATGAATGGAAAACTGTTGTGGATAATCGTGAGCAGCCGAGTCTGCTAAATACGAGTTTAAAGTCTAGAGGTCTGTCCATAGTGTAAAGTGCACAGTTTGGCCCATTTGTGCAAAGTGGCTCGAATGTTTGTTACTCTTTCACGCACAAAACCACTGAACAGATTTGATTGAAATTTGGTACACGGATAGTTTATAACCTGGATTAACACATAGGATAGATTATATCCCGACTTTATGTTCCCACGGGAGAATTTACGAGTGGTAGCGGATATAACCGCTGGCAACAGTTTGTAATGCATATTTATCAAATTCTTTGATACAATATGCACAAATGGGTCTTTAACCGACAGATAACAAAACTATGTTTACACAAAACTTTCCTTACCCTCGCCGGCGCTGGAAGTTTCTGAGTAATATGACAATTAAATATACATTTTTATCATCAATGTTCAGTAATGATATTGAACAGAAACAATGATAACATCGTGGTCGATGCTCTGGCAAGGAGGTATTGTTTGAGGTCTTGTTTATAGGTCAAGATTATGAGTGTGCGTCGTGTCCCGTGCATTGAACCGCCGTTTTATCTTTTTCCTCGGGTCGTAGTGTGATGTTAATCTTCCCGAAGAATTAGGGTGTTGAAGTTAAGAAAATCATAAGCTTTATTTACTGAATGCATGATCATATCTAACGGACTGTTGAGCAATAAAAAATTCAGAGTTAGTTGCATTCGGCTCGTATAATAAGTTAGGACCACGCCGACGCTCTTTAGGCTGTTATTTGTAGTTCTTTGACAGGCATTCCTGGAAGTCAGAAGCTCGAAAGTCTGAGAACCAGATTTAATAATAGTCCTCCTGATCGAATTCAACGGAGATTAGCTAACTGCGCGGGACATATTATAGTACACAAGTGTGCGCAGGCACAGGTGCACTCTCTGTTCCTTTACTCTCATACTTCCAATGGAACGGCAATCCGACACGACCGGAAAGAGATCAGGCGCAGGACCAAGAGCTTAACCCAATAATACCTTTTGCCCTATCCGGGAATTGAACCCAGGACCCCACGCTCAGCAGTCGCGCTTGCGACCACGAGACCAATTGTGGAACCAGTCTTACCAATGTCTTTATTAGTCTTATCAATGTAATCGAATTAAGCAGTGATTGGGTTGTAGATGTCAGGTAGGCAGTCACTCTACGTAAAATACTGATATTCAGCTGCGTTCGTTTGTAATGGAAGCCGATCCCAACATTGTTGGAGAAAGACTAAGCTGATGTTGAGTTAGGATGGTGCAACTCGACCGCGTGAAACAATTTACTTTTATTGCTTAGTCATACAACTTTTTCTTGCAAAGTTTGAATGGGTCCTTAAGGTTCGATTACATCACCACTGCCGTTTGGGTAGATATCGAGAGTTATTCCATAATAATTTAAAATTTTATCGCCGCAGCATCTCTGCAAATCAATGGAGATTGTGAACGAAGAACACGAGATCGTTCAGATGAGCTACTATCAGAACACGCTGCTGGTGTCGAGTGTGTACCGCAGCATCGTGTGCGAGCGACGCGACGCGCGCTGGCACGTCAACCAGCTGGGCAAGAAAGAGCGCAAGAGGTGAGCTTGGGACAGATGGACTTACAGATGAGGAATATATCAAATATTGTCCAGCAGTTACTTCTGGGTGAGCTCGCTCCATTTTAGGCCTTACTTTTATTTCTGGTCTAAATTGAGGCCTAGAGGAAATCCACTTTAAAAACATGTTTTCTGCTAGCTTTTTAGACCTATGTATCTTGCATAAGACTATGAATTTACATTAAAATCGGTTTGTAAAATAAGGATTTGAAAATTATTAAAAAGTAACAAATGTTTGAACTTAAATCATAGAATGTCCAGTTTCCTATAATAGTATGCTACTAAGAATTGAAGCCAAAAACACGGAACAATAATTAACCCCGTCGTTGAGTCGTAATTCTATTCCTACGTAAAACAAGTGAACATCTCCAAGGAAAACATTTAAATGTGTGCGTGGCGCTCACTCACACATTTATAAAAAAAGTGGTTTCACTAAAAACGTTACCTTTTGTTTCGAACGCGGAATCTGGTCCAAAATAATATTATAAATGCGAAAGTAACTCTGTCTGTCTGTCTTTCTGTCTGTCTGTCTTTTCTTCACGCCTTAACTACTTAACCGATTTGTGTGAAATTTGGTACAGACATAGTTTGGAACTTGAGAAAGGACATAGGATAGTTTTTAATACAAAAAATAAAAATAAAACAAAAATCTGCCGGTAGCCACTATTCCACACGAACGAAGTCGCGGGTAAAAGCTAGTATTTTATAATGTAAAGGTGCTCCCTCACCGTGAGCATTTGTTTGTAATGTAACGTTACAGATGCGAACATTTCATCAGTGAGGGATGGAAATCGAGCATTACAATGCGCACCTTGTAATGATACAACACGCTCCAATTGTAATTAAACGTTTCCGTATACGTTACATCACACGCGAATGCTCAGTGTGGGAGGTCCTGTTGTAATATAATGCTCAACTACTACAAGTCGAATCTGTAATGTTACATTACACGCAAATGCCCTGGTAAAGAAGCACCTTAAGTGTTGAAAGTTGAGGCGTAACAATAATATAACTGTATTGGTCTTGTGTTTATAAGTATTTTAAAAAATACATATGAAGTACTGTAGAACAGATTTATTATTAACAGAATTACAGGTTAACGACACAGAGCGGTTCATGACGCCATCTTGAGAGTAATGTGCGCTTTCAACTAGTGATGTGCTTAAAATTAGTGACGTGCTCACAACAGTAACATGTTAATAATAATTCCGTTCGTTATTATTTTGTGTGTAGCCTGATGTCGCTGGGCGCGGTGTTCCAGCACTCGTACTCTCGCGCAGGCCCGGCCGCCGCCTACTGCGCGCGGCCCGGCCTGCGACTGTGGCGCGCAGACCAGAAGGGAAACGTACTGCAGACCCTCTTGTTCAAGGTATGTATACATATCACGCGTATAGGAGACAGGCATAAGTGTTCCAGGTCATGGGACCATCTATAAAGGTCACCTTGATCCTGGTACGCAAAGGGCAACTAAAGAAACAGGGTAAGAGGACCCTTTTTTTTTGCGTGGTAAAATCATCAAATGAGTCCTCCCACCCAGGGCAGGGCGGGAGGGACTGTCAGACTTGTACTGACTAAAATCCACGGTGTCCTTCACTAGCCCTTTACGTACCGGGGTTACGGTGATGGGTAAGTCCCGCGACCCCGGCAGGCTCTGGCCCTCTACAGGCCCCGTCAATTTGCTGACACTCCTTGAGGCGCGCGTGGAACACAACACGCCGTCGACCCGGGCATGGTCCATGGTCGGGCAGCGAGTCGCCCATTACTCGCTGCCCGCATGCCCGCGCCTACGGTGGCCGGAGATCGTCTGGCGACGTCCGTCGCCGTGGGCGTCTACCACTGCGGGTGGGTCGGAGGGAGGACACTGTTCTCTCCCTCACGCGGCACGCCTCCTCCTTCGCGAGCATGACTGCTTCGCAGAAGGAGGCGACCGCTTCCCACTCCGTCTCGCCCCGCAGCATGGCCTCGACCAATGCCGGGCGCGAGAGGTCTCCGCCTATCGCCGTCGTGAGGACACGGCGGTGCTCTGCCCAAGCGGGGCAGTCCTGCACCGTATGCTTCACCGTGTCCTCCGGACGATCCTCGCAGTGGTGACACCCAGTAAGAGGACCCTTTAGAACATCTATAGTTATGCTAGTTATTGTTTGCGGTTGTCATGCGGTTCAATCAGGAAAGGAACATTTGCTGACACCATATTGTGACGTCATTCACTCTTTTTTAACAAGTGCACGCTTTTAAATAAATAATTGTCATATGTTAATAACTGAAAATAATAAAGATAATATACAGAATGATTTTTTCCGTATATCATTACCTCCCAGAATTTGATCCTTATTAGCGACACTATCGAATGGTGTAATAATACAGGGTGTATTTTTTTTTCAAAAACAACTTTTTCGATTCCTGGCCAAGAAATCATCTTGGCCAGGAATCGAAAAAGTTGTTTTTCTAAAATCCAATGATGCAGTTTTAGTTTTCGTCAAAATCGGCTTAGAGACTCCTTTCAACGATTTACGATATTCGTCAATTTCGGATATAGCCATCCACGCCCCATTGAAAAATTCACCGTGTATACTATTAATTTGCATAAAGCATTTTAATGCTATACGTTATTTTCAAGTGTCAATTGACAGGTGAAGGTCATTGATACCTTCCTTCATTTTTAAACTGCATAGTACCTACATCACCGATCTGCTCTGTCCGGCTCGTCCCTCCATTCCATCTTTCCTCTAACTCCAGGAAGCAATATCCAACCCGCTGACGATAGCGGAGCTGCTGAACCCGAGCCAGCACAAGGCCTCGCACGTGACACAGGAATACAACCTGGGCCCGCTGCATGTGTTCCGGGAACACTTCCTGGTGTCGCACAACGACCGAGTGCTGTACATACTGGACCCGCGGTCACTCACCGCTGTCGCCGTAGTTGATGATCTTAGGAGGTAAATAAAACACACATGACCAACTGAAATGACCTAGAATGTATCATTGATTATCTTGGCATGTATCTTTTGTACTATACAATTGCATTTATTTTAATTTTACTTTATTATTGCAGCTTTTAATGATTTAACACGAGTAACAGATAATGATTTGTAACAATATTTTTCTACGGTTTGGAGACTGTAATTTTTCATACAGTCTCTTCACAATAATTTTAGTAATAAATTATTGTGCAACCCGCTCTGGTTTCGCACAGATAAAATATGAAAAATTTAATTTTTAAAATCGGTTATATTATAATTTTTAAAACCCCTACATATAAATTTACAAGAATATTAATATAGGTTAGTAGATAGATATCGTGTGGCTGAACTCTCCCTTCCCCTTTTTTGTCTATGGCAATACAAAGTACATTTAACTGGTCTATTTAAAAAGTAAATGCTTTGTGTCGAAATACAACATAATGTCCCCCCCAGGATCCTGTCGGTGTCAGTGAACAAGGACGAGATCTTCGTGCTGGAGGGTCCTCGCTCACTGCTGCGGCTGGCACACGCGCCCGAGCCCGCGGCGCTGGCGGCAGGTCTGTTCAACAAACATCACTAGTGTACACCGCGGCATATAGACTGGAGGAATGGTGATAGACGAATGGCACCTTGACGCTGTGAGCGGTGACTTAGCGTGGGAGAAAGAAAAGAGTTTTATTGACACACACAGGACAGAACAAAAAAATTACATGAATGAATACAACAAAGGAAACAAAATATATAAAAGAAAAACGACAAAAGTTAAATCTAATAAAAAACAATTTAGTCCTGTGCGAGGCCAAAAGGCTCCTATCTCAACATATGCTGCGACATTTTTAAAATTGTCACAGCGCTGGTTTTCTGATAGGGCCCAAAGTGATGTCACGGTCAGATACGTACTTATATGTTGTTATAAAATAAATAAATAACCAAAAACAAGATATAAATATACAATTATAATAAGTAGATAACATTTTTAAATAAAATTAATTATGGACTAAATCGACACCCGATGTAACCGCTTGCTTGTGGGAGCGGTGTTTGAAACACTCCACGAGGCGCCGCCTGTGGCGAATTCGCGTACTTACAAAGTAACTAATGTGTTATTCGCGCCGCCCGCTTGTCCGCTCACCGCTTAGTCGTAAACGTGCTGTTATGTTCATTACCAATATTCCAACTCTCTTTTTCTAAGAGATAGAAACACTATTACTTGCATTAGATCTTACCGCTAACCGCCCGCGCTAATTCAATTCAATTCAATTCAAATTCTTTATTTCGAGCTAGTAACTCATATTAAGAGGTTAGTGACATTGTTCTTAAGACGCCTCTTACAGTCCACTAGCGCCGCCAATCGAAAAAATGTCATAACTCGTAAATAGAATCAAAAATACAAAATGTGGTCTATTATTATTGTAGAAAAGGCAATAACGTAATTTTATAACACATTGTCAACACTTGAAATATAGCTGTTTAGCTAATTTTTTTATTTGTAACAAAAACGGCCGTTTATGTTTAGAATGCACGATTTAGCTAAACAGCTATATTTCAAGTGTTGACAATGTGTTATAAAATTACGTTATTGCCTTTTCTACAGTAATTACAGACCACATTTTGTATTTTTGATTCTATTTACGAGTTATGACATTTTTTCGATTGGCGGCGCTAGTGGACTGTAAGAGGCCTCTTTCAAAACTAGTGTTAGTAAACAACACGAGACGGAGACACATGTAACTGAAAGCAGTTTGTTATATATGGACAATCCGCTCTACCAGCAATCATCCTCAGAACCCTGTTAGGGTTAGCCATGACCCGAGCAACCAAAGATGCTGCGCATTTCCGCATTGTGGTGTAAAAACGGTCCGCCCCAGCAAATATCCCTGATGCACTACAACGCCATGGTAACCCCATCAGACAGGCCTGTTGGTCTAGTGGTTAGTGACCCTGACTGCTATGCCGGGGGTCGTGGGTTCGATTCCCACCCAGGACAAATGTTTGTGTGATGAGCACGACATTTGTTCTGTGTCTGGGTGTAATTTATCTATAATATGTATGTATTTAGAAATATATAAGTATGTTTATCAGTTGTCTAGTACTCATAACACAAGCTGTGCTTAGCTTGGGACTAGATGGCGTTGTGTGATAGTTGTGGAATATTTATTATTTATTTATTTTATTTATCAGTTTTCTGAAGGCGTTATTGTATTGGACACGGAGGGCTCTATACGACGCCCGCGAATATTTTTCCCATAAGTTGCACGTGTAAAAAGTTGTGCAGAATGTTCTAAACAGCGTTACCTTTACGTCTGCAGTACAGCTAAGCCTCCGCTCACGGCTTTTACATTTTTCTACTTACCGATGTAATCAGTCTATTAGGTACCTTCCAGTCTATATGCTCCGTATGAATGTATTCTGTACTTATTTCCGCACGTTTTTTTATGGAATGATTCGCTATCACAATAAGTGTAGAATGATTATTTTTTTATACATTAGAATATGGACTGTTTTTTAGTTTATTAGATCTGTAATTTAGAACGATTATCAGACAAATAAAACTTGAAATTTTATGAAATCTTTAAACAAAATGTATGTTTGATAATTGTTCTAGGCTTTAGTCATTATTAGATAATAGATGTAAGAAAATTGACTCAATTAAGACATGTTTAAAAACTAAGCTACTTCGATTAGAGGAAACATTGAATTGTAAAGATTTATAAGTGAAGGCACATCTAAGTGCCTTAGTCTAGTGCGTAAGTGCCTTTAGTTATGTCACTGTCAAAAGAAGGTTAACACATCCAGCGAATAATCAATCAATCTAGCAAATTCAATTTGTGTTGAAAAGTAGGAACCAGCTTTACTCAAGGATGCTTGAATTCTGTGCCGCGCTGGGGCTACATTTCCGCCAGGGAGGCATCATGGTCGCGGGACTCACGAATTACCGTGACCCCGGTACGTAAAGGGCTATTGAAGGACACCGTGGATTTTAGTCAGTACGAGTCTGACAGTCCCGCTCTGTCCTGGGTGGGAGGACTCATGTGATGATTTTACCACGTAAAAAAAAAGGGAGGCAGCGCAGCGTAGCGAAGTTGCAACATTATGCCATAGTAGCAAGGACGATTTTCATTCTTAGTTAGTAGAAATTGCAAATCGCACGAATCGCGTCACGACCAAGATCGCTGAAAGAAAAGTACTCGCACAATGATAGAGCGAGATGACGAGACTTATCTTTTGTCTCTTGCTTAATGTTCGTCGTCCTATCCGAACGTTTGACCCTGAATCATGTTAGTAAAATTAAGGCCATTTCTATTATAATTTTAATCGTATACTATATTTCGAACACTTGTATAAATAATCGTCACATAATAATTTATGTTCAGATACAATAATATTTTTATTTTATTCACTTCAGTATATTGCCAATCGTAACTCAGTGTTGTTAAATGTTCATTGCTTGGCGACTCTTCGATAAATAAATCAAATTTTAAGTTGAACTTTATCTGCTTTTTCAGGTTCTGTAATTTCTAAAACATTTTTCAAAACTAGGCTGATCTAAATAATTCGGTTTTCAGTCGGTACGGCATAATTTTAGACAAACTAGACGTATTTTATCCTTATTTATTACATTAGCTGTTGCTACGTCTTCGCCCGCGTGTAACTAACAAGTTTGCCCACGGGAATGTAGTGACGCGATAAGCAGAACAGAAGTTACAGAACTGAGTCAATTTTCATCAAGATCTGTCTATCGTAATTGAGTAACAAACATACATCCTAACATTCGCGTTTATAATTTTAGTATGGGTAACTATGTATTGGAATTCACTGACGGGCTGTGCCGAATGATGCCGACCCGAACATGTACGCACACCGCACGGTTATCGATAAAAATCTCGGCACGCATGATAGTATTAAATCGGTTGTTATTATATACTATACAATGTGTTCAAGACAATGTTGTGAACTACAAGTATTATCAACATATTTCCGTCCAGTAGCAAGCTTGCATTTATATTATTATACATAGTATTTCTTTCTTAAAAAAATAGTTGCCCCACACCAAGAATTTCTCCTGCACAAACATTTAAACTCACACGGTACAGATATTTGTAGATCTTACAAATATTTCCATACACAGTTTATGTGAAAAAGGGTTTATTTTAACAGGAATATGTCTCACGAAAATAATTTATATCAAGAGACACTGGGGAACTTTTCTGTGAATCCACAAAATAATTAATTCGAAGTCCATTTATTGATAATTGAAAATTATAATAGTTTGTGATTCGATTTCATTTAATAACCTCAATTTACATCTCAAGCTACTAAATACAAACTCTAAATTAATAAAAAAACTATATCTATTTTCTACAATTTTTATTTATACAATTATAAAAGGCTTCAAAAACTTCTTAAACTATTTTAAACTTTATGAACAGGTATTTTACGGTTGAAATTAACTGTGAAGATTTGTGTACAATAAGTTGTTGTATATAGTGAACAACGGTGTAAGTGGGCATATAATAATCCTCCTTTATTATTTTATTTTATTCAATAGGTATTAAACAACACGTAATTCTCTTTAGTCAATTAAAAAGATGCCTTATAAATAAAATAATTTAGTTATACTTCTACTAATATATCATTATATAAGCCATAAATAAGTATAGTGCCATTATATTACAACTTTAAACAAAATTACATTGAAGTTAAATGTTGCTCATATCTTATCTGTAAATGAATGCACACGCCCTTAAGCCTCATTTAGACTATGCCAGTAATTGCATGCAAGTTGACAAGAAGCCATTGCGGTATTTGATCAACTGAATTCATTGTCAATAAATAGTCCGTAATGTAGTCAAACTTGTACGCAACATTCATGTAAGTACTTGTAGCGTCTAAATGGGTCTTTAGACAATGCAATTAATTGCATGCGAGTAGCGTTAGACTGCGCACTATTGATGGATAATGAATTCAGTTGATCAAACAAATACCGTTATGTACTCAAACTTGCATGCAGTTCTTGCAATGAGAGCAAAAACAGTGAATTGCAAAGCGTCGTGCAATCTTTTCTGTAAGTCTCAAGCCCCATTTAGACAGTGCAAGAACTTGCATGCAAGTGGCACTATGTTGAGGTATTTGTTCAAATAACTAAATTTATTGTCCATCAATATTCTGCAATTTAATTACACTTGTATCCAAGTTTTTGCATTGTCTAAATGGGGCTTCATCTTATAACTCGTAGTGATACTATTTAATTCGACCCTACACAACTTAATGTGCAGCTATTGTGATTAAGTCTCGGTCTAAATCTTTTTATCATAAATAAATAAATGAACTTTAGTCGGTGCAGAGAAATTAACATACTTTATACTAATAAAATAACCCGGCCGGACGTGCAGCGCTTGCGCCGCGAATTGTAAAGCATTTCGTAGAGAGAAAACTTAGATGCCGTGCAGGACTCGAACGTTGGTGTACTGAATCAGAAAGCTGGGACTTTATAATTCAGTAGACCAGACGCCTTACCGACGACCCAACTAACGACTGAAATTAATATTCAATCTCAATCCAAATCCTGTTCCTTTGTTTCTGATTGGACATCTTAAGGAGTGGGATAGGTAAATTCGGTCGTTGATTGGTTACAGAAAAAAAACCAATAGGATCTGCAACCTCGATAGATTATTAATTTTTAGCTACTAGAATCTAGCGTAAGGCGTCTGTACTAAATCAGAAAGCCATGGGTTCAAGTCCTGCTCGCAATCTGTTTATTTCTTAAAAAAAAGGTTTTACAATATTGTTTATGAACAACAACAGTCCTTTTTAGTTAGTTCTGAAATTAAAATGATTAGAAATAAGATTAATATGTAATAAATATTACATAAGTTAGAATAGTTATAAAGTGCCTTAATCATACCAAATCGCGACCAATGTATTGTATACATACATCTTTATATGTATCTAAGTAGACAATAATATGTAAGTAACATGTGCTAAAAGTAGGTAAGGTATTATACAGCCTGTTAGTGTAATCAGTCTTAACCTTGAAACCATAGGTAGTTGATTTAATTATAAAAATGTTTGTCTGAATTTAAAAATAAATAAACGAATTTTTCTTTAAAAAAATCAAAAATGTTTCTGTCCTACACCGTCCGTTAATTCATGGATACTATGCGCCCGAGTTACGTATTCACTGCAAAGGGCGTTAACCTGCCAGTGCGGCAGGTTAACGCCGTCCGTTTAACTACATACCTACATAAGTTTTAACTAACTACATCATTGTAATAAAATACAGGTAACCTGTGATGTAACTAACTTCCCTTCATACTTTTCCTGGCTTAGGACAGGCAAAAATACCTACCTTTGTTGCGTGACGAGTCCAGATGTAAGTTAGGTTATCACCCGACGCGGCGTAAACCCGAACCATTTCGGTCCTCTGTTCTTTTGTGTACGACATAATCACTAAACACTAACACTTGCGCGAAAAATTAACGGTGGGGCCGCCCTCGCGGCGGGCGTACGTTACGAGACACGCGTTCGATAGCGACACTGCCGGCAGACTGGTATGCGCGGGCCCCGCGCATACCTCAGTCTCTCCCCGCGCCGCGGGCGACACGGCGGCGCGGGCGCTCGCGGTTTATTTGATCTACTTTACCTTTGCGTAATAGGGTGAAATAATTTTGGGGAAAAATGGAGACTTTATTGAAAAAAAAAAGGTTTTATTTTTTTATTGAATTTACGTTCTGTAAGTGATACCAAACCACTGGTTTCAAGTTTAAGACTGATTACACTAACAGGCTGTATTTATAGAAGACGATAATTGTATGAAAAAGTACATAATAGGCTATTTTACAAAAAAATTAGACCCGTATTTTTTCTTTTGTTACTTAAACCAAAATTGACGAAGATACAAAGCTTTTAAAAATCACAAAACGTCACTCGGTCGGCACAATTTTATAAGCGTTATGACGTCACAAGCCCCCAGTCCCGAATTTGGAAGCGTTTTATCTTTGTCAATAATCATTGATTAAAAAATAATAATAATAATACGTGTCCATTATTTTTATAATTCTTACTGATGCCCTAAACAGATTTTCAATTTTTTTATGCAGTGAAATACCCTATTACTGTCCCCTACTAAAATATAGTGTGAGAAAAGGACAGTGTTGACCGACAGCTGTTGTCTCTTTTTGCATCTAAGGTCTGATTTTTTAATCGTCAGATAATTTTATCTAAAGAATAGGATTATAGATTAGATATCTGTAGTTTAGAAGTCAGGTTTCTGGATGTAATCCGTTCAGCTGCAAATTGACCAATTCTCAAAATCTCAAATTCCCAAAATGTCCAATCTTTCAGATTTACATTTATCTGTATGACCCGGTATGGATATACTAGACCCGCGTTGTGTTTTATAGTCCACTCCCTGACCCAATCCCAGAAGTGGGAACATGCAAAGTACATTTATTCTAAGATAAAAGTTATTTGACGATTAAAAGAAGGAAGAACATAGCTTAGAGTAATATATTCTTTTTTGGAATCTAGTGAATAATTTGTGATCTAATATTAGTTTATATCTTAAATTCCGAATCTAAGAATAAGAATTATTTTATATAGTGCAAAATACTTTTTACTTATATTTTTGATCACGTACTTAAACTGACTGTGTGTACTTATATACATTCCTATTATATGCTGTAATACAGTCTTTTCAGTTACTTTACCTCTGACAGAAACAATCCAAAAGCAACCTTACTGCTACTGCTATAAAGTTTATTGTGATTTTGCCAGATGTAAAAGAACTGGAATGAATGTAACCGTCATGTAATGTCATTATTGTGACGATCTTATGTATTAGGGTGTGTCCACATCGGTACAATTTGGGTGCTCGCATGTGTACGCACCCTTATGGTGCTTGTGATTGGCTTTATTTATCAATTAAATATTTTTAATACAATTTAAGATTCGTGCAGAAATAAAGGTATGAAAAAATATAAACGTAAAAATTTTGTGTATTGTAAAAAATATGTTTTTTTTTTTAACAACAAAATGGTGTCTTTTTTCTTAGTAACATATTGTTATAATCGATACTTTTATCTCTGTATTTATCTTTATAATATAAAGTAGATTAAATCTGTCGCTTGTTTAGAGCTTCGTATACAGGGTGAATCTTTTGAGCTTGTTAAAAAGTAATGTATTTACAGGGTAGGCATTTAAAGTAGACTTGTACACATCCTGTATGTATGTAGTTACCAGCTATAGTTAGATTGACAACGATTTATGTTTATTTAAGTATTATTTGGTACACTTGCTTGCATATAGAAGTTAAAACACTTTTGCAACAAAAATATGTTTTTATATTTAATTTAGTTGTTTTGTGTACAGTCACGAGCAATTATATGTTATACACTTAGCAGATTTCACAAGCGGGGTTCTTTTACCATAATGATAAAACTTTTGCCTTTTTATAAACCTTCTGTTTTAGAAGGCATGTCATAACAAAATAGTTATAGGTCTTATTTAAAAATAGAATACAGTAATGCAGGAGAAAATCGTCTTCGGATTTTGTTGCTTGAGACTGTACATTTTCTAGTCTATAAAAATTATAAAGATCTTTTTTGTTAACATAATGCATGTTTGTTAGTATATTTTTGCAAGCAAGTGTGTCCGTACATGCGTTGTCTTGATGTCAGCATGGCCATTGACTTATATATAAATATACACATGCACAACATACACATGCATTTTTATTTTGTATCCGAACACCTTTTGCTTTTGTCTTTGTATATTTATGTATACTGCAATGGCTTTGTTTGTCTGCTTGTTTTGTTGCTCGAGTTTGCTAGTATCTCTGCTATTCGCATATGTTATGATAGCTTTCAAGCCCAAGACAAAAAAAATTGAAGTCATGGTTGGCACAGTGGTTGAGCGATAGACTGCTGTTCTGCGTGTCGCGGGTTCAATCCCCACACGCAACAAATATTTGTATGATATATTAGTTGTTTCTGGTCTGGGTGTTTTTTGTGAGTTTGATTGTTTGTACTCACAATACAGTTTTTTTTTTTTATCGTGGTAAAATCATCAAATGAGTCCTCCCACCCAGGGCAGGGCGGGAGGGACTGTCAGACTTGTACTGACTAAAATCCACGGTGTCCTTCAATAGCCCTTTACGTACCGGGGTCACGGTAATCCCTTGGTCCCGCGACCCCGGCAGGCTTTGGCCCTCTACAGGCCCCGTCACTATGCACAGCACTCTTTGAGGCGCGCGTGGAACACAACGCGCCGTCGACCCGGGCATGGTCCATGGTCGGACAGCAAGTCGCCCATTACTCGCTGCCCGCATGCCCACTCACAATACAGTAGAAAATACTTATGTGGGGCAATAAAATATCTGCCCAACTTAATTAGAAGAAACACTGCTTCTTAAAGTTTTTCGTAGTATATTGTGTAAAATTGTTTTCCTCCGTTATCCTGATAGATTCATTGCGACATTCGAATGTTTGTATTTCTAACTACAACCCTCTTACAGTGAGCTTTTCTATCTCTTACTGCAGTTTAAAATTGATTTATGAAAATTTTTATCGTTTCTTTGCTGATGCTGCAAACTTCAACGACTTTTTGGGACTTAATTTGTAATTGATGAAGATCAATCCAATAATTTATTATGAGTAGTGGTGTTACATCTCTATGACATATTGTCGTGATTTTAGCGTGGCTTTCAATTTAAGATTAATTATAAAATTACTGCTTCTTTTAAAATATTATTTCTAACACATACAAACATAACATAACGCCAGTAATCCCCAAAGGGTGAGGCAGAGGTGTACTTAATAATACACCCACATATCGCCGGTTATGTTAAAGTTCTATGTAACAGGGAGCAAGCCTATTGTCATCAACCAGGCACAAATCCAGACTCCATGGCTGCTACTGACAAAATCCTAGTTTCTCTGACACTGGCTTATCCCCCATCATGAATTTAATTTTAAAAACACAAAGATTTAGTCACTAACTAGTCGAAATTTGTTGCCAAGTCACAAATTTTGTCGGGTGTTACTTTAGGTACAATTTTTAAAGTCCGAGAGCTAGCTCTTAACTATAACTGGGAGAAAATAGATCTTCGCTAGGCGCCCTAATTTTTGAGATTCACACGGGGCCAGACGGGGTAAATTGACCCCAGCTCTGCCACCAATACATCTTCTATATATATAAAAGGAGAACTGACTGACTGACATATCAACGTACAGCCGAAACTACTAGGGCTAGGAATGTGAAATTTTGCACACGGCTTCCTATTATAATGTAGGGGAGCACTAAGAAGGGGTTTTTGGAAATTTAACCTTTAAGGGGGTGAAAAGGGGAATTTAGGAAAGTACGTAAACCACGCGGACGAAGTCGCGGGAAAAGTGCTAGACCAATATAACTTTTGAACCAGTGACCGACAAATTCTGAGATTTGGCAACATATTTCGACTAATTTGCTACTAAATTTTTGTGTTATCAACAATTAAATCCGTGATGGGGCTAAGCCAGTGCCAGTGGCACAAATTCGTAATGGAAAAACCCAGTAACAGTAACACTGGAATCCAGAACCTTGTAAAATATAAAGTATGTTTTTCAACAGAGGAACCGATGAACATGATGACGAAATCGCTGACATCGTCTCTCCAGCAAGCAGTGAACTCTGTGCGCGACTTCACCCACATCGAGCAGACCGTGCCGTACATATCCAGCGTTCTGGAGCAGCCCATCTCCCTCCTCACCAGGAACGAGCTCCTGGACACCGGCACTGTCGCCAGCGCCGAGGAGTGCTTCGAGCTCCCACCCATCAAACACCTACCATTAGACCTCTCCGAGAATGTTCTGGAATCCATCGTAAACGAGTTCCGGGATGTTTCTAGCGATGCTGAAGAAATCAGGAGGGTTAAAACTGAGGAATTGCAGAGGAAATTAAAGTTGTATAACAGTATCATGGAGAAGAAGTATGATGGGGAGCTGATACATAGCAGCAGACGCAGCAGGCGACGGGAGGGGACAGCCGGGTCCACTGGGTCGGGCGGGTCCTGTGGGTCTGGTGGCAGCACCCCTCGCGGGGCCACGCCTGTGCGACGGCCGCGCGACGCTGTGAGTTACACCAGCCCCTGTGTCATGAAAGTCAGCGTGTATGGGTGAGTCACATTTGAATTATTTTTTTTTTGTTGACAGACGTTTTATGTAATTCAAGCAGTAGAAATAAACGGGTTAAAATAGCATTTGCGAAGGCTCCGAAATTAATCTAGCGAGGGTAGTCAACTATTTTACACGGACTAACTTACTACTTCCTAATACAGAATAATTACCGGTAACATGGAATTCCTGGAAATGTTTATTGTTTTCTAATAATATGTAATCACCATTCGTCATCAGCCTTTTACCAACTATTTTGGGATCACGGTCGTCTTCCAGTCCATCCGTATGATAATGAATCGGGTTATACAATACCCGTTGGTAAAACTGGCTGTCATACTTTTAAGCTTATCGCTAACAGTAACGACATATAAAATGTAGAAATTAATCCCTTTCATATTATTGCCCGATCGCCTTTTTTTACAAAAATGACTCGTATATCAACAAAACCATCTTACATTGAAATTTCAGAGCGATACCACAACAAAACGACGAATTACTGGAGAAACAAATAGAAGAGAAAGAGAAAATACTCGCTAAAATGTTGAACTTGGAGTCTCTCAGCATAGACAGTGCGAAGATCATCAGCCAGACGCCCCCGGAGCCCACACCCACCTTCCGACACGTGGACATACTGCCGCCACCAGAGGTAACAACCGTCACCACTAAACCCGTTCAGAAACCAGCAAAGACGCCAGTTAAAGACCCTAGTCCCATGGACTTAGTACCTAAAGTAGTCCAACTGCCCAACACCTGGAACTTAGAGAATATTGAACTGAAACTAGATTCTAAACACAATGGGTTCAAGGACAGGTCCCTGTTGTCGCCCGATAATGAATTAGATAGCGAGTGGGAAATAATCTGATACAAAATGATGACGAACTCTGGTTTATTTTATTCCTTGTGATGGACATGTTTAGTTGTACAATCCAAACACATTTGTATATATTTTTGTAATTAAGACAGCAAAGCTATGTATTGAAACGTAAATCAAAGATTTTTACCCCATTTTACGCTACAGCTACAAGTTTTTATTTATATTTTTAATGAATTTTGGTCAAACGACCTGAATTTGGAACTGGATTATCGTAGGTTCTGTAATACTAGTCCAAGATTCACAAAAAATACCTACATATTCCTTACGTCTTGCCATCTCAAAAGGGAAGTAATTTTTTTATGTATTTATTTCGAACATGGATTGTACAACCTCAAAATGACTTATGAACAATTAGTATTTATAGTGTTATTGTATAATCACTGTTTTGTTTCTGCAGCTGAGCTTTTGTGATAAGAAAACAAAACAAAATAGAAAGATTTGCAATGATTGTAAAATGCAATTGGTGTGTGTATGCACCTCACAAACATCACATTTTAAAAACACGTTTAATATAGGTACACACAACTACACATCAAGCTTAGTACAGCCAGTTGTCTTGGCGTCGCTTTGTATGAGTTTTTCGTACAATGAACGGTCAGTTTATACTGGTTTTGCATGGATTTAAGTGTAGCCGTGTGTACATAATATTTGAAAAAAGAAAACCTATGTAAGTAACACTATTAAACGGAAATAGGTAGCTGAAAAATATAATAAAATACGCAAATAGGTCGTTTACACGAAATAGGTTAGTTTTGTAATCTCATACATGAATAGTCAATAGTTTGTAATGGGCTAAGAACAAATAGTATTCGTTTGTAAGGCGTTGCATTTAGTATAGAGGCTATGGTAACAGTAAGTACCTAGTATAAGTTAGCTCGGTTTATTATTTATGGTGTGGACGCTTTTTAACTCAATTTTGTAAGAGTAAATGATAAAATTATGTCAAGGTAACATTCCGAAGGCGAAGACAACCGCAAATTGCAAAGTATAGTCGCAATGACAGGCTGTAGCGACAGTTTTAATGTTCCCACTGCTGGGACACAGGCCTCCACTTTATGGGGGAATGGGCTTATATTCCACATTGATAGAGGTCGCATGTTTTTGATTTTTTACTCAGGAAATGCCCTTTTTTTTTCGAATTTTTAATTTTGTACACAATGTGTCCGATTTCTGTCTGTACAAACTTAAAGGGGAGTAAGCTTACTCAATTCTGTAAATAAAATGATTCCACAGGTAAGGTCGAAACCCAACCCCCACTGAATGGTAGCCTTCGGAAGTGTATCGCAGTGGTCTTATGGTCCAAAGTAGGCATATTGTTACATCTTTCTATACCAACTACAATTATTTGAACACAAGCTGAATGGTGGATATAAATAGAAACTGTCCTAAAACCGCATTTAATTTATTATTATGAACAATGGCGAAATTTTGATGAAAGATTTCGCAATGGATCGAGGGATTGAATTATTATGAAATAATTATTTAAGTATAATTTAACTATTGATAAGGTGTAACGCATTGTATGTATAAGTTATAAATTTCAGTGAATGTACCCATTTCAGAAGGGATTAAATAATGATGGGCTTTGCAGCTCTCACACAGGTTTTTTTTTTCAACAAAATAAGATTTTAAATATTTTATACGAATAAACGCATGCGTCGCGAATATTATGGCGTTAGAGTTTGGAGAATTTATACAGAAGGATGAAGTCGGATATTAGATTGTTACGTATAAATCAAGTAATGATTCATCATCATCATCATCATCTTCCTGCCCTTATACCATTTTACTTGGGGTCGGCGCAACACGTTTAATCAAGTAATGATTAACGTATGGTTTTTCTTTTCACGCAATCTAGCAACTCATGTAAATATAAGGGATGCAAGGAATATGATCAGATATTTTAAATTTCGAACGAAAAAGACCGAGTTAATATTTTGTCAAGGGAAAAGTTATCAGAAATTAGAAATCAAATCGATGTTTAGAAACTAAAATTATTATTTAATTTATCAATTTTGGAGGTCACAAATCGGATGTTAGATCGAAAATGTATTCAGTATTTAATTGAAAAAAAGTATTATTATGACTAGTTTTGACATTTCAAGGAATCAAAATTAATTTTAAACCTACTTTACGTTAGGAAAAAACCCTGAACTACGTATGAAATTAAACGATAAATTAATTCATGGAAAACTTAAAATTTCCCACGTGGTAATGAATACGTACGATAGATCTCTGCGCACATTGTAGCAATTTTGTATAATTTAGCGTTTGTACACATGTTTTCACTTGTGTGGGTTAGCTTAGCACTATAAGGCTGCTTGCCCACAGGAGCGGCGCGGAGAAATGGACAAATATTAACGAATAGTTTTGTAATGGCTGCTACAAATGTTACGATCGGACGGCACAGTTCAAACTGCAACGATAAATCTACATGTGTGTATGACGAAAAGCTGTACAGTTTGTCCAATTTTTAACATGTATAGCAGCCATTACTTACATACTTTTTTACCAAGAGCACGAACAAATAACGCAAAAAAGAGTATTACTTTTGAAATAGCACAGCTTTACAACAAACTAACCTCTTATGTAAAAAAATAACCACATTTAGCCGTTTTAAATCTCAATTATCACAACACAAATGAAAATTTGTTACTTCCGATTGAGACTTTGTTACAGTATAATCATGTATTCTCATGTAAGTGACATTGTATTGTCTTTTTGGGAATAAATTTCTTTAACCTTAAAACTCCGCTGCTCTTCAGTTGTGCAATCTTATTTGTTAATATCTTTACGTGGAAAGGCAGCCTCAGCATCTAGATAATAAGTCATAATCTATAATATAATGCAATTGGTGGAGGCGTTGTGTAGTCACTGCCTACTCCCATGCATGATTTTTGGTCCTATTAAGTACCTCGATTATCACGAGGTGAGGCTGTTTAGACGGATTTTTAAAAATATTTCACAAGTAAACGGCAAGTAGCTACCGTGTTTTTTCCAACACGGTAGCTACTTGCCGTATTCACGTTTCTTGGTTATTACAAAATATGTACGATTTATTTTCTAAGTCAACATTCAAAAATGTATAACGCTAGTCTGTTTATTTTGTTTATATTTATTTTTGAATAAACAAAATAACGGAACAAATATTTGTGCAAATACTACTAAGAAATTTCGCTAAGTTTTATTCACTGGTAAACGTAATCATCACAAGCATAATGGATCAAGTTCCTTGTACACCACACGATACACGAATGCTTTTAATGCAATGTAACACAAAAGACTGCCGCAATGCAGTTAAAAATAATTAATAGGTATGTACTTATTCTATATTATTATATTCGAGATCAATTTATTTTTATAACTTTAAGTTAATGTTATCCAAATTAAATTGGCTCTTATTTATTTTACTTTAAAGAAATATTCAAATTTATTATATTTTCAAGTTTTACGATTCCTTTATAGCCACAAATATTCTAATATTTAGCGAAAATGTCTGCTAAATAATAAGTGCGACATCAATTACGCAAAAAAATGTATAAAAAGTTGTGATATTATGTATTTTGTTCTTAGCTGGAAAATAAAATATTTGATAATTTACCTTTTATTTTATTCTACCCCCTCGTGCTTAGTAATATTCTTTCACTTGTTTGCTACACGGTAGCGGGAGCGTGTAGCTTGTGGTAGCGGGATTCACTTGGTAAACGGAACTCTCGTGGAAAATAGACTTACCTACTTCTGAGAAATACTCGTATTCTGGTCGCAATAATATGTTACTTTCAGCACACACCGAGAAAGCAGAATAGAGCGTTTTATGAGACAACTGGAAAATGAATCTTACGAAAATTGAATAGCTTTCAAAATTAAATACGCGTCCAAAGCTTGATGCTCGACTTTGCTACATGTATAAGCGCTCGAGCCGCCACCTGCGCTCTATATTCCACACTTTATCAATGATCGATGATGCCACTTTCAGATTTACTGCAGGAAGTGTTCGGCATGACCGGCGTCAGTCAATCATGGACGAAAAACTGATCATGTTGGTCAGGATTCGCCCGAGGAGCTCACAGAGGGTCGAGCATGCCGCTTGCATGGTCGAGTAGTCAAAATTTTGCTCAACCATAAGAAGCATTTTGAACTTCGGTGTACGCTGACCCTGCATTATGAAAAGGGAACCAGTCAAAAATAAAACACAACTTGCACATACAAACTTTATTTGCATAACACGATGCAATCTTACGTAACGACACTTCGCAGTACAATAAATAAACGCGAAAACAAACAATTTGGTCCATTACCGAATTCCGAACTAGCTGTCTAATATATAACAAAAAAAATAAAGTAGATACTGTCTTTTCCACAATCAGCAATAATTTTATATTATTATATTCTATTCAAGAGCTCTCATTACACAACATAGCTGCGGTTTTTTCAAATCAACAAAATGTTGGAAGTAGGCAAATAATACTTTGGACAAAATCACATGCAGATTTTAAAACTCCCAGTACAGATTTTCCAATTTTGTTTAAAAATAAATCTTTGTCGATTAGTTTGAACCATCAAACTACATTTAGATAGCAATACATAACAAGAGCTCTTTTAATCAAACGAAAACAAAAAAAGGAAAACACAATAATATCAAGAAAATGGTAACAAATTGTGATAAAGCAAAGCGAAAGAATATATTTTCGTGATATTGTAAATGGCGACACAGAACCACAAAATAAGACCTTGGATAATTATAAAAGAAAACATCGTTAAAGATTTCCAATTTATTAAAAATGGATCAATTCTGATTTTGAATTTAATCGACATTTGATCAAATTGATTAGGTCCTTCGCCAGAATTTCTGTAGCAACGCATCGCATCGCATCAACAGTGCGATAGTAGCGATAGAATATTCGCGAACATAAAAGAGGCTCTGACAGAAATCAATTGTTTGCCATTTTTAAAGGAGAAAAGGTCATCAAATTAATCAGAGAATTAATTTCAAATGTAATGTCCTTTCACAATTATTGTACATCTGACGGCTGTGACTGTAGCATAATAATTCGTTGTCACCCTAATAGCAATCTTATTTCAACGAAAATAAATATAACTAGGCAGTGATACGAAATCAGATGTAAAATAATTGTGAAAGGACTGATACGATGCCTCCTGAGATGAACTTCTGACATGATTCAGTTCCAGAACTTGAAATTTATAAATAATATTTAGTTGTGTGCCAAAATATTAGTGTTCATCCATATTTATTAGCAAGTGTCATAAGTTTAAGTACAACTACAGCTAGATACAAAATTGGTCAGTGCGTGTGTTGAAATGGACGCGACCTACTTACTATACTAAATTAGACTATGGCGGTCACCCACGATTCTGAGTAAATTTTTCTAATTTATCAACTCTCACCCTGTTGGCCTATTTCTAGAGAGACGCAACAGTCCTAAAATTGTTCAATCACAGCGTTACGTTTTCTCGAGATAAGCTAAGCTCATTGCACAGTTATTATTGTTCAATATCAGTTGAAATTAATATTGAATCTCAATCTAAAGGCCGTTCCTTTGTTTTTGACTGCCACTTCTGATTGGACATCTTAAAGACTCGGATAGACAAATTCGGTCGTTTATTGGTTCCAGAAGAAACAGATTATTAATTTCCAGCGTATGTGAGCTAGGATTGAACACCTTTGAGTTCCGGCGTAACTCTAGAGTCCTTTTTCTTCGACTACAGTCGATCGAAAATATAAAGAGATCGGAGTCTTCTCTACAAAGTGTGAACTTCTATCACTATAATTTGAAAAACAGATGACAGCACACAATTTGCGATCGTTACGAAACCAAAGCATTTATTGAAATCTGGCAAAATGTAGTAGTTTTCTCAGTTTCTCAAAATATAGCAATAATAGAACATTATACTACATCCTTAACCTTTTAATACCTAAACCTATCGAACAGTGGGTGACGCCAACGAAATAAGCTATACAAATAAGCTAAACATTATAAAAGATCAGCTGAATACTGCATTTTGACTAAACACACAAACATTGGCGTCGCACATCAAACTTTTGGAGGCGACGCGATATATAGAAATAGATATAACCAACAGAAGCCTTCAAGCTTATAGAAACGTTTTAACAAGTTATTAGCATTAAATATCACAACATATAGCAAATTAAGCCGTATACACATAGAAGCGAGACATGTTACACGGCACTGAAGCGACCAAGTTTTAACACATCATGGTGGCAGTCTCATAAATAATTAATATTAGTTATTATTTAAACCGATATAGATGTTTTTCCAACGCACTGGACGGAATTTGGCAGTTGTAATTTTTTTAATATCAACTAAAGTAGGACCATTAACTATATTTATATTTTTAACGCAATAAGTTTCAGTTGTGTTTATAAAAACTCATTGCTTATATGAGTTTTAATTACGAAAATAATTATCAGGTGTTTGAACCGGAGTCCGCGCCACGACTCAAGTCCTGAGTAAAATTCGTGTTACTACATTTTTTTAATGCAATTTGATGTAATGACATAGAAACTAGCGCCACGTCAGAAAGGAGTTCAGTTGTGGCGCGGACTCTACATCTAGTATCAAAAGCATGTGCTGTCCAGTTTCAAATATTTAAAGAACACAACCAAAGTCTCAGCAGTTACTAAATAATGGGAGACTGATAGCTGCAATATCTTCGTCCCCTATTGTATGAGACCTCTGCGTATTTCTATGAAGAATACAGAAGAGAGATTATAATGTTGACTGATTACATTATTATAATTATATGTTTTTCATGAGCATCTTCACTCAACATAACGCATTCAAATTTAAGATAAAGAGAAAATAAATAATAAATCGACTTAAAACTACGAAAGTCTTTCAAAATCAGTACACAATGGTTCCCGAGTGCCGTGCACAATGCCCTTACAATTATATAGTAACACACTCGCCAACACCTCACATCCGATAATACTGACCCTATGAAGTAAAATATCTCCAAATTACACTAGTCTTGTGCCTCAGTCTTTCATTAAGATGATCGAACGACATTATTTACCTACACCTTTGTTTCTGCGGCTTGAGTATTTATCTATCATCTACATGGCCCGAATTTTTATCATAACAGTTTTCAGCTTCAATAAATTGCAAATTTAGATTATCTCATCAGTTAAAGTATTAAAGTATTGAAAAATATTGGATATTTATTTTTTGTTTTTTCAAATCGATGAATGACAAACCGAGTAAAACGCATCAAAATTATGTGGGTTCGTGACGTCGAAACGCGCTGAAAACGGTACCACGGCGTGACGTATTGTGAATAGTAAAAGGGTCGTATCTTCGTCGTTTCTCATTTACGTAACGAATGAAAAAATACGTGTCAAATCTAGGGTAATTATTTTTTTAATAATTTAACAAACCAACTAATTACATTTTTCAGTTTGGCTGGTAGTTCGTCACCGCTTCACAATCCTATCGACACTTTGCAAACGCACAGACAACGTTCACTATACAATTACGTATAATGAGACCTCAAGTTCTCATCAATAATTAATTTATATATACAAATAAAAAACGCGAATTTTATTCCTCAAATACAGGGAGTATTTGGCATAGATATTTTAGAAATTTCGTTCTCAAGCCGCTTCTTACCTATCAATCTTAAATATACATTTTTGGCAGTGTTCGACGATTCAACATAATATACAAACAATCCTAATGAGTTACTTTCTATATTACCGTCGTAATGGCGATCTGTAAATGTATTACATCGTCACTTTATATCAAACTCGTCTTTATTCCATAAAGCCTTGGCTTTTTCAAGTCCATGATACACTTCACCATAAGATAATCAGAGGATCTAAAAACGCCACTTTTGCAATGTTATCAATTATCCACTCTATTGATTGAGCAATAGAATATTCCAGTTTACGAATTTTATCGCAATGTTGCTAAAGTGGCCTTTTTACCTGTACACTGTAGTGCTACTCACTAAAGACAGCGCCACGGCAGCGCTGAAGCTACGATTTGTATTTAGTAGATTCGTAACTTTATGGTTTTCGTCGTGTCTTTTGTCTGTAGTGGATTTTCAACTTTATGCCTTTCAACATAGAGTGTTTTAGAGAATAGCATATCTAATGTTAGTTTCTAAACTGGTTACTTACGCCTTCACATTCAACAAACTTTTAAGTTATTTCGTCCTAGAAGAAAGTCTTCTATATTTTTTAAGCAAAACTGCAAATTAACTGCTTGTTAAACATTTTAATATGAGATTTCACAATCTCCTTATTTACTAAGAAGCCTAATGAGTGAAAAATATTATTGGTACAAGTTAATTTGAATCGTAGGTGTAAGTGCTTTTTATTTGATTCAAAGTTTTAAGTTAAGGTACATACGGCTACACATCAAGCTATGCAAAACTGGTATAAGCTGATCTTTGAATGTGCGGTAAGATCATACAAAGCGAGAGCACAATAAACTGGTTTTATTTTTAATAAACTCGATGTGTAGCCGAGCCGAGTGTACACGTAAACCGAAGTTACGTTTTGTGGAACAGCTTTTTCAAGTGTTATTAGACGACAACATGTAACAAATTAAGTATCATTACAATGTTGTGAAAAGTTGCTCAACAAAATGTAATTTCACATTTCAACAAAATTTTTATACATATATTTTTCCAAAGCCGTCATTCTGTTAAGGCTGTCGTTATCAAAAATAGTACATAATAATAAAAATAGGTACCTTTTTGTTACGTATTTCACGAGGCCTTATTTATACGGAAGATTTTTTTGAGGTAAAGGATTTTAATTATACTTTAACAGAAATGTTTGCGTGAATTTAAGAAACATAATGTTTCTGGTGTATCTGTTTCTTTTTTTGGTTTGTACACTCGGGAAACGAAAAAGGATCGCCAATCCATGTCAAATCATGGAAGGGTTACTCCCTACCCTACAATTTTTTTGATACCGCGAGTGAACGTCAGTCCCTAGCGAAATTATACCTCATTTTTTGATAAAATTTATATACGTATTTACAGCACACTCTGTATGTTTACAGTATACACTGTATATTTAAGGTTTACACTGTATATTTACGGTATACACTGTATATTTACGGTATACACTGTATATTTACGGTATACACTATATATTTACGGTATACACTGTATATTTACGGTATAAATAAATAAATAATAAATATTCCACAACTATCACACAACGCCATCTAGTCCCAAGCTAAGCAGAGCTTGTGTTATGGGTACTAGACAACTGATAAACATACTTATATATTTCTAAATACATACATATTATAGATAAGTTACACCCAGACACAGAACAAATGATCGTGCTCATCACACAAACATTTGTCCTGGGTGGGAATCGAACCCACGACCTCCGGCATAGCAATCAGGGTCACTAACCACTAGACCAACAGGCCTGTCACACAACTAACCACTAGACCAACAGGCCAGGTATACACTGTATATTTACGGTATACACTGTATATTTACGGTATACACTGTATATTTACGGTATACACTGCATATTTACGGTATACACTGCATATTTACTGTATACACTGCATATTTACGGTATACACTGCATATTTACTGTATACACTGTATATTTACAGTATATACTGTACGTTTCTAAAAATATATACAGATGTTTTAGGATTTAAACCTTAAGAGAGCTTTTTGTACTACTAATTAGTTTAGAGGCCGTTATTTTATCATTTTAGCTGCAGTCCTATCACGACGGACATACGTCACGGTGGCATGTGCCACGCTTTGTCCAATGTGTATGAGATTTCTTGACAAATAAGTCATGATCTAGTCTTTTTTCTCATGTTTTAAAGTATGAAGGCATTACCTATCATATTCAGATCTTTAAGCAGTCTATCAAAACGCTGTTGTCTTAAGATTTCAAAGACAAACTGAACAGTCTTTTAAATTATTCGATATGTCTAACGAATCAGTTCAATATGGTGTATTTTTTTAAATCAATTGTCGATACATGTATCGACCATTAGTCCATAAATTATTTATATCACTTACTTTCCATCAGGGCAAAGTTGATATGTAACCTGTGAGTAATATCCAATATCAACATGAGAGATACTTTAGTAGTAAAAATTACAACACATGAGCAATGTTGATAACTTGAATTTGAGATCAGTGAGTCCAAAAAGATCAGTTTAAATAGTCATAATTATGAATTGCGATTGATTGCCTTTTTAAACCCCCTGGTTAAATAAATATAGTAGGTATTATCAGCATTGCCCGGACGTCGATATTCAATGTAAGTGACGTGAAGTTCTAACTAAAGTATTATTCGCACATAATTTCATTTACATTAAAGAATAAATTATAATTTATTAATCTTTATAAATACAGAAGACAAAATTGTGTGCAAAAAAGCAGACTTATATCAAAACATCAAAGTCTATGATCGGAATAACACCTGCATGTGATTACAAAACATATACATATGATAACTGTCAACATGTCCATACTTACGGCTTAACTAACTTACAGTAGTGGCGACTAGTTCAGGCGATATTGGTCCTTGGTGACATTACTATGTAGTGGTGTTCTATGGGAGGCGGCGGTATTATGGGTGACATTGGCATGTAGTCGTTCTCGATCTCATCTTTTAGTCGTACTTTGCTCATTTGCTCGTGACCTAGTAGTAAGTCGACGATCTGTTGCGGGAGGGAGAGAGCAGCCACATTGTCTTCCGTGAACTCTATAGAGAGGTCTGCTTCAAACTCAAAATCATTCTCAAGACACTCCACGGATTTCGAACAGCGGTTAGTCTGCACATGTTCCGTGTCGTCCAGGAATTCGCAGCTCTTCGTCTCTCCTTTAGCCAAGTTCCCTGTGGTGATCTTCAAGTTCTTCATCTTGCGACTGACTTTGAAACTCTTGAAAATGTCCCGCGTTGGCGTGAAGTCGAACTTCTTCTTTTTAGTCTCGACGTCTTTGTTTTCTTTAGATGTTTCAGATTTCTGTGAGCCAGTGACGCGGGAGTCGCTTTTGAGACGTTTTCTGAAGGAAAATAAAAAAATAGACATTCAAACCACTAGATTTAGTAATTGTGCACGCAAAGCATTCGTAATTGGTAAATTTATATTTCCGAAAAAAATGCGTCGTTTCTGTTGCTAAAGTAAAATTTCATCATTAGCTTATAACTGTTCCCACTGCTGGGACGCAGGCCTTCTCTGTGAGAGGGAGTGGGAAAACTCGACACTGACGTTTTGCTTTCACTTCGATTGTATCAATTGGGAATCAAGTCTTGAGCATTTAGTTTTGGTACCTAGTTATAACTGCCTATCAGGTACTCACAACAAAAGTGGTTAATCATTCTAGGAGTGTGAAGTAAGGTCAAGCTGAGGACGAAATCGATGTGTCGACGTATCTAGTTACCTGAACACACTGAAGGGCTGTCGCTTGGGCAGCGTGTTGGTGTGCGTGTGCGCGAGCGGCAGAGTGTCGGTGTGTGCGTGCGGCAGTGGCAGCGTGTTGCTGCAGCGCGGCAGGCAGCCCAGGGACGAGTGGCGCGTCACGTTGCTGGCGCGGCCCGACAGGCCCCAGCCCTCGCCTGCTTTTACTGTGCTGTAATGGAAAATGCTATAAGTATCATATGTTTTTATGTAGCTCTGGTCATCACTCGCCGTCGCACTTATATAGTATGCAGATAAAATGTTAATGATTTATGTATAGACTAGTTGTTCACCGTGGTTTTAGCGTCATGATAAATAGACTATCCAAAACGAAAAGAATTTTTCAATTCCAACCAGTCGTTCCTAAGATAATAATAATAATTCATATGTAATAGAATAGACTGGCTATGGTTAATAAAAAATCGAAAGCGTAACCCCCGTTTTGGTATGGAAGTGAGGAGGAAGGATGAATCAAAAACATGGTAGGTGTGTGCGCACGCACGCTCGTACGTACGCACGCACGTCACACGTTCGCACGCACGTCGCACGGTACAGTCGGTACGTACGTAGTGGGGTGTCTGGGCGGCAGCGGCGGCGGGCGGCGCATGGTGGCGTACAGACAGTCGCCCACACACTCGTACGTGGGCTCCTCACGGTCACACAGGGCCGCGCCCAATACCTGTCACACACACAATTATTAATTATGGTCAAATTCAACTTTCGTAGATAAACAGTCAATTTTAGACATGTTTTTAAGTTAGTAGTATTACATAATTAAATAAATACATTTCAGTTATTTTAAAGCAATCATTTAATTATTATTTTTAAAATCACGATTGTTTTAACAGCCTTAATGTATTCAAACGCAAAATTTTAATATGATGTAAAAATAATTGTGTCAAAATTAGTTTCGATTGAAAATCTTGTTTCAATGCGATGCAAATATGTGTACCTTGAGCACTCCATCCGGCACGTCACAGCCGGCCAGCCCAGCCAGCGCGTGGCTCCTGGCTGGCAGCTCCGCGATCTCCTCGTAGATGCCGGACGCCACAGACGCCAGCGAGCGACGGTCACACAAACTGACACAGACATCACACGATGAAATGGGTGATAAACACAAAATTGTAAGACTAGAATCATAAAAATGGATTGGTTATATGAGCGCGTGAAATAGCAGGTAGCAGTCAGATGGCAGCAATTCTTGTCGTTGGCGCAGTAGCTTAGTCATCGACTGCTGCGCAGCATATCGCGAGTTCGATACCCGCACGCAACAAATATTTGTATGACCTAAATGTAGATTTTCCGGGTCTGTGTGTATGAAAATGTGAGTTTCTGTTCATTTAGGCACAGAATACAAAAACAAGAGGTCTGTCTTTAAGCAAGGCTAAGCACCACTTTTATAGTTAAGCATATCTTGCCGAGATCTGTATGTGGATAAATAAATTGATTGTATCAAAGTCGAAGCACAACAAACAAAACATTAGCTACTACAGTGAGGCTCATTTTTCTTTAAATCTCTACTAAATATTAGCAACTAGCAACGTGCCGAATCACTCCACAAAGAGAAGTCAAAAGTCAAAGTCAAAAAGAAAGTCTTGGGTCCAGTACAGTAGCAATGTTACAGGCAGTGTGTTAAAAAAAGTGTCCATAGAGATCTAGGCTTACAGTACTTTCAAATGTTATTATGTCTTATGACTGGGGCCCCATAATTTTGCACATTTAATTTTTTGCCTTTTGACATGAATGATTTGATTTTTCACTACGCCTACTAGACATGAGTAGATGTGAGGCGTACCTGTCATCGAAGGAGGCCACGGAGTGTGCGCTGACTGCGCTGGGCGGCACCAGCGGCACCAGCGGCACCAGCGGCACCAGCGCCGCCGAGCTCAGCAGCTGGCCCGCGCCGCTGTAGCGGGACAGCTGGCCTGATGGGATGTGCTTAGACTCCTGCAAGTATTATAGTCACTGGAGGGTTAATAACATGCTCAATATGCGACTTGTAACCTGTTTTAAAGAGCGAACCAATAGACAAAACCAATCCTTATGGCTGCTTCCAAGAAAATCCTGACGAAAAATCCCTTAACCTCTCGGGCGATTTATAATTGAAAATGATAAAAATCAACGTCCAATGAGCGACTGTCTGTTATGTACAGACGTGTGTACGTAAGGCGCTGGGGCGTTTTCGCTTATTTACACCCGGGTGTACGTAACGCGCCCGAGAGGTTAAATATAACATTTTGCTTAAGAATTTAACCCCAGTGTCTTAAAGTTAGCAGTTGCACGTGACCACTGAGGTCAATGAGGTAGTAAATAAAGAAAACAATAGTTTAAACGTCTACGTATTGAGACTCCTTAATCTGTCACCACGACCTGATACGATTCCGGCTTTAAATCACAACTTTATGGTCCACCATTAGTTCTTACCTTAGACATGACGAGATCTATATCATCGAGAGATACTTCCGAGGGGCCGCTGTACCAGCTACTGCGACGAACATCACCTGCAAACAAACAAACAATTAAGTTGAAGAATTTTGGAAGGAGACCTGATGTGTGAAGCCACACCAAAGCGGCCGTTCATGTTCGCAAATTTAGTACGCGGTGAGTTGTCACCGATGTTTTGCAGGCTTTGGATATAGAGCTATATGGTTGATCATAAATTGCAAATCTATTTAGTTCGTTAGTAAATGTAAATAAAATAATGATTATTTTATAATTTGAATCTGAGTGGGCTCGCGACGTCAGAACTTTATGAAAAATATTTCAGAAGTGGAGTTTAGTAAATTTTAAAAATCTTATATATATATTATATATCTATATATATAAAAGGAGAACTGACTGACTGACATATCAACGTACAGCCGAAACTACTGGGGCTAGGAATGTGAAATTTTGCACACGGCTTCCTATTATAATGTAGGGGAGCACTAAGAAGGGGTTTTTGGAAATTTAACCTTTAAGGGGGTGAAAAGGGGGAATTAGGAAAGTACGTAACCCACGCGGACGAAGTCGCGGGAAAAGTGCTAGTATATATATATATATAAAAGGAGAACTGACTGACTGACATATCAACGTACAGCCGAAACTACTGGGGCTAGGAATGTGAAATTTTGCTCACGGCTTCCTATTATAATGTAGGGGAGCACTAAGAAGGGGTTTTTGGAAATTTAACCTTTAAGGGGGTGAAAAGGGGGATTTAGGAAAGTACCTAACCCACGCGGGCGAAGTCGCGGGAAAAGTGTGTCGTATATTCGTCAATTTAGGCTCATTTAACAAAAGGAAAAACACAAGTCAAATACATTTTGATAATCTAGAAAGTTTTCTTTGTCGTGGGAACACGAAAACGGATTTCCTTAAGATTACTTGTTAACAACATGATAATTATGTTACTAGTGACGTACCCATATCAGTGTCGCTACATTTGGGCGAGCGCAGGTCTCCCTCGCTCTTGCTGAGCTTGTGTCCCGCCCGCACGCCGGCCCCGCCCAGCGCCGCACGCAGCGCACGCGCCAGGGACGCGCCCAGGGGCGAGCTGAACTTCAGCTCTCCACCGCCATGGCTGAACTCACTGAAATAAAACACCTCATGAATATCGGTTTACCCATTTAGGAGATGGGGTGCCTTCATAAAGAAGCAGGTTTCTGGTACAGATAAGTCGGCACGGGTCTAACTTGTGTAAAGAAAACGGCAAACCTGCCAGTTACCAATGTGTGTCTAAAATAGGTAAATTATGCCTGCACCGACTCCCATAGACACGAATTTAAACCATTCATTGTTTTGAGTTAAAAAGTCTATATAATCTGCGACCCAGAAATAGTAGAGAAGACTGTGAGGAATTGAGCTTAAATACTTCATGAATGTTCGCATACCTGAATTTTTGGCTTTGATAGTCGTACTGTTGGTCAGAAGCTCGAAATTCTGTTAACCAGTCTTACCAAGGGGTATAAGATTTGCTATAAAAGAAAGTTACTAAACTTGTTTATGCCTTTGTGTTTTCCTGTTTTTCAGACAATAAACAAGTTTTCCAGAAAATAACGTATTTACCCCAGATCTGGCATACTCAGTACATACATAGTCAGTTGAATACATTGACGTCACTTTGTTCAAAGAACCAACAGAAATTGTTTACTACTCAAACAAAAACGCTCATTACAGTACTAGTTGTATAAGAATATCTAAACATGTGTAAGCATTATCAAAACTTCGCCAAAACTGGGACAAAAATATCCCTCATTAGGAAGATAACTTTATCCTATCCCGTTTTGTTACCCATACACACTAATACAAAACCAGTTTATCGTGGTCTCGCATTGTATGATCTTTCCCACATTCAACGGTCAACTTATACTGGTCTTGCATAGCTTGACGTGTAGCAGTGTGTACCAAAGTTTCATGAAAAATTAGTTAAGTTGTTAAGGACTGAATTCCTCCTTCACCGATGTTGGTCACACACCGTACGTCTGTCGGTCGCGCGTATTAATATAAATACATTGTGTTCTACGAGTATATAGTGTATGATACTATAACAACGCTGGCATCAATGATCGATGCGTACGTTGGCTATGTATTTTTGCGCTGACCGACATCGGCATAAGAGGAATTCAGGGCTTATTTTTTGTTTGTAGGGACTCTCAGACTGACTAAAATCCACGGTGGTTCTTTAATAGTCCTTTACGTTCTCGGGTCACATTTTCCTGATAAGACAGTTCCGGCAGACACTTGCCCCTCTAAGCCCCATAGATCGATGACCATGATCGGACGGCAAGTCACCCATTACTTGCTGTCCACTTGGTCGCGCCTACGGTGGCCGGAAATCGCCTGTCTGGACGCTGTCCTATTACTCACTACGCCGGCCGCCTCCTTCGCTAGCATGACTGCTTCGCAGACAGGAGACATTGTGATAAGTTAACAGAAAGGCCGTCAGACAATATCTATTTACCCAGAAATAATTTACCATAACAATTATCTTTGATAGATATCTAACAAAAATGTAAATCGTTTTCCGACACGCGAATCATACAAATCGCTTCGAGTCATTAAACGACGTCAATTTGAAAGTGTCCTTTCTAAATTTCAGCAGCACAACTCTGGGAATCAGTTCATTGTGCATCGTGTGACGTTATACACTATCGTATGTTATGTAACTTTATTTAATCCGCAAAATACTTGTATGCATGTTTACTATGACTGAAGTATTGCTATAATACTGGCACAAACTACGAAGCTAGTATTATGACAATAATCAAGTTTATTTTTTTAATTTAGTGAGTGTTTTCATCAATCTAGCCCAGAAGAAAGATGAGGCTTCATATGGAGCGCGCTGACTCTGAAGGACGCGGAACTGATTTTTAGTTTGTGGTTAAATCATCTAATGAGTCCTCCCGCCCTGGGCGGAGCGGAAGGGACGGTCACTCTTAGTCCCGTATTACAGAACGTCGCTCAATACTCAAGCAATATTTAAAACTAGATTCAAGCCATTCGATTGGATGAAACTAGTTTCAAGTAAGGTTCTGTAATACGGGCCTTATTGTCTAAAATGCACTGTATTCCTTCAATAGCAGGGACACTGTTTCCCGTTTCTGTTCCGTGATCCCGGTAGGCTTTAACGTAAGGGCCCCATCAGATTGCTGACTGGGATCGTTCAATCGTCATCGCAAGTTACATGGATGTGGATCCCACCGACTTCAATATCGTCAATCTACGGAGAACGCTTCCGTTTCTTGTTATGTCGTGCAATTACATTATGTTAGTCACGTAAGGCTCCGTGAGAAAATAAAGTCTTACAGCATGCAAGCGGTTACCGTTCAGACTTTGAACCGTATTCAGTTTCCGCATTGTTGTTATTTTATGAAATTTATTTTTACTACCAAACTAAATGAGTTTTGACAAAAATAACAGCAGAATTTTTTTCTATTTAATAAATGAATGTTGCACTTAACTTGCCCAACGATGTTTTCAGGGTTTACAGAGATTACTTACGTATCTTATTAGTAGACAAAATTATAAGATTTCAGTATAACGGTACTGGTTATTTCTTAGTTAATTTCTTCCAGTAGACCTGCGAAATGGGGTATTATCTACACGGGTCAATATTTTTTTTTATTAATAATTTTTTGTCGAATGCCGTTTAGGCTCTCTACACGCCTAAATCGACCCGTTTAAATGCCCCAAAAGTATGATTGAAAAAGAAGACTTTAGTGAAACACCAACCTATCAACAATGAGAACACAAGTCCTGTTTTTATCGTCGTCAGCGAGGCGCACATCCCTGATATGTTTCCACGGGAGGAAGGTGGCGGGCTGCGAGCGTGCCACGATGACCCCGCCCGCGGACAGTGTGACTACGGTGTCAGTATGCAGGCCGCACTTACGGGACAGCTCCGTCGCAATCACGCTCACTGAGTATGAGTCTTTGAGCAATGGTTCCGTGTCTGAAAGGTGAGGAAGCATGAATGATGAAGGCTGTTTTGCATTTAGTTATTGAAGCAAGATAGATAGTAAAAGATATACTTAAATATGTTTAACATTAGTAGGTATAAAGTTTAACAAAAAAGTGTAACTGTGCAAATACGTTTTGTATGATTTTATTCACGCACGCATACAATAATATGGTTTCAAAATATTGTTTAAAGAATAAGTCGAGACTTTTAGAAGCGTTTTCACTATTTGAAGGATTTATTTAACGCCCAAATTTAAAACTTATATTTTCACAAAACGATCGAGTCTTTTAATATTTTAATGCAAAAATACCCTCAATAACACCAAACAAACAGCCAAATGAATTGTAATTAGTATGACAATGCTGTGATGTGTTATATCAAATGATCTTATGACATGGAGACATAATAGAAGGTATTATCTAACAGAACATTCAGACAACACAGTGTTACATATTACCCAAAGGTATGAACGGTAGAATTTCATGATTCATATCAGTTCTGTATTCGTCCTGGCCTAACATTCACATTAAAATGTCTAATAGAGATAAAAGATGTCTTAAAAAAAAAACAAGAAAGAGTAAAAAGATGACTGAGATAGAGATTGGAGTATGTGTTTCTGTGAATGCTGGTAGTGCAGTCAATTCCTCATTTCGGCAGCAATTACTAAAATAATGCTTACAAAGTGGTAGTAATATCTTCAAACTTAACATTGTTTAATTACTTGCTACACGTATCTATAATAAGATAAACAAGACCCTAGATATTAACCCATTTCCTAAAAAGGAAATTAAAAATAAAATAAACACCTTTCTACAAACACTAGATTACATACAGACAGAAAACTTAATAACATAAACCCGGCAATTAGCGATTCCCATTATAAACATGCACGATAAACATATAAATACCTCGATACACACCACACATACACCACACACACACACACACGCGAATATACACGCACACACATACACACATTCATACACTCCCCACCCATACGACTTAAGCAGATATTGTATAATGTAAAATTGTTTGAATCTTATTGCATAATTCCTGTGTAAACTACTGGGAGAAGACACTGATTCCTGTAACACAGGTTACTACCTAGCGCAGGAGTCAGGGTTTCCATATAATAATGTAACATACTTTTATGTCAATAAAGATTATTATTATTATATTATTATTATTATTATTATTACTACAGTCTAAAATTAAACTACTAACAGCGATTTCCTTTAGTCTAGTAATAAATATAGCCATAACTGAGTTTAAAATATTAAAAAATGCGTTTCCCCGTAGTCATATTGTACAAGGTAAGTCCTATTATAGTTGATGGCACATCACATATGAATCTACCAACTGAAGTGGGTTTGCCAAAGCCTTGGCCTACTTCAATTGTACTGAAATGTAACAAATTATGTCTTCTTTGAATAAAGTATATATTATGTGTATTGAGTACACAATAGACAAGTTTCAGCTGGGTTTTCACTGATGCGTATCTAGGTTGAATAGGCTTGGCCACTGAATCGAATTAGTCCGTTAGTTACACTGTCAAAATATATTTGGCTCCTATTTTTTATTTTGTTAGATATGTTTTTTAACCAAAAATGACGATAGTATATAAACGTCGGGCTGTGATACTCGTATAATTTTTAGCAAGTTATATGATTTTTAGTGCGTTCTTACGTCACGTTTTATCTTGGTAATTAATCACAGATTAATGAAAAGCAATATACACGTTTATTATTTCTCAATACTAACTGACAGACTAAATAGATTTCAATTTCTTGATGTTGGAAAAGAGCCCATTTTCTGGTTTGTCATAAAACTAGTATGAGCCAATGTACGGGTACATACAAATTCAGCACAGGATTCGCTCCAGTCTGTTGGAACCCTAATAAATAAATAATAATAATACAATTTTAAATGGATGTTGTGCGTATTTGCATTGAATGTTGTGACGTCAATGGCATCAATGCAATTTTTAGGACATGGATGGAGCACACTGTTGGCCAAGGAGATATGAATGCTGAATGTAGGAAAATGTTGCTATTTTCTTTATTTACAATAATTTGGATTCTAAGTGGTACATTTTCCTCAAAAATTGTATTAGTTGAAACTAGTGTATTCTAGTATTAGAAAGTTCAAGAAGGTCAACATTTTTTATTTATTTATTTGAGATGGGATAAAGCAACCACTTTAAAAAATACTTCTAATGATTCACTTCTTGCATTTCTAGCCAAATCATTGCCTATTAATTCAAGAAATGAATCATTAGGAATATTGCTAAGTGGCTGTTTGAGAACAGCTGTTCACTCCAACTTAATAAAACTTTGTTCTCCTCTATCTGTTTGAGTTGCAAATAAACAGATGATTGTATTACCAAAATAAAATTACATTGACAATGTACACTAAGGTGTTCGACCTTGCCTTCATCTGAATACAATACAAATATAACTCATTACAAAATTCAAAGGTTCCATTGTGGTTCCAATGACTAAGGGTTTGTTGACTTGTGTTTTAAAGTTATAACTTGCGAAAATGATTCCTTTAATAAACACTATTTAAGGTTTAAGTAAATTGCTCTCTAAATATTATGGAACATTGCAAAAGATAATCTTAATATTCTGCTTAAACCCGAAGGAGGTTTTAGTTGAAAAGAGAGAAGCATTCAAAATATACATATAAAATGCATTAAAAAATCTTCAAAAAGAGCAAATACAGATATTGTGTATGACAACTAATTATTATTATAAAATTTTACTCAAAGAAGGCACACACAGCTATACTATTCTCTAAAACACTCTCAAGATGAGCTTGTAATAGATTTTCAACTTTGTACTCTAGAATATCTAAGTTGAAAATTCACTAAAGACTCTCCCTCGATAACTTCATTTAAACATAAATTGAAAGAGCACCTCCTATAGCAAATAATTTGATATTTATATATGTATGTATATTTGATATATAATATACTAGCTTTTGCCCGCGGCTTCGCTCGCGTAGAACTTGGTCTGCCTCATTAAGTTACGTGACATTTTTTAAAATACTTATTTTTTTTATGTAACTTCACATCGTACATCCCAGATTTCTAACTTCAAAATTAGTTTCCATTCAATCTTTGAACACCCATACCTAATATTTAGAGGGAATCTCTTGAGGTTGGAATTATCTGAATTCCTTTCTAAGTGCTCATTATTTTAGAGGGCCAAATCCTGCCGGGGTCGCGGGACTTACGAATTACCGTGGCCTCGGTACGTAAACCGTAGCACTGGTAATAACATTCCTCATGTACACAATAAGCTAATAAAATTCCCTATCTCAAAAACTACTGAACCGATTTTGATGAAACTTGCAGTATTCCCTAAGTTGAACGAACCTAGCACAAAAAAAAATCGGACGTGAAGTTCCTGAGATATGCGAACAATGAATCAGTCGATGCCTACTCCTTACTGTTAAGGAGTTGTACCTTCCATTATCAGCTCAGCTACATAAGATGATGATTACCATACGCAAGTACTTAAATTACTTCATAAGATTTACGAAAAACGATGCTTGGGCCTATAAAATTTGAGGGTTGCCCTCGATTTCTCCAAGATCCAATCATCAGATCCTGATTTGGTGACAATGGGACCACACGGGAAGTACCAGCTTTCAAACAAAAAAGAATCATGAAAATCGGTTCACCCAGTCGGTCGTTATTCGGTAACAAACTACTGTTAAGGAGTTGTACCTTCCATCATCAGCTCAGCTACATAAGATGATGATTACCATACGCAAGTACTTAAATTACTTCATAAGATTTACGAAAAACGATGGGTGAGCCTATAAAATTTGAGGGTTGCCCTCGATTTCTCCAAGATCCAATCATAAGATCCTGATTTGGTGACAATGGTGGTTCCACGGGAAGCACCAGCTTTCAAACAAAAAAAGAATCATGAAAATCGGTTCACCCAGTCGGTCGTAATGCGGTAACAAACATAAAATTGATAACCTCCTCCTTTTTTTGAAGTCGGTTAAAAACTATCCTATGTCCTTTCTCAAGTTCCAAACTATGTCTGTACCAAATTTCACACAAATCGGTTCAGTAGTTTAGGCGTGAAGAAAAGACAGACAGACAGACAGACAGACAGACAGACAGACAGAGTTACTTTCGCATTTATAATATTAGTTAGGATGTATGTATATATTTTATGATATATATAATAATAGGTATGAATATGTATAACTAATTATTAATAATTCTGTGTACAGTCTTGTCCCCGTGCATCAAATCACCAAATCAGTTTTACATGTTGGCTGGAAGAGATCTCTTTATAGAGATAAGCTCACCTTTGTGAATGTAATTTTAAGTTTGGTTTTCATTGTAAATTTTTGTGCACAATAAAGAATGATAAGAACAAACCATGGTTTTAGTGTTGCCATGGCACTGGGTCTTTAGAGAATAACACTAAAGGAAATATTCAAATATTGATTACAAGATTAGTATTCATAATTATGAAGTTAGTCCAGTTTAGTGTTTACATATGAAACAGGTTGGTTACATAGGAACCATTTGCAGGTTTTATAAGTACAAACTGTATCTAGGTCACATACATACATACAAATGATTTGACACCTTCAAGTTAAACAATTGTACATTTAAGCCATATTTTTTTTTATTAAATACTGATATTCAGCTGCATCTGGTTTGACTGGAAGTCAACCCAATATAGTTGGGAAAAGGCTAGGCAGATGATGAAACCATATTTTTTAAATAAGTAAATTGGAGGATGACTACAAACTTTAAAAGATATTTTCACATGAAATTTTACAAATAGCCCAAAAGGATCTAAACTAATATAATAAAAAGAAAAGTTTTTTTTGCAACAAATGGAATTAAAAAATAAATTATTGATTTCTATTCATAAAATGTTGAATTCCCGTTAAAGCTTTACCCCGTCTGTCCCTAACTTCCCCGTTTATTCAGTGTAACTATACACAACAACAGCACTAGAAATAATATGGTTTTAAACTTGTGATTGGAATTTGTTACATGACTAAGTAAATAAACATCTCATTAGAATCAATTTTACATTATTTTTTGTAGAATGTGTTTTATTACAAATTAAGTTGTAGTCAGTGTTCTTAAAAATGAAATAAATGTTATTTTTAAACAGAATATGCTTGCAGCCATAAATGAAAGACTGCAATGAGTCATGACTTTACAAAAGAGACATTTTGGACGGCAATATTGTCAAAATTAAGTTCCACATTTGTGCCTATTAAACAAGGTTTATTTTATTCCTATTCAAGTAATTGATAAAATAAGTCTATATGTGTAACATCATATTAGAATACACTAATACTTTACTGTGCAACTAACGTCAATACCAAAAATACAGCAATTTTTTGGACTTTGACCACATGTTAGAAATGAACAATAATGAAGGTAGGCACTCACCTAGTAATTTGTTCCCATTTAACAGAGCTCGGATTTTCTCCATCCAAACTTGTGTGTCATGAAGAGACTGCGCTGCAAGCAACACGCGGGGCTTTCGCGGTTCGTTAACAGAGAACACGGCGAAGGCATGCGGCCGCGTGCGAGACTTCGCTCTCTTCACCACGCAGCCCAACGGCAGCTCCACCGTGCCCGCTGCAGCACCTGCCTCGCTGCAGTATACCGCCAGAGACGCTCCCGAACACGTCGGACTTGGTCTCAAAATACACCATTGTCTTTTCCACGACTGACAATAACAGAAATAATCAATGCCACAATGTTGTGATACATCCCATTGCATTTAGTAAACTTACCTTGAAAGGATTTAAGCCTAAATTCGATTTGAAGGGATACTTTATCTCCAAGTATCCGGACATTGCGAGTTTTCCGTTTTTACAGTGTAAAAATCATGTCTAAATTAAATAAAGTTGATTATTAAACACGAGATGCACATGTTTAATCAATCACAAAGTAATGTTTACAAAAAATCATAGACAAACAACAAAAATAGTGAATGGTCGGTTATTTAAAATCGATAACGTAAAACCGGTTTTTCCCGTCGATGATGTGTGTTTATGGTTTCCAATGAAATACGAGAACATTGTGGTCAAATTATGATAAATTAGGCAAATACTGTAATAAATATAGACACGAGTAAAAACCCGTAACATTGGAACATCTTAGAGGAGCTTTACTAGGTTTCAAGTAGGGGTGTGACTAATATATTAATATTAGTTAAGAGATTAGTAATATTCTATGGATTCACAGATTAGTAATCCGACGAACTCTCATACGCTAATATTTAATATTCACATAATCTGGGATTCATTTCGCTTGGTACGGATCGGGTTGACTCTACTGCACGGAGTACATTCATTATTTATTTATAATCTGTTCTTAAGAAAAGTGAATGAATACTGAACGAACGAAGAATGTTTTTGTATCCGAACCTCAGCAAATTATTCAAAAAATACTGTTGTGTACTGGCGACTTCAGTGCCTTGTGAGAGGATTTTTTCAAAATCTGGTGAGTTGATTTCCGACCGACGTACTCGGCTATCATCAGATAAAGTAAAAAAAATTATGTTTTTAAACACAAATAAAAATTTTTTGAGTGTTTTGTTATTTATTCCGTTCCCACACCACGACTCGATTTGTTAAATTTTGTATTATACTCATTACTTCATTAGTACCTATCAGCTAAAACAATTTAACATTCATAATACACCTAGCAATAATAAATACCGAGATCATGCAGTCTACTGAACACTAATATTTAATACGTCAGTGATACGTATTATCAGCTAAAACAATTTAACATTCAAAATCCACCTAGTATTAATACCAAGATGATAGTCTATTAAACAAAACACTAATATTTAATACGGCAGTAATAAGTATTATTAGGTCTTACTCGTAGTTAAATATCACTGATCTCAAATATTAGTTTAGATATTATAATATTACTAGACGAATATATTCATATTAGCTAATACGTAAAAATATCGGTATTAACCCAACTCTAGTTTCAAGCATGGAAAATGCATGCAAAAGCATGGCATGGACTAGGCCATGGAGCAAAGAAGTAATATTAGTCTGAGCTTTCCCTAGCCAAATGACCTTCAGAGTCTAGTTACTCGATTTTGGAGGTCAGATAAGTTCAATGTAGAATGCTAATATTCAGTTGCGTCCGATTCGACTAGAAGCCGACTCCATCAACATTTTTGATAGGACAAGACCGAATTGCTTGGGCCTTCCCAGTCCTCAGTTCATGCTTCCATGTAGTCTATGTTTGATGCAAACCAAAAACAATATCCTGTCGATGACATTACAAATTGTCAATAATTGTCAATGTCATTAATTGACAGAAAAGATTTCAATCACCTGAGGCATTATAATTATAATTTTCGTGAGTTTTTAATTGATGCGGAATTAGAATAACAACGAACATCAGTTAAAAGATAATAAATCCGTAAATCCATAAAATGAAGCAAATTCTTTCGATACTCTTCTCAGTATGTACATTTTCATACGTTCTATCTGCAGTCAATATTCCGGACGAAGAAGTTGGAAACGGCAGATATTCTATCGAGGGTAAAGTGTTCCCACCAGAGGATCAAGAGTTGGGACCATGGCAAGTCGAAACACGTATCCATGTAAACGGTGGTGAATACATAGGCTTTATCCGAGGAGACGGAACATTCGTCATACACAATGTCCCCTCGGGTTCATACGTCGTAGAAATTATACATCCTGACTACATGTATGAGCCAGTCAGAGTAGAGATTAACTCCAAGGGCAAATTCCGAGCCAGGAAAGTGAACTACATTCAGACATCACAGGTTATCCAGGTGCCATACCCACTGAGACTTAAAGCTCTGTCAAAATTCAGATATTTCCAAGTGAGGGAGCAATGGAGATTAACAGATTTCCTGTTCAACCCAATGGTTATCATGATGGTGTTGCCACTCCTGTTCATCATGATTTTACCTAAAATGATGAATGACCCTGAGACCAAAGAGGATTTGAAACAGATAAGTAACTTGGCAAAGATGTCAGAAATGCCTGAAATGTCAGAGATGTTCACTACATTGTTCAGTGGTGGTGCTGCAGCCAAAGCCTCTGCTTCGAAAGCTAAACAAGTTAAGAAAAGGCAGTAGCGCAGTGCTAATGTGATTATTAATAAGTATTTATGGTCAATAAGTTTATTGATATGTATAGTGATGTAAAAATTGAATAAATTGTTAAAATGAGCTGTGTTAGTAAATATTTATCCTTATGTTGTTCTACTTAGATAATGGAATGCTGATGTGTCACCGTTGTGTTCTCACCACACCTTGCAAGAAATCATTGTTCTTTATTGTGTACCTTTTTTACATTAAACTTAAATTTTGTTCACATAAGTACATCATGCATATTAGAAACCAAGGAAAATAATAAGACATTGCTTAAACTAGATTCATTCTCCATTTTGTGATGTAGTACTTATTTACCTTTTTTGTTAAAATGTGTGACATCACAGTGTGTAGATTGTATACATACGTTTTTTTTTTTTCAAAAGATTTAAGTCTTTCTTTTTTAATTTTTCACCAGAATCAAATAATTACACACATCAATATTTTTCAAGTTTTTATTCAGAAATAAATCATTGACATTAAACCACTCTCCTACTCTACAGAAAAGTTTTGTAACAACTTAGGAAGATATTACACACAAAATATATAGTAAAAAATCAGTCATTGTTAATTTGGACGGAAACTACTTAAGTAACATGCTCACATTGACATACAGATATGAGATTCTTTTCTATAATTATATTTTTTTTCTCAGTTCGCAATTTTGGACGGGACATTTTGTACACAATGCCGTAAGGACCTAATAATGATCTAAATGCTATCAAATATATGTATTTGATGA
The DNA here is from genome assembly GCA_943136025.2 of Agrotis puta. Lineage (NCBI taxonomy): Eukaryota > Metazoa > Arthropoda > Insecta > Lepidoptera > Noctuidae > Agrotis > Agrotis puta. The sequence goes on along the minus strand of OW964183.2, from coordinate 15,388,098 downwards.
ATGTGGCACTACAATACATAAACATAAGAAATAAATAGGTACTCTCAGTTACCACAATACAAAAACTTATAATAATTGATTAATCATACATATAATTACAAATCAATGTATATTTTTCTTTAAAATATTTCCAATAATTTTATTTCAATACTGTTTTTTAATAATTTGTTAGTAAGGCATAATGATTGTCATTTTTGATACATTATTGCTTGGTAAAATCATTGCAAATATTGTGCAGTTGTAAAAATTTCTTACACCTGATAATTTATTTTAAAATAAAATCATCAGATGGTTACTTTCTTACATTCTGCACATAATTATTTCTTTTACAATACTATAATAGACTTAAACTATAATATTTACATACAATTAGCTGCACATTGCCTTCATATAAAAATAATCGAATCAAGGCAAGGATGCATTTTATGCTACATTTAACCATCACAAAAATTTCTCTCTTCAAATTGATCCAAATAAGTTGTAGATTTCGATATGTTTGGAATATTCGATTAATACATTATTGATAAGTATGTACAAGACATAGAACCAAAATCAGGTTATGTAAAGGTATAACTAATAAAAATGAAATGCTGACAGCACCCAGGAGAATAGAAACCGGGCATAACATTGAGATTCATAAAAAATACACAAATAATAAAACCTATTTATAGAGATTCTACATTAAAAATGGATTATTCGAAGTGGAAAATAATATGGACATCTTGTAACATGATTAAAGTAAATCATACAGTACATTTTTTTTATATAAACATAAAGTGAGTTTGTCGAAAGACATGCATCAAGTTTCTATTGATTGGAAATGGAAAGTGCATTGTGTATATTTTGCTGTCTGCTGAATATTTAAACTAAAATAAATGCGAAAGGATGGATGATGGTGAATTTTGTTACTTGATCACGTCAGAACTGCTGAATGGACCTTGATCAAATTGGGCTCAGAGAAAGCACAGGATACCAGTATTTTTTTTTCACTCAAGCACTGGCGACACTGTAATGCATGTCTACTCTTAACACTTAAACTACAATGAACACTTCTTACTAATACTAAATCATGGAATGGAGAAAGGAATCATGGTTGGAAAGGGTTCCCTACAACACGTCGCCATGGAATGGGAGACGGGCAATTCCAGTTTGTAAGGAAAGTGACACACAAGGCTGTCAAGACTGCAAGAACTCAGGTATTGACCAAGCATAGCGCAGTGTATGGGCATTGGTCAAACACCTGTGTTTTGCATGCTGAAAAATATTTTTTTTACATGGAATGAGATTAGTTCTTATTGGTGACAAAGATAGATACATAATTCAAAAGAATTTAGGCAACTTACTGTATAACCTTGTGATATAAATTTTTATCTCATTTTGTAGAAGCAGCAAGTCTTGCTAAAGTATACCAGGCATATTGTGTAATTTTTTCTTGAAACATACCAACAGTCTGTATTTTCATAATAATATACATTTAACTAATTTCTAAACGGTGGTCAGTAAGAAATATAGGCCACAAATTACTATTATATTGGTAGATATAGATTTTAACAGTTTAAAGCTGCACAAAGCGATATTTTCACTCATGTTTATAATAATCATGTATTTTTTTAGCTGCCTGTTACAGGAAATGACTCAAATATAAATTGATTTTATACTGTTTTTTGTATAAGACTATAAGGAGTTTAACTGATCCCAGGCACTCTTTATATTACGTACATATGCTAAAAATGAGAGTAAATAATGTAATTTTCTATAATATTAGTTGCTCATGAGAATTTGTCATTCAATAAATTGTAAAAAATACTCTATTTATCTACATTCTGGACGCTAGAGCTTCTTGCGATCGTAAAATGGTTTGATTACAGAATGACTACAATTATTATAAATAAATTCTAGAATCAATCTAAAAAAAAAGCAGCATATATTGAAATAATACCATAATTATTGCAAACTTTTGTAATTCATCAGAGAAACCAAATTGATTATGGGCATTTTTCAAACAAAGGTTTGAGTAATGTTGACCTCGAACTTCATAAACAAATTATTTTTGATATTATAAAAATTGCGGCCCGCCGTCGCTATTACTGTATTTTGCCTATTTTTGGCCCTTACATATCAAAAGGTTACCGCCCGCTGTTTTGGAGCTAGTCCTAGAGTTTTATAGAGAATATAATTATTGAAATTCGTCTTACTATGACTTCGGGTTCAATGACTGTAAGTATGGCGTTAACACATTTTGTAACTACAGACATTTTTCTTTTCACTGGTAATAAAATGTACAACCGAAACGATACCTTTAACATTAAAATAAGTCATTCTATAAACAAACCATAAAGTTTTGGTATTCTATTTTCCATTACAATATCGATGGCTCATAAAAAACATGCCTATGAGATGGCATAGAGATTCGTTAGCGGTCGTAAGTACCGTGTGACGGTAACAAGGACGGCTGCGAGTAGCAGCGGGGTCGCGAGAGTGGTGCGGAGGGCGTTGTTGTATATCGCGCAGTAGGGACATTGCGAGGAGCCGCAGACTTCGCAAATGTTCAGGAGATAGGTCGGCAGCGCGTCGAATATACTCTCGTTGAAGCGTTCTGTTGGATAATATCGTTCATTATTATTCTAGTTTCAAGATCAAATTAACACATAACATAGTATATTTATGTATTTTTGGCCTCTCAATAATAAACTTTCGTCAGTCCATTATGTTAAACACAAAACAATTATAAAATTAAAACATTGAGAGCATGTACGTCGGCGGTATTTCATACAAATTTTCAATTATTTTATAATATTTTTTGTTTTCGAAATAACAGAACTGAATTTAATGAAACTTAACACACATATGCAGGAGACACAAAGTCTAAAATGGACATCATCCAATTTGGCACAAAAGGGAAAGTGCCGGCCAAAAAAAAATTATCAGAACTTATAGGGTAGTTCCCCAGAATCATGAAATTTGTAGAAGTGTCGTAAATATAAATCCAAACTAATATTATAAATGCGAAAGTAACTCTGTCTGTCTTTTCTTCACGCCTAAACTACTGAACCGATTTGAGTGAAATTTGGTACAGACATAGTTTGGAACTTGAGAAAGGACATAGGATAGTTTTTATTACAAAATTATAAAATAAAAGAAAAATCTGCCGGAAGTCACTATTCCACGCGAACGAAGTCGCTGGCAAAAGCTAGTAATGAATAATTACCGGGTGCGTAGTAGTCGTAGACACGCATGGGCAGGTACCGCGACATGTTGGCTACAGGGAACCAGCGCTCGATCGTGAAGTTCACGCACGTCTGCTCCTCAGATAGCTGCACACACAGAATATTTTTTTTATCAATATTGAAAATATTAACGTTTGTTATGTCACTCGTAAATATAAAGAATCGATCGACAGCTCTGTCTAGCAAATAACAGTAGATAGCAGAGACAAACCATACAATGAGCATGATAAAAACATAAATCAAATCTAATTAGTTCTTTTAATTGAAAATACTGAACACTTTTTTTTAAATCAATGATTATTGACAAATATATAACGCATCGAAACTCAGTACTGGGGGCTCGTCACGTCAGAAATATTAAAAATTATACTTAAAAGTGACGTATTGTGAATTAGGGCTGCTGCGAAAAATCGATACGATTGGACTGTACAGTTCAAACTGCAACGATAATTTTTGTGTCAATTTTGGCTTACGTGACAAAATAAAAAATACGGGTCATAGAATTTTTTAATCTAATTGACAGACTTATTAGATTTTTTTTAAATCATCTGGCCTGTTGCACTTGTGCAAAGCTAGCTCTTAGCTTTTTTTTATCGAGTTAAAATCATCCAATGAGTCCTCCCACCCAGGGCAGAGCGGGAGGGACTGTCAGACTCGTACTGACTAAAATCCACGATGTCCTTCAACAGCTCTTTACGTTCCGGGGTGATTCGTACAGTCCCGCGACCAGCTGGCTCTTGGTAGCTCTTAGTTCAGCAGTAACACAGCTGAGGATGCAACCGGGGCAGGCGGTAGTACTTACATAGTCGAAGTAGAACAGTATCTTGGTGGGCAAGTACTTGGCGCGCTGCAGCGTGGGTACGCGCCTGCTCAGCACGTAGGCATCCAGCTTCTGTTGCTGCAGCATGTAGCCCGTCGGCACACCCACCTCCAGCACCGCCAGCCCCGAGCGAGGAGACTCCGACGCCAGGGTCCAGCTGCACCAGAACAAACACGTCAACTCAGAGAACAACCCTTAACCCTTAAGAGAACGACCCGAACGACCAGAGAACAACCCTTAACCCTTAACCCTTAAGATATACTGTCCCTCTTGTGGGACCATACAGACAAATTGATTTCAAAAACTTATTTCTTCAGCATTAGCCGTTAGAAAATTCGTGGTTAGAACCTAGTTCTAGGTTTGGACTTAGATACAGCCTATTTAGTTTAGGTATTTCCAAAGCATGATGTCGTATAGTATTCGTATATGGGGCAGTGCCGCCAATGTTCACACAATCTTTTTTCGCAAAAAAGGGCACTTCATCAATTTTATCGTCGTTATGGATTCCAAAATAATTCTCGAAAGTAAAGTTTGAAGTACAAGACAGCAGTCTGTCTAAATGGTCACCGCTGCTATTAGAGAGGCCTTTTTTCTAAGAGGGAGTGAGAGTACGGATGTGTACTGACCTGGCGCACGCCTGGAACTCGATGTGCGACTGATTCCTGCCGTAGAAGTGATGCGAGGACAGCAGCGAGAAGCATTTGACAGGCGGCGGCGTCTGGAAGCGTTCGATGTCCACGTTGTACTGCACCGACATCTGCAGGATGGCGTAGCCCGCACCACGCGCCGTCACCTTCACCGTGCCCCACGCTTCTGGGATCTACTCGACATAAACATTTACCGTTGGTTTTACCTACAGACCTGTTGTTAGTAACACAGTCACACATGAATAATTCATAAAACTATCACGTAAACAGTTTTACAACAGATTTATGTTGAAAGACTACAGTGCGGCGCGAAAAATGGAGTGTTATATTTTTAATGTTCATGTATGTGTGTTTGTGGGTTTTTTTAATTCAATCATCTCCCACGGTTCCACCCCCACTGCTCTGCCTTTTTCAATAAATGGACTATCCAACACAAAAAAAAAATCAATTCAAACCAGTAGTTTCTGAGATAGCGCGTTCAAACAAACAAACTCTTCATCTTTTCTGTTCTTGTAATGATTTTTTATTTTTATTCTTCCATCTTGTGTCTCTGCAATCGAATAAATATTAGTCTATTCTATAGAAGCTAGACTCACGTCAATGAACTGCATGACGGCGAGGTTGTCGTTCCTCACGTGCAGCGTGCGCGTGTTGCCGGCCAGCGCCACCGCGTCCACACTGACGGTGAGCGACGACACGTCTCGGAGTCGCTTGCGGTTGGTGTACTCGATCAGAGCGCGCAGGGCTACGTATGTGTCCTGGGGACACCAGATACAATATACATTCCTAAACCTACGTTTGTTTATGAAGGTAGACAAACTACAGATCGCCACGTTTACGGTCATACATTTGACTGTAAAACCTCACGGATAAGGTCAATGTAGGCTCTAGGACATCTCCTCGCAATGTTTTCACTCACATCTGCTTCAATAAACCTTTTGCTAGAAGCCTTTCACTCATCCTCTAAACGTGATTACACCATCTAAATAGAATAGTCTTTAGAATTTTCGTCATTACATCTTCTTTTAGAACCACTACTTTCAGATGTACTCCAGAATGCCTTACCAAATAGGCCATCAGCACTGCTTGTCGAAGCCGAATCTTTCATTCCCTTAACGTGCTGGCTCATGTTGCGATTCGTGCAATTTACAATTTCTAACTAACTAAAAATGAAAATAGTTCTTGCTACTACGATGTAATGATGCAATTCGACTGACTTACGTCGTCGTGGCGAGCGTGTTAACCGCACGTTTCATGTCTTATGTCGTAGTGGTAAGGATGATTTTCTTTTGTAGTGATTTTCGTTTGTAGTCATCAGCAAGCTCGCTTATTTGAACGGTGACGTTGACCATCTATTGTAAGAGTACCAAACTACTAATAGTACTTTTCATCACAAACCTGCGTAGAAGCCCACCCGCCATCTTGCAGCCGCTGCGAGTTGAGCCACATGACGATGGGCTCGTTGTTGTCCTGGTGGTCCATGCAGGCCAGCAGCGCGTACGCAGTGGCCGCGATGTTGTTGGAGTCGTACTTGTACGGCAGGCGCGGCAGTAGGAACGGCTTCTGGTTCTCCATCTTGTACGGAGGCTGCGGGACTGGTTCCTGGCCCCAGTAGCTGAGTCCACCTGCGAGAGATAGTTAGGTCAGTTCGTGCCTAAATAAAGTAAGATGGTTTTTTTTTTTGTTTCTGAAATGTTAGTCATTAAATTTTGATCCCGATGTCCTTGAGATTCTTTTCCAAAGTGATGACTATTTGGTCGCGGGATTTACGAATTATCGTGACCCGAGAACGTAAAGGGCTATTGAAGGACACCATGTATTTTAGTCAGTACGAGTCCGACAGTCTCTCCCGCTTTACCCTGGGTGGGAGGACTCATTTGATGACTTTACCACGTTAAAAAAAAAGTGGTGATTATTTGGGCAGTTAGTGTAATGTTATGTTTACAACATAACATTCTCAAGTTGTTTTCTTAATAACAAAATATACTTTGTGTAATACTGAAGGATATAGAAACACATAAAACTGTAGCACCATACGATCACAGTAAGAGTGAACATGTCAATGACCTCAATCTCCCCAAGAGTCGACAGAATGAGGTGAGTACTTGAAAATTTTGTTAAACAAAAAATATCATCGTGCAAATAGTTTTAATAATATTTATCGTCGTGTTAGTATAATTTTTGTAAATATAAGTGTCAGAAACACAAGCAACAGGTCCTGCTACCTTCGTATCTCTGCCGCTTCTTGAGCAGACGGTAGGCGTGCTCTGAGCTGGGCGCCTTGGCGTGCGTGAGCGCGTGCGCCACCAGCGCCAGCGCGTACGGTGAGCCGCACTCGTCCAGCAGCCGCAGGTGACGCTCCAGCCAGCGCACGCCGCGCTGCTGAGCTGACGACACGCGCGCGCTCAGACCCTGGCGACACATTGCATTCAATTAACTGTCTTACGTATTAACCATCGTTATAAACTTGCGTTTTGCATCGCAAATTGTCGCAATATTTTGTGGATAATTCGATTGCGAGCAGGACTTGACATTCCGAACTTCTGAATCAGTACTCCAGACATAAGGCGTTAACTAGGCTATCGCAGTTATGCTCGATCAGATCATTCCATTCTTAAATATTTTAAAACTAGCTTTTGCCCGCGACTTCGTTCGCGTGAAATAGTGACTTCCGGCAGATTTTTGTTTTTTATTTTATTTTTTGTCATTTCTTAAGTTCCAAACTATGTCTGTACCAAATTTCACACAAAGCGGTTCAGTAGTTTAGGCGTGAAGAAAAGACAGAGAGACAGACAGACAGAATTACATTCGCATTTATAATATTAGTTTGGATGACTTTAAAATTGGTTGAGTAATTTCGAAAAATAATCGCCTAAAGTTTTTATGAATTGCCATTTGGTAAACATACTCTTAAAAAGTAGTACATGCTACCTGAAACGAACAAAAGATATCAAATAATGTGAGTAAATCTCAATCTTACCTCTCTCACTCCAATGTCCTTGAGATTCTTGACAGTTTCCAAAGTGATCACCACTTGGGCGGTCAGTGTGATGTTACGTTGCATTATTATCGAGTTGTTTACCTGGGAACAAGATTACTTTGAGTAACATTGGAGAATATAAAAATTCACAAACTTGACTCGCTTGGTTGATGAGTGATGACTTCGTTTTTCATTTCATTGGATTTTGTGCCATCGACTTATTTATAAGAGATAAGCTCAACTTTGTGAATGTAATTTAAGTTTCGTTTTCGTTGTAAATTTTGTGTACAATAAAGAATATATAAATGTATATATAATTTACACTTTCTTTTGTTCTTTTATAGCAGCCGCTCTTTGGAATCTTTTAGTCGCGGTGACTTTTTGTAAACCAGTCGAATATACCGGCCGCTATAGAAACTATTTGCTACCTTAATCAGCGCACTCCTGTTTTATGTCGTTCGTCATAGAGCGACTGGCCTTAGAAGTCAGTTTTTTAATTTCATAAACTCTTTTTATAGGCGTTATACAAAGACACCGACTTCCGAAATAAAAGTAATTTTACGCTGTTAGAGTTATTTTAGAAGTTGGTCATTATTTGTGTATCAAATTGTAGAAAAAAAAAACAAGATTTTAGACTTTCAAATATGCGCTAATAAATAAATAAATAAATAAATATTCCACAACTATCACACAACGCCGTCTAGTCCCAAGCTAAGCAGAGCTTGTGTCGGGCACGCCGCAATCGCGGCGGTAAGACCCCTCTTTGAGGAGTGGCTGGATAGGCGTCACGGCGTCCTGACCTACCGCATGACGCAGGTCCTCACCGGACACGGAAGTTTCGGGAGGTTCCTGTGTCTGATAAGGAGGGAAGAAACGCCTGGGTGTCACCACTGCGAGGATCGTCCGGAGGACACGGTGGAGCATACGGTGCAGGACTGCCCCGCTTGGGCAGAGCACCGCCGTGTCCTCACGACGGCGATAGGCGGAGACCTCTCGCGCCCGGCATTGGTCGAGGCCATGCTGCGGGGCGAGATGGAGTGGGAAGCGGTCGCCTCCTTCTGCGAAGCAGTCATGCTCGCGAAGGAGGAGGCGGGCCGCGTGAGGGAGAGGACAGCGTCCTCCCTCCACCCCAGCCGCAGTGGTAGATGCCCACGGCGACGGACGTCGCAAGACGATCTCCGGCCACCGTAGGCGCGGGCATGCGGGCAGCGAGTAATGGGCGACTCGCTGTCCGACCATGGACCATGCCCGGGTCGACGGCGCGTTGTGTTCCACGCGCGCCTCAAGGAGTGTCAGCATAGAGACGGGGCCTGTAGAGGGCCAAAGCCTGCCGGGGTCGCGGGACTCACAGATTACCGTGACCCCGGTACGTAAAGGGCTACTGAAGGACACCGTGGATTTTAGTCAGTACAAGTCTGACAGTCCCTCCCGCCCTGCCCTGGGTGGGAGGACTCATTTGATGATTTTACCACGATAAAAAAAAAAAAAAAAAAAAAAAGCAGAGCTTGTGTTATGGGTACTAGACAACTGATAAACATACTTATATATTTCTAAATACATACATATTATAGATAAATTACACCCAGACACAGAACAAATGATCGAGCTCATCACACAAACATTTGTCCTGGGTGGGAATCGAACCCACGACCTCCGGCATAGCTGGTCAGGGTCAATAACCACTAGACCAACAGGCCTGCTAATAGATCCATTAAGCACTATATTTTTATGTGACGTCATTAAATTGTGAAGTTTGCACAAAATCGATCGAGTGGTTCTTCATTTATCACATTTTTTATAACAAATTTATTCAATAAATGGCGGATCATTTTGTTAATTTTTGTTTGTTTTCCCTTTTTTTTTATTATTTAACTTTATACGTAGTATTAGTACAGATTTAATAAAAATAGTATTATAAGACTAGAGATCTTACTTCGACAGCACTAGGGTCGTGCCAGCCAGCATGTCCGAAGGCCTCTCTGTACAAGGAGCTGTTCTTGGGCACCACGATGGTGGAGTTATCATTCCTGTTGGGCAGCCAGGTCACTTCGTAGAACGCGCCCTCTGGGGTCTGATGGTCCAGCACCCACGACACCGCCATTGATATCACCTGTTAAAAGCATAAGAATTGAAATACTTTTTGCAATGAATATGAATTTGCGTAATCTGAGTAAATGGGTTAAAAGTGAAAATTTTACTATGGTGTAATTATCTTGGTCGCGGGACTGTACGAATTACCGTGACCCCGGAACGTAAAGGGCTATTGAAGGACACGTGGATTTTAGTCAGTACGAGTCTGACAGTCCCTCCCGCTCTATCCTGGGTGGAAGGACTCATGTGATGATTTTACCACGTAAAAAAAATGGTTAAATTATGTTACTATGCTGTTTTACCTCAGGATCGATGTATATGAAGTTCTCCCACTCGTTGAACGACGCGTCTTGGAAAATCTTAGCGCAGAACGACGTCAACCAGACACTCGACGCTGATTGGTTCCTGTTACAACAATTAGGACTTTAAGAATATATATTTTTAACCTTTTAAGCGCTTGGCTAAATATCAATTGCCGTGCCCCTAGCGCCCGGCTCAGAATCGTCCTTTCCTCTTCTCCTCTCTTTCTGCTCCTCTTAAGCTCCAATTTGTAAAATATCATGGTGTACAATAAAAAGTATTCTATCTGTCTTCTATCTACATAAATAGACAGATATAGAGTAGATGCAATAAAATCGAACAAAACAACAAAAATCGTGAATATTCTCTGTCGCATAAATACGGCAAGGGCGGTAGGGGCACGGAAATATTTGTCGTACATACACGACTCGGGCGGTTAAAGGGTTAAATGGTATTGCGAGTAGAACTTGCATCCGTCTGTCTGATTCAGTACCCGAGACAACTTATTAACTTCGTCAATTTTGACAGCATGGTTACGCGATTGACTGCTTCGATTCTCGCATAAGTACAAGTAGTTGTTTCGGGGTTTTAAATTTTGTAAAGGTACCCACGAGAAAGCTGCGCAAAGGCAAGGGTGGAGTGCTAGGAAGAACTTTGCCCAGAAGTGAGACAAAATAGCTTAATAAAAAGGCACCAACGTTAAAGGAGCAATTTCTAATAAATTTCAACGTCATAAAAAAAACTAAGCCATCGCAGTCATGCTCGGCAAGGTCAAATTTTTAATTTCTTTCTTAACGTCTACTCCTTTAAGGTCATATTGCCGGCTATCATAAGCATATTTTATTTTTTTAATATAAATATTCCACAACTATCACACAACGCCATGTAGTCCCACGCTAAGCAGAGCTTGTGTTATGGGTACTAGACAACTGATAAACACACATTTGTCCTGGGTGGGAATCGAACTCACGACCTCCGGCATAGCAGTCAGGGTCACTAACCACTAGACCAACTAGCCTATTATAATATGAATACTAACCAGTCACTTCTAAACAAGCTGAAGGATCCGTCCGGCTTCATAAAGGACAGTTGTCGTTGGTACAATATGTTCATGTGGTAGAAGGCCTCGTGCTCCAGCGTCCTGTTGCGCTGGTTGATCAGACGCATGTACAGCGTCAGGTACATGTTGGCTGCGAAACTGAACATGTTCTGTTCGGCTGAGTCCTGGAGGAAAATGGCAGGTTTACATTGTTGTTTCATAAAATAAACGCTTATATTATTATATATTATTTTAATAAACGTGTGTGAGGATGTATGGATATTTGTCATTGTTTCACGCAATAACTACTGAACGGATTTGATACTGATTGGACGCAGAAAGATTTTAATCTCGATTTTATGTTCCCGTGGGGGAATTTTCGAGTTGTTGCGGGCAAAGCCGCTGGCAAAAGCTATTGTTGGATATATTAAAATCATTGCGTTCGGGTGCTAGTACTACAAAATATTGCTGTTAAATACAATGCATACATAAACAACTAAAAGAAAATAGTAAAATGATTTAAAATGGTATGTCAAAGATCATCATCATAGCGTACGACTCGCGAGACCTCCGGCTTGAGTGCTGCTGGATTGGTTGTGTATCTGAACAGGGCGCAGCTCTTAGTGAGCGTGACGGTCATAGTGGGGCTGCACAGCCCCATGATGTCGTCGTCCGACCCCTAACGTCCGCCGCGCGACACTCACCATGGGCAGGTGCAGCAGGCTGGTGGCGTTGACCGGCATGGTGGGGAACAGCGGCCCCACTATGTCGTCGTCCGACCCCTAACGTCCGCCGCGCGACACTCACCATGGGCAGGTGCAGCAGGCTGGTGGCGTTGACCGGCATGGTGGGGAACAGCGGCCCCACTATGTCGTCGTCCGACCCCTAACGTCCGCCGCGCGACACTCACCATGGGCAGGTGCAGCAGGCTGGTGGCGTTGACCGGCATGGTGGGGAACAGCGGCCCCACTATGTCGTCGTCCGACCCCTAACGTCCGCCGCGCGACACTCACCATGGGCAGGTGCAGCAGGCTGGTGGCGTTGACCGGCATGGTGGGGAACAGCGGCCCCACTATGTCGTCGTCCGACCCCTAACGTCCGCCGCGCGACACTCACCATGGGCAGGTGCAGCAGGCTGGTGGCGTTGACCGGCATGGTGGGGAACAGCGGCCCCACTATGTCGTCGTCCGACCCCTAACGTCCGCCGCGCGACACTCACCATGGGCAGGTGCAGCAGGCTGGTGGCGTTGACCGGCATGGTGGGGAACAGCGGCCCCACTATGTCGTCGTCCGACCCCTAACGTCCGCCGCGCGACACTCACCATGGGCAGGTGCAGCAGGCTGGTGGCGTTGACCGGCATGGTGGGGAACAGCGGCCCCACTATGTCGTCGTCCGACCCCTAACGTCCGCCGCGCGACACTCACCATGGGCAGGTGCAGCAGGCTGGTGGCGTTGACCGGCATGGTGGGGAACAGCGGCCCCACTATGTCGTCGTCCGACCCCTAACGTCCGCCGCGCGACACTCACCATGGGCAGGTGCAGCAGGCTGGTGGCGTTGACCGGCATGGTGGGGAACAGCGGCCCCACGACGTCTCCCACCACTGAGATGCGCGCCCTGTTGGAGCCGAACACGTAGTAGCGGTCCACCTCGTACGGGATGATGGGCGTCTCCGTGACGTTCACGTGCATGTACTGGAACACGTACGCGCGGTTCGACAGGTCGAGCAGGACGGACTGGTGGCGGTACTGGGGCAGGCCGTCGGGCTGTGGACAAAATGTAGTGTTTATTTGTGATCATCTATAGGCTTTAGGGTAATGTTTGCAAATAACCCATTAGGCCATATATAAAAAAAAGTAGTTTCTAAGCCAACGACACGTGAAATAGTGTTCTTAATGTTTTGGTGCCTTCCATTCCAATCCATTTTAAACGTTTTTCGACGTTAAAAGTGCCTCTTTGATGGCTTAATTGAAATAAATGAGCTGACTTTGACTTTAATATATCAAACGCGATACATCTATTTACCAATTGCAACTTAAAAAACACGTCGTTAATTTTTTTTTTACACTTTCTCTCCACCTCTACACAATATCAATCTAAAATAACCTAGTACACACACTATTAAACCAATTTAATAAATTCGAAGTAACAATGTAAGATACATTGTTACTTCGAATTTATTAACAGTAAACTTGATATAAAATTAGATTTTGTGTTGCTATGAATGAAACCAATAAATAGTTGAGCCATGAGTTAATAAATTAGAGATGCTTTCACCAACCAAGCTATTGCGGTTCTGTCTATTTTTTACAAAAAAGGCTTTACAATTTGTGACGGTGGCGTCAATGTGTATAAAATCTATATCTATGTATATAAAAATGTTATGTTGGTTTGTGTACGCTTCAAAAACTCAAAAAGTTCTGCACGGATTGAGCTGAAATTTTAGCATGATATATAATACGCATCAAGGATTGTTTCTATCTATTTTTTGCATCAGTCACATATCCGCGACCGTGAAAAAACATTTTTTTTTGTGCCACAGCGAAGCGTGCCAGGGTACAGCTAGTATCTTATACGTTTGTCAGGTTATTAGTGTATCCATTTATGTTAATTAGTAGTATGATCAACCTCACCTCGACGGTGATCTTCTTGACGTAGTGATGTTGTCCCATGAGCGTGGCGGCGTGCAGCCGCACGTGCACGTCGCCCAGGCGCGTGGCCACGACGGGCACGTGCACGGTGGCCGCGTCGCCCGACCTGATGTACACGAAGAACTGGTGCTCGCCGAACGACGTGCGCGGGTTGTACGAGCGGACCTGGCACATACACGATACAATTTTTGGTCCAGGATTCAATCATTTGTGTTTTTAAACATCAGTATAGGATAGCTAAGTAACACAGTGTGTGTTTTTATTTTCAAAATCTACGGCTTGATTCCTGGGATGTTGATTTTTCAAAAATCCAATTATACAGTTTCAGTTTTCATCAAAATCGGCTCCTGTCAGTATATTTCCCTGTTCTGAACAAAGCATTCAGTGTCCAGGAGCTAGCTACATTGTACACTTAAACTGCTTGAGAATAAATATTAATTGATTCGAAAGTTAATCAAAACAAACATAAATGCCCCACCTTGGAAAATATGTTACATTAATTCCCCTATCATTTATAGATATTTGACAGTTGTTACAGGTGAGCATAGACTGCAGGCTTTTATCATAGTACCTTCATCTGAAGACCTAATCAAGTGGCATACAATAAACGAAAACGCCCTATAACCGTGATGCCTTTAGATAATTAACTTTATTTGTATCCAGCATGAAGTTCAAAATGTATTCCCGGCTACAGAGCGTGTGCTGTGGATGGCGCGGTACTCACGATGCCGTTCTCCTCGACGTGCACGAACTTGTAGTCGGGCGAGGCCTCCAGCACCACGACGGCCTCGATGTCCTGCGGCTGGTAGTTGAACACCACCACCCGCAGCCCCACCTGCTCTCCCTGGCGGCACTGCTCGGGACCCTCCACTTTGATGAAGAACGGCAGGACGCCTATGTACTGCTCAAACATAAATAGGAGATAGTAGATAAACACCTGCACCAGACCAGTCTTGTAATTTTGCTAGACCAGCCATTCTGGTCGCGGGACTCACGAATTACCGTGACCGGTACGTAAAGGGCTATTGAAGGACACCGTGAATTTTAGTCAGTATGAGTCTGACAGTCCCTCCCGCTCTGCTCTGGGTGGGAGGACTCATGCCCAAAAAAAAAAGACCAGCCATTCTCAAAGTGTGCTCCACGGTGCTTTTTGTGAGGGCTCCGCGAGTATACTAGTAAATTCTAACTCTCTTCGATCAAATCTAATATCAACCGATAGATGAAGAAGTCGTTTAAAATTAAGCAACAGTTTCCTACATCCCATTACATTGTTTTCTTTTATTATACGAGTAGTATACACTTACTTTTTAATTTGTAAGTGTACAATATAATGATCTATTTATTAGTAAAGAATGCATGAAACGGTTTCTTTTATTTTGGTGTTATGTTAAAAAATTCGCTTTTAAAAAGGGTACCGCCTGCGCTGGGCTAGACTATTCTCAATTTTTTTAATACTTACCACCTAAAAAAAAATTAACCTTCAATTCGTGCCAGCCACTGGGCTGGAAAGACTGTAACTAACTAAAAAGGACTAATTTTGTGCTGGTTATTTACATTCTTTCAATTTATAAGCTACTACGGCGAATTACCCATAACTCCTATGGCCCAGTTACCTATTTTCAAATAAGAATAGGTGGAACTGGTCACCATGCTTTCAAAGTTGAGCCCTAATAAAAAAGACATAAGTTGCAACTGGTCCCTGGGCCTAGTTTCGAAGAGGACGAGTTGCCCCTAACCCAATAATACTGGCTATTTTAAATTGCAACATAATGCGTGAGGTTTATAACAGTCAGTACTTACACGTTTAGGTTCCGTCAACATGCCCAATCCTAGACTGGGAGACATACTGAATGCTGACACTATCCAGTGAGCCGGTATCTGTAACAACACAAAAAAAGTCATGCAACTGTGAATAAAAAAAATATTATTTGTGAACTAGACCTGTTTTATACTGACTAAAGGTGACAACACCTCGTTTCAGATAAACCACGACGTCACGCCACGGTCACACTTCTCGTACAGTATGTTACATACCTGCGGCACATCCACAGTGAACACGTATCGTCCGTGCGGCCCGATGTTGACGTCACGCCACAGCCACACGTTGTCGTACTGTCGCTGCACGCGGTTGAAACGGAATTTGCGGAAGTGCGTCAGCTCGAATGACTTGTTTATGTCGGTTTCACCTGGATAACAATTAAATACATGATAAAAACACTATACATTATAACATAGGTTATCATCACACTTGTAGGGTTTTTCCTGCTCTAAGTTTTTTTTGTCGGGAATTTATTTACTACTCCCACCCTGGATGAAATGGAAGGGACTGTTAAACTGGATAAAGCCTGTTAACGTACCTATTGAGCGTATTCAATAGGAAATGTTGACAGCGTCAATAAATTGCAAATTTAATTAGACAATTAGCTAGACTTTTTAGGCGAATTTTTTCGGGCTCATGACGTCAGAAGCGAGTAAAAACTATTCTTTATTGTGACGTATTCGCAATATTAAGGGTCGTATCTTCGGCAATGTTCATTACCGTAACAAAAGAAAAAAAAATCGTGTCAAATATTTATTGATAATCTAATAGCTGCTAGATACGTTACGAAAAATTGGACAAACTGTACAGCTTTTCTCATACACACATGTAGATTTATCGTTGCAGTTTGAACTGTACCGTCCAATCGTAACGATTTTTCGTAACGTGTGTACCAGGTCGCGGGACTGTACGAATTATCGTGACCCCGGTACGTAAAGGGCTAGTGAAGGACACCGTGGATTTTAGTCAGTACAAGTCTGACAGTCCCTCCCGACCTGCCCTTAGTGGGAGGACTCATTTGATGATTTTACCACGATAAAAAAAAAACGTGTGTAGCAGCCATTACTGACAAACTAATTAGATTTTTTCAGCCAAATATCCTGTTCCTGTCGCATACAGTCAGTTGCACGGTCAATCGTGTTGTGCTACATAAAACACAATGTAAATTATTACGCCCAATTGACACCAGAGTAAGAAGAATGTAATATAAACTGACAGTTAGCCTCGTCGGTGTGGTCGGGACAGTCCATGTTGCCGTCGCACCTCTTGCTGAGCGGGTAGCACCCTCCCTGCAGACACTCCCCGAAGCCCTGCGACACGTTGCAGGTGGTGTAGCGCCGCGTCACCGGCACGTCGCTGAACACCAGCAGACCCGCGTATCTGGAACGTGCCTTACTTATAACGCGACGATCTGTTGCGGCGACTTTTATACTCTGATCAAGCTAGGTTGGAACTTAGGAATATAGTTTATTTGATAGCAAATTAAAAACGAAGTTAAAAAAAGAACTGCTTGACATTTTCGACACGCTGAAAAGTTGTCCAAGACCTCTGTCAGCATAGTGACGGGGCCTGTAGAGGGCCAAAGCCTGCCGGGGTCGCGGGACTCAGAAATTACCGTAACCCCGGTTAAAGGGCTATTGAAGGACACCGTGGATTTTAGTCAGTCAAGTCTGACAGCCCCTCCCGCCCTGCCCTGGGTGGGAGGACTCATTTGATGATTTTACAACGAAAAAAAAAGACCTCTTCAATAATACCCAAACAGAATTGCAGACATGGATAAGCCAATAATATCCAACCCATAGTTTTTAAACATAGACCGTCTTACCACAAAAAAAAATCTGTTGAATACTTGTCTAAAAAAAGTGTAACTGCAAAACGACTTTTATATCAATGTGTAATGCCGTTTTGACGTTGACAGTTTTTTTTAAACAAGTGTTCAACATATCGACGGCGATCGGAGACCTCTCGCGCCCGGCATTGTTCGAGGCCATGCTGCGGAGCGAGATGGAGTGGGTAGCGGTCGCCTCCTTCTGCGAAGCAGTCATGCTCGCAGAGAAGGAGGCGCGCCGCGTGAGGCAGAGGACAGCGTCCTCCCTCCACCCCAGCCGCAGTGGTATACGCCCACGGCGACGGCGCGTTGTGTGCTCAAAGAGTGTCAGCATAGTGACGGGGCCCCCTGTAGAGGGTCAAAGCCTGCCGGGGTCGCGGGACTCATGAATTACCGTGACCCCGGTACGTAAAGGGCTATTAAAGGACTCCGTGGATTTTACTCAGTACGAGTCTGACAGTCCCTCCCGCGCTGCCCTGGGTGGGAGGACTCATGTGATGATTTTACCTTTTTTTTGTGGTAAGATGGAGAGTTTTTATAAGTACGTTTTTTAATCTACTTTATACAATTTTTTAAAGATATTAAAAGCTTTGTCAAAATGGCACAAGCCCATTTCGCAACAATAAGTCAATCACTTCCTAAATTAATAGGAATTTATTTATTAATTTGTGGCCCCTGCTGAATTGCATCTATTTATCTTCTTAGGAGTGTCTAAAAAACCTAGCCAGCTAATAAAATCTATTACTCACTCGAAGGTCCTGTTGGCGTCAATACCGAAGGTGGAGGAGGGGAAGTACACGAGGTCGTCCGCGTCCCCGAAGTGAGAGCGCCACGTGTACGCGAAGGTACCGTTGGTGGACTCGTCGAAGTGAGACATTTTTGATATCACCTGTTGTGCGGACACGTCATAAGTATTCACTGTTTAGATTTAGATACACCATTTTGATTTGTTTCATTCTTTAGAGTAAACAGGTGTGGTGTTATGTTGGGCACATTTTTACCTACAGTATACACCTTATTTTACAAAATGACTAAAGCAATTTTGATGAAACACATGCATAGAATTCATGAGTCTATAAATAGGTTACTTTTTCAAAATATTGTTAAGTTTTTAGTTAAATAACGCATTTTTTTTCAAGATTGATAAACAGACATTCCTAATTTTTTTTTTTTATAAGACATTTTAAAATGTTCTATCTAAATATACTTATGTATTCTGCGTTGCGAAGTTTGATTAAAATCGGATCAATCAATTTTGAAAATTAACAAATTGGTTTGAAATCTTGTTGGGTTTTTGGGAGTCAATAAATAAATATAGAGAATAATAATCGAATAAAAAATTACATTTCTTCTGAGAAAATTCATCACGAAAACCATGTAAATCAAAACATACATGTATTTTTATTAAAGTAGTTGCGAGCCTAGTATATTCGTTACCTTGGCATAAGTGAGTTCGTTCCCGGCCTGCATGGTGTAGAAGGTGTTGTCGATCCCGGACAGTCCCACGAAGGCTCCGGGCTCCCCGTAGATGGCCACCTCCACCCGCTCCCCCGTGCGGTGCTTGCGGTTGTTGATGAACACCGTGAACTGGAAATTATACAATAGTACAGGCTCATTTTTTTAAGTTGGTCAACAAGAGGAAATCCGAATCTATAAGAGATATGGAAAACTTTCTTATGAAACTTTTGATTTTTAACAATTTGGCATATTTCTTTTTTGGTTAAATAAAAAGTTAGTTAAATAGTTGAAATACTTTTTCTAATGCAGGTCATCTAAAAAATTACTAATTTAACAATGCTGTTTGATTTAGTTTCATGTAAGGATGATTTCATTTTAACAGACAGTAATCTGGAGAGTAGTTGTTTAGTTGTTTAGCACCACATTCAGGTCTCGTCAAGACGCATCTCTTCACAAGAACACTCTAACTCGTTAGATCATCTCTCAGCTTTGCTCAGCTATACTTCAATGGAGTCTGTACCTAATCCTGTGAGGTGTGTAGACAATGTAGGTGATAAATATATGATAAATGTAAAGTTACGTTATTCCTGGAGATGCCGTTGACGGGGAAAGTAAGTGAGTCAGCCAGCACGACAGCCCGGCGCTGTGCGGCCCACACCAGCACCGTGGACACCGGGGCCATCTCCGCAGACACCGTCACCGCGAATGTACGAACGCCCTCCTGCATAACACATGAACACTCAACAAACAAGCAAAATAGAGAGAGAAAAAACCTTTTGAAATGCATGCCTAGAAAGGCAAGAACGTATAATTTTTCATTTTTTTTTATGTTTGTTACACATTAAAGCAAAATAGTAATTGAGATATGTATGCAATTCTTAATTTTTGAGACAGTCTTTTTTTTATAATTTATTGGTTAAGTTTTCAAATAAAAAATATCTTTAAAGAAATTGCTAGCATAGATATCTCTTTTGTTGACCATAAGTATATTGACCAGAGCCGCGCTTAGAGTGCGGCTCAAGTCGAGTCGAAAGTCGGCTTGGTCAATATACATATGGTCTAAACCCAACTCAAAAACCAACACTCTTTCTATATAATAGATCTTTGCGCTGCTACCGACAACGTGGTGGAAATGGCGGAGTTTTGGGCTAATAAAATATAAATATCGTCGTGCCAGCGACACGAAAGAGAAGAATGTCACAAGTTTCAAATTAAAAACATGCCGGATACCTCACGCTATTTTCCTTCATCGTTTAAAATGAACTAATTTGAAACACATAGGTAGTAATCGTGGTGTATATGCTGTACAACGATGTACATAATTTTATTGTGTTTTAATTTAATAGCATTACAAACTATTTTGTTATTAAATAAAAGACAAGAAGAATATTATAAAGTTTACCTGCATAATCTCCTGTCCACTGATGAGTATGATTCCCTTGGACATGACGACGTAGTTGAACGACTCCATGTAGAAGTTGCTCTGAACGTGGAAGATTATGTACTCGCCCACCTGTGAGACATGATTATTATGTTCAATTCAAATTATTTGGGACAACTGGATCCATGGTTTGCCGTTGTGAGAGGTGACTTAGTGCGCGGCGCACATACGTCAATATTCGACATTTACGCGGCCAAAATTGAATTTTAAAAACTTACGGTAAACACATAAAATAGCACATGCAGAGCTAGAAGACAGTTCCAAGAATCCTAACTGACCCCCATCACCTACCTACGATACACCCCGACCGCATTCAGGAAGTCGGTACTTGACCGTCAACCCGTGCGCTCGTTTTTGCTGCTTAAAGTTATAAACACAACTAAAGTGACAACATTAATAAAAAAAAATCTGTGTCAGTTTTTGAAGTGAAAGTGATGAATTCCAATAACACAGGTATGGACCTTTATTTTTATTATTATTTACTTACCCAAAATGCCCAATTCGAATAATTTGGGGGTTTCAAACACATGGGTTGTTTTAAGACAAATTTTGAAGTGATTTTGAACTTCAAAGGTCAATTTGTTGTATTTCTCGATGAGATACGATCATCATTCTTTTTTTATTTGAAACTACAATCCTTTGACTAAAAGAAAATACAAAAACCAGTTGCGGAAGAGTGCGGATGACAAAACGGGGGACCTTTAATACCATTAAGATTTTATATGAAAAAATAACCATTTTTTTATTAGTTAGGTAATCTTAGCTTTTCGTTGTTTTAGATACTTCAAGCACATCAGGTGTGAAAATTGTTACTCGGAAATACCTTTATCAGATTATGAAAAATGAAAATTTACCGAATTTCGATGCAAAAGTGAATTATTTAGAAAGTCATTTATTATTATACTATGGCAATACAGATGAGGACATAAAAGACATAAAACAAAGATTTTCTTTATTTAAATCAGTGTTAAAAGACAAATGGGCCAAATGCCACAGAAAGGAAGAGGTTTTCTTGAAAAACAATGAGTCTGAGGAAGAAAAACAACTAGAAGAAAAAACAAAGAAGCACATCCAAGAAAGATTTCGGATTGAAACTGGATTGTTGGTAGACATGCCCAAATCAAATGGAAATACCAATGATGGTAACACCAGTAGAAGGTTTTTTGAAGATCCCCATTTGGCAACAGATATAACCAGGATAAACTATGAACTGATTTATAGATTAAAAGTTATATTGGAGACAATTTCAAGCGGGCATAAGATAGATTCACAGAAATACGATTCTTATGCCAAAGACACTGCAAAATTATATGTAAGCCTTTATGGATGGCACCCTATGACTCCGACTATGCATAAAATATTGACACATGGTGCCACTATAATATAAAATGCTTTGCTGCCAATAGGTCAGCTTTCCGAAGAAGCCGCAGAGGCCCGGAATAAGCACTTCCGTGTATATCGCGAAAACTTCACCAGGAAAATTTCCAGGGAAAATTGTAATATTGATGTGTACCATAGATTACTACTGAGTTCGGACCCACTTATTAGCAGCCTGAGAGAGTTCAATCCCCAGAACATTTTGCCCGGAAACAATAAACATGTTAATGCCAGAATATCCCGACGAACCAGACTCGGATAGCGAGCAACAAGATGAATCCATTACGTTATAATTTTTTTTTGTGTAAAATTCTTCTGATGTTTTAATTTGTTTTTAATATTGTACAAATTTTGTTTTATTTTGTGTGTTTTATTTTGATTAAATACATTTTTTACCTTAATTTATGTTTTTTTTTACCTTAATTTACGATTTTCTACCTTAATTTACAAAATAACTTAACTAAATAAAAACAAATAGTCTTATGCACAGAAATCTTAATAATAAGGCAATAGAAGTCGCATAGACGCGTGACCTTGTCGCCGCGCATGTGTATCGTAGGGCACAAGTTTACGAGGAGCGTTTGTTGCGGTTACTTGTGTTATTTGAGACGCGGAGAGGTAAACATGGTGTTTTGCAGCGTATCCAACTGCGGAAACTCGTCCAAAACTTGTAACTTAACATATAAAGGAATAACATTTCATATGTGAGTACTTAATTTTTGAAATATTGTCGTTTTTAGTAAATATAAACAAATCAAATATTTTTGCCACCGCTACAACGATTTATAACGAAAAACGTTTTTTTTGTCAATTCAATAACCATCAATGCTTAAGCTTGTCCATGTCTACTATTACAACTGCTAAAAGCAGCAATGGAATTATAGTCATGCGGACTCGCATTCTCGCGGCGCAATAAACAATTCTTGGTACAAGCCGCATGAGTTGGCCGCAATTTAGTGACGTGCCACTACTATTCTGTATCGATAAATTAATTACGTTCAGTTTGATTCTTAGTTTTACCAAATTGGAAAACATTATGGTTTTATGTTAAATGTTTAAATATGAGATGTATTTTCAGTTTTCAAAATCAAAATAATGTAGAAGTCCCATACTTTTTCATTTTTACAAATTATTTGCTTAATCATTGTTCAATGTGACCCATATTAGGTATGTATTTATATTTATTTATAGTATATAATTAATATTCTTACATATTTATGTATTGTTATTTATATAAAACTTAAACAATTTCAATTATGTTATTTTAGTTTATATTTTAATTTCAATTATGTTAAATTAGTTTAGTTTATTAAGTATTTGTAGTCCACCACTACACTAGCTACCTCCCCACTTTTATCTAAGTTCGTACATAGTCCGTCCTATTTGGTCATTGCTTTTTTTTCCATAAGGTGAAGTATTGGAGAGCCTTTGAGATTTAACTATATTATAAACTAAATGTATCTACTTACACTTATTGTTTTATTGAATCCCTTTCAATAAAATTAGTTATCTATTGTTGCTAGATTCCTTGGCGATTAACACTCAACGGAAAATTATAATTTATCGACATGAGCTCGTAGTAGTTTGCACTTGCACTGCACTATTCCTACGTGAGAGTGAGCGCGCGATATCATTTTCTGCTTTTCGCACACGTTTTTTATTGGCTGCAGGAGTCACGTGACCTGAGATTATACGTTTTTAGAAAATGTTGCGTAATGTCATCGCAAAAAGGTTTGGTTTTGTTGCAGCAATGCAAAGTGCATATGTAGGCGTTATTGTGTATCTATTGTTTGTTTATGTGGTGGTAGCTGTGACCCGGCGACACTCGTCCCGCTGTAAAATGTAGTACTATAGCATTTCTATTACCTTATTATTAAGATTTCTGTGGTCTTATGAGATATTTAATATTATGTAGACGTGATATACGTAAACAAATAATTTTGGCCGCGTAAATGTAGAATATTGACGTATGTGCGGCGGCAAGCAGTGAGATTATGGCCCACTTGCACCACCATCACTAAACGGGTTTAGCGCTAAACTGCCTTAGAATATCACTGTATCCATGTCAAATTGTTTGAAATTGACAGAGACAGAACGATGTTTTAAATCAGTTTAGCGCTAAACCTGTTTAGTGATTGTTGTGGGCCTAAATGTATAGAAATGTTTGAAACACGCCACGAGACGCCGCTAGTGGAGAATTCGCAAACTTACAAAGAATTGAATGTCTTATTCGCGCCGCTCTTCGCACCGCTCACCACTTAGACCGATGTCGTGAACGAGCTGTTAGTGTACAGACGCCAGCAGGTCAACCTACCCCAATCTGTCAGATTTCACCAAGCGAACATTTACCTTCCACTATTCTGATAAGGTAGAAAATCTATTACAGAAATTTGACAGATTGTGGTAGCTTGATGTGCTGGCGTCTGTACGACAAAAACTTGAAATTATTGTTAGTTTTTAGTACAAAAACAAAAAATAAAAGACAAAACTCTGCACATAAATTACATAATATCAACACTTCGAAATTTTCGCCAAACGGCAAATAATAAATAAACATAAATGGAAAAGTCAATCATGTTCCCTAGACTCCAAGCGTTCGTCTTAAAACAGATCTCAACAACTTTAGCCAGTATTATTAAAAATTAAAAAAGTAGTTAAAAGGTTGGGTGCATATAAAACTTGACATGTACTTCACTTCTTGTGTGCGCCTATTGATTCACATCGAACGCTGCGATCAATTTGATAGTCCCCACCACCTACTTCGCACATATGGTATACAATGCTAGTCGGTGTGGCCTACCCAGGTCTACCCCAGTGGTATGAAACTCACCCTAGCGTCTGTGGTGCTGGTGGAGATCCGTATGTGCTGGTTGTTGGAGCTGTAGTGTGCCACGAAGTGCATGTCAGCACTGGCCCGCGCGCCGCCCGCGTCTATCAGCTGCGCGTTCAGTCGCACGCCCGTGATGCCGTTCAGCACCTCGCGGGAGTTCGGGTCGTTTTCTAGATCTGAGACGAGGATGGCACTATGTAAAGAGGGTCTAAAACGGGTATTCTTCTAATTATTGATTCACAAGGTGAATTATTAGGAATATTGCTAAGTTGCCGTTGTAGACCCGCGGTAAGTTGTTTAAAAATAAACATATGCGACACTTTTATCAATGATCACCAAACAGTCCAATCACGGTAGTCAGGAAAACACAACAGCGTTTCTATTTATATTTTCGAAGATATGTGAGGCTGTCGCGCTAAAAGTGTAACGGACTATTTTCAAATGGGCACGTCGATGTAGGCTTTTTGTATTTATGTAAAATGGGTCTGTTTTTGGCCTCAATCTAGCCCAGAGGCAAAGATGAAGCCTAATATGCCAATGCTCGAGTGGACAGGTAGGAGGATAGATTTAAATCCTCTGTCCACAGCACTGAGAAGCTGACCAGGAGAATTTTATCTTCCTCCCTGGTCGACTCCGAAGTGCCGTGTTTGACCGATGCCGAGGACGCCTGGAAAGTGGCTTGCCCAGATACGGATCGGCCCGTGAACCCGTTTTCCCAGAGACAGTGGGATGAGCCGCTCTGCAGGTTGGTACGGAATAATCTCATTAATACGTCCACCAATACTGCGGATCGTGCCCGCCTGCTGGCTGTGGGTGAGTGGGAGTCGGGCCTTTGGCTTCAGGCGCTACCTTCACCCAACATAGGTACTATGCTGGGTGATTCAACTTTCCGGATAGCTACTTGCCTACGTTTGGGTGCTCCTTGTGGTGCTCCACACCGCTGTCAATGTGGTGAAGCAGTCGACTGCCTCGGGCACCATGGCCTTTCCTGCAGTAGGAGTGCAGGTCGGTTAGCACGACACGCTAGCTTAAATGACATAATCCGTCGTGCTCTTGTCACCGCCGGGGTGCCAGCCGTCTTAGAACCCAGTGGCTTGGCACGCGACGATGGGAAGAGACCAGATGGTATGACCATAATGCCATGGAAGCTGGGTAGGCCTTTGGTGTGGGATGCAACGTGTGTCGACACCCTTGCGCCATCCCATCTTCCTAGTTCAGCGTGTTGTGCAGGCGCTGCTGCTGCAGGTGCTGAAAACTCTAAACGGCGCAAATACATTGGCTTAGCTAGCAGCAATATATTTGAGCCGTTTGGGGTTGAAACTCTGGGGCCATGGGGTCCGAGTGCTCACAACGTTTTTAAGGACATTGCCAGGCGATTAGTCGACTCTTCAGGTGACCAGAGGGCTGGTCTATTCCTAGGTCAACGAGTCAGCATTGCCATACAACGTGGCAATGCTGCCAGCGTTCTGGGCACTGTTCCCGTTGACAGCGATGTGGACGTATTCTTTGACGCCCTTTGAATGTTTTATTTTTTGTTTTATTTATTTTTTGTGTACATATTACTAGTAAGTTTTTATTTATAGTCTGTATATAATCATGAAGCAAATCAATAAACTAAACAGTTGAGTAAATAAAATAAAAAAAAACCAGCTGTGCAGATATTAACTATCACTGACTATTTTTTGCTATACCATGCCAGATACTCAACTAGTGAGATTAGTGCGTTCAACGAAACGACCTCTTTAGTTTTAGACCTAAAAGCTAGACCACCAGCAAATGTAACTTATAATATCATCAATGGTGTTCTTATATGTCCGCTTTGTGATCGGAGTTTTCCGGCAAAAGTTCGATAATGCGAATTACTGGAGAGCACATGAAAGTCCAGCATATCAAAAGCTCTCAACCATTCTAAAAAGCAATCAATTGCAGTCGCTGTGACTGAAATGAGCTAGATGACATCATCAATAACAGTATAAATTTTGAAATGTTTGTAAAGTGGACTCACGTAGCAGCTTGTAGAGATCTAACTTGAGATGCCAGACGGCGTCGTTCCCGGGCACGAGCGCGGGCTGCAGCGGCTCCACGGCCGCTCCCCGGCCCTCCACGGCCACGTGCAGCTGCAGCGACACGCCGCGCGCCTGCCAGCCCGGGAGAGGGGACCCGTCGTGGTACGACACCACCATCTGGGAACATGATTAGTGGTAAGGATGATTTTCACTTGTAGTTTGTTGTTGAATTGCGTCGCATCGCGTCATCAGCAGGCTCGTTTACATGACAATGTGAGCTGTGCTAAAGACTTTGTATGAAACTCTGACCGGTTTCACTCATGACGTTAAATACCCAAGGCATTAAGTCCACCTATGTAAACTTGTTATATGTGCATAAAGATTAATAGTCATTTATGCAACTATTGTATAATCAGGGTATATCACACGAGGCGTAGCCGAGTGTGATAATAGTATCACATGAGTGTTTTCATACCTAATTATAACAGTTGCATACAAGACTTTATCTACAATCATGATGTGAATCCTCTATAAAAGATTCTCATACCATACCATATTCGCATACCATATTCGAATGAAAAAATGGCGGGAAATAACACGATAAGACGAGAATCCGAAATTACGAATTATATAGTCTACAATTTTTTGTTCTTTTTTCAAAATTTTAGCGATTTGGTGGTGAAAATGTCATTGCATGAGAATGTTCTTTTTTTGAAATTCATAATATCACGCGTTTAGGTGATATAATGATCATAATATCATTGAGTGTTTTAATGTTGGCAATAAGCTAATTGTTATAGGTTCTTTTATAGAGGATTAATAGCATGATAGTAGATAAATAAATAAAATCTATTTTACTGTCCATAATTTTTATGGACAGTAAAATAGATTTTATTACGAAGTAGATGTATTATAGAAGTAGAAAAATAACTATAATTATTTATACATTACAGTTATTTTTCTACTTCAACATTCTCGCTATTTTATCTCTCGGTAGACTAATACAGAATACCTCAAGCATCAATCCACTTATTATAATCCAAATTTTAAATAGATAAACAAATATACTCACATAAACATCAAACGGCATGGAAGGCTTGAAGACCTGCGGCGTTCCCCCAAGGAAGGTAACTTGCAGCGAGGAGTTGAAGATCCTCGCAATACTGTATCCTTCAATAACCTCGTCGAGGAACGGGTCGCCCACGGAGGCGGTGATGATCACCTCCACACCGTCCAGGTTCGGCACCAGTTGGGCTAGCTCCGACATCGGGTACTTGAA
The DNA here is from genome assembly GCA_943136025.2 of Agrotis puta. Lineage (NCBI taxonomy): Eukaryota > Metazoa > Arthropoda > Insecta > Lepidoptera > Noctuidae > Agrotis > Agrotis puta. The sequence goes on along the minus strand of OW964183.2, from coordinate 15,360,306 downwards.
GTCGTATGTGCCGTTGAACTGTTGACGAGGATATTTTTAGCATTTACGGTGTGTGATTGGGGAAACCTTTGTCCAGCAGTGGACTGTTATAGGTGAAGATGATGATGAAATGCATAAGATAATATCTTAAAAGTTACAATAGTAAACACTATGTCTCACAAAGTATATTGACGGGTCAAAAAATATATTATAGGAATACACATTTCAGGAGGTAGCATGGACCAATGGCTTTACATGGTTTCCAAGGCACGGAAGAAGCTCGCTACGACATATAGTCACTCATCTACAGACCAAACTAGGCAAGCGCGGCTTAGCCTAATAGATCAGCCTATGCGGCTGTTATTATTTAGCTGAAGTGGAGCTGAGAATGCTGAAATAAATAAAAAAATACATTTATTTATACAACTCTGTAGCCACAAAGCCCAAACAATACTCACAAATCTTAAATACGGCAGTTGATCGTAGTAGGGGTTGTTGTAATAATTATAACTGTAGCTCGACGTTGTTGTATAAGTGTTGTAGTTGGGATTGTTGTTGTTGTTGTTGTTGTGCTCGATCGCGTACTGCGTCGGGTCCGGCTTCTGCATCCAGAACGGGTACTTTTCATCCTGGTGGGGAGAAAAGGAGGTAAATATACTGCGATGTACAGCTTGCTATATCTATTGGATTCTCAACTTTACGCGCTGAATCATAATTCGCATATTTATAAGCTTGCTTAATACCCACCTATTTTCGCTATTTTGCTAGAACTCAGAATGAAACCTAAGTTCGTATTTTGTTGGACATGCTTGTTGAAAACAATAATCACTTTTGTGAAGAGTGTCTGAAAGTATTATTACCCTATGTATTTCATTAGTGTCTCATGTAAAGAACATCGCCCGAAATAACCTCTGAATTGTAACTAGCTGATATCATTACTGTTCATGGACTTTAAAGATTTGTTTTTTTTTTTGAAAATGTAAGTGATATGATTATGGCCCTCACTGTATTAGAAAAAATGTTAGGTGAGCGTGACGTCCTTTAAACAAAATAATGGTTGGCTAACACAAAACGTAAAGACTACATTGATCCAGTGGCCAGATCCAGCGTCACTGAATTACGCTGGATTGGTACTGTAATAATGTAAAAACGTTTCAATCCAGTACAGTGTCCAGTTTCCAGCACAGGGTTTAATTGCGCAAGTTTATATTTTTCTATCGAGTGACGCTGGATCCAGCTACTAGCTCTATGAAAATCAACTTATACATGCATGTTATCATGTTAAAAAGAAAATGTATACTCACAAAGTTGAACATCCTCGTGACCACTTTCTGTGGATCATACCACCAGTCTGGCTGCTCCAGCTGGTTGGGCTGGCCCGGAATGTACCGGTTCTCCCTGTTCACGACGCGGCCGAACTCGTCCACTATGGTCTGCCCGTTGTCGTACTGTTGTTGGTAATTGCCTTCGTACTGTTGTTGGTAGTTGCTGTCATTGTAATTGTTGTTGTATGGATAGTTCTGGCGTACTGTTGTGGAAAAGAAAGTGATGTTAGGTAGTTTTTAGAGGGTTACTTTACTTTTCATCGTAGCACTGACAGACTCTAGCGCTGGAAACAATCGACGATTAAATTTTCAAGTTCGTGGCCAGTGGGTACAATCGGGATATTTTTCCTATTAGTCGCCAGTGTTGACAAATAGGAATAGACGGTCACACCATACGAGTAATGCACATCGCGACGATGTTTATTCTCTATACAATAAACTTCAGGGTGACCACTATTTACCAAAATCAATATTCCCTGACTTTTCGCGGTTTTACAGGCGCTTTTTCAAGTTTTCCCCTGACCATAATCTAAAATTTTTAAAGGCCAAAAACGTGCCTAAATGAAAAAAGAACTCATTTGCATAAATGTCTTACCTCTAGTATACTGGTTCCCTGCATACCCTGTAGGCACGCCAAACTGCCCTCTATTGTTAAACTGTCCCTGCGTGTAGTACCGCGGCCGGTACTGCGGGATCGGCCTGATGGTAGCCTTAAGGGTCAGATTCCCTCGCACCGGCGCTCCTGACGTGTAGTTGGCCATTATACGGCCGTGGATGTACGGCTCCGTGTTAAAGAAGAACGCCGGCATGGTTACGTTTACCTGATAGAGGAGATTGTAGATTGAATATACAAGTATTTGTTTCTTTTTAATATTTACCAAGTAGATTTTTTTCGTATTCGATTGCGAGCAAGACTTGGTGAGCTTCAGAGAAATTTCACCCCCTTTGTTAGTAACATCACTACCAAAGGGGCTGAGTTTTCTCTGAAGCTGACTGTACATGAGATCTTCCGATTCAGTATACCGGAAGCCTTACCAACTCGGCCATTGCAGTCATGCTCAGAAAGATCGAACTTTTCATTCCTTTCTTAACGTCTTATCACACTGGAGAATTTCCTAGCGCAGACAAGGAAAAAATAAAAATAGCCTCTAGTGCATCAGCATGACACTGTTATTCATGACAATAAATAACAATTCCACAACCACACACAATATTAATTAGAGCAAGGATAGTCGATACGTACCTCATATCGTGTCTGATAGTACTCCTCAACGAGGAACTGCGTCTCCTCGATCTGGCCCAGCGCCTCCACTCGGATGGTCCACTCGCCGAACAACGGCTGGTCCGACATCGGGTACTGCAGACTTACTGTGCCGAAGTTACTCTGTGTACAAATACGCAGATATTAAATATATGTATATGTGACATAAATGCTGACTGTGGATATTATGTTAACGGATTAGTACTGACTTACAATAAAAACGGAAAAAAATCACGTTAATTTTATGGAAACCCCCTAAATGTTTATTTTATAGTACTTCTTATTTATTATTTGTTGTTATAGAACAGAAATACACTATCTGTGAAAATTTCAACTGTCTAACTACCATGGTTCATGAGATAAAGCCTGGTGACAGACGGACTGACAGTAGAGTGTTAATCATAGGGTCCCGTTTTACCCTTTAGGGTGGTCGAAGTACAGTCGACTGGTGGACCATTTGGTACTTTTAACAAGTTTTACATTTCGGTTCTGTATCGCCACGCTCCATCTCTAAACGTAAAGAATCAATGAAAGAATTCCTAACCTAATGAATTCATGATCTAAATACGACGGCACAGTTGACGCAGTGCAGTCGGCAGCGTGTCGCGTGTATGATTTCAGCACGGAACAAATATTTGTATGACCTAAAAGTAGTTGTTCCGAGTCTGTTTGGGTATGTCAGTTTAAACGTCATAAGACAAATTTCTAGACAGAAGCGATTGTTAAAAAAAATGCAACGCAAACTTGGTTGCTTTAACAAATTAATGTTCTATTTATTTAAATATGAAATAAAGTACCAAGATTAAAAACAGATGCTCAAAGTTCATTACGGTGCAGGTATTATGTATGCATTAAGAAATAAATGAATGATCTCTTGACCTTATCGTACAACTGTTTATTTACTAGAGTTCCACTTAACTAACTGTAAAGTGCACTGCTATTAAAATACGCAAGTTTGCTCTACTTCCAAAAAAAAAGACACGAGAATAATATTTATATTTATTAGTCCAAGAATATAAGGTGTTTCACCTCAGAATGAGAGATAGTCAGTTTTAAACTTGTATTAAACCTTTATATTGAAACCCTAAAACTTGTATCAAAACCTACTTATCGTAGGGTGTCCGCGATTGCAAATATCCCCAGATCAAAGTTGACTCTTTACACATTTATTGCAATTATCTCATTTCCTATGGGTTTTATGTTACTCGTATTTATATGTCTTATAATTCAATTCTCTATAACTTTTTGAACATTTTTTATGCCATCCCGTGCTAGCAATTAATTTCGTGATAAAAAACCTCAAAAGTCATTCTAGCTTCAACCACGTTAGTAGGCGTTGAATCGTAAGATACCTCGTATCATTTGACTGCCGTTGGAGTGAACAATGGGCTCCACACGACACTAACTGGCCTATCAGTTGGAGCGGTACGGTGACACAATACAACATTATTCACTTATTGTGATCCTACAGTTTGCCAAGTGTCTCGAACTTACGTAAAGGGCTCGTGAAGGACACCGTGGATTTTAGTCAGTACACGTCTGACAGTCCCTCCCGCCCTGCCCTGGGTGGGAGGACTCATTTGATGATTTTACCACGCAAAAAAAAAAAAAAAAAAAAGTGTCTCGAACTGCGGGCTAAAAACTTTCCTTATAACAATGTTGCTAAAATTGTTCTTTTTCAATTACATATATAAACTAGCTGACCCCGCGAACTTCGTAGCGCCACAGAATCAATACTACTACGCTACTAATACTACTACTACTACATCATTTGTTACAAAAAATGTGATAAATGAAGATCCGCTCGACCTATTTTGTGCAAACTTCACATAAACCATCTACTAATGTTGCTAAAATTGTTCTTTTTCAATTACATATATAAACTAGCTGACACCCCGCAAACTTCGTAGCGCCACAGAATCAATACTACTACACTACTATTACTACTACTATACATCATTTGTTACAATAAAAATTACTAAAACCCGACTACGAAAAAATCGCGCACTGAAAAGTATAAAACAAGAACAAGCCGTGGTCGTATGCCACCTGCGGTTGTTTCACACAATCTTTATTGGCTAGGTGGCATACGACCACGGCTTGTTCTTGTTTTATACTTTTCAGTGCGCGATTTTTTTGTAGTCGGGTTTTAGTTATTTTTAACTTATTTTTTATTTACACTATTTTGGGGTTATATTATTTGAAGTAAGTAATTTATGGTATATGTATAGTTTCTGAGTTGTGAATTTAAGATTTATCATTTGATACCCATGTTGACACTGTTAGAAACAGAAAATTAGCTAGTAAAAGCTATATAATGTATATATATTTCAAATGTGCTCATCAAGCCCTTTAATTTGATACCCATGTCGATACTGTGCGAAAATATTTTTTTTTTCGGTAACGACTTATCATCCCCTAGAGGGCGCCATATTGAATTTGGTGACATGTCACCGACCCTATAACCAGCGGACAACTGAGACGCATCTAACGAGACCTCATTTGTCACGTACTGATAAGCAGTTTAGAAGTTATGAGGGAACAAACAAACATACATACATACATACATACAAACATACATACCGGTCAAAATCATAACCCTCCTATTGGCTTTGCCGTAGTCGGGTAAAAAATGTGATAAATGAAGATCCGCTCGACCTATTTTGTGCAAACTTCACATAAACCATCTACTAAATAGTCCGAACAAAGCCTAAACATTTGGTTTGAATAGGTGAGGCCGTTCTTGAGTTATAAAATTACAACGAAAAGTGGCATTGATTTTTATATATATGGATGGATAATCGAATTTTATCGCAATCTAGATTTTAGACCCAATGTTTTTTTTTTTAAATTCAAGGGTTTGACGGGACGGTTGGTGCAGAGGCCGAAAGATCGACTACTGCACTGCTTGTCGCTGGTCAATTCCCGCACGTAAAAATATTTGTATGATCTACAAGTTCCGGGTTTGTAAAGGCACATACGATACAGGAGAATGATGAAATGAATGAGCATGAATGAATGAATGAGCCGTTTAAGAAATGCAAAGTTTCCCATATTTGGCATGCGGGCGGCGAGCGATGGGCGACTTGCTGTCCGACCATAAACCATTCCCGGGTCGACGGTGCGTTGTGTTCCACGCGCGCCTCAATGAGTGTCAGCACAATGACGCAAGCCCCCCCCTCCCCCCTCCTAAAGGGCCAGCCTGCCGGGGTCGCGGGACTAACGAATACCGTGACCCTGGAACATGAAGAGCTATTGAACGTGGATTTTAGTCAGTACAAGTCTGACAGCCTCTCCTGCCCTGCCCACCCAGAGAGGTCTCATTTGATGATTTTACCACGCTAAAAAAAAGTTTCCCATATTTAACAGTCTTTCTGTTCAATAATTTATAGCTAAGGTAACATTACGTGTGCTAAACTATTTTTATTACAGTGGCAGTTACACCTTTTCTATACAAAGAAAGTTTCGTAGTTTTACAATAACAAAATAACCAATTGTAGTCGTAAAAAGGTGATAGCTGGATTACCTGTCTAGAAAGCCATCTCTTCATGATGCGTCTGTTAGGATCCAGGATGAACACGTCTATTGCTCTGCCGAACGCCTTCAGCTCGGTGTTGATCGGTATTACACGGAATCGTACTGAAAATTGAATCTTATTGTGAGTAGTTTCAGTTTTGGTCGCGGGACTTACCGTGACCCCGGAACGTAAAGGGCTATTGAAGGACACCGTGGATTTTAGTCAGTACGAGTCTGACAGTCCCTCTCGCTCTGCCCTGGGTGGGAGGACTCAATTGATGATTTTACCACGCTAATAATGTACAGGGAAAGGGTGAATTTTCCAATGGGACGTGTATGAAAAGAAAATATAAAAGGATTCATGAGGGTGTATTGATGAAAACTAAAAATGCATCATTGGATTTTCCAATAATTTACTAGGATTGAAACACAGATTTTGAAAAATAAAAGCATTCTCTCATTACCCAATCCAATAGTGCCGCTATTGAGAATCAAATTAAGTATCTAGGCTTTTATCTATGCCTTTACTTTCGCATTCATAATATTAGTTAGTAGCGGGTACTGCATTTTAATTATCTATGCCGAACTTCTTACCAGTTTGTCCCTGCATGTAGACCGGTTTGTCCATCTGTATGAAGATGGTCATGAACCGCTTTGAGAAGGTGAGCTGCGATTCATTGACGAAGGCGCGGCCTCCGAACGGCGTGTCCAGGTACAAGCCTTCCACTCGGAGCTTGTAGTCTCCCGGCACAGTAGTTGGGGGCACCTGGGGAGGGTTCATGATTGAGAACGAGAGTATTAAAGAGAATCTGCAAATTCTCACTATTTTTTAATTATACTAGATTTTTTTATTTTTTTATTGTTAAGCTCCATGAGGGTCTCCATGAATGTTTTGGCCAGCCAAAATGAGTGAAAAAGGACACATTTTTTTATACCATTTGTCCCTATTTCATGTAAGGATCATTTCATTGTATGTGCAGAATAAATCTGGATAGTAGAAGAAGTTAGTCAACGTTTCATGAGAACAACAGTTAAAAATGAATTAATTTACCCTCATGTTCAGTATTTCTGGAACACCTTCTTTCACCCTCTGGTTAACATCAGCAATTTCCACTCCATTGCAGGAGATGGAGGCTCTGATAGTCATCTGTGTGCGCGCTTGAAGGATGTTGGCTGATATCTTGTAGATCTGGCCTGGCCTCACCATTCTAGATGCTACTATGAAGTATGTTCTGTGAAAAATAAGTTTATTGTAATTTTTTTTGTGAAACTTTATTCTGTAAGTGTTTGTTGGTATTGTAAATATGAAGATTAACTGTCTTTGTAAGGGAGTTTGGTGATAGATAGGTAGGTAGAATAGAAAATATACACCAAAACTGTAACACATCTGTTTTACAATATTGATAATTCAGTGGTTTCAAAGGTTATTCTATTGCTTATAGTAATATCTGCCAGACAACATTTGGGTGGACTTTAGACATCATTGTGTGTTCTAATCCTCCTGAATCTCAGTTGTACATTGTACCAGTCAGGACAGGTGCAATATACATTATGATGAACTTTTACAAACTAAGAAATTGAATGTTTTATGTATTGTTAGAAAAAATACATTTACAAACCAGAGAATGAAGAAAATATTTTTCCAGTGCTAACAGTGGAATTCATTTTTAACCTCTCGGGCGCTGGTTACGTACACCGGGGTGTACATAAGCGAAAAAGCCCCAGTGCCTTACGTACACACGTCTGTACATAACAGACAGTCGCTCATTGGACGTTGATTTTTATCATTTTCAATTTATAAATCGCCCGAGAGGTTAAAGGCTAAGAAAGGAATGGTAAAACTTACGCCTCATTAATGATGACACTCTCGTGTTCCAATGGAGCACCTCTGTATGAAGTACTGTATGATGGTGCTGGTGTATTTGCAGGAGTGTACTGGTTCACATTGTAGTCTGGATTCCGGTTCTCAAACTGATTGAACCTCTGATCTGGGTTACGGTTTACGTCGTATTGACTGCGATTTGGATCATATTGATTTCGGTTTGGATCATATTGATTTCGGTTTGGATCATATTGATTCCGGTTTGGATCATATTGATTCCGATTTGGATCATATTGACTTCTGTTTGGTTCATATGGACGATTGGGATCATATTGCTGATTTGGATCCTGGTTACGATTCTGATACTTCCTTTTTGGATCATATGGGTTATCATACTTTGGATCTGAGTTGAGGTAATCATTTGTGGGGTTTGTTTGCTGAACATCCGGATTGTATGTTGGTGATGCATAATCTTGAGAAGTGCATAGTTGTAATACTGTTGTTGATAGTATGTATGCTAATATTAAGAGATTCATAATTCAGTCTTTGATTTTGTCTACCTGTAATAAAAAAATGATTGTACTGTTACTATGAGTTACAAAAATACTTTGAATGATCTTGACAAATTTCTGATAAATTATTATTGTGATACCTACTGTAATTAGTCTCCTAATTTTAATCTATAAACGATTCTGTTAGCCCATACCCGACTTAAGCTTATAGAAACCGTTTAAAAGGCAAATGTTGAGTAACAGAGAGAGTAAATTACAGCTTTAAAACAGTTGTTAAAGTTAGTTTATTTTCACGAAGATTCGAATTAGCGACAATCGTTAGCCAACGTAAACACCGACTATTGTCAGTTAAAAGTTCAGTTAATTATATAACACCGGTCACATAAACTAAATTATAGTTAAATAACTAAAGATAGAACGAGTCTAATACTCGATTAGCCTCAATTTTAATTTAATAAAGTTAACAATTCGCTTAACCTGAAGTTAACGCCCATGGATACTCTCCGCTTTTAAATTTTAAGTAAAGAAAACAACCACATTTGCACTTAAACTTCAATTTACTACTTAAAAACAAGAAAACTCACTTAATTTGAAATAAATTCATTTAAAATAAGTTTAATTCAAATAAATAAACAAGAACGTTAACTACGTCCCATTACTCACTTCATTCAAGAAAATGCGATTGTTTGTCGCGCAGCCGCACTTCACCACGCCCGGCTAGTGGCAGCTAGTGCAAAAACCGGTATATTCCGTTAGTGTTTTAAAGTTAGCGACTAATCTACATTTTTAGATGAAACGCGACACGCTTTTCGGAATGCATTAATACCATTAATATGATGGCAGATAAAATGTAATTTTAGTTTTATTGCATTTCGGTGTAGATTATTTCCATACATCCGAGTGTACACTACTTGTCTGTGGTTTTAAAGGCGATATCTGGCGATATCCCATCGCGGCGAACTGCAGCGCACGGAGTCGAGTTGCTTTGCAAAAAATATATGAGGGATTTTTTATGTAACGCAGATTTTCTTTATATTATTATCATATCATAATTATACTATTATCGTCTATGTTCTAACAAAAACTGGTGGTTTTCCAAAAAAATTGTTATATAGGTAAATCCAATATTATTTTTTGAAAACCATGCTGTCCCTTACGGAAAGGGCTTGACAGGCTCACAAACGGAACCTGTTTTTTCCCTTTAAATCCCTTTAGGATAGCCCTGCGACCCTAGCAGCACGCGTAGCATGACCAATTCTATCTCTATTTTACTAGGAATAGACAAAGATATTTCATCGACATTTCTTTACAAATCGACAGTTTTTTTGGACAAGTATGATACGATTCGTACACCATTAGAACAGAAATATTTTCTTTGTATATTTTAAACATTGCCATGCTTAAAACGGTAAAAATGTTTCTACGTTCTGTCATTTTGTCTTTTCTTCCGTCGACAAAATCCGTTTCTACGGCGCCATGCTACGCGTGCAGGAATTAGTGCTAAAGCGTCTCAAATGCATTCGGAGAAACAAGTGTCATTAGCGAACAACTCTGAGGACTGACTATAAAAATCTGTTTCAAAATAACCGTCTTTAATGAAATATGATAGCTTGATAAATAAAAGGGTTCGAAAAATATCTTTCTCGTATAACTAGGTCAGAAGTAGACACCCGTCTGCTATTACCACACTACTGCGGCCGCCCGGAAGACACGGCGCTGCAAACTCTTGAATGGCTTGGGTATCGCTGCGCTCTGATCTTGTCGCGGCGCTCAGCAGAAGTGATGTCTTGCTTCCGGCTGTCATAGCCATGGTGTCCTAATGAGATAGGACCCATATCATAGGTCCTCTTATCTTAATGGCTGCTACACACGTTACGAAAAATCGTTACGATTGGACGGTAGTTCAAACTGCAATTAATAAATCTACATGTGTGTATGAGAAAAACTGTACAGTTTGTCCGATTTTCGTCATCCACACATGTGGATTTATCGTTGCAGTTTGAACTGTACCGTCAAATCGTAATGTGTGTAGTGGTTATTATACAGAGTGTACTTGAAACTTTCCAGAAGTATGGATCATTTCTAAAGATTTTACCTCCAAGTGTTGTTGCTTTTTTTACGGGACCGCCGTCCGTATGTCTCAGGTAAAAAGCTTGGAAATGCCCTCTCTAAAATTAAATTTCTTACGGATCATACACTTTTGATGCTCGCCGGAAGGCACTCGTTACATACATTTTGTATTGTAAAAGTTGCCGGATCAAAATATTTGATAGTATGCGGGGTGCATCCGACGGGTATTTCTTACAGTAAGGGATGAGAACCCAGTTTCTAGGTTTTTTTTTCTTTGCCCTTTGCCTACCTTGCCCCGGCGCATGTTGTAAAGCATAACGAGTTCCCTCTGAAGTCCATTTCGGTTGCGTGAACAAGCGATACTTACTAATTTCCATGTAAAAATATTTTCTTGCTTGGGGTTACGAACTCGTCTGGCATCCGCTTTAGCGGCTTGTATAAATAATAAAGGTAGCAACGGAAGCTTTGGTGCCATGGTATCCAATGCTGAGATATGGCTCTAACTCTGACACCAGAGTATGGCCACATCTACATTCGAAGAATAAAAGCTATTTGAGAATGATAAATATACACCTACATTAATTTATTGACCAAACCGTGTCATGTAGATTATGAATCATCGTTGGTAGCCCTGACCCCCAAGACAGTGTCAAGCGATAAACGTAAAACGCTCAGTACCTAGTCTTTAATAGATTTTAAAAATCTTTTACAATGAGCGTTTACGTTTATCACTTGACAGTCTACAGGGCCTGTGACGCCCACTGCTATTTTGTCTGGTATTCCTCTCCCTTTTGTCCCATAGTCCCCTGACCAGCGCGGATCGTAACCAGGTTTACTTTTTAAAAAAACGTTGCCCCACACTACGAATTTCTCCTGTGTCGTGGGTGCATTTACAAACATATCAACTCACATATACAAACGCCCAGACCCGAAACTACTTGTAGATTATACAAATATTTGTTCCGAGCGGGAATCGACACGCAGCGCAGCAGTCCAATTGCTCAGACACGCGACCTTTTGAACATCAGCATTGTTATAAAATTAATACACTTACTATGCGTCACCGTTAGATTGTGGACACTCCATCATCCGAGATAATAGTTTGCGTTCCAATTGAGGGACCACATTGAATTTCGAGCTTTTTAATGAATCAGGCATTTTTTTTGCGTAGTATCAAATGAGTCATCCCACCCAGGGCAGAGTGGGAGGGACTGTCAGACTCGTACTGACTAAAATCCACGGTGTCCTTCACGGTAATTCGCGAGTCCCGCTACTCCGGCAGGCTTTGACCCTCTAAAGAGGGGCCCCGTCATCATTATGCTGACACTATGAGGCGCGCGTGGAACACAATGCGCCGTCGACCCGGGCATGGTCCATGGTCGCCCATTACTCGCCGCCCGCATGCCCGCGCCTACGGTGGCCGGAGATCTTCGGAGAGCTTTAGTAAAAGCTCTTAAACAATAGTAAATTCAGCTAATTCGGCTAATGGTGGTCCCGAGGACTGACAGACATCCATCTGAAAACTTATAAACTGGATCTGATGTCGGGATCCTGGAGAAATCAAGGCAAAACTTCTGAATGACAGCAAATCAACTGCGACTGCTTTTATCACTGATGTCTATAAATCTACACCTTTTTGTGTTGTTTTAGAAATTGTATTTTTTCTTTAATATTTCGCGGTCGACTGCTACGCTGAGTGCCGCGGGTTCGATTCCCGCTCGGGAAAAATTAGTTGTTCTGAGTCTGGGTGTTTGTGTATGTGAGTTTAAATAAATGTTTGTAACGCACCCACCCTAGGGAAATTCCTAGAGGGGCAACAATTTTTATAAAATAAATCATTCTCTTCGATTTTATCACTCGTAACATTGCAAGCATATTGACCAAGATTGGCGGTAGTTCGTGCCAGCAGGTTTGCTATATCGTTACTTTCTGCATTTTCCTCAGCTTCAATCAATCAGCGTGCATCAAGTAGAGACCGTAGTACAAAGTTTGACACCAGCTCACAATTTCACGGTTTGTCATAGATAGATTATAAACTATCGGAAAATACGAACATACATAGTTTATTTGCAGTTCAGAATTTTCACAGTTCATAATGTTCACAATCTTACAATGACATTAGCATGTATTCTAGGTATGGTTGAAGGATAGGTATTGCCCTCTTGTTCAGTCAAGTGATATAAGCTCAATAATGTGATCTAAACTAAATTCAAATGATTTCACTTGGGAGATTCTAAACTATTATTGTGTGTTCGTGTTGTGAGCACATGTTAACAGTCAAAATAAATATCCAAGATATAAAAAAAAATAGGGCAACATGAAAACTTGTTAAATAATAAGGCAAGAATTTATTAAGTAATCATCTCCCACTGTTATTTGAGTAATCATTATACATTTCAGTGTATTACAGAGAGGCACATTGACAGGGATAACAAAATAAAAAATGTTTTGATTGATGAAATTCTAATTAACCACTGAATTCTCCACAAGTTAGCAGGATCTCATAAACAAAGGAACTGATCAATAAAAATAAATCACGCGAGGTGATAGGGTGTAAGATTGAGAGTCGTACTCGCAGTACGACCGCGTAAGAACAACTGTATAACAAGATGAACAAGAGAGTCCAGTAGGGGTTCGGGTCGCTCCGGGGCCTCCACTCTTCGCATTGAAAACTCATTTTGTACGCCAGCATCCAATTTATCTTTTGTCAAAAAAATCTGTACAAAATATATTAAATATATACTCTGTAATGCTAAAAACTGTAACGCTACCTTCCTCAATAGTTCAATCACGATTATTAAATGATTTAAAACACAATAACTCGTTCACGTCGTGCAAGAACAAACATTAACTTATCGACGAGCGCCGCCGGCGCTCGCGCGGCGGGGAGACCTATATACAAGTCAACATTTTAAAAATCATACACCTCAGTCTGTCACGTGAATACCGCTGCTGCATCTGATTTATAATTCCGTTGCATTAATTTCATACAGTCGTGTGGTCTTACGATCTAGTGTCGCGTATCGCGTCCTTTGCTTATCGTCCGTGCGTGGCATCATAATATACATAGTTTATTTTATATATAGGCAGTCGCGACGAGGCGTGTGTTAGTTCCGCTCCTCATCGCAGTCGCGGGAGATGTGTCCGGGCTTTCCGCACACGTAGCAAGTCTTGGTGCCGTCGGGGCAGTTGCGTGAGATGTGGCCGGACTTGTTGCAGTTGTAGCAGGTCTGGTTGGAGCTATCGCGGCCGCCCTCGGGGCAGTTCCGTGCGATGTGCCCGGTCTTGTTGCAGTTGTAACACGACGGCTCGTCCGGGCTCTGCGCGCACTCGCGCGCTATGTGTCCCGTGCCGTTACATCTGTACCACACAATTAATAAGAACATTAGATACACGAACCTACAAATCAGTAAACTTTAAAAATTGTCATTATTAGACATCGATCTATCTCCCTTATTCAAAACAGAAAGGTTGCTGGCAATTTGGGAGACACGTGTGTCTTCAAGGTCAATGCCAACAGTTCAACGTAACATTTTAACATTAATGTAATGGACACACTACACTTTCTCTATGACCTCCTTACTAGTTATTGATTACGCTTTAAACAACAGATGCCTTTTTACAGGTGGAACTTGTTCAATCAAAATACTTAAAAAAATGGTAAGTTGTCTCGACGAACAAGCTCTTGAAATGGTGTTTTCAGAGATTCGATTTATATTAAAGGAGCATCAAAGACGATTCTCGTTATCGAAACTGGTTTTAGATATGATCTAATGATAAACCGACGTGACTTGGATAAGACTCGCTGTTAGCTAACGTGCACCCAGCGTGGAATAGCCTATTACTTTTTAGAGAGACTTGTCTGGGGAAAAACTAGTTGATCATATTGATTTTTATTGAGTTGTACAGATGCACAGATATAGTACAAACAGAAATGTCGATCGGTGAAAGTTGGTCATTTAGTTTTAGTAGTGTTTAAATTTTATCCGTCTTTCTGCGAAAAAGTTAAAATATCGCTGGAACACTTTTGTCTAAAAAAACTAGTAAACTTCAAAACGGCATTTTCTTATCCGTCGGGTCGTTTTGCAGTTAGGTACATTTTTTAGACAAGTGTTCAACAGATGTTTAACTTTTTGTAGTTAGACTTATAAGCGTATAATAAGGACATGCAGGACTATTTTCATATTCCTTCCACGTGGATAAATGCGGTAAGCGCGTGGCACTTGTATCCTCGTCGGCGCACGCCACGCCGATACACATATGAGTCGAGCCGCTCAAACGTGACCACTCATGCGTAACGAGCCAATGGAGATACTGCATGTCTACACGAAACATAGTTTGAAGTGTCGTTAACCTATTGCAAGGCTACAACTAAGTGATTGATTTACGCTGCTTAAAGCAACCGCTTTCGGCAGTTGAGCAATGGGTCACCGAATCTCCGTTTTATTCACCGTTTTTCGCTTTCGTCTCTTCGAGCATATCACTGGCTAAGAAAAAAATAAGGCTACGTTACGTTGTACTGGAAGCCGACTTGATCCTGTCTAGAAAACTCTGGAGAGAATAGGTACATATTAACCTGTAGCAACGGTCGGCCTCCTCCTTGCAGTCACGCGCGAAGTGTCCGGCGCGGTTGCACTTGAAGCACTTTTCGCGCTGGCGGTTGAAGCCAGAGTCGCGAGCGCCCTGCACGCCTCCCTGGGTGCACTCGCGGGCGAAGTGCCCCGTCCGGTTGCACTTGTAGCATACGCTCGAACTCATTGTCTGGAACAAAAGGATGCACTCTGTTGATTACACTCTTATCACTAACATAACGGTACCTCTACGAGAACATCAAGTAATAGAAACAACTTTCGACTCGTTAAAATAAGCGAAACTGTTGACAGCATTGTTTTTCAGTAATTTGAATTACTCAATAAAGATAAGTTTATTGTAAGATGTTACGACAAAACACGTTTCGGGACGAAAAAATATTCAGTCAACATTTTGACCTTGTATTAATAACCTTTGTAAAACACGGTCATTCGCCTCGTCTATCTCTTTCTTACCCTTTTTTGTACGATAAGTGTAACAGAGACATCGAGTTTACTTATTTGCTCAGAAGTTCCGCTGACGTGATGACCCTGAGGTTGATAACGCGCTCCGTGTGCCAAGATCACGGTAAATTACGTACGATTGTCACCAATTGACTCGCGGCAAACATTTTGATCGAGACGTTGAGGGGAGGCCCGGCACGATGCAAAACAATTGAGAACGTGAACGTCGCACATTCCACAAGGTCTGTTGACTTGAGTATTTTAGCAGAACTTGCTGGCGCCGGCGCTTGAAGGAGACAATTATAATAATGTTGAAGCACTCCAACAGTGGACAGTAAGTACTACTACAACAGAAACAAAGGTTGTTGGAAAATGTGAACATTCTTTGCCAAGAGATTAAGTCTTTGCTTCCATGCAAGATTGTATCATCTAGTAATAGAAGTGTCTAAAAAGGCAATTTTATCTGAATCATAATTCATAATTGTTTGATATGGGCCGACTATAACTTTGGGTGACTACTTGGCCTAGATTATTTTCCTTGTCAGTCGAGATCTGCGGCTTTCGTCAATGGATTGACGCTACATGGCTTTAGTATTGTGTAAATTATAAAATGCACACAATCCCACCAGCTGTGCAGTCACAGAAATTCTGCAAACATATGGTATTCCATAAAAAATATTTCTCTGTAATTTGACCTAGTTAAAGGTCAAATTACTGAATAACAAAAATAAAAGTCATAATTCCAAATCAATCACTACAGCCGACAAGCCGCGGACTAGTTGGTATTTAAACCCCTTTCATTACATGGATAAAAAAAGTGATTGATTAAAACCAAGCTCCATCATAGCTTAGTAGCAATTGAATCAGAAGAAAAATAAGGTCAGTACAAAGAGAATTATGTAAATCTCAAAGGGCAACCAAGGATTTATAAACACCACAAATGAGCTTTGTCTTGACAAAACAAAATTGCAAAGACAATGATGTAACAAGAAATTAATAATATTATACTTTATTTTGAATAGTTTTTTCTTTTCTATTTATTTTTATTCAAAGCAATAGAATAGACTATTTTACGAATTTAATCACAAATAATTTTATGATCTTGCTAAAGGCCCCTTTTTTAGGCCCCCCAGGATGCTGACTTATGATATGTACATTTAAGTTAAAACAATAAATGATATAAACCATAGTGTTAGAAGCTATAGTACGGCCGACCTCGACACGGCGACACCTTTCTTTGGCCTCTAAACTATTGATCAACTGTACAGCAAGTCATTATTGAGTACACAGTTTTATTTGCATAATCAATAAGTTTTTGCTTCTTTAATTAACAGAGATCAGGATAGGTAGTGTATATTCCTCTAAAGTTGCAGGAAGTAAGTCCAGTTAGCAGATCACCTAACCTACCCAGTAATGTAATTTTTTTCAATTGAATTTGAACCTTCTAGTTTTGCAATATTGTTGAAAATAGATTGAATGATTTTGAAATAGTGGAGCAGGTTGCTATGCTAACATCTGTATGTGTTTTTTGGCAGCTTTATTTATAAGCCATTCAGAATTATCTACAAGTTACTTTCAAGTCACAATGCAACCTTTTGATGTCAAGAACTGCAAGTCTAAATCGGCTACATAGCAATATTCCTAATGATTCACTTCATGCATTTCATGCAATGTCATTGGTTATTCATTAGGAATATTGCCAAGTGGCTGTTTGAGACCTGCTGCAATTTAACACAAGATGTACCAGCTTTTTTCTTTTTTACATTTGTCTGACGTGTTGTGTTGTGACGCATCAGAACAGGACGATTTCATAGATTTAGTATGGCGCATCACAACACATCGCGACACACAAATGTAAACCTTACCATACGATGTGTATGAAACCGATACCATTCTGATGCATCACAACACAACACGTCAGACAAATGTGAACCCAGCTTTAGTATGAAATGTTCTTGTTTATTTTAAAAGAAGAACAAAACCTTCAGGCCAACCACACTGGTTATAAAATGGAAGCAGATTGTAGAGGGGATATAGTGAAAGCTGCAAGTGGGTAAGACATTAACTTGTAGTAATTATGAACTAGTGTATGTACAGTTAGTATGGAAATGACCCACTCTTTATGTACCAAACATGTAATAGCAGCTCCCAGGAGATTCGACGCTTGTTTAGTTAAGTATTTATTAAGTAAATTGAGTTCTTTTTTTGTAAAACATCTGAATGCTTCAGAAAACTGAATCAGTGCATTTTCACAATGTGATATCTATGGAGTCCTAAGATGCAATGCAATCATGACATAAAGAGTATTATTTTTTCTATTTTTTTTTTTTTATCGTGGTAAAATCAAAATCCACGGTGTCCTACACTAGTTGTTAATTTTTTCTAACTTATAGTAATTAATATCATATAGCTAAATTCTTACCACGTCTATACAGTAAAGATTTCGAAATTTATCTCAAACCAAATAAAAGACAACTTAAAACAAATAATTACTTTGGAAAAGACTCAACATCAAAAATACAATGTCCTACATGAATTTTAGTGTGAATCTAGTTGGTCGAGGAGCAATTACATGAAATGAATGACTTTCTAAATACAACTACTAAAGGGTCAATGGAGCAATCATTTGAAAGTTCTAACTGTACAGTTGCAAAAGTGTAACAAACCTTTTTAGACTTATTTGGAATTGTCTCTGATGGAGTTTCTTTTTTTTTGGAGTGCCCATCAATATAATTATCAGACATAAATTAATATTTTAAAGGATAAGTTTTGAAATCATTTGATTTTTTGGTCAAGTTTTCCTTAATTTGTCAATATTCCTGTGTTGTGTGTTAAAATTGCTCTGAAAGAAAATTAATGAAGGACACACAAAATCCGTCCCTAAGGCTACCCACTGACGAAAATAAAAACTGCATTTAAATGCTTCCGCTACCAGTCTTATGTGAAGCTAATATTGAAGAATTTAAATTCTTAGAAAGTGTGTAATTAGAATGGTACACCAACTACTTTGACTTTCATACTGAGAAATGCTGCAAAATGCAATTAATCAAACAACAAATAAGTAAGGAAAGCATTGTTGAGGATTAGAAAACAAGATCTTGGCAGAATTAATTATGTCCTTGAATATAATTAGAACATGGTTACTTTTTTAGACACCGTTTTACACAAATACTGTGTGCAAAAATTGTTATTAACCAATAAACATAATACTGTCTCTACTGAAATGATGTCAATGAATTCAGGACAACAGCAGATAAGTCCTTTGTGTGAGCATGTAACAGGTAGAAAGCATAACACATGCCTAAAACTAGACTTGTAATATTCATATAGGCATTATACGTATTAGTACTTTCCCACATGCTGTTCATAGTGCAGCGATGCGTCATTGTCTTATACTAACAGCGAAAAAAAAAGAAAGCTACAAGAGAAGGCATGATAAATACTTTAGGAACTGGTAGAGATGCCAGAGTGATGACGGAGCACTTTCATAATCTTTGCAGCTGCAATATAACGAATAAATATGTTTCCGAAAGCATGATTTCGAATATAAAATTACCTCAACAGCAGCTATATGTGTCAGCAACGAGTCACCGTTTGTCAAACTAACCACGTTCAATAAACAACCTAACTATGATGCGTTGACACAAAAATATTAGAATTTCACTAGGACACACTCGGGAATGATGCGCCGTTGCTTTATTCGCTGATAATTATAAGAAAACACATCTGTAACGTGTACGTACGCCGTATAACAGCCTAACCACGTGTAGAGGTACCGGTAGCGCGCGGTTTCACAATCAATGTTGCACTTTTCACTTACCGATTAGATGTGAAACTTCTTGAGCACTTAAATCACTATTGATTCGATCGTTTCACGATCAAATTTTTAATAAGATATACAAATAAGATGTAATTTACGATGCTTCGTTTGCAAGGAAGCCAGCCACCATCACTACGAATTCGTAAAAGACATTTTGAGCATAGACAACGTAGCTAAAAAGTTTTCAACGCTTCTCCAACGTGACTAGCGAATGATTTAAAAATTTTTTTTAAATATAAAAACTACGTCAAGTGGTTTGGAAATAACATGAAAAATGGGTATATTATTTTTTTTGTGATAAATAGGGTGAGAAAATTATTTCGAAATACAAAATTTTATAAATTTACTGTAACGCTTGTTGTCTATGATTTTAACATGAAGAACCAATGGCACTATCGGACACCATGTTTAACAACCAATCCAAAGCTCTGTCATAAACTTACCAATCACCTCTCTTATTTTGATTAATATGCCAAAACTAATTCAATGCATCGTTTTCAGTATTAAGAAAACAATTTACGGAGTTTCAAATTAGTGGAAAGTCTGCATAAAGTTACGATGTTTTAATTTGGTTAGGTTATTCAAGAATTGTCGGATTGTCAAGTGAGTACGGTGTTTACAAAACTCTGAAAACTATTTTAAAATCCGGCGTTTCTGAGATAAAAGATACTCCAAATCGATTTTTAAAGGAAAAGGTATGTCCGCGGAGAAGAGACGCAGTAGCGTTGATAACAATGAAGAAGCTGAAGAGACTGATGGCTGGATAGGGCCTATGCCCGCCGAGGCATCAAAACCCAAAACTAAAAAGAGAAGAGGTAATTTTGTGATACAAAAACCGTTTTACTGGATGGATGTGAAGTACCTATGTATAGTTGGTTATCCATATCTTCTGTTTCAGTGCTGGAGTTTGAATCTCTTTATATCGAGAACCTGCCTACATCTGAGACCTATGAATTTAGTTACATGCATCGCGATGTGGTCACTCATGTAGTTGTCACTAAGACTGACTTCGTGATCACCGCTAGTCAGGACGGTCACTTGAAGTTTTGGAAGAAACAGGTACACAACATACTATTGTAGGTTATCTGGAACTTTAGACAAAGGGTCAATTGCATTTTGGCGCCTTAACACTGATTGGTTAGCTTTATTTGTTAAACATGACATTACTTGTGTGGCTTACCATAATGGTCATCAATTGGCATCAGATTATTGTATTGTTACTATATGGCAACAAAAAGAACAAATTCTTGAAAGCAGTTAGTTTTTTTTTATCATGGTACAATCATCAAATTACTCCTGGCAGAGCGGGAGGGACTGTCAGACTGCTGTCTCAATTATTTAATAATTTATTAACAAATGTGTTGAAATAAAACTTGAAAGTTGAATATAAAAAATAAATCTTAGTAAACTTCTGCCTTTTATAACTGTTTATGATCTTAAATTTCATTATAAACCATGTGTTTTCCAGGAAGAGGGCATAGAATTTGTGAAACATTTCCGTTGCCACCTGGCTCCAATCAGCCATGTCGCTGCCAACACTACTGGTACGCTGCTCTGCACTGCCTCGCTGGAGAAGACTATCAAGGTGTTTGACGTTGTTAATTTTGGTAAGATATTTTATTTTATTTATTTTAGGACAATTTACAGCTAAACAAATACAGTAATAGTTTACACACAGAATATTGCCATTTACAAGTTTCCACATGTAGTAAAAAGAAAATTCACAAGAGATAATTGGAACTTTTAACAAAGTGAACATTCACCTTGATTACTGTACATCATCAGTGGCATGATATATTTGGTTGCCTATAGTTTGTCCCAGTTCTGGGCAAAGGGAGTAATTTCTGCCCTTTTTTTATTATCACATGAGTCTTTTTTTTTTTTTGTCCCAGTCGGAGGAAATCCTCACGGATACCCTCCGACTGGGGCGAGCGGAGGGTTATGTCGGACTCAAACCGACTAAAAACCCCACTATTCCTTCAAGTACCATTGGTTGGGGGCCGGGATATATATGAATACATTCGCGCGCACCCACAATCACATGAGTCCTCCCACCCAGGGCAGAGCGGGTGGGACTGTCAGACTCGTACTGACTAAAATCCACAGTGTCCTTCAATAGCCCTTTACGTACCACGGTAATTCGTGAGACCCACGACCGTAATTATTAGTTATTTTTTGTATTAAAGTTGTCAATGTAACTACTAGCTCCTAAGTAGTACAAATATGTACACATAGCAGCATGGTTTTATGAAATGTCACTTCCCACAAGGTAGGATTAGAATTATTCCGAATGATGATGTAGTATACACTATACAGCTTGGGTAAAAATACGTGAATCAAAAAAACCAGGGTGATAGTTGAGGCTGTTTGTAGTAAAAAATATTTAGTGTTTTTTCTAGAAAATTGCAATTAGAGTAAAATTGATACCTATTTTTTTAAAAATAATAAATGGTGTTTAGTTACTGCTAGCCAATGTATCATTACTACAAAACTGCTTTTATGGCAGTAAGTATCATAATTTATGAGTATTGGGACTGTTTCCAATAACTTTTATCTTTTACGGAACATGAATTGTAACTTTAGAACCTTAATGTTCGAAAATAATGGGCTACTAAAACGTGCCCAATATTAAAAAAAAACTTGCCTGTTTAATGACTATTATAACGAGGTATAACACATTGCTGTTATTGCTAAACATAATTTTTATGATAATTTTCCGCAGCATTGTCTCTCAGGTCGCGGGACTCACAAATTACCGTGACCCCGGTACGTAAAGGGCTATTGAAGGACACCGTGGATTTTAGTCAGTACGAGTCTGACAGTCCCTCCCGCTCCGCCCTGGGTGGGAGGACGCATGAGATGATTTTACCACGTAAAAAAAAAGCATGGTCTCCACGGTATTTTTAAGCCTTAGCAGCATGTGGGTAGACAATGAGTGGGGTTAAGATATATTTTCATAACAGTTATGAAGTATATTTCGACGGCACGTTTGGCGCAGTGGCTGAACAATTGGACTGCTTCGCTGCGTTTCGCATTTTTTTTGCGTTGCGTTTTTACTTTGACATTATTAATTTGACATTATATAATTTGACATTATTACTTTGACATTATATACTTTAATTCGCAATTTAAAAAAAAAAAAAAAAAAACGTAATTTTGAAGTGGAATGTATTTAATTATAATTTTTTTTTTTCTTAATTAAGGGACTAACCAAGTTCCGAACTAAATGTTGCATGCCTAGTGCAGAATATGGCGACACTAACAATTTTCCTCTTTTTCAAAAATCCACCTGTATTTACTTACCCATATTTGCAATAAATGAATTTGATATTTTGATATTTCGCGGGTTCGATTCCCGCACGGAGCAGTTATTCGTATGATCTACATGTAGTTGTTAGGGTCTGCGCCTTTGTATGTTTGTAATGTTAATGTTTAATTCCTAGAGTGGGGCAAAAAAAGTTCTTGTCTATAAATTTCTGACTACCTAAAGAAACTGCATTCTTTAGCTATAACTGACTCATATATTTTGCTTAGTGCATAGACAGCAATGATTGTAAATTATAATATTATTATTTTCATGTTTATGTGACCTTTTACAACACAACTTGATGCAGGCAATAAATTGCTGGACTTTAGTCTGTTTATTGGTATTAGATAGTTAAGCAAGGGAGGAGCTGGTGGCTACATAACAATAGCAGTGGGGTTCCTTCTTGGACACCATGGCCCTGGAATGCAAAGGGCAACTGTAGCAACAGGGCGGGCCTTCCGCTCCACTCGGTGGGAGGACTCATTAGATGATCTAACTATCTGAAAAAACCACAACCTTACAAAGGAAGAAAATGATGATTGGCTACCCAAGGAATCTTTACGGGCCGTATACGACTTTGACGCTGTGAGCGGTGAATTAGCGGGCGGCGAGCAGTAAGATCAAATGTATAGAAAAGTTTGAAACACTCCATGAGGCGCGGTCAGTGGCGAATTCGCGTACTTATAAAGTAACTAATGTCTTAAATGCGCCGCTCGTCGCATCGCTCACCGCTTAGACCAACATTTCTTCTTGAAATAATGCATTTGCAAACCTGCGGCCATATTATGACGTCTTAAAACCAGGCTTGTTCTGGGGAGTGAAAGAGACAAAGCTATACAAGTCGTCTAGCGCCACCTCGTTCACTCACCGGAACAAGCCTGGTTTTAAGACGTCATAATACGGCTCCTGAAAAGGTTATGATATAATTGTACCTATTTCAACCCTATGTAACATACATTAAAAGTGTATTACACAAATAAATGAATTTTGTTTTGATTCCATTGCAGATATGATCAACATGATAACCATAGAGTTTGAGCCCTATGTTGCTGAATGGGTACACTCAGCGGGCGATCCTATATCTGCACTTGCTATGTATGTATTACATTTTATCTACAATAAATAAAGTAGGTATTTTAGTTACAGAGGATATTTGGACAAATGTCTACGATATTTCTCATTGTTACTGAAAATTAATATTATGGTTCTTGTAAAAACGTCGTACGGTTTAGTACCAGTTTGCGGGACACCTTGAAGTTCGGTTTGGTAAGGTTCCTTAAAATCCCGCAAACAGAAATAGAAGCCCCTCTAAGCGGGGCTGCGTCGACCCTGCTTAGTTCGAAATTAATTGTTGAAATAACATAATATTGCTTTATCCAAGTATTCCAATCATAGCCATCATCGAATACGCTATTTGACTCAAAAAAAAAAATGTCCGTAAGATAGGTTTTATCATGGTTGCAACACTACATAGAATAAAACAAAGTCGCTTCCCTCTGTCTGTCTGTCCCTGTGTATGCTTAAATCTTTAAAACGCAACGGATTTTGATTTGGTTTTTTGTAATAGATAGAGTGATCAAGTGGAAGTTTTATGTGTATATAACATGCATAATATAGTAGGGGTTGTCCACTTGCAGAGCCGGGGTGGGTCGCTAGTACCTTATAAAGATAAATCTTTTTATAGATCATTACAAGTTAGTTTTTATAACAAATATGCCTGTATTCTTTTTACCACCAGCTCGGAGAAAGCCAGCAACAAGATCCACATATTCGACGGCACTCAGACAGTGAGCACGCCACTGCATACCTTCGAGACCCTGCACCAAGCCACCGTCACCACCATAGCTTACAACCCGGTGTACGAGACCGCTGTATCTGTTGATAAGCAAGGTAAAGAAAAACACATTTACTAACTTAACTAAATCCTACTATTTTTAATTTATTTTTTTCTCTTATTTTATCGTGCAATCAGTCGCGTAGACTATAAGCAGATGGGTTGTAGAAGAAATTATGAAAGAGATCCTACTATTTAATACAATAAATGCGAAAGTGTATGTTTGTTTGTTTAGTTTTTACGTCTAAACGACTGAACCGGTTTTGATAAATCTTGATAAAGAGTTAGTTGAAATCCTACAGACGTTTAAAATTGGAGGGGCAGGGGTGCAAAACGATATAACATAATTAAAGGGGATTACAGGCATATTGCCTGTAATCCCCTGCGGGTAAGTTGTTCCTAATATAGTGCACCCACATTACGCCGCATAGGTAAAAGGGGGCGACTTGTCATCTACCGAGCACAATTCCACCAATTTCATTTGATTGCATGATGAATGATTGATATCTAAAGTCGAAGGAAAAAGATTAAAAAAAATTTAAGGCCCTTCGTACTCAACGCGACGCCGGTCTCCGATACCTTACGACTTTGTTATCCATAGGCGCGTGCCTGTGTACGAACCTCTATGGATTTGTATTGCGATATCGCCTGGATACCAAAAGCGAAACCTATCAGAGACTTGCGTCGCGTTGCCTACCTATTGAGATTAAAATAAAATATTCATTCAAACACACCGTGTTACACACATTAAGCTCGTGCGCCAAGACCAGAGACAAGATTAAAACACAGATAATATCAATATAATTACATTGCCATTTCACAACAAACCCAAATAGCTGTCGTTGCGCTTTTAGCAATGTTACCTAACATATACTGGAACAAACATTACATGAACATGAAGTTAAATTATAAAAGTACAGTGTATAACCATTGCATAGTTATTTTGATAGCTACAACATGCCTTATTTCTTTTAGGCATCATAGAATATTGGACGGGCCCGAAACATGAGTACAAGTTTCCGAAGACGGTGAACTTCGGATCTAAGCTAGACACAGATCTGTACGACTTCGTGAAGAACAAGACGTATCCAACTGCGCTCGCGTTCTCGCCCGACGGCAAGAAGATGGCTTCCATCAGCTTGGACAGAAAGGTAACATGATATAGTGCTGATCTTATTGTGTAATTTAAAAATGAGTTAGAGTAAACATACATGAGTTTCTGAAAAACTTTCTGCTAAAAATACATTTATTTCCTGTATGCCCCTGGTGGTGATGTATGGTGGTCGCGGGACTCACGAATTACCGCGACTCCGGTACATAAAGGGCTATTGAAGGACACCGTGGATTTTAGTCAGTACGAGTCTGACAGTCCCTCCCGCTCTGCCCTGGGTGGGAGGACTCATTTGATGATTTTACCACGATAAAAAAAAAAGAGTAGCATTGACTATTTTACAATCTGCTCTATAACAATCATTGTCGTCTTCCTGTCCTTATTTACTTCTAGGTGTGCTCACTCCATCTTACTCAAGGAGGAATTGAGTCTAGGAGTCGAAGCAGCTGCTTTTGCGACTACTAAAACGACATGGACATCCTCTGACACGGAAGAACCCACACTTGATCATAACATGTCCTTTTGAGCCCAGTATGTAATAAGTAGGATGTTTGTCTGTTGATGTAATAGGTGCGTGTGTTCCATTTCCTGTCAGGCAAACTGCACAAGGTGCTGGACGAGAGCCTCCAGCGCTTCCAAGAGTTGCAGCATCAGACCCAGCAGTTGCCCAACATGGAGTTCGGTAGACGGTAAGGATAACATTCGATTTGTTTTCATTATTTCTAGCTGTTACCAGCGGGTCTATGTCGTAAATTCTATGTCGGAATAAAATGTATCCTATGTGTTATTCCAGATTATAAACTATTTCTCTACCCAAATTCATCAACATCCATTCAGTCGTTCTGTTGTGATTGAATAACAAATGTCCATACATCCATCTTCACAAACTTTCGCATTTATAATATTAGTTACGACATTAGTAAGGATAATTATATCGTAATTTGTCAAATTCTAAATTAACGAGAAGAAAATCGCGGGCAAAAGCTAGTCTAAAAGAAATTAAAGAACATCAGAGAGAGAGTATAATGTGACATCACTTATCAACCTTTGATAAACTTTAACTTACTTTTTCACTACAAATTGTGAATTTCCCTAATGATACGATTCCACTAAAATAGTGTAGAGGCACGTGTGCGCGTACATCCAGATGTGCATGAACATTTTTAGAATGTTCATGCTTGCTTTAGTGACTCCACCAGAACATTCATCTTAACACATACTACTGTTCTCCACCCAGAATGGCAGCAGAGCGTGACCTAGAGAAGTCAGATTCGGTGCACCTGGCCAACGTGTTGTTCGACACGAGCGGCCACTTCGTGATCTACGCGACCATGCTGGGCGTCAAGGTGGTGAACCTGGTCACCAACCGCTGCGTCGCCATGCTCGGGAAACCGGAGAATTTGAGGCCTTTGCACCTTGCGCTGTTCCAGGTAAGTCATGGATTGATTCTTTTGGATTATTTACACGAGACCAAATCAGTGAGCTATTCCACTAAGTCGATCCTATATCGGCATCCTGTAAATACTGACACGCCAATAGATTGGCTTGTCTCAAGCCTTTGATCAAGCAAGTCCATAGAAATAGTATAGAATAGTTTCTAATTTTTCGGCGCCAATGCTACCCGCAACAACTATTTATTGGATTGAGTTGAGCATTGACTTCATGTGAACGCGTAGTTCAATACAAGCTAGTTTCCTCACATTAAAATAAGGGCTCTTTTAAAGTTTTTTTTAAACTATTTTGCGTCTATCCTTTTCAAATATTTTTCCTGTAAACACATTGTTTTTAGTTAAACTTCATTATGTAATAAGACGGGAAATGTCCATTAACGCGAAAATCAACGACATTTCCCATTACTGTGGCCCTAGTGTAACTGATAACTCTTTCATCTTTCCAGGGCCGCACAAATCAATCAAAAGTAGCGACGACCCTCGAGATGGAAGGCTCTGAGAACCCGACCCTGCTGAACGTGAAGACCGACCCCACGCTGTTCTGCACCGCCTACAAGAAGAACCGCTTCTACATGTTCTCCCGACGGAGTCCCGACGACATCAAGAGCCCTGATGCTGACAGGGATATCTTTAATGAGAAGCCGTCCAAGGAAGACATTATTTCTGCTACTGAAGGACAAGGTATGATTGGCTTGTTTTATTTTAATCTTCATCAACATATCAGTCCGGGATCACCCACTGCTGGGTGTAGGCCTCCCCCTTTTTATGCCATATCTCTCGGTTCTGTGCGTCTCTTATCTTTTAATCTTAGACTGTTTTTTTTTTTTTTTTTTTTTATCGTGGTAAAATCATCAAATGAGTCCTCCCACCCAGGGCAGGGCGGGAGGGACTGTCAGACTTGTACTGACTAAAATCCACGGTGTCCTTCACTAGCCCTTTACGTACCGGGGTCACGGTAATCCCTTGGTCCCGCGACCCCAGATCTTAGACTGTTAATAATGTTTTCAGATTAAGAAATACTAATATTGAAGATGCTATATTTCAGTATTGCAAATGGGATAAGTATTAAATGTAATGAAGTCAATGGGGTGATATCGAGTTGAGCCCCATAGCTATCTGAAAGCGTACTGACTATTTTGCTTAAGTAATACATCAAATCTTAGATTATAAAATGTTTTCGTGTCCAGATTCCGTGTTCGAAACAAAACGTAACGTTTTTAATGAAACTACTTTTGTTTTAATGTGTAAGTGAATGCCGTGCACTCATTTAAATGATTTCCTTGGAGATGTTCACTTGTTTTATGTAGGAATCAAACGACGGGAGTAATTTTTCTTCCTTGTTTTGGCTTAATTCTCAGTCTACTAGGAATTTGAACATTCTATAATCTAAGACATAAAATATTTGGTCGCGGGACTGTACGAATTACCGTGACCCAGGAACGTAAAGGGCTGTTGAAGGACACCGTGGATTTTAGTCAGTACGAGTCTGACAGTCCCTCCCGCTCTGCCCTGGGTGGGAGGACTCATTTGATAATTTTACCATGATAAAAAAAAAAAAATGCATAGAGCACGGTGTCGCAATTACGCTGACATGATTATCATTGTTCGGTGATTTACCCGAAAAATAGTAATAATAATTTTGGTAAAAGCTATTGAAAACCAGTGTGTTGGTGATGAAAGAAAACAAAATAATGCTTCGATCTTCAAATGGTTCAGATTCCAGTGAAAGGTTATTTTGAATTCTTTCATATTTCCTTACACAAACACTAATAATAAAGTTTATATGACCAATTTATAGAATTAATATTTATGCTGTAACATAACAAATATAAGTACATAAATCTATGTGTCTACCGTCCAGGTGTCCAGCGTCTGTACGAGCAAGCCATCCTGCACACGTCCCTGGGCGACGTGCACATCCGTATCTTCGGCAAGGACGTGCCGCGCACCGCAGAGAACTTCTGCGTGCACTCGCGGAACGGGTACTACAATGGACATGTCTTCCATCGCGTTATCAAAGGATTCATGGTGCAGACTGGCGATCCTACAGGTAACATTTTTTTTAAACCCCACCCTTGGTCTTTTTCCTGAATTATGAGTGCGTTTAGGGTATGTGGGCGACGGGTAATGGGTGTCTCGCAGTCCGACCATGGACCATGCGCTGGACGACGACGCTTCGTGGTCCACGCACGCTTCAAAGAGTGGACCAAAGCCAGCTGGCGGCGCGGGTATCAGGTATCTGGTAACCGTGACCCTGGAACGTAGATGGGCGGGATGACGCATTTGATGATTTTACCACGATAAAAAAAAATGGGAGCGTTTACAAACATAGAAACTCGCAAACACCCAGACCCGGAACAAGTACTTGTAGGTCATACAAATATATTTACCGTGCGGAGATCAAACCCGCGACACGTTGCGCACCAGTCGATAACTCAGCCGCTGCGCAAATCGTGCCGTTAAACATACAACTAACTTCCTTTTACTTTATCTTAAAGGCTTATTTAGAAACTGCGTGCGAGTTCGACTATATTGCAGACTATTAATAGACAAAAACCTTTACTCTTAGGACAACTACAAAACAAAATAGGAAAACTGAACAATAGTGTAGTTTTCAAGAACAGAACAGATTTTCAATTGATTTATACAGTAATAAATCAATTGAAAATCTGTTTAAACCGTCAGTTAGAGCATTGAAAAATAATGAAAACCTATTTTTTGTTTTTAAATCGATGAATATTGACAAAGATAAAACACTTCTAAATTCGGGTGTGGGGTCTTGTGACATCATAACACATGTAAAATTATACCGACCGAGTGAGGTTTTGTGATTTTTAGAAGCGTTGTGAGTTGGTCGCGGGACTTACGAATTACCGTGACCCCGGTACGTAAAGGGCTAGCGAAGGACACCGTGGATTTTAGTCAGTACTAGTCTGACAGTCCCTCCCGCCCTGCCCTGGGTGGGAGGACTCATTTGATGATTTTACCACGAAAAAAAAAAGCGTTGTGCGTTCGTCAATTTTGGTTTACGTAACCGAAGAACTCCCAATCAAAAATCTCCAAAAGGTATTTCCTATTCGAGACAGAACAACAGTTATTTAATTAAATAAATTTTGGAAGTTTCGAGGTGCAAATTATGTAATTTTCCAAATGATATGGTTTTGTTATCATCACGTTTTCCCAGCACGTTTTACATCCACGTGCAAGTTATCTCAACATGATATGGAAATATTGCCGAAAATTGGTGATTTGAAGGACTTGTTATCAAAAGTGATAACACTTATCAGTATTACGTTTTACAATGCACAATACTAAATACATGATGATTTTATAGTAATGTTATGTCAAACATGGCGTCTGCAGTCCCCGCCCCCGAATTCTCATAGAGATAATTATTGACAAGTTATGTGTTATGCTATTCATGCATGCAATAGGGAACAAACTAATCTAAATAAAACCATAAACCATACTTCGGGCTTCTAACAAGAAACGTCTGGTCTATAGATAACATTACAATCGAAATCATTGGAAACGACCTATGATAGACGGTCACCCATCTACAGACGAACCTTGGCAAGCTCAGTTTAACCTGGAAGATAGGCCTGTACTACTGCTGTTATTATTCAGCCACGAGATCATCCTGAAATAACATGCTGCGTCGAGCTTAACGATAACCGACACAAGCTTGCACTGACTGGCAGGTCCACTCAAATTTGTGTGGTTCTTTCCTCATTGTACCGGTTTCATCTAACTTTAAAAATATTGGTGACGAGTAAAAATGTTTTTTTATAACCCACTTACAAAATAAACATCATTTGAACTCAGTATACTTATTTACTATTTCCATTTTTCAGGCACCGGTACAGGTGGTGAGAGTATATGGGGCGGTGAGTTTGCGGACGAGTTCAAGCCGCACCTCAAGCACGACCGGCCATACACCGTCAGCATGGCCAACGCTGGGCCCAACAGCAACGGGAGCCAGTTCTTTATCACGCTAGCGCCCACGGTAAGTGATACCACACAGTTACACTTGGCTTTAAGAGTTTTTTTTGTTGCTTTAGTTGTAAGCTCACTCCATCGTAGACTTTGTCTCTGTCACCTTTGACCTAGACTAGAGTCCAGAGCAAAGCCATCTCAAATTTAACACGTAACCACCTAACAGGGGTCTCTCAGACCCCAGCCTGTATTTATTTACTCACCTGAGGAAAACGCCCGTGCGTCCAACTCCGATGAACCGTTGCAGTGTACTGACGACACTCCCGCGCAAAAATATTCACGGGGTCTGTGAGACGTATGTTGGTGGTTAAGGGTTAACAAAAAACGTGTTTATTTACCCCATTGCTCGTGTCGCAATACGTTTTTTTTTGTTATATTTTGCGTTTTTTTTTTCTCTTTCTTTTTCACTCCGTGCTTTGTCGTCAAAGTTAAACCACGTGATAACATCTGGATTTGGCCTGCGGCATGTGTTTAAAAGGCTAACTTTGTGTCCGACTTACTGCTGCCGGTCTCAGCTTATTAAGTCGATAAAAAAAAAACCAAATACAATTTAGGCTACCCGTTAGTCCGTTACACTATTGGAAATTATGTGAAAACGCCATACTGGTCAACAATAAATGGAATATTGACGGAATTTCAAACCATACATCATTTTAACAGTATTTTCATCAGTAGTCTCCAATCTCCGATGTTATAGCATAACATTGTATGGTAAATCATTTTCTTTTTTTTTGGATTATTTTTGTACACTTTATATGAAGTTCAGAAAAAGTATAGATGTAGTTACGTATCAAGTGGTCCACGTTGTTGTAGTAGTTAGTAGTTTTTTGTTATTCTGTAGAAAATAGCAATAGCGAGTAGTTATCATACATTCATACGTAAAACTAAAAGGATAAGTGCGCACTGTGATGCAGAAATCATATAAATTTAAATCGGGATCTTTTACTGCACATTTTCTATTTTTTACAAATAAGCAATTTTTGTTCTAAACGATTTCAAAATCGTTTAGAACAAAAATTGCTTATTATTATTTCGTTTCGTGGTGCTTGTTTATCCTTAATCAAAAAACACTACACTGAGGCCCACTTGCACCACAATCACTAAGCAGGTTTAGCGCTAAACTGATTTAAAACATTGTTCTGTCTCTGTCAACTTCAAACAATTTGACAGGGATACAGTGATTTTCTAAGACAGTTTAGCGCTAAACCCGTTTAGTGATTGTGGTGCAAGTGGGCCTAAATCGTAGATAATTGTGGCAGTTGTGGTCTTAAAACGTGCGAATACGACGCCGAATACAAAGTATAAACCTTGGTTTAAGTGTGTCTGTACACGAATGGTTTCCGAAAAACTGCACCAAATTGGATTGTGTATATGAAAGATGTTAGTCTATAAGAAAGTTTTTGAAAAATCACCGGTAACGTCGAGAATTTAAACCCGAGCGAGGCCGTTGGGGACGACTATAATGAATAAATATTCAGAAAGGTATCTCGTATATTGCTACTAAACTATAGATTCTCGTGTGGTTTCGGCCCCGCGTTTTATTACCACTATTGCCATGTTATTTTTATTAGTTCACTGTACTATTTAGGTGTAATAACTATGTAAATATCTCAATTTTTTTTCTCAGCCGTGGTTGGACAATAAACACACAGTGTTCGGTCGCGTGGTGCGCGGCATGGAGGTGGTACAGAACATTGGCAGCGTCAAGACCAACCCCAAGACAGACAAGCCTTATGAAGACGTCAGAATTATATCAGTTACTGTTAAGTAAATCAATTATATAGACATTATTCAGGGTCTGGAAGACGGCTCTTCAAAACGTTCTTAGGGATGCGGATGGGGTGAATTATAGCTATTATTATATTTTGATTTAACAGCACATAACTAGAAAAGTGCTCGCCCACTCTAAAGTCAGGACCGAAACGGCGCGGGAATTTAAACTCTGACTTTTGTCGTGGAAATCTGTAATTAAAATATACAGTAGGAGTATTGATCTACTGACGACATAGCAGATATATTTGGAGAATAATGATTATGGGAGCCGAGCCTTAATAAAGATGGGATAAGGACGACAGAAGAGGATTTTGTAAAATTTCATTTCCACCAAATCATCAAAACCTTTTTTGAGGCTGTAACATAATGCAATCATTGTTGGTACATTCCTTCTAGAAAATTATGTATGTGCGTCCAAAATCTTAAAATCATAACCTTCCTTTTGGCTTTGCCGTAGTAGGGTAATTAAGTTAAGGTACATTAATATTTCAAAAATCTGACTAGCTAATAATATATTCTAGTTAAAAACGCCTTTATTGGCGGTCGGTAAAATCATCAAACTAATCCTTTTTTCCCTTGGGTGGAGAGAAAGCGACTGTCAAGACTTTTTTGCTAAAAATCCACCCTGTTACTTCTGTTGCCCTTTGCATTCCAGGGTCATAGTGCCCTTTTAAATCAGTCCTGCGACCCCAGAAAATAACATCTAATCCCTGAAGAAATTGTTTCGGCCCTTCCACAATACACCCTGTATACATACATCTCAGCGAACCCCATGGGTACAACGCGTGAGTTTATGTCTGAAGTTAAAAATTAAAAATATAAATAAATAAGTTATTATTTAAGCGAATCTATGATGTGATGTACAAAAGAACTGTTGCAATAAATTACATTGATGTTGTATGAAGTGGGCTCTGTGTTTTATTTATAAGTTCTCAATGTTTGTTTTGTACAGTTAACAACAAAAGTAGATGATCAAAATCAGAAACTCAATACTAATTAACGGAGTTCGCGTCAGAACAGTGCAGATGGACTAGTAGTAAGTGTTTGGTCAATTATAATCACATACTTTTGAATCACTTCGACGCCACACTGCTCTGACGCGAACTGCGTTTTTTAGTATTGAATTTCTGATTTTGATCATCTACTTTTGTTGTTGGCTGTACCTACCAACGTCTGACATAACATTGCTAATATTAAAAAGTTGAAGTGTTTGTTTGGTTTAACGCGCGAATCTGAGGAACTGGTTCGAATTATAAATATTTTTTTAGTTACATTTTTATAATTCGAACCAGTAGTTCCGAAAAAATAATTTTGTGTTGAAAAGCCCATAGACTAAAACACCATATTACGACCAATAACAGCCGAACAGCAGGTGAAACCGCGGGGAATACAAGTCTTAAATATTAAAGAAAAAGTAAACATTCATTTATTAATTTTTTCTTTCATTCTTCCCTGTCAAAGTAGTAGATACCCCTGATTTCTATCTACTATTTTGTCTTTCGTACTTTTTTTTATCGTGGTAAAATCATCAAATGAGTCCTCCCACACAGGCAGGGCAGAGCGGGAGGGACTGTCAGACTCGTACTGACTAAAATCCACGGTGTCCTTCAATAGCCCTTTACGTTCCGGGGTCGCGGTAATTCGTAAGTCTCGAAGCCGTCGCGTGGGCGTTTGTCTTTCGTACTTGGCAAAATAAACCAATAATTAACAATAAGATGCGTTTATAGTCAGTGGTCCGATTTTGCTTTTCTTAAAATAGTTTTTTCAATTGACTTGGTCTGAAAAAAGCTCGAAATGCTCTAAATAAGTAGCTCCCGGCTTAGTAATAAAACAGCCGCATAGGTCAATCTTGAAGGTTAAGATACGTTTGCCGAGGTTGGTCAGTGGATGGTTGATGGTTTCCCATCTATTAAAGCGAGTTTCGTCCGTGTCTCAGATACTCAATACATCAAATTTATAATGTTTTCTATGTTTGACTTCAATAATCATTGCCTTACTGAACCGGTTTTTATTTAAAAAAATAATAACCAATTTTAGCGAAAAAATTGACGTAACTTATTTGAACTGTCTGGTGTCGGAGGGCGAGGTCTATGACCCAATCTTAATAAATCACTGAAAAGACACCGTGATATTACGAAATGTTGAATAACACTGTTTGTGTTGTTTTAATTATTCTGAAAATTTGTAGCCTATTCTATTTTATATTCTAAGTGACCTTGTTTCTGATAATTTACTAATATGACTCATGGATATTGTAGTACATTGTAAGCGCGCCATCTGTTGTTGAGTAGTTCAAAGCTGTGTCCAGTCAAACCTGTCCCTTACAGTGCCATCTCATGTCTAGTAGATGAATTAATTTAAAATGTTTGGAAAACATATTCTATAGATGGCAGCACTAGTATTCACAGTACTGTTTATTGTTTGAACAACTCAAGATTTCTGGTAAATCGCATTACTTAATTATTACAACAATATTAATCCTATCACAATTATAAGTGTACGAATTAAAAGTATTCGTAAGTTTTTTGCAAACGATGTACACTGTAATAGTTATTATTATATTTTCAGCATTCGTAAGCCTGTTTTTCCTATCGTTTTCTTGTAAACTGATTGGTAGTCAACACTTTAAAGTAAAAAAAATCAAGTACTGGCCAGTTATTTCTAACTGACTTCTCCTGGTTTCACCAATGCTGCTAGGCTTCTATCGCCTATATGTTTGTAGCCTATAAGCGTTCTTCGATGAAAGTAAAGACACCAGGACATCAACCTACCTGTCAAATTTTGCCATTCGAACATTAACCTTCCGCTATTGTGATAAGATTGAAAATCTATTACAGAAACTTGACAGATTGTGGTAGCTTGATATGGTGGTGTCTCTACTATCCAACAAGAAAAAGTTCTTGAGATTAGCGCGTGCTATGAAACAAACTCTTCAGTTTTATTAAGGTACTACATAAAAGTGATTATTGTGTTTTATTTATAGAAACACATCCATACCAACATAAAATTAAGTTCCTCACATGGTCACCTTCAACTTGTCATTAAATTATATGGCAGTAGATTCCTAGTACATACGGAACCTTCAGATGTGGTACGCAGATGTGCACTTGACCCTAAATACGTTAATGATGCGTAGTTTAGGTCGTTCATCATAAAAGTAGACATGCGTAGGTTTTCAAAGTAGACAACAATAGGTAGTCGATAAAAACATTAAAAAAAAAACAAAACTCGTCAAATGCATAACCTTCTTCGTCTTTGAAGTTTTATAGTTTTCGTATCCTATGTTAGTCTCATCAGGTAACCGTGACCCTGGAACGTAAAGAGCTATTGAAGGATCACTGTGGATTTTAGTCAGTACGAGTCTGACAGTCTCGCCCCACTCATTCGATTTGATCACAATAAAAAAAAACTAGCTTTTGTCAGTAGTTTCGCCTCCCTCCCCCCATCCCTTATAGCCTATCTTACTAAAGACCAATACAGATTTCTACTGGTAGAACTTTTTTAGGTCGCGCCGGAAATATTTGAGTGTAGTCATTACAAACATACAAATCCTTTTTTTTGCAATAAACGTTAAAATTCGTGAGCAAGTATGGGTGGATGATTGCTACTTTTTCACGCAAAAATAACTGAACGGATTTGCATGAAATTCGCAAATAGTTTATAACCTGGATTAGCACAGGATAGTTTTTATCCCAATTTTATCATCCCTTGGGATCATTTTGGAGTTGTAGCGGGCGATGCCGCTAGCAACGGTTAGTGTTGGTATAGATAAAAACAAAGCATGTAAAATCCATTTGATATTTCGGGATTTGAGGCTTAAGTAAATAGGTACTTCATTTATGTACCTACCTATCTTGTTTATGTACTAGATGAGGAAAAATAAAATACTTATCTAGTGTGCCCACCATAACCACAAATAACAACACGATACTTATTATTTTTATAATGACCATAAAACATAGAACTTATTTAATGATGCTTAATATCCATAAAGGGTTGTAATAACCATTGCTTGCCATACCTACCTACTTAACCCTCGTGTCTACCTATGTAGGTAGCTGATGTTTTGGCCATAAAAAATGAAGGTCAACTTTACAATAACATCAAAAGTCCACAATAATGGAGGAATTTTAGGTGCATTTTATTTTTCTTTTGCTCAGTTGGACTTATCTTTTGTGGGAGCGGGTCGGAGGTGTGCCGTCTCGCTCTCTCCCGCTCAGTTCCCCCGCCCCCCGTCGCCCGCACAATATTTTCTTGCACCGCGCGAGCGGCTACCCCGCCTTCGTGCCTCACCCAAATTCGTGCGTGTCCATTGTTACAATTTGACTCTCGTTTACGAATTATATACTTTTATTATTTATGTTGCAGAAAATTATTACTGAACAACGCAATATGCTCTATTATATTCAGCATTTTATCTATTATATTACTAAAAGCAAATTATGGTTACTCAAACTCCGTTGGTGGAAAATTTGATTGTTTATAATTAATTTTTATTATTGGCAAAATGAAAATGATGACAAATATTTGGAGGGCTCTATTTTGAAAAGAACATCATGTGACCATCATAGTTATGTATTAATCCAGGACAAATCCCGATTTAATATGATAGTTATTTTTTTTATTGAAAATGCTATTCGTGAAACCGATGATTTATTATACATATTACGTATTAACTCTATACGTTAACTATGTACTTGTAGATGTTTCTTCTCGGGGTCGCGGGACTAACGAATTACTGTGACCCCAGTACGCAAAGGGCCATTGAAGAACACCGTGAATTTAGTCAGTACAAGTCTATTACGTACGTAAAGGGCTATTAAAGGACGCCGTGGATTTTAGTCAGTACGAGTCTGACAGTCCCTCCCGCCCTGCCCCGGGTGGGAGGACATATATTTGATGATTTTACCACGATGAAAAAAAAAAAAAAACAAAAAAGATGTTTCTTCTACACTCACATTATACTCATTATACTACACTTACATTATTACTTGCCCCCAACAATCTGCAAAACATAGTCGAAAATCTAATTTCGTAAGTTCCTAATGCGTTAATCTGGGTTTAGTATTACAGTTTTTATTCGTTATAAGTAATACTAGATTTACTTGCGCTTAATATTAGCGCATGTTAATCTTTAACAAATATAAATTTGAATGCACGTTTAATGGCACGACATTATTGTAAAAATGGACATGCGCCTGCTGATTCTCGGTAATCGTACGAAGTCGTAAACAGCCCGACGCGGCCTCGCGCTACGCTACGATGCCAATCACCAATCACACGCAAGCGTTACTTGGTATGACGCGATATCCGACCAATGAGCGCTCGACTTTATCACGCTACTTCTAAAAATAGCTTATCTGAGTCACTCAATAAAAGCAGTGGTTGTTTCTTAACAATGTTTAGAAACAAGTGGAACGTTGAGGGAGTCGGACGTGCGTTGCCGCATGAAAAAGTTTTGATATTCGCGCAGTGAGTTCAGTGATACCGAGTCGTTCGGTGCAAACACATGGTTCGACGCTACCAACACGGCATGGAGACCACTTTCTACGACGAGCAGTATCCCCTGAGTGGACCTGTGGAAAACCTGAAGAGGCCCCTTACCTTGGACGTGGGGCGGGGCATCAAGCGAGCCCGGATCGGCGGCGCGCCGGTCCTGTCCTCGCCAGACCTGCAGATGCTGAAGCTCGGCTCT
Source organism: Agrotis puta (assembly GCA_943136025.2). Taxonomy (NCBI): domain Eukaryota; kingdom Metazoa; phylum Arthropoda; class Insecta; order Lepidoptera; family Noctuidae; genus Agrotis; species Agrotis puta. The sequence goes on along the minus strand of OW964183.2, from coordinate 15,321,801 downwards.
CCGGAGCTCGAGAAGCTGATCATACAGAACGGTATGATAACAACAGCGACTCCAACACCCGGAGCGCCAGTGTTATTCCCAGCCAGTATCGCACCTACGGAGGAACAAGAAATGTACGCGCGGCCGTTCGTTGAGGCGCTAGACAAACTACACCATTCAGACCCCACACCGCAGATCGGACGCGTCGTTGACAGGCGAGTGTACGCCGACCTGGATAGGCCGCTTGACCGCTACCCCACACCGGTGGTCAAGGACGAGCCGCAGACAGTTCCCAGTGCTGCGAGTTCGCCGCCCATGTCTCCCATAGACATGGACACACAAGAGCGAATCAAATTGGAGCGCAAAAGGCAAAGAAATCGAGTGGCTGCATCCAAGTGCAGACGGCGCAAGCTGGAGCGCATCTCCAAGCTGGAAGACAAGGTGAAAATCCTGAAGGGTGAGAACGTGGAGCTGGCGCAGATGGTGGTGAAGCTAAAGGAGCACGTGCACCGGCTCAAGGAGCAGGTGCTGGAGCACGCCAACGGCGGCTGCCACATCGACTCGCACTTCTGATCGGGCTGTCGCCGCCGCTCCACCACATTCCATGCTAGTCGCGCCCGGTAGGACGCAGCATACAAAGCGATTTGTGATCTTAATTTTACTGTGTAATATATAGTTAATGAACACTAGTGTATAAGGTGTTGACGCTACGTTAAGGATGCTGTGGATGTATCGTTAAGTTTGAGAGATTAGGTTGCCAGTGATGTGTGCAGGCAGAACCTCCGCTCGAGTGAGCTGATTCCAGGACGTTTATTGTTTGTGAAACGGTTATGTTGTGGACGGTCCACTTAGCGAGGGATGTACTTAGTGCGAGTCACAACTGCAAAAGCTTTAGCTTTCATTGTAAGTTGCAGTACGAATGTTTTCCTTAAATCAGTATTGCGTTGTCTCATTTAGAATAGTGTAGAAACTAGAAAGGATAATCGTGCGACGTCATTCGTTCGCAGACTGACTGAACGAGGTTGAGGCGGCGTTGCCAGTTTTACGGCGAATTTCCCGTTTCAGCGATGTTGCCGCACTTGCCTCGCTGAATCGGGGTTTTCCATTGTTCATTGTGTCCCGGCCATTGTGTGTATTTTTCTGTCCAGTAGAATCTTATTATAATAATTAGTTTACATTTCGGACGTTATTTATTGCGATTTAGACGGAGACGCATGTCGCCTCCGTGTTGTGACAGGTACGAAACGCAGCCGGTGTGAAAGAGATAGTGTAGCTAGGAGTGGCAACGGCGCATCAGGTCGAGTCACGAGCGGATGTTCTGCTAATTAAAATTCCGCCTGCGCCGCCCTCGCGGAATGGCGGCCATGTGTTCAACACTCGGACGTTCCGAATCACGTTTTGTTGCACAAGGTTAACTTTTTAAACGCGACAACAGCGTTTTAACGCCGCCGTGGACTGGAACGTCTTTGTTCGCTTCGCTTCATTGTTTCGAGACAAAAGTGCTTGTGTGGGAGACTGATCGAATGTAAGTGAGGAGTGCCTTGTAAGTTGTACGTTTGTAAGCGAATGTGGATTGCGCAAACATTTTCTCCGTTTTGAAAGATGATTCTCGGAACTGACCCGGTGCTCTGTAGAGGACGTGACTTTTGTTATGTGAAGCCGTCCGTATAAAAATATTAGTTGTGGACGTATACAAGTGATTCGTAATGAGCAAATGTTTGACATGTGAAATTGTGAACGATGCGAGTGAATGCGTGATGGAAGTATTTATTAGTGAGAATGTTTATCTTATAGGATGAAGTAGCAATCTCGAGTGCCTACGCTTTGTAAACTAAAGCCTATACCTATGTTTTTAATTGTTTTTGTTACCATTAATGTGCTACAGTAAATTATTCTGTAACCATTGTCTTCTATAGGTTATTGTAAGTAATTATAAAACCAATTAACAAGTTGAATTGTTATATAGACTATAAAAGGCGAATGGGTGGCGTTGTAATGAACGGAAACAAAGTTGTTCTGCAAACTGTAAAAACGCACCTAACGCCTATTTGTATTATTTTTATACAAAAGAATTCGTCAGAATGTTAACAGTAATTTGTAAGTTTATAAAAGATATGGAAACAGTTATACTAAAATAATATATTTCTATGAATTTAACAAAGAATATTGTTTTATACGAAGTATCATATTGTATGATAAAATTGAAAGAGAATAAATTATGAAGATTATTATACCATTTACTCCTTGCTTTCATTTCTATTCCCCAATAAATAAATAAAACGGTTAAAAAGAGTTGAATCAAAAACTAAGCACCTGAAGCCTTAAAATTCTTTGTACTTTCAATTGGATAAAGCACAAAACATAAGAAACTCCGTACAAACTGCTGCCATGCGTTTAAAATAATGCAAATAAAAACAATGATATGGCACAATCAAATTATGTAAATAAATAATGACAAAGGAGCAAACAACAAATGCAATTACATAACATGTAACTACATAATGTAATGAGCAATCGAAGCAGGAAAAGATATAACATTGCAAGTATATAATTTGACATTGAAGTAAGAGATCAACAGCTGTTACATGACGAGGTCGCTCCATAACAAAGCATCTGTCAAGAACTGATAACTTATCTTTGAAAGTATTTTCTTTAGTACCTACACCTGTTGACTGAAGTCAAGATCATACGTCCGGTTTTGTCCTTCTATGGTCTTGGTCACCCTATCTTAAATTCATATTGAAATTTTTGAGTGAGTGTCCTGCATAAATCAAAATATAAATTACCAACTGAACACTTTGTCACTTATTATATTCAAATACATTTCGTGAAGATCAACAGTAATTTTCCTAAATGTAAACAACCGCTAAATCCGACAGAAGTCCAATTTTAAGTCAAAATATAAATACATAAACACACTTTAAATGTGTGGTTGTTAGTTGTTACTAACCTATATCAGTGAATGTGCGAATTAAAACTTTATTTATTAGTCAGTGAGTCGATATTCAAGTTATGAAACAAACGAAGGTTAAAGGAATCGATGCCAACGATACTCGCCGGCCGGATGTCCGAATTTTGTGGCAAAAACATCAAATGACTTTGGAGTCAGGACAAACTCGTTTGGACGAAGCGAAAAATATTTAAAAAAAAGTAACGCGCTACAGCGTTATCATTTGTGTCGTTGGTATTTATCAGCGGATGGTACAAACACTTGGAAAAAATACATTTATGATTTATGATAATTATAACCTATCTTCTGCCATTCCGTACGTGTTGAAACAAAGGCAGCAAAAATAGGTAAGACGACTCGATAATTGCTAGGAAAAAATAAATTTGATTAATTTTCCAGGCATGTTACACATGTATAGTTTAAGGTTTAGGTCAAATATAATAGCTGTGTCCAGAATATTCATAACATAATGTCTAGTTCCGGGGGCGGCAAATCACGGTCACTTATAATATGGGTCAGTATGCTGTTAACATGAACATTAGCCAGTGAAGCCTACGCATTGTTCTCGTTGAAACATCGCAATATTTACTAACATCACTGTGTTTAAACTGACTGTTGTTTTATAACACATATATTTATGATTCGATGTTTTTCATACGACGATCATGTTGACTGATTGCCGCTGCGTTTGTCTATTCATTCGTTCGCCGAAAATAACATGCGAGCGTGTTGAAACATCAATATTTTATGTTGAGTTATTAACAACAATTACAAAAATGCTCATGTCGCAAAAGTATTTATTATAAACTGCGGCGCATTTACAGTACGAACTACATAGCATGAAATGCATTGCGCTTTTGTGTTATGTGCAACAAACACTCCTGAAAATCTAAAATGAATAAGGACAAGTTATATTTATCTATTCACACATCTCATACCTGTCGATGCAGTATGAATTTTGATGCTGAAAAATTTAATTATTCACGCATTTCATGGTCTATAACAGTGCTAAGTGCGCCAAAGGACTGATTTCGTATTCACAAGTTGGAAAAAAGTAGGTTTTTTTTGTGATAAAAGTAAAATGACATTTGATTCGTCTAGCCTCGTAGATACGAATGACATTAGGGTATATAAGCCCCTATATCTTCTTTAGAAACAGGACGTTAATCGAAAAAACAGTTTATGTCTATGAACCCAATAAATGCCGATTTTCGTTGTAAAGCTTTTTAATATTTGGAAAAGTTCCAAAGAAAACACCGTGTGCGGTCGTTTGCCCTCGGCAACGTTTCTGACTCATATAAAAGAAAAGAAAAATAGTCGAAAACTATTGTGTGATCGTTACAAGGATATTAATGTTACAACGAGGACAATGTCAACGTTGGAATACAGTTCATTGAGTTCCAAGAAGTGTGTTGTGAACTTGTTAAAAGGTGTCAAGCGGTGCCGAGCTATCGTGCGGTTCGCTAAAACTGTTCGCTAAATATCTAAACGATTTGGGAAATATTCGAAAATAATTTACGCTAACGCAAACTACGTCTTTCTCAGAAATTATGTATTGAAATTATTTTGACAGTAAAATGCTAAATTGCTGCCAATTTGTATGGCCTTTTATTTATCAAGAAGGCGATTTTATTTCTAGTAGCATTTAAAGGAAATTCGACATTTGGCTGGTGGCGGAGGAAAATTCTGCGAAAGTCCCCGTTGGCTTTTAATTTTAACCCGCGGGTCACCTTCAACTCGGCGACATGTTGTGCGCGCAGGTGCGCCCTCTGGTGGGCTAATATTCGATACAGTTCGGAAATCGGTTGGCGAGCCTCCAACCACCGCACGTGCCGTGATGCGTGTAGTTACCACGCGTGATTATTTCGTAGACTGATCCTGTTGTTTATTAGAAAAAATCGCAAGCAACAGATTTAAAAAATCAAGTAACTTAATAATTTCGAAAGTTGACCCTATATCAGATAGAAAATTCATTATCAAATCGGCTTATCTTTCTCTATTGCAAAACATCGAAAGTCTCAGTATCAAGCACACACGGAAATTCAGCACTGGCTCTCTGGCATCCCTTTCTAAATCACAGTCGTAATGGTCGTAATCTGACCTTGTCCTACTGACATTATGTCAGGCCACAAATAGATAAATATACAATACAAGTTTTATACATAAAGTACAAAAAACATTACAACAATCTACACTGCAGTATGTAGGTATTTCTATTGTATAACATAAACTAAAACGCAGTTACCGTCCATATTAAAATCATTCATTTTAAAAGAAAACAAATAAATTAGTTCCGCCACAAAAATAATGTCATCATTTGTCAGTGTCAATGACAGAAAAAGAAATGTCCTGTAAATTCAAAAATGATGGTGAGCCTATCGTCGGCCCGCAGACTATAAATCAGGTAGATTCATTGCACCATTGTGCCTCGTCTCCAAACTGTCTAATAATAAATAGATTATGCAATTTAATAGATTTACTGCCTACGCCTTTTATTTTTGTAACTGAAAACACATGGGTACCTGAAGCCAGTAGCTACAAGAGAAAAATGGTCGCTGACGCAAGACTTTCATCACCGATGGAATATTGTTTGAAATTATTCTCAACTTTATTTTTACTATTCTTTTTCGTCGATTCAGTTTTGTCGGAATAGGGTAGTTTACTGCATAAATAAAATTAAAATCTGTTTAGTTCGTCAGTTAGATTATTGAGAAATAAAGGACACGTATTTTTTTTTTAATCTATGAATATTGACAAAGATAAAACTCTTCGAAATTCGGGAGTGCGGGCTTGTGACGTCACAAAGTCTGTAAAATTGTACCGACCGAGGGACGTTTTGAGATTTTTAGAAGCGTTGTATCTTCGTCAATTTTGGTTTAATTAACAAAAGGAATATATGTTTTGATTATCTATCTTTCGGACAATTTTTTTTTGTATAAAAATACCCTATTGTCGTGGACAGCATGTCTCAATAAGACACCATGCCGCCATGATTCGTGTGCACTCCATGCAGTGGACCAACTACTGTAGATAGACTTGATCTGGTCGGTCCTTTTATTTTGTTCTTTTTTTTTACTATATTTACCTGGTCGATCCTGCCGCGCTCTCGTTCCATCCATCTCTGGATTTTACTTTAAAAATTATCTTAGTTTTACTAACCTAAGAAATTGTATTGGTGAAACGTGATCAAACTTAACATAAGATGTATTTTTTTTTAAAACACTGGCTTTTAATTCTGTAAGTAGTTTCTTTAAGCCTCACATTAAGCCTCGTAAGTATAAACTGCAGCTCATTTATTAATTAAAACCGACTGCAAGCCGTTGATTATGTCATTTAAACAGCTGGTAAATTTGGGCACTTAGCACTATTAACGTATTTGAGTAATTTGGTGATAATTTTTTACTAGGTACTTTGAAATATACAGACCATTCACTACTGTTTTTTGTGGTGTCATACTTTCTGGCGGCGACATGATTTTTTACGAACTTCAGTCTAATGTCTAAAATATCTCTCATCTTCGCCAATTTTGATTTACGTAACAAAAGAAAAAATAGGGGTCAAATATTATTTGATAATCTAACTGACGGACTAATTGGGCATACGGACGGCGAGTAATGGGCGACTCGCTGTCCGACCATGGACCATACCCGGGTCGACGGCGCGACGTGTTCCTCGCGCGCGCCTCAAAGAGCTGTCGGCACAATGACGGGGCCTGCTGGGGTCGCGAGACTAACAAGCTACCGTGACCCCGGAACGTAAAGGGCTATTGAAGACACTGTGGATTTTAGTCAGCACAAGTCTGACAGTCCCTCCTGCCCTGACCTGGGTGGGAGGACTCATTTGATGATTTTATCACTGAAAAAAAAAACTAATAGTCTAATTAGATTATATTAAAGCCATTTTCACTGAAATTTCTTGCAAACCCCAAAATCCTCACCTCAGATCTTAGAATTCTATTTCTTCTTCTAATTTACATTCATGATAGGTTCGTGTTGGACCCCTATCTCGCCTGATGAATTACGTCGTAGTTTCCCTTAAGAACAAACTTGTATAAGGACACAACAAAGCAGTTCAATATAAAAGCCGTTGTGTACAGTCGCGGCCACTTTCTATGGATTTCACAAGTTGTGCAAGCGCGGAAGCTCCCCGTTATAGTCCTGACACACTTTCCACTCTTGTTCGCAACTGTACCCACACCCACTGCTTACATTGTAACTACATTTATTTATACCTATCAAGCTCTTTATAGGATATTATATTATTATTTTATTTTAATGGCTGTAAGTTATTGCATACTTACTTTTGCCCACAACTTCAGATCGTACATGTGGCGCCATCTATTTATCATATGAAAACTGAAATAGCGCACTGTTGTTTTTATCACGAACAATACTTTTTTTCGGGACGAAAGGTGAAAACGAAGAAAAATAACCAAACTCACTTAATATATGTATTATATTATAATATTATTAAACTGACAAATTTTACTAAACGAACATTAACGTTCCACTATTGTGATAAGATTTAAATAAAAAATAAATTACAGATTGAGGTAGATTGATATGCTGGCGTCTGTATTGTATTTAAAACTAGCCTTTGCCAACGGCTTCGCCCGCTCTGAACCCCAAATATAGCCTATAAAAGGTTTTAAAATAAAATGAATTGTTAACTTGTCTATAACAGAATTGATTGCCAACCTAGTTTTTTTTTTTTTTTATCGTGGTAAAATCATCAAATGAGTCCTCCCACCCAGGGCAGGGCGGGAGGGACTGTCAGACTTGTACTGACTAAAATCCACGGTGTCCTTCAATAGCCCTTTACGTACTAGGGTCACGGTAATCCCTTGGTCCCGCGACCATCGCCAACCTAGTAGGAAAATTATTGTTCCTACATAGATAGATAAGTTGTTAAGGAAATAAAACTTAAATACCTTTGGGTCGCCATTTTATCTAACCTTTGTTATATTTTAAAATGCGTACGTGCTTTGATTTTGCCTCTTTCATGTACTTATCAAGTTATGAATTATATAAAACATATACACAAGCACAACGCGGAACAACTACTTGTAGATGATACAAATATTTGTTCCGTGCGGGAATCGAACCCGCGACACGCAGCGCAGCAGTCTCATCGCCGAGTTCATTGTAGAGTCTTTTAGAGAATAACTTATCTAGCCAAGAGTAGCTGAATAGGATATCTTACATGGAGGGACTGCCTATTTCACCACCCATATCTGAATAATTAGTACTAATTATTCAGATATGGGTGGTGTAACACAATTGACTTGGTAAGACTGGTTGTCTGACTTTTGGTCCCAACTGCACATTATGTTTAGGGGCTCAAGTTTATCTTTTACATAAATTTGTAAAAAAAGAACTCTGTCCCCCACTTGTTATCCTTTTTTAAGAGCTTATGTTGTCTCACTGCAGACCAAAGCCCTACCTTGCCTCTTTCCACCTTTTTTCTTTACTTGGTAGAATCATCACATGAGTCCTCTCACCCAGGGCAGGGCGGGAGGGACTGTTAGACTTGACTGACTAAAATCCACGGTGTCCTTCAATAGCCCTTTACGTACCGGGGTCACGGTGATTCGTGAGTCCCGCGACCCCCCTCTTTCCACCTTCGGCTTCGCAATCTAATGCGATTGTAGGCCAATACTTCTAAAATAAGTCCAGCTCATCCCGCCATCTCCTGGGCCTGCCGCGTTGATGATTCCTGCCAGTTGGATTCCTTCATTTTAGCCCACTGCTTGTCCGACATGCGGCAGATAATATCTGATGATCAGCCCAGTTTCACTTCAACCTAGCAGCTGTGAGGCCAGCTTCATATCATATTAGTGTTTTGGAGCGAAGTATGAAATCTCTAGTACCTACATATAAATTATTTGTTAATGTTTTTGGAAACTGAAGTGTACATTTAGCTTATAGAGGATGTCCCGAAAAGTGTGAATAAAATTGAACAAGTGGGAGGTAATTTTCAATCTTTACACCTCTGAGACATACGGTGCTGTTTTTTACGGTTCCAACGTTATGACCACTTTTCGCGTTTAGATAGGCAAAAAATGCCTAGAGATTACAATTAATTTCTGAAAATTTACAATTTTGGAATATCCGAATGATTAATGCCTACAAAGAATCTATGACTTTTTTTATCGTGGTAAGATCGTCAAATGAGCCCATCCACCCAGGGCAGGGCGGGAGGGACTGTCAGACTTGTACTGACTAAAATCCACGGTGTCCTTCACTAGCCCTTTACGTACCGGGGTCACGGTAATGGGTAAGTCCCGCGACCAAGCATCTATGACTTGGGGAAGTTTCTCTAATACTTGTTCAACTTTCGCTAGTGTAACATTTTCTCAAGAAAATGTTTTTTTTACAATAAATGTTATTTCTTTTATTGCACATAAGAGTTGGAAAAACATTACGAAATAATATTCTTATCATAATCATAACTTGCTGCACAGTTCCGCAGGTGTGCTAGGTACCGAGGTGTGCAGGCACATTGCACAGGGCACATTACCGTGTTTGTACTGAGTAGGTACTTATATGGGCCGCGGGAAACACCACAGGAAATGCTTTGTTTAAATAGCTACATAGATTGCACCATTTTGTTTAAATCATTAAAGTGATTTGTATAATAAAAACGTGATGATGTCATAATGTTTCCACTGCTGGGAGTGGGACACAGGCCTGCACTCTGTGTCAGGGAGAATTCTACCTATTTGACCGTACTTAATTCTTAAAGAATGTACGATGTTAATTACGTGGAAAATGAAAAAGCGTCTCTAGTGTACGACATCTAGTGTACCTAATCAAATTACCGTGAGAGTTTTTCACTCAAAAATACTCTTGCTAGGTTCTCTAAAAAGATACTATGTAAACATTGACGTTGCACTTTTTTTTTTTTCGTGGTAAATGATGATTTTATTATTTGTGAGTTTATTTTATTAATGAGTCCTCCCACCCAGCGCAGGGCGGGAGGGACTGTCAGACTTGTACTGAATAAAATCTACGGTGTCCTTCAACAGCCCTTTACGTACCGGGGTTACGGTAATTTGTGAGTCCCGCTAAAGATACTAGGTATGTAAACACTGACGTTGCCCTTTATAAAAGTAGAAGTTTCGTAAAGATACTATGTAAACACTGACGTTGCCCTTTATAAAATTAATGAAATATGTTGATAAATTATTATTATATATGAGACTTAAACATAAATGACAAAATGTGGCTGGACTATGAAGTACGTGGTAAGTGGCCTAACCCTTCAGGGATCAGGCGTGATGTTATGTTGTTCCTAAATGAAAACAAATACATTTTCTGTGGATTTTTATAGAACACGACTACAATGTTTCATAATAATAGGTAAAGAGAAAACTGCAGTTTGTATTTTCCCGCTACTCAAGGTTCTCAACAATTTCCCTGAAATTGTAAGAGGAAATAAATAGTTAATTATAATATCTAATAGTTTTCTGTTTCCTGTAACTTTAAACAATTAATTTAAACTGTTCCGTACCTTAATCGAAAAACGGAACCCCTATACGATCATTTTGTTGTCAGTCTGTCAAGACCCTTTTTCTCAGGAACACGTGGTGGTATCAAGCTGAAATTAATATCACCTATTCAAGTCTACAATATCTTGAAGCAGAGAAATCAAATGTGTAAGTTAACGCAATCAAAAGATACGACCGTGTATGCGTTTATGCTCTGCTTTGCATATTTTGACGCGCGCGGTTTAATCAAAACCTATAGGGTAAAAGATCGATTTGATAGACTAAAATTAGGTACAGATGCCTACGTTATAACCCGGATAAACACATAGAATACTGTTTATACCGGTGTAATGTTCCCGTGTCATAACATTTGGATGAAGCTACATGGGAATAGCTAGTCATCACTACATAAGTAGTATAAAGCCAAGTCGCTTCTCGCTGTCTGTCTGTCTGTCCCTATGTGTGCTTAGATCTTTAAAACTACGCAACGGATTTTGATGTGGTATTTTAATAGATGGAGTGATTCAAGAGGAAGGTTTATATGTATAATACATGCATAATATAGTAGAGGTTGTACCCGTGCGAAGCCGGGGCGGGTCGCTAGTTATACTGATAAATTATCCGGCCAGACAGTCAGTCTCTCAGCTAACTAAGAAACTTTAACGAAACAAAGCGAACTAATTGCTTCCTACTACATAATTACGTCGTTATTATTTATGTAGATATTATTTTTTATAGAACATACAATTTATACAAAGGTTTTTGTACATTTTCAAATTAGGTCGGTAATATTAACCGTCAAATATTTTAATTAAGAAGAATAACTGCGCCCTTTTATTACCCGACTACGGCAAAGCCAAAAGGAGGGTTATGATTTTGACCGGTATGTATGTTTGTATGTATGTTTGTATGTATGTTTGTATGTATGTTTGTATGTATGTTTGTTTGTTCCCTCATAACTTCTAAACTACTTATCATTACATGACAAATGAGGTCTCGTTAGAAGCGTCTCAGTTGTCCGCTGGTTATAGGGTAGGTGACGTGTCACCAAATCCAATATGGCGCCCTCTAGGGGATGAGAAGTCGTTATCGAAAAAAAAATATTTTCGCACAGTATCGACATGGGTATCAAATTAAAGGGCTTGATGAGCATATTTGAAATATATATACATTATATAGCTTTTACTAACTAATTTTCTGTTTCTAACAGTGTCAACATGGGTATCAAATGATAAATCTTAAATTCACAACTCAGAAACTACACACATAACATAAATTACTTACTTCAAATAATATAACCCCAAAATAGTGTAAATAAAAAATAAGTTAAAAATAACTAAAACCCGACTACGAAAAAATCGCGCACTGAAAAGTATAAAACAAGAACAAGCCGTGGTCGTATTCACCTAGCCAATAAAGAAAGTGTGAAACAACTGCAAGTGGCATACGACCACGGCTTTTTCGTAGTCGGGTTTTAGTTATTTTTAACTTATTTTTTAGTTATTTAATTTCAATTCCGCAATCGGCAAACCTTATTTAATTAATAACAAAGAAAATAAAGATATCTGTGAAGGAATACTTATTATTCTCAATACAAAGAGTAGGTTTGCTTTTGAAAATTACTCGTGGTCATCATTAATATACTGAAAAAAAAAAACCCAAAAGTTGAAAGTAGAAAAAAAATAATTGGTAATCTTGTTAACCACGGAATGGAGGCACTCCTTACAGACAAAAACTACAATAAAACAAAAAAGGTATCAATATTCAAAAGACGATCAAAATATCGAATTCTTTTAACAATTTTAATAAAATAATGGCGTGAGGTCCCTTTGTTCGCACGGACAAAGAGACGTGCGCTCGCGCACGTATGTGTGCTAATGTACACGTGCTTAACGCGGACACGCCTACCAACTGGCGACATTGAAGTGTGATGAAATCGCACATTCATAAAGAAACTAATTGTTGTATGGAAACTTTTTCAATCCATGAATGGTTCGAAGAAAAACGTGAGTAAACTAAACTTACTTTTTGTTCTGAATGAATTGAAAAGATTTCTACTGTTTATTGCTGATAAGCAATTATAATGAAGATACTTCCGAACGTAGCTATCAGATGAAAATAATCTTTGAAAAACTGCAATCTCAAGACGTTACATGGTTTAGGTGCAGAAAGCCTAATTCGCAAAATGACAACCGAGTCGCAAAAGAACATATATGAAATGCAAAGAACATGTCGTTCTCAAAATGACCAATTCTCTAAAAGCCTAAGTCTCAAAATGGAAAAGATCAAAATCAAATGAAAGCTTTCCAGCCAGTTACAAGCACTTTTGAATTGTCAAAAGACAAAAAAAAAACAGTACAAAAATAGTTACGGCGCAACAGTCCGAGCTGCAAGACATTTCACTGTGAAAATACTGTAGATGCCTGTTCCAAAGCGAAGATCTCTATGGAGAAGAATGGGCAAGAAACTCCAATCTTCTTCAATCCAAAGATGGACTCATTTGATGATTTTACCGCCAAAGAAGTTAGGTCTTTGAATGATCATGATGGTATCTGATCTGTCTATAAAACAAATGTATTGCGGCTCAACGGTCAATGAAACCGACTGCTTTTATTTGTAACCCCTAGGTGTAGGCACTTTAGCTAAATAATAAATAGCTATATCTATTGTTCATTTCTTCTCTTGTTGATTCTCGCTGAATTTTTGGTTTAATATTCAAGAATTTGGGATGATATCCCATATTATGTATGAGTAGCTGTTGCCAGCGGCTTCACTCCTATACAACTCAAAAATTATCCCCAGTTACGTAATACCCGGATGAAAAGTATCCTATGTGTTAACCCAGGTTATAAAGCATCTGTGTGCCACATTTCATTCAAATCTGTACAATAGTTTTTTTATATGAAAGAGTAACAAACTACCATCCATCTTCAAAAACTGTCGCATTTATGATGATTCAGATTAGATAAATGTATTAAGTTTAGCTAGCTGGTGTTGGATTGTTGCCCCAGAATCCTCCAGATTGAACATTTATAGGATCCCGTAGAGGCTACGGAACTTTCTAGGTGTCTAAAAATGCCATTTTAGCAGTAAAGCACACAAAGACAAAAGATTTTTTTTTGACTTGGTGAAATCATCAAATGAGTTCTCCCACCCCGGCCAGAGCGGGAGGGACTGTCAGACTCGTACTGAGTAAAATCCACGGTGTCCTTCAATAGCCCTTTACGTACCGGGGTCACGGCAATTCGTACAGTCCCGCGACCCAAGACAAAAGATAGAGAATAATTTTATTGCTAGGCATAGTTATGGTTCTGCAAAAGTGGCATTTACACTTCTTTGTCGTCAAATACTGGACTGAGAAGGAACAATCGTGTTGATATTCAATAACCACCACACAGGGTAGACGGCTTAATCACAGCAGTTCCATGAATTTCTCTATAGAAAAGAGGTCACTCAACATTCAAAGGTCTTCTAGCAGTTGTGTCTGTCTTTGTGTACTAGGTAGCTCAGAATACTGGCAACATATCAGCATTATGTATGTTAATGTTTTATAGACAATGTACATTCTCTGGCTAGGGTTCAACCTGCATTCCGATCTACAGTAGCCTCCGCAAGGTTCCATATCGGCCAACAAGTACCTTTTTTTATGTGGATATTTTTTTTTAATTTTTTATCATGGTAAAATCTTCAAGTGAGTCCTACGACCTAGGGCAGGAGGCAAGGTTCTGTCAGACTTGTACTGACTAAAATCCACGGTGTCCTCCAATCGCCCTTTAAGTTCCAGGGCCACGGTTACACGATAGTCCTGCGACCCCGGCAGGCTTTGGCCCTCTAAGGCGGCTCCGTAACATTGCTGACAGCTCTTTGAGGCGCAATAAATTCTCGTCATATGTATCTTATAATTGGTCTTAAGTATTAAGTATAAGAATAAATGGTATGCAGCTCAATAAATACACATTATTACGTAGTGTTTAGATTTAAACGTTCTTTTTTTGTTTTAAAGCCTTTGTCAAACTGACAGGCGATAGCAAACCGGACCGAGTCCGAAGCGATACGAGACGTCAAACTGGGTGCAGCGAACCGAGGCGTGACAGTTGTATTAGCTGACTTTTTATGAACGACGTCAAACAGAGCAAATACGCCTTAGCCACTTCTTCGCATCGGTTCGGTCACGCTATCGGATCGCTTTCGCTTTTCTATGTGACTGGATTCAAACAATTCCATACAAATAAAAACGCCTCGCTTCGTATTCGCCACGCCTGTCTGTTTGACAAAGGCTTAAAGGAAAACACAAATCTCGCTTCTGATTACAACCTTGCAACGGTCAAATTGTTTACTTTATAAAGACTAGTGTCCTTCACAGCGACTTCCTATTATTTTGGGACTCCACCAAAACAAGGCGGCGTTAATTATATTCTATTTGTTTACGTAAACAAATCGTGTATATGTTACGTGTCTAATTATAAGTTCGTACATACAATAGGCACGTGATCCTAAACTCAGTCTTAACCGGAGAAGACGAGTTGTCTCGTAAACAAACAACATACTACTGTGGTAGAAAAGTCGTAAGAGACATCTAGTGTGCTATTCAACATGCAACGTTCGGCTATAGAGTCGATAGTTCAATTTTGAATAGCAAGCTCAATGTGCCTTATGGTTTTCCATCAGCGAATACTAAGTGAATTTTTTTTAGAGACACACACATACACGCACCTTTCGACCTTTCGTGTATTCTGATTTGGTGACAACCACGCTTTAAACTAGACTTTATAGTATTTTTGGAAAAACTGGAAAATGTAAACTTTAGCAAGCTTTAGGTAAGTTATTCATTACTTGGTTACGAAACTGGAAAATAGGATTTGATTTATCAATCTTTGTGTTTTGTGACGGCACGGTAGGCGCAGTTTGCTGAACGATTGACTTGCGCGTGCGTGTTACCATTTTGATTTTCTCACGAAACAAATAATTGTATGATCTACAAGTTTACGGGTCTAAGGCGCTGACCACACAGAAAAGACGTGAGACGCAGACGGGCGCGGACATTTGTCTCTATTGCGTCTCTTTCATACAAAATGTATAGAAGCGTCGCGACGCAATACATACAGAAGAGTCAGGTCGCGGGCGCAACGCTTGTACAATGTACATTTGCGCCTGTCCGCGACGCGTCCTCGTCTTACGTCTCTTCTGTGTGGCCTGCGCTTAAGAATGTTTGTAAACGGACCCAAGATAAAGGAGAAATTCTTTTTTTTTTATCTACAGTGCGTATGTGATGTTTTCTCATCAATTCATCATCCTTAGACTATGAGGAAAGATGATGAAAGTTGGCTTTTGGTGAGTGCATTGTGCTACGGCAATTTAACTCCATCTTTTTCCATCGATATGTTTAGAAGAATCGTATTATCTCAAGTCACCTCAGTAGTGCAAAAAAATACGAAAATGTCTTTTTTATTTTACCCTTTTTAGTTCAAATATTCAACCAAAATTCTTGTCAAATACGTTATCCGTAGTACCGATAATAACATCGTCTAAGTACAAAATAAGAAATGCTCATAAAATAAAAACTACTGAACCAAACTGAAATATATTTTTATGGGACCAAATGGCAGATACACTACATGGAAAAAAAAAAGAATCTTCAAAATCGGTTCACCCAGTCGTAAGTTAAGAGGTAAAATTGAGAACCTCCTCCTGTTTTGAAAGTCGGTTAAAAATTGTGTCTATATGTTATATCGACAAAGTTTGCCCACTGCGTAATGGCTGCCGTACAAAGTAAATATTTTGCACATTTTTCAATGCCGTCGCGCCTTTGCTTCGTTAACATTGGGTGATATTTGTGAAGTGATATCTATCAAAATATTTATTGTTTGATAAGGTAACTAGTGGTCTTCAGTAAAGTTGAAATAATGTAGAGGATGACTAGTAATTTAGTGCTTTCCTTGAGATGGGTTGTTCGGTACTAGACCTAATTAGCAACAATTTTAGCCATAATAACTCGGGATGGTCGCGGGACTGTACGAATTTCCGTACCCCCGTACGTAAAGGGATATTGAAGGACACCGTGGATTTAAGTCAGTACGAGTCTGACAGTCCCTCCCGCTCTGCCCTGGGTGGGAGGACTCATAAGATGATTTTATCACGTACAAAAAAAAAACTCGGGATCCGGGCTTGCAGGACTGTCTAAGCAGGTTACCGCGGCCCAGGAACGAAAAGGACATTTGAAGAAATGGGTGTATTTTTTGGTAAATCTGTCTGACAGTTCATTCCGCTCCACCCAGGACGATAGGACTCATTAAAATTAGATGATATTACCATCCCAGAAATAGGGTTGTTTTGGAGTAATGAAACTTTTGTAGAAATTCATCTATCTCCCATAAACTGCTTATTCTCAGTTTTGATTTATTTTTGGTTAATTTACGACGTTTAAAACGTTAAATGGATACTTTTTTAAAAGCGTAGCTTAACCCACTTTTTTTTTTTTCTTGTTAATATCATCAAATGAGTCCTCCCAGCCAGGGAAGGGCGGGAGGGACTGTCAGACTTGTACTAACTAAAATCCACGGTGTCCTTCAATAGCCCTTTACGTACCGGGGTCTCGGTAATTCGTTAGTCCCGCGACCAGCTTAACCCACTTACTATAAGTTGCAACAAATACGAGTACGTGATTCGAGGAACGAAGCGGTTTTTCCAGCTGCGTTGTTTGATTTGACTACTTATTACCTGAGCTATCTAGACGTGATAGGAGGCCAATTTCATTAGAATCACTCGAAATAAAACGTTGTTGTATATACAGTTCTGTTTTTCTTCTGAAAAGTACCTAATCTTGATTTCTAGGAAATCCAGTTTTTACTGTTTGCTGTAAATATTAGTATTCTTGAAAATTCATCTTATTGTGCAGATGCCAGCACATCAACCATATGTTTTGTGCATCTGATAGCAGCGGGTCTAAAGCGGCCACTTTTCAATATTTCTAATTATTCATTTCGTGAATTTTCAGCAAGGTCAATTAACGAACGACCTATTTAAACCTTTTACCTTGTAAATAAATCTGGCTTTAAGCAAGGAAAACAAACGATTTCGTGAATTGATAAAAACTGAATCATACTACCAGCTGTATTGAATGCAACGTAGTGTAATTTGATAACCTACTTGTTGAAGTGCATAGTACTATAATTTTAATTAAATCTACTCCTTACTTTTACATGTTTGTAACCTACATAATATGCTCGTTAAATGTTATTTGTTATCTAAGTAGGACAACTGGTCATACCGTCATACTTACCTAGTACTTACATGTACTGCATTTTTAAGTATTAGAAATGATTATTTTGTTCTGCTTTCTATCACACTATGAAATATTTTTCCTACTTGCGTTGTGTTCCATGCGCGCTTCAAAGAGTGTCAGCAAAATGACGGGGCGCCCCTCTAGAGGACCAAAGCCTGCCGGGGTTTCGGGACTGTACGAATTACCGTGACCTCGGAACGTAAGGGCTATTGAAGGACACCGTGGGTTTTAGTCAGTACGAGTCTGACAGTCCCTCCCGCTCTGCCCTGGGTGGGAGCACTCATTTAATGATTTTACCACGATAAAAAAAAACTCCTCTATTATTTTCTGATTAATCTCGTTTCAGGATCCAAGACACGTAGACGGCGCTTCTGGTTGTTGCCACTATTGATTCTGACTTTCAGGAGTTGCAGTGGTTTGTGAATAGTAGGTATGGTGTTGTTTTCCCAAAAAATAAAAATAAACCAGACCATGATTTCTGTAATTAAAAAATATAGTAAGTTATTTTCGCTGTTCCATTGACTTTTGCATACTAAAAGTCTGTTCGCCATCCTGTTAACACTATTTCCTACGAATTCAAGTGCCGACTGTGAAGGCGGCATGTCAGTGGTAAAAAAGCGGTTTATGCTAGGCCTCCTAGAAGTCAACAAGCTACCATCAACGATGTTAAAACATGCACAAAACATTTGGAAAATTCCTACTAACACTCAAACAAAAAAAAACAGCAATTAGCTAAATACAATGCCCAAACATGGAAAAAGACTTCACATAACTTGTTTCGTTTTCCAAAAAAAAAGGAAGATGGCGGCAAGTCAATGACTTCCCGCCAAAAATATAAAGTAGAAAAGAATGGTTCTCATCATTTATGTCGGTGTGATGGGGGAACGTGATACAAGCTGACGGACAACTAATTATTGTCTGAGTTTCAGTGTCGTATTTCATTATTGTCGTCCCCCAAATGACATGTAGGTAAATGTTTATTTTGGAGTGTAATCGGACGGATGCGTTTCAGCTGCATGTCGCAGGAAGTCGCAATATTAATCGGTTTCCCCTTCTCTTATCTTTGAAGAGTGGTGCAGTTTTTTCACTGTAAGGCATCATTTTCTTCATAAAAATATTATTTAATTCATGACATTATTTTCACAGGAAAGTTTTTTTTTTCGTGATTTATATTCTAGTCTTGTATTCCATACCATATCAATTCGATTTCTACTATCTGAATTTCTACCAATAGAGCATAACTCTATAGAAAAGATACAAGCACGTAAGAGAATATCGATGGTAACCGTATATTCAACATAATTAAAGTATCTAGCAACACAACACCGTGTTTTGTTACAGTCTAGTTATTAAATAAATTGATGTTATAATCAAATTGACCTTTGTCAGTTTTGTTTCCATGCTTGTGAGTACTTGTGCCGATTAAATTAATTTAAAAGTCCATTAATATGTGTATTGTCTGGCGGAAAGTCGATATCTATACTTCTATACTTATATTATACTTAATATTATAAAGAGGAAACCTTTGTATTTTTGTATGTTTGTATTGAATAGGCTCAAAAACTACTGGACCGATTTCAAAATTTCTTTTACCATTACTTAGAGGGATTCTTCCGAATCCGTATAGGCTATATTTTATCCCGGAATTTTTTTTTTTCAGAGAGCTTAAAAAATAAATGTCCACCCGTGCGAAGCCGGGGCGGGTCGCTAGTAACTAAATAAATCGAAAACTTGTGACATCTACCAACCCTCTTTGGTCCGTGTTATGGCGACTCCCCCTTTTTTTGGTTGGTGTAGTCATCCAATGAGTCCTCTTGCCCTAGGTGTAGTGGACTTTCAGACTCTTACTAACTAAAATTCCTTTTTTCCTTCAGTTCAGCTCACTTCTTCGGGGTCGCGGGACTGTCGAATTACCGTGAACCCAACGGAACGTAAAGAGCTATTGCAGGACACCGTGGATTTTAGTCAGTAATTGTCTGACAGTCCCTCCCGCTCTGTCTGTGATGATCTGTGTGATGATTTTAAAAAGCAAAAAAAAAAGAAAAAAAGAGAAGAGGCCTATGTCGAAAAGCGAAGCGAATTTTTGAACGCGAAAGTGTAGTTTCTGAATTTGATTTGATATGTGGGATCCCTGGGACTGTTATAGGCTATAAGATGGTGGGGGGCAAGCTGCGAACACAAGCTACTGAATAAAGAATTATGGTCAATGAAAATGAATGTTCGATGCCATCTTGTTTTGCTAATGTAAGTGAACTAGCTATTGCCCGTGATTTCACCTCCGCTGCTCCGCTCCTTGTGGTCTAGCGTGATGTTTTATATCCTATAGTCTTCCTCTATAATTGGATTTACCAACACAATAATATTTTTTCAATTCGATACAGTTCCTGAGATTAGCGCGTTTAACCAAACAAACAAATATTTTAGCTTTATATTATTAGTATAGGTACTACCTATGTAGATAATATAAAGAGCAAAACCTAAACAATGTAAATAAAATTCGCCATTTTGTAAAACCGATCCGCCTACTGAAATCCTACCAGAGATAATAACCTAACAGTATCGTATATAATCCGTAGACTATAGAGTGACAGTGGAGTGTGTTGACCCCTCGTTCATTCCACCCGCATACATGTGCCGAAACTGACGGTTTAATGTCCGTTTACTTTGACAATAAACTGCTTATTGGAGCCATGTGCCTTTGTCAAGTATTTAAGAGGGAATTAAAGCTGTTTTGTTGATTTATTCATTCTCCTCTTCATTTTCAATAACGCCATTGAAAATATTGCCCCACACTAGGAATTTCTCCTTTATCGTGGGTGCGTTAACATAGAAACTCGGATACGCAAACACCCAGACCCGGTACAATTAAAATATTTGTTCCGTGCGGGGATCGAACCCGCAACACATTATGCAGCAGTCGAGCGCTCAACCACTGCGCCAACCGTACCGTCAAACTCTACTAGCTTTTGCCCGAGGCTTTGCATGCGTTTAGAATTTTGACAATCATTTCGGGTTGTAAACGTGGTGCCATCTAGTAACATAAGAAAGTTAATGTGTTGTTTTTAAAATACTCTTTTTCGGGTAAAAGTCCACCTGAAAATGTATCAGAATGATCCGTTCAGTGGTATAGGCGTGAAAAGGTATTAAAAATAAACTTTTTTTTATGGATTTTCCATTCCAGTTGTCAATATCCTTTCATGCAACTTGTGTCAGCAAAATGACGGGCCTCCCTCTAGAGGGCCAAAGCCTGCCGGGGTCGCGGGACCGTACGAATTACCGTGACCCCGGAAAGTAAAGGGCTATTTAAGGACACCGTGGATTTTAGTCAGTACGAGTCTGACAGTCCCTCCCGCTCTGCCCTGGGTGGGTGGACTCATGTGATGATATCACCACGTAAAAAAAATGCAACTTTTTCCCAAAATAATATTTTCTTTGGGTTAATTCTGCAGTCTTGCTAATGATACCTACTTCATTTACCAGTCTTTTAACATCTTCAATTGTTATTTCATCACCCTTCATTGTATCCAGCCAACACCTTTTAGCTTTGAGTAGTCCCCGACGCCATATTGTGGACACGACCGGGTCAAGGCGTCACTTAATGACATTCCACTTTTTCACGGCTTCCACCAGGCACCAGTTCATGACAATTTGGAACAATTTGTTCCTCTTTAATTCCCTATGATTTCCAATTTTGTTTCATACCTATCATTAATTTTTTATTTTCTAAAATTTTGCCAAACTAGCCTTTCCAGAAAAATGTAGTAAGACTTATGTAAATGCACTAAAATCACAGAACTTAGCACCTTTAGTAGTCTTTCGTCGTTCAGAGTTTCTATAGAATCAAAAACCGGCCAAGTGAGAGACGGACTTGCACACGCAGGGTTTTGTACCATTATCTTTAAAAATAGTAAAAAAAAACATGTCTATTGGCCCCCCCTTCAATATTTATTCTATGCTGTCTAACTATCACGGCTCATGAGATACAGCCTGGTGAAAGACGGACAGACGGATTAACAGAGGAATCCTAGTAATAGGGTCCCATTTTACCCTTTGAGCACGGTACCCTAAAAACCAGCTTATAGTATATTGGTTTTCTTACCGATGACGTGGTACCGCACTACTTTTTTTTTTATCGTGATAAAATCATTAAATGAGTCCTCCCACCCATGGCAGGGCGGGAGGGACTGTCAGACTCGTACTGACTAAAATCCACGGTGTCCTTCACTAGCCCTTTACATACCGGGGTCACGGTAATTCGTTAGTCCCGCGACCGTGGTACCGCACTACTTAAATAATTAATTAGGTTATGGTATAGCTAATTAGCTCAGTTCAAATAAAGCTTAACCACTCTGCACGACAACATTTTGACACATGACACATCAGCTGAGTCGGCCGGGTGATTCGAAATTTGAGATATTATTGAGGATTTTTGTCAATTTTCAACATTCGATTTTTTTATCAAAAATATGTTACTACAGTTATTTCATACGATAAGTTTGTGAGAAATATCTCCAAGAACGTGTTGAGGTCACTAAAACTGCGTCATTCCACTGTAAAATGTGTGTAACGTACAAAATGCTATGTCGTTCCAAAAACTATGTAATTTAGATATGCTGAAAATATGTACATAAACAAGCTTCTCACGTGATAAAAAATGGTTAAACAGTGAAATAAATGAAGTAACTTACTACATGCATTATTAGATTTGCCAGTGTTCATACATAATTTCATAAATAATAACGATCAAAGACTTGATAAAAATTACCAAAAACTATGTTGCAACATGACACTTCTTAGTGCTGACCGCAATCCCAATGTTCATATAACGATTGAAAAGGTTCATTCAGCCTAATCGATACTCGCAATATAATCGAACATGGAAAAAAAAGTAATACAAAGACATGGACCGATTTATCTGCTTATTTGACTAGAGAAGGTTTACTCCATGCAATAAATCTATGGAACGGAATCTGTAGACTCATTGGTATAATATTTCAAGTATTATTTCGTTTTGAAAATAAGTTTTTTATTAGGTACGCAATAAATAATTAAATTTTTTATTTTAATGATTGGGATAGAAATAAATATTGGTGTTTCATTGGAGGCCAAACGTGTGTGTCTTTTAAATTTAAATTCAACCATATAGTTTTACCCATATTGTGTCTTCTTTATTTAATTTCAATTTATCTGATTATTTCATTTTATAAAACGAATCTAAACAACGTAAAAAAAGACAAACACCGGGTTCGGATCAAATGCTGGAGGGAGAGATATGGGAGTACTTCCAAATGATTCCCTGCAGTTATAAACAATTTAAATTTCCAACGCGCCGTGGATGGCTAAATTCGAAACTATGAGGAATAGCGAAAAATACTGAAAGAAGTCTCGTGGCCGATTTTGATAAAAAATGTAAATTACATTGCATAAAATTAAATTTTTGAAATATCAATTTCCAGTAATCAAACTATTAATGTTCTGTGAAGTAATTACATGCGAAAAACATAAAGTAAAAGGTTTTCTTTAATAAATCGATTCAAACTTTAGTCAATGGCCGTAGCTCACTACATGTTCGCAACATCGTGTTCTCATTTCAATTTTTTTTACGAGTAATCACTTCGCGGTACAAATACAATAACGAAATTTTTGAAATTCGAACTTTGAGTGAATTGGCGCGAATTTTGATTTTGATCTGCGTACGATGACTAAATTATTGTTTGTATAATATTAGTTCATATTTTACCAAATTAATATCACTTTACTGTAGTTTGTCGTATATCATAACGAATTTGAGCCTTAACAGCGACACTATGAAATAGTGTAAAAATATAGCACATTCTTTTTTTTTCATTTACAAGCTCTATTCCTGACCAGCAAAAATCTAAAGACGCAGACTTAATTTTTGCGATTGTAGGTGCGGGCTTGCGAACGGCGAGTATAGGGTAACTCACCGTCCGAATAAGGACTAGGCCCGAGACGAATGCACGTCGTGTTCCAAGCGGGCTTTGAGGAACTATCAGCGAACTGACGAGGACAAAATAGTGGCTAACGGAATTGTATTAAAATCATTAAAAGGGTACTGCGGTCCTAGAACGCAAAAGGCATATGAAGGAACAGGGTGGTTTTAAGTAAGTAATAGTTGACATCTCCTTCCGCTCCACCCAGGGAGAGAATCATTTAAAGGTTTTTCAACTCATAACAGTGTGTATTACTGGAGTTAAGTCGCGAACTGCATCACATCTAAAGTATCCTTAACAAATACCTATATAAAAATATGATTATACTGGTGTCAATACTGACGATTAAATATCTGTACGCGCGGCAGCAGATCAACCTACCCAAATCTGTCAAAAATTACCAATCGAACATTAACCTTCCACTATTGTGATAAGGTTGAAAATCGATTGAAGAAATTTTACAGATTGAGGTAGGTTGATGTGCTGGATTCTATACTTAACATGGCCAAACCAATGTTACGAAACAATTTTGAGAATATAATAATTTACTTATCTATCTTTTATTTGGTGGGAAACAAACTCATTTCTAATAAGCCTATCAAGATCCAAGGCATTCCATATTCATTCAACCTTAATTATATTATGGTACAAAACAAAATGTACATTAAAAATTAGCTAATAAATAAAATTTATTATTTTGAATAGCGAGTACCACAGCGAGCGCATTCCAAATCCAATTTTTGGAATTAATAATTGGCGCGCATTCAAACATTTATTACTGACATTATTCTTTTGTCTATTACTGTTTTTTGGGAATTACAATGCACGTAAAATTATTATAAAAGCTTTAAAAAATATTATAACAATTAATAATTGTATTCTTAGCTTAAAACAAATTTATTTTAATTTTTATTAATCGTTTTCTTCAATTCCTTATTTTTTTCACTCGAGTTGACGAAAAATTCAATTATGGAATCGATTAGAATACTCGCTTTCACACATCATCACGATTAAAAAAAATAAGCATGGTTGTCGATTATGAATACAAATTGAGTAGTGGTAATGAAAAATACGTGTTATTAGCTCTGTATTAGAGAATTACGCTAAGATCTGGGCTTTTTTACGTTATTTATAATATTTGACATGATATTTATCGTAATTGTTATTGAGTAGAAACGCATGTGTGTGATCCAAGTGAAAAATAAAAATGTAAACAAACACGAGTGGCGCGAAACTTCGACTTCAGATATCAAATTCTTCATTACCACTGCTAATTTATGTTGAATAATGTATGAATTCGTTACAATACTAAATGACGAGTTATTCATCCCTCCTATAATGATCCCTTAGATGTCCCGAAACCACATTTTTTATGATTTTTAGCTCAACCCAGCACTGCCATCAAAATGGCGACGATCGTATTTAGACTTCTGGATTTTGTTATGGTAAATTAAGAAAATGCGCGCTAAATGTAGAAGTTTTAATGGCGTGAACAAATCAGATTTTTATTTATTATTCTTTATTAATGCGCACTCATAGGATTTAACGCTCAGAATATTATTTTTTTTTAATTTAAAATGAGGATGTCGTATGACTACAAAGTCTGCCCCTTTAGGACCCGCTACTGAGCCGGCGTAGGTCTATGTGTTCGGGTCCTTTAGGACCCGGTACCGAACTATACGGTTAAGCCGCGTAATTTGTCAGTGAGTTACAACAGTAAACGAGGGAGCCGCTGCCAACTGGCGCCGCGCTATTGCCAAATAGTTATGAATTCTCCGAATGAATTTTAAATAATGGAGCAGTTGACATTTTGCAAATAGTTGTTGGAACCGTTTTGTTATTGTTTAGAATCTAAACAATGTAATTAAACAAACTGTTGCAAGCGGTGTCACACGCTACAGCTCAAAAATTATCCCATGAGAACATAAAATCGAGATTAAATCTATCCTATGTGGTAATCCAGATTATAAACTATATGTGTAAAAATTTTCATCCAAATCCGTCCAGTAGTTTTTGCGTGAAAGCGTAACAAACATCCATCCATCCACCCGAAGGAACTTTCACGTTTATAATACGAGTATTAGGAGGAATAGGATACTTTATGGAATCCTGAAGTCCTGTAGTCATCAGGCTTTTATGCTCCTAATCTTAAAACTGTTTCTCAAGGTTGATGATGTGTCCATGTGACAAGTTGACAATTCTCTCAAAACCTCATGCATCAAGGTGATTTCATCTCTCCACTCCTGGATATTCTCCTTTTTTCACTACTTCATGGCCTCTGCCCATCTCACGACTGAATGACCAGTAGTTTTTCCTTAATACTCGTACATCCAAGCCCGAACAAGAACAGAGAACTGGTGACCAGAAGCCCCAAAATCGAAAAACTGTCGTGTTTTAGTTCTACTAGAATTGTGGAGGTGAGATGAGCAGTCGCTCCATGTATAATACTGATAGCTGGTAAAAGGCAGTTTGCAGATGATAATAAAGCAGATCAGATGTGCGGTTGCTCATTATTCGCACACCCGGCAGTTGTTCAAAAAGAAAAGTAGTATGAAAAGTGTTCAAATTATGAGAGTGCGTTCTGCTCCGGCCATAGAAATGAAAGTATGGAATCTCCTTCGAACGCTTTCTATCAATGTGTCGTGACTAGGAGTGTTTCTACGTACGATCGACTTATCCATTACTTACATAAGTTATCCGAATTCAAGATTATATCTAAACAGATTGCAACACTTCAGCTAACAGACATGATTCTATTTAATTAGGTGCCTGATAAACTGATAAGTGACGTCACTATCATAATATCCTTTAATCTCTGAAGAGGACATCATATCTGAGATAAGGTCCAGGAAAATGGACGCACGTTGTTTGCAGATACTTTGCTGATGTCTAATCTGTGTGATAAGATATTACCAGGTAAACAGCCGCGGTAAACAGTCGATCCTTTGTAGATACGAACAAGATTACAGGTTTTTTTTTTGCGTATTTTGAAAATTCCGCCAGCTACAATGTAATGCTCAACGAGAGTCGTTCGGGACGTTATATTATAAGGGAACGCTTGCCGTGGCGTGGTGGACACTTCAAATAGTCATTTGTTAAGCAAGGCTGCAAAGTTGTTTTTTGGCGCGAGTACTTGAAGGTACGAGACGCAGAAAACTTTGCTGCCAAGCGCAACACGATTCTTTTCACCTCGCTACAGCGAGGAAATGCAGTGGGGTCGGTTCGCCTGTCAGTGTAGAAAATAATTGAATAGAAGACGTGTTCGACATTTTCCAGTGAAAATGTGAAAAAACTATACAAATCTCGTCGACGAACCCGTACAGTCTTCTAGAGAATATCTTACATAAAACCCAATGAACCTTTGTTAGTCATTGTATTGTATAAATCTGTTTTTATTTTAGATGATTTCTTGTCTGTTTTTAATTTAGTAGGTAATGAACATAATTGCCATTGCAATTATTTATCAATAATAATTAAGATGTTATCAATTAAGGAAAGTTAGTCATAACAACACAACTGTTATAAGGGAATACCCAATATTTATTTATAATCAAGAGCCTATTCAAAAATATTTTTAAGTACATATATCTAAACATAATGCAGATAATTGTAATACCTACCGATATACATAAATGTTTGTTTGTTAAAACAGATTTATTTTCAGTTTGAATTTTCTTCTTTATAACTCGGGAATATATTATAATAATCCTCAACTTTTTAGTTCATTGTATCACAAAAACAATGTGTGCAATAACCAAAAATTTACAACAAAGGAAAGAAAAATACACATCGATCAGGATCACCAATAAAGTTATGGCGGATTGGCGGCAAAACCAAGCGCAGCCATTAAAAAAATAAACTCTCTAAATTCGTAAATAGATAAAAACTGTTCTGGTTAAAAGAATATTTCTTAAAGAATCAGACTTTTTTTTATCGTGATAGAATCATCAAATGAGTTCTCCCACCCAGGGCAGAGCGGGATGGACTGTCAGACTCGTACTGACTAAAATCCACGGTGTTCTTTAATAGCCCTTTAGGTTCCGGGGTCACGGTAATTCGTACAGTCCCGCGACCTAAACAATCAGCCTATAATAAAGATTGGCCCACTTCTACACTAATGTTATAAAGATTTGATTGTTTGTTTGTATTGAAAAGGCTCCGAAACTACTGGACCGATTTCAAAAATTCTTTCACCAGTTTGAAGCTGCTTCAGTCCTAAGTGACAGGCAATAAGAGGGAGGGGTTTTGAGCGGGCGAAGCTAGCCACAAATCAGTGTCTTCTTAGTTCTACAGATCAGTCTTGTTATTAAAATTCTTCTGCTTCCAAAGTGCCTAAAGCAGCGATTGACTTCAACCTGGATGGACAGTGTGAATTACAATGTACTTAAATTAATTCTAATAAATTGGTTTTAGCTTCTAATTTTCCTGTTTACTACAAACTTAGCTTTAGGGAAAAACTTGAGGTCCTGCAGCTTAAGACACGTGAGTTGGGCCTAATATTTCGGTGTTTATTCGTAGCCATTTACCACAGCCGGGGTCGCGGGACTTTCCCATTACCGTAACCCCGGTACGTAAAGGGCTAGTGAAGGACACCGTGGATTTTAGTCAGTACAAGTCTGACAGTCCCTCCCGCCCTGCCCTGGGTGGGAGGACTCATTTGATGATTTTACCACGATAAAAAAAAAGAAGCCATTTACCACATGCTTCGATTTTAGGCACATTTTTAGTGGGAGATTTAAAAGATCATTTTGGGGTACCTCTGTAACCTATGGTGACGATTGACCAATCGCATTCGCGGTGGTAGACCTCAACAAGACGAGCCAATCAAAATAAAAATCAAAAAAATTTATTTCACATAGGCCCATGAGTGTACTTATATAACGTCGACAGCAGGTGCTCGGTTCGGGTTGGTCGATTTCATGGAGAAGAACCGGCAAGAAACTCCATGGTTGCTCTTTTAAAATATGGTATGGTTTTACAATCAGATTGTTTCAATTTTTGGATACTTAGAAATGTGAGAAAAACGTAGTCCTAATAACAAGGTGGAAGTCCTTTTTAAAATTAGTGCTACAAAAAAAAAATATAACACACGACTTACAATGTTCTCACATCCACAAACAAAGAGTAAGGAAGAATGTATACAAAAAAGAAAGCTTTCCTTTAGGTTGATTCTGGAATATTCTTTCAACCTGGTAGCCTACCATTACGTCTTAAAAGCGAAAGTAATTCCAGTGTGGGAACGAGATGGCGCTAGATGACTTGAACAGCTCTGTCTCTTTCCCACAGTGGAATAACTCTTGCTTTAAAACGTCATGGTAGGCCCCCAAGCCAGTTTATCAGTTTATGAATTTAGAGAGCAAAATCAGTGGAATGTTAAAGTTCCTTCGATTAGGACTGGATTTGGACAGTGTTCTATTGATGTAGTCCTACATCAATTATTTCATCAGAATTGGCAACCGTCATACTAACCCACCCAGAGCTACCCCTGTAAGTTGTGGTGACGGCTAAGATCTCTAAAACTACGCAGCGGATTTTGATGCGATATTTTAATAGATAGAGTGAATCAAAAGGAAGGTTTTTATGTAGGTACTAGCTTCCGCCCGCGACTCCGTCCGCGCGGATGTCGGTCTTCGCGTGGATGGTTTATTTCCCCATTTTGAGTAACTCTGACAATGACATCTTATAAATATTACGGCGCTGAATCCACTGCGGGTAATACAACGTGTGTTCGCGGTTCTACAGAACAACGTCTATGAATAAAACTGAAAAATAAGATTTTTTTTCTACGTATTTTTCCAGGATAAAAAGTATCCTATGTTATGCCCAGGATAATAAGGAATAATTATACCAAGTTTCATCGAAATCGAACCGTTAGTTTTCACGTGATGCCTGCACAAACAGACAGACAGATAGACAAAAATTTTTTTTATCATATATTTGGGTTTGGTATCGATCCAGCAACACCCCCCGCTATTTATTTTTTCATTATTTCCAATGTACAGAATTGACCCTTCTACAGATTTATTATAGTATAGAAGAAGATATAACACGCATAATGTAGTAGAGATTGCACCCGTACGGAGCCGGGGCTGGTCGCTAGTAAAACATATCACTCATTTATCGCAGTTGAATCTATCACTCAAAGTAATGCTTTATGTCGTAGCTAAAATTATCGTCATGGTGATAACTAAGATTATTTAACTGTTAAGAAACAGGTCTCCTCTTATTCCTTCATCGGCTTGACTCAATTTTCTAAAAACTAATATAACACAAGCCATTTGACAAAGTTAAATGAATAATAAACTCTTGCTCGATGCTCCTGTCGGCTGCGCCCGCGCCGGTATAAGGAAAACGCATGAACAAACAAAACAATAAAGCATACACTTGTACGGTCCGCTATAGCATCGCTGATCACCTCGGAATATGTTAAACTTATCATTACTTTGCTGTAAGTCAGTCCTCATAATTATATTTACTTGCCATACTTTGATATCATCTAATTTCGTACATGATCTCCTTTAATTGATCGAAGATTATTTCTTTATCTGTTTTGCAATGTTACTCTCTAAGGAACAGCGTCGAAACGACAGCCGGCCTTCCCTAGAAAAGTCTCAAGTAATAAATGTAACGCTAATACTAAAAATTAATTAAAGACTACAAAGCGTTTTCGTTCGTTCGTGTCGTAGCCTTTCATAGATTTTCTTCTTTATGACTTAAAGAATAAAGTTCAAAATCTATTAAATACTACAGAGCGTTTTCGTTGTATCTTTTGGTCTAGGTCCCCAATAGACACACTGTGTTTTCGACGCCGTTTCCAAAGAGAATATCACTTCTGACACTTCGGCTGATGCAAACCTTGTCGCTAATGATATCGTGCCAGCCTTTCGGGGGCTGTGGGCGACACACGAGTATGGTAACTTGCATGTTATACGGGCACGGCTACTTTCTCTCACACGCGGGAAGCTGTGCTCACTGTCACCTTTCTTTCTTATTTGGAAGATATCGACGAAAGATTTCAATAAATTAAGTCATGTTGCAGCATAATAGCAGTTGTTTGGCTCCTAAATAATGATTATGATAAATAATGTTTCTGTATTCAAAACCATTGCTATAAAGATACATACACTGTTATTTCCTTGTCACCTCTGAACTATATTAGAGTCAAGAGCTTACAAATATTGTGTCTTTGTTAACACAACCTAAAGTTGCAACTGCTACATTGTATCGTTGGTCGCGGGTCTGTACGAATTACCGTGACCCCGGAACGTAAAGGGCTATTGAAGGACACCGTGGATTTTAGTCAGTAGGAGTCTGACAGTCCCTCCCGCTCTGCCCTGGGCGGGAGGACTCATTTGATGATTTTAACACGATAAAAAAAAAGCTACTTTGTATCGTTACAGTTCAACACCTGGATGAGACTGCCATAGGTACGTGGAGTTTGGCTAAACCAAAGAGGCATATATTCAGAACTTGAAAAATCTTATGAAAATTAAAATAGTGGCGAAACAACACTATTGTGATGCTATTTTGTTTATCAATTTATGCCTTTGTTTCGTTGATGAATTGTAATGTAGCCTGTAGGTAAGTCTACGTTCACAACAACACATACAAGATTTAGGGGTTTAAAATGTACGGGGGTGGGTGAATGAATGAATTGTGGGGGTTTATATGGACGAAGCTATTGATGACTGGATGTAGCCATCCAAGTAAGGAGGCACGTCCTTCCTTCCTCGTCAGCAATCAATTTGATCAAATGTGTCACACAGGTATCAGTGTTGTTATTGAACACTTCCGACGATATTGATTATAACTACAAAGTTCTAGAAAGCGTTGTATTATCTGATTATATTGAAGTTCATTCCTTGGAAACTAATATTGTGAAATGTTGGAGTCGATTGGTCTAGAAGGGTTCTCAGTACCCTTTGAGGAAAAGTAGCAAAGAATTTGGTTTTTGTTTTTTTTATTCTAAGAATGTGGTAAAATATGAGTTTTCATACATAGAGCGATTTATAGCGTTCAGGATCACTACTTACCTATAACATTTAGTTTTAGACCTAGGTTTTTTTTTTGAAGTGAAAACTTCTTTAGCGGCGTTGTGCACTTTTTTGGAATGGGTAAAAAATGTTAAACTCGCGTCTGGACACGTTTTGTAATTGGGAGTTTGTCATGGTACAATATCCAATGATATGTCCATATTATCAATTTATGCCCCTTGTTTCAAATCAGGTCTTGAGGGGCTCGTCTTTTAAGTCGTCTGAAAAAATGTTGTGGTTGTGCTTCCATTAGGTTTCTTGCCAGTTGGTTGGGATGTCTACGTATTCGTTTAGTGTATGTTTGTAGGGAGTCTTTGATTTCTTCTCGTACAGTTTTTATTTTCAAATCGTGGTGAATGCGATTATTGGTCATGTACCATGGTGCCCCAGTTATCATTCGTAGGGTCTTTGATTGGAAACGTTGTAGAATTTCTATATTCGACGTGGATGCTGTGCCCCACAACTGCAAGCCATAAGTCCAGATAGGCTTAAGGATACATTTGTACACCAAAGTTTGTTTTCCAGAGTAAGCTGAGACTTGCGACCTATGAGCCAATAAAGCTTTCTTAATTGCTGGTCAGCTTTTCTTTTAGTTGATATGTGCTTTTTTCAGGTAAGTCGTCTGTCGATAGACCTAGGTAAAAAAAAAGTAGCTAAGTTAGTTAAGCTAAAGTTGTAATTGGTAAAGTAAGTGGTCAGTAAATGGAGGACTTCCTTCATGTATTAAAATAAATAAATATCTTCTAGGGCTAAGGGCTATGAAAATCGAAACAGACTATGAATATGAGCAAACGTTGATACTAAGGACCCTTCACCTTTTTTTTTAGCTCGTAGTGCTTCATTGCTGGGCTAACCCTCCCCCAAGACCTAGTGTCCTGCACCATCAGAAACCAAACCCTCACTGTATACGTCCAGGTCGTCTCGCCTCCTCTTTCTTGGAGACGCTGTCCATGTGAAGACTTGTTCTCAGCGGTCAACGTTCATGCGGCTTTACCCTGAAATTAACCTTCCAACTGTTTTTTTTTTCAACAATATGCTCGCGTTTGAGCACTATCTTGCCTGATACACGGTGATGGTAAGCGATGGTAAAGACCTCATTGTTGCAAAGGAAAAACAATTTCCGTCAGAGAATTCCACTCCTTAGCTGTACGCACAATATAAATTCCATTCTTATCTTCAGAGAGTCAAAAACTTTCCTAAATCTGTTCAAAATGATCGTACGATTGGTTGGTAGTTCTTTGTGTTATCTGATAAACTATCGGCTCTCTGGGATTAGGCAGCAAAATCCATATGTTTACTTATAGCAGCATTCAGCGATCGTAATCAGGGTTATCGGGGCTTGATGATTAAATTCTGTGGTTCTCTAGGATATTTTTTGTCCTTATGTAATTTGCCTCTAAGGAGGTGCTTTAAAAATGAGACTACTTACAATTACGAATGAAAAATGTAGAAGTATCTGTCTATTATACTGACGTCTTGAGAATACTTAAAAAAAAAACTGGCTGTAGAAAATATATCGCGATGTTCTATATTTCTGTCAGGGTTTTCAAGCTCTCACTTCGACATCCGTATTGAGATTGAACGTTTACGATAAGCGCCTTGTGATTTCTACAATAGAAAGGCACATTAGGGAAACCCTGCGTTTGGGATAGGAATATAGGTACAAACATTGTGTGGCTCTACTTAATTTTTCTCCAAGTAAAAGATTTGTGGTCGTGGGACTCACGAATTACCGTGACCCCAGTACGTAAAGGGTTATTGAAGGACACCGTGGATTTTAGTCAGTACGAGTCTGACAGTCCCTCCCGCTCTGCCCTGGGTGGGAGGACTCAT
Organism: Agrotis puta; assembly: GCA_943136025.2. NCBI lineage: Eukaryota > Metazoa > Arthropoda > Insecta > Lepidoptera > Noctuidae > Agrotis > Agrotis puta. Next base: position 15,288,281 of record OW964183.2, on the reverse strand, counting down.
GTGATGATTAGACCACGTAAAAAAAAGCTGTAGACAGCTGATTAGCCCGCGTTTATATAGAAAAATAACCCACGGGATTACTAACTGAATTGAACTGAATATTAATAATTGTTGCTACTCTAACCCAAATTCTCATCACTTCTAAGAGATACTTCTATATAAATTTGAATGAAACAGCGTGCACTTGCTACAAAATACTAACCTTATGACATTAACATTAGGTATTTGTAAGTATGTACTTGTTATTTGTAATCCGTGAGTCAGGTCTTAGCTCAGGCTTAGATTACAGTCGATGATCTAACCAACAATTTAAGGGCAGATTTGATAAATACCTCAGAATGGAAGTGGTCACAGAATTGGAAACGATTTCAAACTCCCCCCTTTTTTATATTGGTTTCAGTAAATGTAGACTGTAGTAAGTATCTTAGTTTTAAAGAAGACAACAAAGAATGGAAGAAGAAAATGTATAGCGCAGACAATAAGTAAAATGAGATAACGGCAGAAAGATGATGATGAATATCTTCTTCTTAAAAACAATAACAACTTCCCTTCAAATAATATTGTTGTAACATCTATTAGCGTTGATTACCACAAAACTATTTCCACTATATTATTCACATATTCATAAATATCCATGCGCCGACAGCGACTGTGTTTTGGCACTCGGCACCGATAAGTCACATCCGCACTCCAATCGGTCAATCGGAACTGAAAACATACGATTTTACGTTATCTACTTCAAAGAAATCTGTTCTGTTTGATGATAGGCATTATTGTTAGTTCTTTCAGGTTTTGCAAGTAATGTTTGGCATGAAAACTTGTGACAAGGCAATGGAAACGATAAACAATACATTAGCATGAGTGAAAATATACGCCATTGCTACCATCAGTGACCGTGTCATCGCATATCGTGGTCACGGGACTGTCCCATGTAACCGTGACCCTAGAATGTAAAGGGCTATTGAAGGATCACCGTCGATTTTAGTCAGTACAAGTCTGACAGTCCCTCCTGTCCCGCGCTGGGTAGAAGGACTCATTTGATGATTTTACCACGGTAAAAAAAAAACATCGCTTACCGTCAAATGAGAATTGGAAATCGATTGAATTTTAAAAAACGAAACACTAGGACCACAGTAACGGGAAATGCCGTTAATTATGATGTTAATGGATGTTTATACAATTAAAGATTATTTATCGTGAAAATCAACGGAAAATGCCGTTTCGTGTTTAAAATTTTAGACCTATGTTGCTGTCCCGATGAAATCTTAGAAAAATATTGTATAATTATGCTTGGTATGTTGATATAAATAAATTTATTCACATTTGGGTTGTCTGCGTGCATACAAAATGTTATCGCAAACTGTAGCCAACTTCTTTGGGACTTTGTGTTTGACTCGTGAGAATAAAAAGTGAATTTTAATATAGGCCATGATCTTAGTTGTTATTGAAGGTAAGTATGCTTTTGTCATTTTGCTTTCATATGACATACGTCCTTTGTCCTTTGCTTTCATATTGAAACACAACGTTAAATCGTTGCATTTTACTTTTTAAAGGTCAAAGAAGAGTTAGTTTAAAATCCATGTTTGCAGGGTATTGAAAAAAACGGGTGCGATTTGTAGAGCCTTTTTATTGAAAAAATAATTCTCCATAACTTTGGTCCTGTAACTTTTGTTGTGGAACCAAAATATAGTAAAGATCAAAAATAATCTTTCTTCTGATAATAAAATCTAATCTTATCTTTCAACCTTTTTACAGATTTAGATCTTAGCTACCTATTGAGTGAAATAGTGCCATGATTTCGATCATGTAGGTAAGTACGGTTGGTATGTGATACGTTAGCCCGGGACACGTGTCAGTTGTGAACCCTACATCAAACATATGGCACAAGCTATTGCAACTCTTGCATAATATCAACAGAAAACTATGCAATGGAAGACTAGATCAACGCAAACCGAACTTGTACGCAATTATAATGAAAAAGCTACTTACAAACCGCTTTTATCCTATAATGTCTGGTCAAACTTTTGCAAACCAGAATATGAACTAGAAAACTATGTTTGCCATTCAAAATTAAACCTTAAACGTTGTCGATAAGTTTGAGTGTTCCATAATTCAGTTGACTTCGGAAATGACCCCATTCCGGGTAGTCGGCCCGCATTGCACAATCTCTTGTTCTTATGACAGCCTTGATTTGCGAGAAATTATACTCATATGGTTCTTATGCTATGTACTTTAGGGTGCAAAATCGTATAGCTAGCAAATTACTGCGAATTAATTTGTTATCGAAGAATTATGACCAATTTATCAAACGTTTTGCTTCCTATTTAATCTGAGGTTAATGTAAATTAATTTAATAGGTAATTTTGCAATTTTACGGAAACGATTTTGAAAATGGAGTTTAAGACGTTGCGTTGATATTAAAAACATTGAAAGTATCTTGATAATTAAGTTTGCGTAAAATCGTTATTTTAAATAAATTCTAAGTTTGCGTCAAGGTTGCATCATAAGTAAAATTATCTAGGTAGGTATACTGAAAAATAAATATGCTCCTACACCATAATAATTATAAATAAAAATATTGAGAAAACAACATCTGCAGAAAACAACTTTTTTCAAACTTATAAATGGAATAGCAATCTACCTACTTGCTAATTTTTATTTAGGTGGCAAATACCGCAATATTAATTAATTAATGCCTTTTGTGTAATTTTAATAATTACGTTTTTATGGAGAAGTTTTAGGGTGTGTATTGTATTTTAAAATGAGAACAGTACTCGGGCGTGTCACCTGTCATGTTCAAAGTGCGTTGACATGAAATAGTAACTATAATCCTGTCACTATTATTTTACCTTCGCCCTCGTTCGCATCGCTGTCAAACTATAGTCGTAGTTATAAGTTTTTAATGACAAATCTATCAAAATTAAAGTGAATTTATTTGTGTGAAAATTTTAATAACGTTACTGTTTTGGTTCCTATATACAAAAAATAAAATAAAATAGAACATTACTGTCGTTCGGCAGTTTTCAGGCCAAGTCACTAGAAAACGACCATATGTAAATAAAGGCATTACCATATTGGAACCAATATTGTATTAAAGCTATTAAAACAATAATAGACATTCCTAAAGTCGCTAACAATTTAATTATAGAGTAGAATGGCATTCATATTGTAATAAAGTACCTTCACAAAATCCTCCTCATTAATTTTCTGATCTTATTGAAAGTTAATTTTTTCTTCTGAAATTTTAAAACAAAATTAAGTCTTTTTCTGACAACCCAGTTCGAAATTCGAAACTTATTTTTTTAAATTTTGTTTTACTCTATGCTCCCTTCAATCAACAAGATACGTTAAAAAGCCTACTGCTGAAACGGGGCCAAGGCGCAGCGGCCATCGGCGCACGGTCAGGCCAAGCCTGCGACATTATCCGCCACTCTGGGAAAATACCGACGGCCATGTCTGTTTCGTAAAAAAGTTCGTGATAATAATTATTCGTGACTGGTTTATTGAAGCTAAAATATTATTTTTATTATATATTTTTTTGACAAGGCAATGTTTTTTTTTATAGATTTTTCAAGTATCATTAATTTTCGTAGCCACCCAGTAAAGTTCAAGTAGGTAGGTAAAGAATCCGGGGTCGGATGTTGTTTCCGTTCTATTAGTTGTATATCAGTAAGTATCCTAGCTGTAGACAGCTCGGGCGGCGAGTAATGGGCGACTCGCTGTCTGACCATGGACTATGCCCGGGACGGCGGCGCGTTGTGTTCCACGCTCGCCTCAAGGAGTGTCAGCATAGTAAGCCTGCCGGGGTCGCGGGACTCACGAATTACCGTGACCCCGGAACGTAAAGGATTTTAGTCAGTACGAGTCTGACAGTCCTCCCGCCCTGCCCTGGGTGGGAGGACTCATTTGATGATTTCAAGACGATAAAAAAAAAAGTCCCAGCTAATGTTGATTCTGTATTAGCCAAGGTAAACATTTTACTTAATGTGTTATTAAGCATGTGGTAATTTATAGAAGGTAAACAACTCAATTTTGTGTTTTCTTTTTTATATAATAACTCTTTGAACTTCATTCGCACTGTATATTTATTTGGAACCTATTATTATTTCTAGAAGAAAAAGATTTAAAATTTCGAAAATAGAACTTCTATCTAGTACAGTCCTTCCACTTTTCTGTTACCTTTGACCGCGACAAACTCACCGTACGGCAGAATTAGCTAAAATTAAAAGAAAGGATAATCTGACTTTCTAATAAATTTGAATTCGTCGTAATAATAATATAACAAAACCCTGTCTTACGTTAATCATGATTAGACAACAAATTTTATTAATATTGGCATTATTACAATGGGTGCTCTTATTCGGCATAATTATTACGTTCAGATTATAATTTAATAACAGATAGTGTTCTAAATTCGAATACCAATGAGTCACGCTATATCTGAACAAACTTACTGTGACACTTGCGAAACTTGATTTTGAGTATCTTTCAGTTATTTTTCCGTGGAAATAAGGTTGTAAATCGTGTGGCATGGTGATGAATAAATGGTAAATGCTTATTAGGTGTCGTGTAAATTGAAATTTGTAACGTTTGACCTCATTTCAGGAGCTCCCCGCGCGAATTTAGTTGATTTATAATATCCGTCGCGTCTAGCTAGCTCGCTAATTCATAATATTGTTATCAAGATTTGCTTACTCGTCATGTTTAACAAGACCAAATAATATTGGCAAACTATATAATTATGGCAAATAATATTGGCAAACTATTACACAAATGCATTATTGATCAAGACACAAATGTAAAAGAGTTATGTAACGACTTGTTGACGGTTCTCATCCCATGACCCAAGGGCTGGTATTTTTTTTTTTTATAAAACATCGCCCCACACTAGGAATTTCTCCTGTATCGTGGATGCGTTTACAAACATAGAAACTGACATACACAAACACCCAGACCCGGAACAACGACTTGCAGATCATACAAATATTTGTTCCGTGCGGGAATCGTACCCGCGCCACATTACGCAGCAGTCGATTGCTCAGCCACTGCGCCAACCATGCCGTCAATCTTGGCCCGAGACTAAGTATTGCCATTCTAAGAGGCAATGCCGCCAGTCTCTTAGACACTTGGGCTTCACCGTCTATTAATTAAAACCTCTTTGATGCTATAAACCAAAAATAACGAATTAAAATGTTTCAAAGCTAAACTACTTAGTTAATCATAGAAAGTAGGTCATGTTTCAAGGTGAATCGACCCAAAATATCAATCAGTCCAGACTTCTAAAGATATCACACATCCATTACGTGGTTTAATGTAAGCATCCGCCTTAGTGCATTCAGAAATACATTAACCATCTAATTACATAGCTTTCATTATGTTGGCTCGTACTTGCCTATTATTTGCCAGAATTTAATATATCTTTTTTTAAATTTTATTCTAGGATCTAGAATCGATCATTGTTGTCATGCATGTCTGTTTCTTTTGAGGCATATTCTAATTGCAAATACGTAAAACAAATTCGCACAGTATCACAAACACATCGATGAAATGGACACCTCCTTGGTTTATCTATAACATAATTAAAAGCCTTCCTAAAACATGGCGCGCCAAACAGTAGCAAAGGAAAACAAAATTAAAAAAAAACCGGACATAGTCAGTTTCCAAATTCTTTTTTCAAAAGTTCGAAGGCCGCGTGTGTCTTGGTTGAAGTTTACAATATCCAGTGGGTCTTGTTACGCTGAATTGCGCGCCACTGGAGCTAAACTTTGTACTACGAAATTAACATCTTTTCATTTGTTGTTTCATAGACAAAGAACTATACAATATCCCTCAATGTTTCTAAGGTCGTCTTTTGTGTGCTTTCGAAGATTTTATGACTTAATTGTGTTAACAAAGATTTGTTTTATTTACGACGTACCTATATTTTTGAAGTTAACTTTACCAGTAATATGTCATATGATCACAAAAAAAAAATTAAAATGTGAATACGGGTTTTAATATTGAAGAATGATAAAAACATTGTAATTTTTCAAATTTCATTATTCGATCGACCAAAATATATTTTTTGGACGGTGACTTTTGTCTAGCAAGAAAGGCCAACATGATAAAATCCTCCATTTGTTTAATGATCAGTTTTATTTTCATTGCAATCGACTAGATACCACTTCCATCAAACTGTGCGTTTTTAGTATTTTTGCATGTGAATGCGGTTTCATTACCATAGTCTCGCGTGAGAAACGTGTTTAGATTTTATCTAACGATGATGTTATATGTATAGCGTTTATAAATGTGTATAAGGCCCGTACCGTAAATAGCTTCCTACATCAAGTAATGTAGTTAGGTGCGTTTTCATACAAAGTGAAAAATAATAACAGCTATCCTAACTAATATTATAAATGCGAAAGTAACTCTGTCTGTCTGTCTTTTCTTCACGCCTAAACTACTGAACCGATTTGTGTGAAATTTGGTACAGACGTAGTTTGAAACTTGAGAAAGGATATAGGCTGGTTTTTAAAACAAAAAATAAAAAAAACTGCCGGAAGTCACTGTTCCACGCGAACGAAGTAGCGGGCAAAACCTAGTTGTTTATAAGTCGCTGTTACTAGCTTACTTTAGTCCCAGCGGCGTGGCGTGGACGCTGCGGCCGCGCTTTCACAAGGCTGTGTATCATCGATGTTCAAAGCTACGCTTACCGGCTATGGTGACCGTATAGCGAGTTTCTTCCGAGCCTCGGAAAGCACGTAACGTTGTTGGTCCTCGCTGTCATTTCGTAAGTTAATTGACGCCTGAAAATCTGAAAGCCAGTGATATTGTATCACCCATAAACTGTTATTGATTTGTTAAACTCAAAACCAAAGCATTAAAATTGTCTGATTTCAAAAAAATAAAAACAGTAGTAGTAGTTCTGGTGCTACAGACCCAAACACTAGACATAATAACTGTGAATGCACTGTAGGGCCGTAAACTGCTGATGGTAATTTTTAACCACCAGCCTTTTGAAAATCAATGCTATTAAAAAAAAAGCGTTGTCGCAAACTAAGAATTTCTTTGGGGATCGTGGGTTTACTTAACGTTTACTTAACGTTTATTTTAACGCTAGTTCTAATTTCAGTCTTGCTAACTAAACTTATCACTTCCACAAAGCTGTAATTTTTGGCTAGTGTTGGAGACTTACAGCTATTCTCGGACTGAAAAATAACAATAGAAAACACGTGTCAAAACTTTACAAAATCCAAATCCAAACTTCCAAACTAATATTATAAATGCGAAAGTAACTCTGTCTGTCTGTCTGTCTGTCTGTCTGTCTTTTCTTCACGCCTAAACTACTGAACCGATTTGTGTGAAATTTGGTACAGACATAGTTTGGAACTTGAGAAAGGACATAGGATAGTTTTTAACCAACTTCAAAAAAAGGAGGAGGTTATCTATTTTATGTTTGTTACCGCATGACGACCGACTGGGTGAACTGATTTTCATGATTCTTTTTTTGTTTGAAAGCTGGTGCTTCCCGTGTGGTCCCATTGTCACCAAAACAGGATTTGATGATTGGATCTTGGAGAAATCGAGGGCAACCCTCAAATTTTATAGGCCCACGCATCGTTTTTCGAAAATCTTATGAAGTAATTTAAGTACTTGCGTATGGTTATCATCATCTTATGTAGCTGAGCTGATGATGAAAGGTACAGCTCCTTAACAGTAAGGAGTAGGCATCGACTGATTCATTGTTCGCATATCTCCGGAATTTCACGTCCGATTTAAATATTTTTTTTTGTGCTAGGTATCGTTCAACTTAGGGAATACTGCAAGTTTCATCAAAATCGGTTCAGTAGTTTTTGAGATAGGGAATTTTATTAGCTTACTAGCTTCCGCCCGCGACTCCGTCCGCGCGGATGTCGGTCTTCGCGTGGATGGTTTATTTCCCCATTTTGAGTAACTCTGACAATGACATCTTATAAATATTACGGCGCTGAATCCACTGCGGGTAATGCAACGTGTGTTCGCGGTTCTACAGAACAACGTCTATGAATAAAACTGAAAAATAAGATTTTTTTTCTACGTATTTTTCCAAGATAAAAAGTATCCTATGTTATGCCCAGGATAATAAGGAATAATTATACCAAGTTTCATCGAAATCGAACCGTTAGTTTTCACGTGATGCCTGCACAAACAGACAGACAGACAGACAAAAATTTTTAATCATTTATTTGGGTTTGGTATCGATCCAGCAACACCCCCCGCTATTTATTTTTTCAAAATTTTCAATGTACAGAATTGACCCTTCTACAGATTCATTATAGTATAGATTGTGTACCTACATGAGGGATGTTATTACCAGTGCTACGGTTTACGTACCGGTTCACGGTAATTCGTAAGACCCGCGACCCCGGCAGGCTTTGGCCCTCTAAAATAATGAGCACTTAGAAAGGAATTCAGATAATTCCACCTTCAAGAGATTCCCTGCAAATATTAGGTATAGGTGTTCAAAGATTGTATGGAAACTAATTTTGAAGTTAGAAATCTGGGATGTATGATGTGAAGTTACATAAAAAAAATATAAATATTTAAAAAAAATATCACGGAACTTAATGAGGCAGACCAAATTCTTCGCGAGCGAAGCCGCGGGCAAAAGCTAGTAATAAATAAAACATTTATTTGTATGAAACGGCGCCACGGCCGGAGAGCCGCTCATTAATCAGTTGCAAGTATATAAATAGACTGGTACTCGTGGGTACTTGTCTATGGTCTACAAGTTCTACAACAAAGCGTTACATTCAAGGAGGTTGCGTTGCATCATCACCGTGTCTTCATAGGCAACCTCGGTAGCACGGCTGCGAAACTTCCGGATCTATACTGATGAGTTTTGTTCTATGGTTATAACAAAGATGGGTATTAGGACAGTTATATGCTGCTATTCGTTGATCAGGTGGCCTACCAAGCGTGAGTAGTTCAGCTGTGGGAACGAGATGGCGCTAGACGACTTGGATAGCTCTGTCGCTTTCTCTCAGCGGAACCACTCACGCTTTAAGACGTCGTGGTAGGCCAGGACCGCGCTTATTGAAGGCGGTTTGACGGTTTCAAGTCAACAATTCATTTTCTATGCCAACTTTTGCGCTGCGTGAAGCTCCCATCTAGGGTTCCACCCCGGGCAACACGGCACCACAGTCTACCTGTAATCTGCACTGACGGCTGTGCGATACCAATGACGCTGGTAGACCTCACCAGGGCCATCTGGCCCGTGACTATCATTCCTGTCGGAGTCCGTCGCTAAACAGCTGTTTTTACTTTGTTCCTTTGGCATCGGAGCACAAGAGTTTTAGTTCTTTGTGGTTGAGCTCGCTCCAATTTAGGCCTCATTTTTGCCTCTGGACTAGATTAAGGCCAAGAGCAAAGTAATTCATTTTTTTTTTAATCCTTACGGTTTCCTGGGATCGCTCTCTGAAGACTATTCTTTACGTGAAAGCTCGTCACGTCACTAGCGCTGGGTCTAAAGCGATAACCTTTGGTCAGTATGACAATGCTCAAGTACATGAAAAACTACCTAAACATTACATTACTTTTACATACCTACACTTTAATAAACCAATTTAATATTATTTACCATTTGCGGTACAACGGATTTTACAATCAAGTGGACAGTAAGGTAGCAACCCACATGAGGTTTATCGGACATCTAGACGTTCTGATAATTACCATCCATATTTATTTGCCACTCCACCAATTTACATTAAGCGCTTACAAACATAATGCGCACAGCAAACAAGTACAACGTCACTACCTGCATCTGGGTTTCCAAACGCGTGATGAAAACCTGGATGACTTCAAAGTTAGAGTGAACGCTGGCTTCTTTTGGGTAAGCTCATTCCATAGTAGACATTATTCTGTGACCTCTGACATAGATCGAACCCATTTAAAAAAAAAACGACGGGTTGCACTCTGGGAGTGCCGGCAGAAGTGAAAACTTCAATAGTAATAAACACACACGAACATTCGCGCAAGCGCCCTGTGCCGTCTTACGAATTTTCGATCAGGTCACGGGTCCTGACGCGAGTTTAACATTTTTTACCCATTCCAAAAAAGTGCACATCGCCGCTAAAGAAGTTTTCACTTCAAAAATACAAAATGCTTCACGTTGACTAACCTTCGGAATCTATATTCTCGTCAAGGAGGCTCAGTTGCATCACCATGTTGTTTTCAATGCTTAGAGCCTTGTCAGTCGTTACAATGTTACTTATTTCCGGATTCAAATGGGTGTGTTACAGTCCGATCAATATTTTAATTTGGTGTGTACTCATTTTCTTATGAAAATGTTCGATTTATCTTTGAAAATCGTAAGGAAAGCGAACTCGTTTTCGGCTACCTATACGCTCAGTTTAAACAAATAGACTGTTTCTTTAATCTGAGTCTAGAAGTGGTCGAATTATCTGCCATGTATTTACTTACACAGTACACATAAAAGTTGATTTACATTCACGAGTCTGTAAAACGTGCTCTATCCCGATCCAGTGATGGATTCTGGACGCCTGCACTGCATTCCAGTGCCAATCCAGAGACGCTCAATCCAGCTACTGGATCAATGTAAACCAGTTTTGAATCAGTTTTCCAGTAATGAGGTGCATTGTTTCGAACAACACCAGAATTGTCGATCACCCAGACAGCCACATTCAAATTTCGAAACGCGCGCTAATTTGAACAGCCCCGTTCTGCCTAGACTGGGGCTTATTGGACGATTCGCACGAATTTAACTCGCACAAAACGTGCGAATCGACTCCTTTAAAACATATTATTTTTTCTGTAGTCGATTCGCACGAATTTCATTTATTGGCGTGCGAATCGACACCCTCACAAATATGTAGTAGGCTATTCGCACACATATTGTTTTTTTATGAAATGCAGTTAAGATAAAGTACACTTGAGCACAGACAGAAGTAGTAAGGTTAAATATGTTTACTCATAATAGATAGAAAATAAAAACACAATCTATAATCAACAATATCTGTATTAAAAATAAAACTAAGTACTAAACATCTTCTAAGCTCGTGGTTTGAGGATTAAAAATAAACAAATATCGATCACAGAATACTAATAAATAAGTGTCACTAACAAACTACTACTCCACTAACCGCGTAATAAAAAATAAAAGTACAGTAAGTTTTTTTTTACATTACACAAACATTTACTTTTTTAATAAGGTCTTCTTCTTCTTCTTATCGTATGGTTGATGAACAACCTGGTGTCAGAGTTTAAACCGCCCGTAGGCCTCTGACATGGCTTCACACACCGTTGAAAAATCTCTCAGGTGTGCTGGTTTCCTCACGATGTTTTCCTTCACCGTTTTTAGCAAGTGATAATTAATTTATAATACGCACATGAATTGTAAAAGACATTGGTGCGTGCCGGGGTTCGAACCTGCAACCTTTGACTTGGCAGTCCAACGGTCGTACCACTCGGCTATCACTGCTAAATTTTTAATAAGGTAATTCTTATATTTATTATTGACGAACATTTGGTACAACAAAAACATGTTTTAATGTTTTTCAGAAGTGTACCTAAAATACACAGTTCTCATAATTATAACAATAAAACTTTTAATCATAAAACTAGAACTAGGGTTTTTTTTATCGTGGTTAAATCATCAAATGAGTCCTCCCACCCAGGGCAGGGCGGGAGGGACTGTCAGACTTGTACTGACTAAAATCCACGGTGTCCTTCACTAGCCCTTTACGTACCGGGGTTACGATAATGGGAAAGTCCCGCGACCCCGGCAGGCTATGGCCCTCTACAGGCCCCGTCATTATGCTGACACTCCTTGAGGCGCGCGTGGAACACAACGCGCCGTCGACCCGGGCGTGGTCCATGGTCGGACAGCGAGTCGCCTATTACTCGCCGCCCGCATGCCCGCGCCTACGGTGGCCGGAGATCGTCTTGCGACGTCCGACGCCGTGGGCGTCCACCTCTGCGGCTGGGGTGGAGGGAGGACGCTGTCCTGCCCCTCACGCGACCCGCCTCCTCCTTCGCGAGCATGACTGCTTCGCAGACGGAGGCGACCGCTTCCCACTCCGTTTCGCCTCGCAGCATGGCCTCGACCAATGCCGGGCGCGAGAGGTCTCCGCCAATCGCCGTCGTGAGGGCACGGCGGTGCTCTGCCCAAGCGGGGCTGTCCTGCACCGTATGCTCCACCGTGTCCTCCGGACGATCTTCACAGTGGTGACACCCAGGCGTTTCTTCCCTCCTTATCAGACACAGGTACCTCCCGAAACTTCCGTGTCCGGTGAGGACCTGCGTCATGCGGTAGGTCAGGACGCCGTGACGCCTATCCAGCCACTCCTCAAGGAGGGGTCTTACTGCCGCAATTGCGGCGTGCCCGAGAACTTGGGCTATAATCACAATTTGAATCACAGATTTTTCATTAAAATAACGTATAAAAGTGACTAAACTTTTATATACAACTAACAAATCAACAATAATAAATCAAGTCATAACAATAATAAAATGCTTACTTTAATGTTGATATGCCACGTTTTAAGTAATTATTATTATAACTTATTTCATACAGATCTTTCTTACTTTCAAGTAAATATCTGCTGTTTAAACTTCGATTATTTTCATTTCAGTGATGGCTGAATACGACTGTACTTTATTTTTTTTAATCCTTAAAATGAAATGTGTGCGAATAGTCTACTACATATTTGTGAGGGTGTCGATTCGCACGCCAATAAATGAAATTCGTGCGAATCGACTACAGAAAAAATAATAAGTTTTAAAAGAGTCGATTCGCACGTTTTGTGCGAGTTAAATTCGTGCGAATCGTCCAATAAGCCAGACTGGCCAACAGGCGATGTGTAGAATATAGATGAGCCCAACCTGCTTTGTATACAACCTCCTTTTACGATGAATCATCCTTACAAATCGGTATATTCCGAAAAATCAAATACGGTTTTTCAAAAGTTGAATGGACTCGGGTCTTTTGGGCTTTGAAAAAATAAAAAGGTGTAAGCGTGAAATGTGACTTGAATGTTTTTATATTTGAACTTCAAATGCACTGGTCCCTTTTGTGGGCATTTAAAATAACGCGACGGGCGGTTAAAACAACAAGTTTTTTCGTTCAGTAGACTCATTCCTGGATGTCCTTACATCCAGGTATCTTAGTCACTACGCTACATCAGATTAAGCCATGTCACAGGGCTGTGGAGTACCCAGAGGTGCCTAATTTAACTGTGGCACTAGAAGGTGATCACATCATCATACAAAAAAGAGAGAATCAACCCCTTCTATCATTCGAAAATGCAAACAAGAAACTGCATAACACTACCTACTGGTTTTAATTTCGACACGTGTAAGCAATTACCATCTCTTGCTCCTTGATTAGAGTGGTTATAATTGTTTGAAAAATGTTTGTGTGTTTACTTAGAACTTGAGCATTTGAATGCTAATAGATTCCAACTCATGGACGTTCGTAAGTTTGTAAGCCGTATCAGAATTAATGTGTCCTAATAGGCAAGTTTCTAGCCAGTATCTATTCAATCAGTCTTGTCAATTAATAAATAACGTACACTTTTTTTTTGTTTTTTTTTTTATCAATAAATTATTGACAAAATAATATAAAACACATCAAAACTCGGGCGGGAATAGGGGCTCGTGACGTCGAATAGATCGAACAAAAAATTATAAGAAGCTGCAGACAAAAGTTCGTTTTTTAAAATATATCATATCATATCTTACACTTGTCCCTTTTAATATTCAACACCTTTGCAACCTCTAAAAATAACATCGATGACTCAACTACAATAACATTGATATTAATACTTAGATAGATATCGCTATTTTTACGCAAAAACGGGTTATCTTCTAAATGAGCAAACAAACATGTGTCCATGAAATTATCAATTAAAATTATCATAATTCAAATTATCAATATTTAAACGTAGAACATTCCACGCGGAAGTCAAATGCACAACTGCGTCATTTATCTTTTTGCGACAAATTGGAAAAACATGTTCAATTGTCTTTGGTTGGTTTCATAGAGTTAAAGGTTGGGCAATAGCTGCGTATAATTGACCTTATTCTTTAGAAAGTGGAAAACAAATGGCTGTTATGTCTATGTATGCAAATAATTATTTTCCTCTCTTTCTAGAGGCGTCAATTCTATCTGTTTGGTGCCTTGGAAGGAGTATTCTCTCCTTTTGAAGTCTATGGTTGGTTTAACTAAAAATAATGGGGCGTAAAGTAATTTGGGGTCTAATCAATTACAGTAAGAGTTAAAATCACATTTAAGATTTCTTTGTAACTTCTTCTACTATACTTGCCTGCAGTTTTGCTCGCTATGTATATGAATATTTCTGCGAAGGATGAACCAATTCGGACCATATAATAATAAGTTTTGTACAAAAACTCATCTTCCTATTTCTTTTCAAATTTAGGTAACCGTTTCCAGGGTCCGCTCTTTCTGAATAAAAATTTAAAAAATACCGAACGTTTAACATTAGGTACATTTAAATATAATATTAGTTAAAGATGTTCCACATCTGTGCATAATACTCCCATATCCGTTTTTAGGGTTCCGCACCCAAAGGGTAAAACGGGACCTTATTGCTAAAACTCCGCTGTCCGTCTGACACCAGGCTCTTTCTTATGAACCACCATGCCACTTGTTCTGTGGAACGGCACGGTTGGCGCAGTGGTTGAGCGATCGACTGCTGTGCAGCGTGTCGCGGGTTCGATCCCCGCACGGAACAAATATTAGTATGATCTGCAAGTTCCGGGTCTGACTGTATTACGTGAGTTTCTATATTCGTAAACGCACCCAAGATATAGGAGAAATTCCTAGAGCTGGACCGAAATTGGGCTATTGCTGGACCAAAAAAAAAACAACACAGGGCTTCCACTCCCATATAACAAACGTGTTTTCATAAATAATGAGTACGGAACAATTCACGCGGGAACCCGACTCGCATTTAGCCGGTTTTTTTTATACCTTGTCTATAATAAAATTAAATAAACCCAGACGAAAACGATGAAATACTGGCAAAATTAATATTTCTTAGAACAGAAAACATGTGTTCCGTAAATACTCGTAATACCATTATTTACTATGTTCATTGTGTAAAACAGTAGGTGTTCAAGTTACCTACCGCGATGAATCACCGAACTTCTAAGAACTGTTAAGTCGACGAGAATTCACTCTCAATCCACATCCGGTCACGTGTATGTATAATCTACAGCCTTCGTAGAAAAAAAAAGGTTTTATTCGTATTACAAAAAAATACGAAGTGACCTCTTCTGAGTTGTAGGGCATTCGAGGGTGTTAGTTTTTTTTGGGATGATTATGTTTTAGGCATTTATGTATGTGAGGATGCCAGAAATGAGTTTTTTTTTGTTTTTTTACGTGGTAAAATCATCTTATGAGTCCTCCCACCCAGGGCAAAGCGGGAGGGACTGTCAGACTCGTACTGACTAAAATCCACGGTGTCCTTCAATAGCCCTTTACATTCCGGGGTCACGGTAATTCGTAAGGTCCCGCGACCGCCAGAAATGACTAATAAATGTTGAGTTTGGTGTGAAACCGCAAGTTTTACATAGTTTCTAGAATTTGGCAGACGATAAAAAAAATAGTTTATCGTCTATGGAATGTTACACGCATCTGTACGTTATAGTAATAGGAAAACCCACATGTCATAAGAGTTTTTTTTAGTTAACTCTGACCCAAAATGTGGCGATCTGATCATTTTCGCGGTTCAGATAAGTATAGTCTGAAATTGCCCAAAATAGTGAGGTTTGGAAGGAAAAAGGGAGGATCAGTGGCCCATCAGTGGGACACAAAAAACAAGTTAAAAATAACTAAAACCCGAATACGAAAAAATCGCGCACTGAAAAGTATAAAACAAGAATAATCCGTGTTACTGAAATTTTTAAGTAATAGCCGTGGTCGTGTGCCACCTGCGGTTGTTTCACACAATCTGTATTAGCTAGGTGGCATACGACCGGATTGTTCTTGTTTTATACTTTACAGTGCGTGATTTTTTCATAGTCGGGTTTAAGTTATTTTATTTTATATTTGTACGGTGATCGAACCCGCGACTTGTTGCGCAGCAGTCGATACCATAATACTATTGATTTCTGTTCAAATAAATTCCACAGAACAAGTGACGTGATGACTAATAGATGATAACGACGTAATGATCCGTGAAATTGTTTACTTTTTTAACAATTGCGTCTTATCACAACACCTGGACCAAAAGACTAAAGGAGTCTATTGCAAAAAAAAAAAATATTAAAAAGTATTCATGTCAGTAAAACGGTAATTTAAAAACGGTTTTGTCTTCATCAGGAGCTATTATTATATTCTGTTAACATGATTAAATAAGAATAGCAAGAACAAATCTTTCTTACCTAAATAGACGACTTTATTTTACAAGTCTTACGATATTTTCACTTTTTTTTTTTACTTGATAAAATCATCGAATGAGTCCTCCCACCCAGGGCAGAGCGGGAGGGACTGTCAGACTCGTACTGACTAAAATCCACGGTGTCCTTCAATAGCCCTTTACGTTCCGGGGTCACGGTAATTCGTACAGTCCCGCGACCGCGATATTTACACTAGGAATTTGTATTGTGTCGGGGGTGCGTTTACAAACATTTAAACTCACAAACACAAAAACCCAGACGAGTATCAAATATTTTTGTAAATCATAAATATAATTATTTACACAGCAATCGAACCCGCGACACGCATCTCAGTAGTCATCATTCTGTCGTGTTCTGCATTCAGCTGGATCTTCGAAGAAGCTGTGAAAGGCACAGAAGTTCACACAACTAATTATTTTCCTTACATTCTCATACTTTTTATAAAATAAGGACATAATTATAAAAAAAAACATATTGACATTTACCATACAAATACTTATTAGAACACTGAACAACACCTGCGTATTCTATTCATGCGGAGCAACAAGTTGCCTTGTGTGGAGAGTACTGATTGCTCCAGGTTGGTGCAGTGGGTGGCCAGCATTACTTGACCCACTTTAACATTATACTGGCGTTTAAGACGGGAGTCATATAATGATAGGTACTGACTGTATGTCGCTAAAGTTGGTATTTAGTTAGGTATGTGTCGCAATAGCATTGTTTGTGATGATGGGCTTCATCGTAGTGGCCCATAATCAACTACTACTGAAACCAAGATAATGAAATATCTACACACATCAAAAGTGTCTAGGGATCAACATATATTTTTGCAATAACTTTTCTCCTGATTGATATTAATTAAAATTTTTTTTAAGGATTCATCAAATAAAGTGTTTTCGTTTGTCACAGTAACGATAAACCAAGTCACCTTTGCATTAATAAAGAAATTTGCCATTTTCCTAATAAAGGGATTTTTGACATTTGAACCACTAACACAAAACTTCGAAAAAAAGACTGAAATAACAGTTTTCTTTAAAATTTTATTGGGTAACTTAAACAATTAATAATCCGTGTTTCTACCGCGAACACTAACAACACAAGAACATCAGTTTGGCATACTCAAAATGAGTTCATCCAAATCACGCTGTGGAATGGCCGCCCATGTTCGTTGCAACAACAAAAAAAGGTCTTCTTGCGACTGGATACCCTCCAAATTCGGCAGAGCTCTTCTCTGTAGCATATCCCATGCATGCTCAATCGGATTCAAGTCTGGCGACTGAGCAGGCCAGGGCAGGACATTGATGTTAGCTGCGGCGAGAGTCTGTCTTACAACTCTTGCGGTGTGCGGTCGTGCATTATCATGCATTAACTGAAATAAGGGACCGATTTGCACTTGTAGAGGAACGATGACGTCTGATACAATCGTCTCAGCATAAATTTGAGCATTGAGGTTGCCTCTGATCCAAATCAACTCAGTTCTTCCGCCGATCCAAATACCCGCCCATACCATGATGGTTCCACCACTATAAGGATGGACTCTGATGAGTCTCGTTTTGATATGAGACCGAATACAAGACGTATACGACACTGGAGAAGCCCTGGACGCCAACAGCGATTAAAATCCTGCCAGGAAGTCCATCCTTATAGTGGTGGAACCATCATGGTATGGGCGGGTATTTGGATCGGTGGAAGAACTGAGTTGATTTGGATCAGAGGCAACCTCAACGCTCAAATTTATGCTGAGACGATTGTATCAGACGTCATCGTTCCTCTACAAGTGCAAATCGGTCCCTTATTTCAGTTAATGCATGATAATGCACGACCGCACACCGCAAGAGTTGTAAGACAGACTCTCGCCGCAGCTAACATCAATGTCCTGCCCTGGCCTGCTCAGTCGCCAGACTTGAATCCGATTGAGCATGCATGGGATATGCTACAGAGAAGAGCTCTGCCGAATATGGAGGGTATCCAGTCGCAAGAAGACCTTTTTTTGTTGTTGCAACGAACATGGGCGGCCATTCCACAGCGTGATTTGGATGAACTCATTTTGAGTATGCCAAACCGATGTTCTTGTGTTGTTAGTGTTCGCGGTAGAAACACGGATTATTAATTGTTTAAGTTACTCAATAAAATTTTAAAGAAAACTGTTATTTCAGTCTTTTTTTCGAACTTTTGTGTTAGTGGTTCAAATGTCAAAAATCCCTTTATTAGGAAAATGGCAAATTTCTTTATTAATGCAAAGGTGACTTGGTTTATCGTTACTGTGACAAACGAAAACACTTTATTTGATGAATCCTTAAAAAATTTTTTAATTAATATCAATCAGGAGAAAAGTTATTGCAAAAATATATGTTGATCCCTAGACACTTTTGATGTGTGTATGTATATATAACACATACAATATGGTCGTGGGTCTGTCTAAACAGGTTACCGTGAGTCAGGAGTGTAAAGGGCAATTGAAAAAACTCGATGGATTTTAGCCAGTACAAGTCTGGCAGTCCGAGGCCTCACCCAGGTAGAGGACTCATTAGATGATTTTACTACCTACAAATAGAAAAAGTTAATGTCGTAGGTGAATTTATTAAACCGATTTTTCGTAAAAACTCCAGGGATATCGCAAAATCACGGATAAATTAGACAATAGCTATGACTCTTTTTTTTTATCGTGGTAAAATCATCAAATGAGTCCTCCCACCCAGGGCAGAGCGGGAGGGACTGTCAGACTTGTACTGACTAAAATCCACGGTGTCCTTCAATAGCCCTTTACGTACCGGGGTCACGGTAATCCCTTGGTCCCGCGACCAATAGCTATGACTCAGTAAAATTTCAAACTAAGCAGGGTAAAGGAAGTCCCGCTCCACGGGGCTTCTATTTCTGTTTGAAGGGATTAAAGGAACTTAACCAAACCGAACTTCGGGGTGTCCCGAAAATCTTACTAAAGCGTATGACGTTTTTACAAGAACCCTATTCTTTTTCAGTAACAGTGTGAAATATCATAGACATTATACAATTATTCGTGTGCAGCAAATCAGAGGTCATCGGAAATATCACTAATTTATTCGTAACTTTGTCGTGCATTTTCTTAATCATGCACACAGATATGCTACAAACAACAAACGACATACAGAATGCAGTGAATTGAATATCGTTCCGCCCCGTGACTCCACTCGCGTTTACCTTCACTGCACACTAAGCTGTTGTCCTTATTCATATCCTAGAACTATCGTGAGAAATGATTGTAATCAAATAAAAACGGTACTGTAGAAAATGTCGGTAAATGAATAAATGGTGTTTAAATAAAGAACGTGGTTTTTCTTAGGGATGGGTGCTACATAATACTCCTTTGTAAGAATGATTGTCCGACTTTGGAGCTTCTGACTTAGCTCTTTCGTACACAACGCGACGCTAGGCTAGACTTTACGACGTTGGTATCCAGGCGACTATCGCAATACAAATCCATAGAGCTTCGAACACAGTTACTCGTTAATGGATACCAAAGTCGTAAGGTTTCGGAGACTCGCATCGCGTTGTGTACGAAGGGCCTAACAGTTACTACTGTCAAAGATCTAATAACAGCCGGGACTAACTTTTACGTGCTTTTCGAAGCACGAAGGAAACTCGTTATGGTCATCACTCATCCATATACCTACCAACCTCTGCAAAATTGACCTGTGTAGCTATTATTATTTCGCCACGAACTTTTATGGTTACACGAAGGTCGCGGGACTGTACGAATTACCGTGACCCCGAAACGTAAAGGGCTATTGAAGGACACCGTGGATTTTAGTCAGTACGAGTCTAACAATCCCTCCCGCTCTGCCTTCGGTGAAAGGACTAATTTGTTGATTTTACGACGTAAAAAAAAAATGGTTACATGAAATAAAATGTTTGAAGTTTATTACAATGCCGACGTGTGCCTACATAAAAATGAAATCCCCTAAACCCAGGACTTGTTATTTCGAAGAAAACTAAATTTCCAAGCCAGCAATTCCAGTAATGAGCACCAGTTAATATTGACTTGGCTTATAAAGTAAACGTTTGAACTGAAGCAGGCCACTTTCCCGGAATTCGCGAGATTTGATAAGATTGCAAGAACATGTCTGTTTGTGCGACCAAGATAATGTTCTTTGTTCTTCATGCCGACGGACGGCGGCAAGTATGATAAGTGATGATAACGAACAAATTTGAAATTCTTCAGTTGAAAACATAACATAGACAGTCTGCTATTATATTTCCAGGGCCAAAATTTAACGGTCCCTCGTCAGCACCAAGCCCTAGCTTCATTTAGGATCCTTACCTAAACCTCGCTTTGCTCGGGCTCTTAAAGCCCCAGATTTCTTAATGACGCTCGGGCTTCAATATACCCGTAACAAAAGGCACACACACAAGCAAGTTACAGCCCAACAACTTTGGAAAGCACGTAGGGATCCCATTTGAACACGCAAGTTTGATTAAATTGCGGTATTTGTGTGATCAGCTGAATACATTGTCTATTAAAATCCGCAATGTAGTCAAAGTTGCATGCAAATTCTTGCATGTAGTAGGAGGTAGGACTTAACATCAAATACAAAAAAAAACATTATATTATACTTACTTCAAGCGTAAAATAAAAACATTCAACCTCCGGCAAATAGAATCCCAAATGTAGGTTTTCAATAGTCTAAGACCAGATAATAATGTAAATTATAAAATTCCCAAGTAATATGACATAATAATCACAAATACAATCGATTCATTCAAAGAAAAATACGTCATTTACTTAGAAAAAGCCATTCACAAGACACAATATGACAGTGAATTAATTAAATGACATAATAATTTAGTAACCTGTTTTTTTGCCGCGATAGTTCACTGTGCAATACTCTTTATGATTCACACTTTAACCAGTAATATGAATATTAATGTAATTTGTGTGAACATTTATATTAAAAGTTAATATTATAATACCTATATTCATTTCATTCATCAGAAGCACTGACACAGCGAGAAGGCGTCGCGGCAGACCTCGCAGAAGATGGCGGGATGAGCTAGACAAAACCAACAGCTAGTGGCTCACATAAGCCCTAGAAATAGTTGGAAGTCATGGGGAGAGGTCTTTGCCCAGCTCTGGGATGACACAGTCTGACAGTAACAGTAACTGAGCACTACTATTGTGCTGTGTGCCCAGTATATTTCGACTCGCGGGAAAGTAGGGAATTTAAGTTGGCCTAAAAACCTCGCAAGATATAGAGCCACTCCAAATTCAATTATGCTTTTTTTTTTTTTTTTTTTTTTTTATCGTGGTAAAATCATCAAATGAGTCCTCCCACCCAGGGCAGGGCGGGAGGGACTGTCAGACTTGTACTGACTAAAATCCACGGTGTCCTTCAGTAGCCCTTTACGTACCGGGGTCACGGTAATCTGTGAGTCCCGCGACCCCGGCAGGCTTTGGCCCTCTACAGGCCCCGTCTCTATGCTGACACTCCTTGAGGCGCGCGTGGAACACAACGCGCCGTCGACCCGGGCATGGTCCATGGTCGGACAGCGAGTCGCCCATTACTCGCTGCCCGCATGTCCGCGCCTACGGTGGCCGGAGATCGTCTTGCGACGTCCGTCGCCGTGGGCGTCTACCACTGCGGCTGGGGTGGAGGGAGGACGCTGTCCTCTCCCTCACGCGGCCCGCCTCCTCCTTCGCGAGCATGACTGCTTCGCAGAAGGAGGCGACCGCTTCCCACTCCATCTCGCCCCGCAGCATGGCCTCGACCAATGCCGGGCGCGAGAGGTCTCCGCCTATCGCCGTCGTGAGGACACGGCGGTGCTCTGCCCAAGCGGGGCAGTCCTGCACCGTGTGCTCCACCGTGTCCTCCGGACGATCCTCGCAGTGGTGACACCCAGGCGTTTCTTCCCTCCTTATCAGACACAGGAACCTCCCGAAACTTCCGTGTCCGGTGAGGACCTGCGTCATGCGGTAGGTCAGGACGCCGTGACGCCTATCCAGCCACTCCTCAAAGAGGGGTCTTACCGCCGCGATTGCGGCGTGCCCAAATTCAATTATGCTAGCCAACAAACACAAACGTTTTTTAGACAACACAGTCACACCCACTCTTCATTTACAAAACCAGTTTTTATGTTGCAGAAACCTTATTTTCATAGCAGTAAGGTCAAAAAAGTCAGAATCGAGTGGTTCTGTTAACTTTGTCTTTCGTTCCCCAATTACGTTAAACAATTTTGAGTCTTATGACTACAAATTATAGGCGAAACGTGTTCATAACGAAAGAACTTTAATAAAAATACTTTGCCAAGCTAGATTCGAGTTTATTTTACGTGTGTTTAAGGTTTATGTTGCTGAAAACATGAAACGGCTATCACATTTACTTGGATTTGTCTGGCATTGGTGTCGAGGTCGATAGAGTACTTTAATAGATAAAATTATTGACTTGAAGTCAATGTCAAGTTTGGGTTTAGCTTGCACTGTGTTGCTTTCAGAGTAAACATATTTGTGTTCAGAGTGAACATGCTTCTTCTGGGTAATTTGGGCATGCATGGGGCTTTGTCTCTGTAACCTTTGACCAAGAGTTACTAAAACTAAAATGAAATCGTATCGTATTATTTTAGTCACGGTTCAGAATGGCTATGAATAGGTCATTTAAATGTCGAATATATTAAAAGGATACGTTACTACGTTTGTTCCAAACAAATAGGAAGGCAGAAAAAAAATATATGTAGGTTAAATAAACGCTTGAGGCTTGTTCAAAATCAGAACAGCATTAGGGCCGGCGCTCACTGATGAAATGGCATGACACGACGCAACACGGCACGCTTCTGCATAACGAATAATTTTATGGCAATCCTCACTCAGTAAGAGAGGATAATTTCATTACAGTAACAAAATGAAGTAACTTATGCGTCTCAAGTGATGCAGCGCCCTGCCGTGGTATCTTGTAAAATGCCACGGTGTGCTACAGCACCCAAGAAATAAAGTGGACCGCAACTTATCATGAGACGTTGCATCTTTACATTTCGACTTAATCGTGTTAAAATTTAAAAAAATTATAGTTTAAAAAAACTAAAAAAACACGCTTTAATAGCAGTCGAACTAAAAATTAGAAAATAATTTTTAAGTATAAGAGAGTTTATGTTACTGCAATATAAAATCCAACAATCAATTATCATAATTAACTTAGAATAAGATTAATAGAAATATTAAGATATTAACAAAAATTCAAACAAAGTGAAAAAGCGTGGGGTGCTTGATATCGAATGTGATGATCATTTTATTAGTTACTGTTTGCAATATCAGAATTATTATAAAAATATCATTGAGCACCCCACGCTTTTTCACTTTGTTTGAATTTTTGTTAATATCTTAATATTTCTATTAATCTTATTCTAAGTTAATTATGATAATTGATTGTTGGATTTTATATTGCAGTAACATAAACTCTCTTATACTTAAAAATTATTTTCTAATTTTTAGTTCGACTGCTATTAAAGCGTGTTTTTTTAGTTTTTTTAAACTATAATTTATTTTCTGAATTTTTAGTCTCAAGACGACAATAAAAGAAATAAAAAATTAAAATACGCAAGCGCGGATGCGCGCGCACTATTTCGGTAGCAGTGACTAATTATAAAATTCGAGGATTGAGAACGGATGATCGCGCAGCAATCGTCAGCAGCGACCAATAAAGAAATTTGTCTTTTGAAAGTGGGAGAAGCCAGAGAGAGGAACAGGCCGTATGCAGCAGAGAGCTAATCGGCAGCAAAAGACATAGAATGACATTTTCATCGGCGATATCATGCTCACTAATCTAAATATATTTTTTACTATCACTCCGCCCGCGACTTCGTCAGCGCGTGTTTCTAACTTCGAACCCGAAATATTATTGAACACAAACTGATTTTACAATGTTCTCCCGCTAGGGGTTGATTTTTGAAATATAGATAATTACGCATCCTTTATTCGATTCAGAAACTATTTATGCCAAGTTTTGGGTTTGTCGAAGCAAGCAGCCTTCCCTTAAAACTTAATCACCCTTTTTCACCAAATTAGAGGGTGATTTTCGAAAACCCCAAAAACACGTGTTGGATTATTTTTTATCTAATTTTTATATACTGAGTTTAAAATTTATCGGTTAGCGCGTTATGATTTTCCCACACAAACTTTAACATCATCTAGATTACCAAAGGAGGGTAGTTTTAAAAAACGAATAATTCCCATCTTTTTCATTTATTTTACTCATATTCGTACCAAGTTTCAAGTTTATAAACCTAACGGATAAGATTTTACATACAAAGGTTTATACCCTTTTCACCCCCTTTGTACGTAGATTTTCGCAAAATCCCTTCTTAGTGATCACCTACATAATGAATCGCACCTACCGTCCAAAATTCAGGTTCTACGTTTAGCGACTTTAGATCCTTCCCTTTAAACTTGAATACCCCTTTTCACTAACTTGAGGGGTGATTTTCGAAAAACCCAAAAACACGTGCTTAATTATTTTTGATCTATAATCTAAATATATTTTTTACTATCACTCCGCCCGCGACTTCGTCAGCGCGTGTTTCTAACTTCGAAACCGAAATATTATTGAACACAAACTGATTTTACAATGTTCTCCCGCTAGGGGTTGATTTTTGAAATATAGATAATTACGCATCCTTTATTCGATTCAGAAACTATTTATGCCAAGTTTTGGGTTTGTCGAAGCAAGCAGCCTTCCCTTAAAACTTAATCACCCTTTTTCACCAAATTAGAGGGTGATTTTCGAAAACCCCAAAAACACGTGTTGGATTATTTTTTATCTAATTTTTATATACTGAGTTTAAAATTTATCGGTTAGCGCGTTATGATTTTCCCACACAAACTTTAACATCATCTAGATTACCAAAGGAGGGTAGTTTTAAAAAACGAATAATTCCCATCTTTTTCATTTACTTTTACTCATATTCGTACCAAGTTTCAAGTTTATAAACCTAACGGATAAGATTTTACATACAAAGGTTTTTACCCTTTTCACCCCCTTTGTACGTAGATTTTCGCAAAATCCCTTCTTAGTGATCACATACATAATGAATCGCACCTACCGTCCAAAATTCAGGTTCTACGTTTAGCGACTTTAGATCCTTCCCTTTAAACTTGAATACAAGGGGTATTCAAGTTGATAACTAACTTGAGGGGTGATTTTCGAAAAACCCAAAAACACGTGCTTAATTATTTTTGATCTAATTTATATATACTGAGTTTTAAATTCATCAGTTAGCGCTTTATGATTTTCCCATACAAACTTTAACATCGTCTAGGTTACTAATGGAGGGTAGTTTTAAAAAACTATTAATGTACATCTTTTTTATTTACTTATACTCATATTCGTACTAAGTTTCAAGTGTATAAACCTAAGGAATAAGATTTTTCATACAAACATTTTCACCCCTTTTCACCCCCTTAGAGGAGGATTTTAATATAAAATTTATAAGATTATTGTATTGTCATCGGCCCTTGACCTCTGTGCAAATTTTCAAGTTAATCAGACTGCTGGAAGTGGGTGAAAATGAAGTTAAAAGATTCCGTTACATACATACATACATACATACATACATACATACAGGTCAAGCTAATAAAAGCGTGTTAAAAACTTTAGCGCTAAATTCATAGATGCCAAAGCTGTGCCATGCCGTGCTGTCAGTGAGTGCGCGCCAGCCTTCAGTGCCATATGAGTCTATACTTCTATCTGCAGCTATATGTATTCAAATATCTTCGCAAAAAAAAACATGTTTACAGTCGTCAACTCACGTGTTTGTGGTTTCTGTAGTACATACCTATTTAATCTTTATTATTATTCATTATTAATGTAGAATGAATGATGTAACTAGTTAGGCAAAGGACAGTTTCGATTATGTGATGAGTTTGTATCCACTGAGAGCCTTTGCACACTACGTTTTTATACGCTGATGACGTGCGTTTTTATAAGCGGCTCCTCTGGGCGATATCAATACATTTTAGCAGATTTTACACCTTTTTATTGATACAAACGCTATTGTAAAGCGAGTTTGTGCCATTCATGATAGGGGAAAGAGGTTATGACGGGAGTGGTGCTAGGCGCCAGTTGCGTTTCACACACCAGTTGAACATCAGCACCAGTAGTGATGCATCAGCGCGTTTTAGCAATACTATCGTATGCATCGTGTGCAAAGGTTACCACGTGACTTTAGTCTTGCGTTAGCTGAGTCCTGAATGCGTTCTACGCGCGTCGTTAGCGCTTAACAAAACGTGGTGTGCAAAGGCTCTTATAATATGACGTCATAACGAAAAAAAAATTCTTTATTTCTTTCTTTCTATATTTAATTACCTGAAAGCAATGAAATTAGTCTAATAAATAAGCCAGAATTAATTTAATTTACATTTTCTTTGAATGTTATAACTTCCTTCAATTCTAGAGCTCTGAGTTAGCTAGAGCTCTGACGGATAGGCAAACAGAAATATCAAGCATAATAGGGTTTCGATAGCACGACCAATCACGGCTTAGTTAAAGAACTTTGCTACTAGCACCACTCAAAACTCGAACCCACGCTCCCACGCTTAAACTTCCTTCAACCATTTAGACCATGACACTGATCTAAAAATACACATGTGAATAACAAAACAATATTTGCCGCTTCTCATAATAAATGCTAGAGAAGTAATTAAGTAAACATGTATATTATAGTGAACACGGTATCAGCTGAGTGACTCAACGTTAGCTTTGACAATAAACTAGTGTACTTCCTACCTCGTGACAAAACCTTTGTTTAGGTAATCTGTGGTTTGGTTTTTAGCTTCGTTTGTTTCTTGGTTGTACCTATTTGGAATCAGTCTGATAACTTCGTCTTAGTTATTCTATAGTACATTGTTCACCAAGAGAAAAAAGTGACCGATTACCGTCGAGGGTGTCGTTTGAATCCCGAGCCGTAGGCGAGGGCTTTAAAACACCCGAGATCGGGAATCTCTCTTTCTCTCGAGTGATACATAGCGCTTTATACTACACCTGTGTGGAAAGTACCTTGACACGGGGAGAAAACGCATCTGAGCGGGAGTGAAAGCGTTTTCTCCCCGCATAGGTATTTGTTCGATATGCAATGACGTACTTTCTACCGTAAATTTGATAAAGTATCAAGGTACTTTCCACGCAGGTGTAGTATAAACATTTTTACGTGTGGGAATCTTCAATCCATTCCAGAATTCGATCCTAATTAGCGACACTATCGAATGGTGTAAGAATACAGGGTTAGATTCCTGGCTACGATTATTGATTTTTCTAAAATCCAATGATGCAGATTTAGTTTTCGTCCAAATCGGCCTCAAGACTCCTTGCAATATTTTTCTATTTTTATTATATATATTTATATATATATATATATATTTATTTATTTTTATTTATTTTATTTACCTCGGTTAGAGTTGTTACCATCTCACCATAGATGTAATATTTCTAGCATTTCCGTTACATTTCACGAAATCACTGCCTCAGAAGAGATAGGAAAAATGTGTTACAAGTCAAAAAACCGTGACATTTTGACGACTACACCTACTTTATTTTTACTTCCCTTAATCCTGCTATCATTTTCAAGTGTGAAACTACACGACCTAAATTCTAAAATAAGACGTGGCGCGTGGGGTGTTATTTTTAGTAGATAAACGGCCAAAAATGTTAATCCATCACCAAAATGAAACATGGTATGTCATTAGTGAAACAGTGACAGACATGTTTGTTTTGGTATGTCTTGCCGTAAATTCTTAACAATATTATACACCCCTTTAAATTAAAAATGGATTCAGAAAATTATACTGTAATGCTTTGCAATAGGATTAAAAATAAGATAAAGTGTTCTGATTTTTAAGTAGCTCGCTTACGGATGCATTCCAAAGAGGCGTGATGCATTCCTTTCCTTTGCTCATAAATCACTTTGAAAAAAAAAAAGTTGCGTTCCTTTACAAGCAGAGTGGACGTAGAGTTATATTTTACGGTTTTTAAAGTCATAATGATTTTAGTGAATGAGGTTCATTAAATAGTTCATTGTTAATTTCACACTCGAGTTGAAACGATACCGAGAAATAATGATGGCTTCGTAAAAAAAGTTTTGTATTTCTTTATTTAAACATCTTGTGAAATACTTACGAATAACATTGACGTGACTTAAAGAATATTTTTGTATTTTCTTCTTAATATTTGTGCACATCAAGCTATACAAAACCAGTTTATCTTTACCTCGTGTTACATGATCTTTTCGCACTACGAATGGTCAACTAACACTGGTTTTGTCTTAGATTGATGTGTAGCCAAGTATACAAAATATATCATCGTCACTCAACGTTTAGTGCTCTATGAACCTCAAGAGTCCCTGTGGCGATATTATCAGCAGATAACCATCGTAAATTATAGAGCCGCCCATCACAAGACCACCTTTACTTGCCAATTTGCAAATTGAGCATTAAACCAAAGAGGTCACAATACCCGTTCCAGTGATCAATGGCACATGATGTAAAGTTGCCTCGGGTCATGGTGAGTAGGCACTTCTCACATGCGAGTGCGTGTAAACAGAGCTTAGCATTGAGCTTTGACGGTTTTAAATTAAGAAACAATTTAAAAAAAAAACAGCCAGGTGCGAGTTGGACCTACGAAGGCTTACGATCTACGATAAAATAACACTAATGAGGTCAGGGTTCAAAATGGTATCGTCTTTCATGGTATATAAAATATAAAACCTAGGTATACGAGGAGCAAGTGTGGAATGTATTGATGGCCAATTCAAAACAATGAGGAATACCGAAAAATACTTATTTATGTGTCGATTTTGACGAAAAATCAGCAACATTGGAATTTTGAAAATACAATATAAACTACGGTACCGTTACCGGTAAAATCGATAGGTACCGCAGTTTTTTGGAAATAAAAACCGCTATATACGTAGTTGTTTTTTAGGGTTCCGTACGTCTGAATACAAAAACGGAACCCTTATAGGATCACTCGTGTGTCTGTCCGTCCGTCGCTTACAGTCAATTATCTCCGAATCTATTAGACCGATTAAGTTGAAATTTGGTACACATATCAATTCCTGTGACCCAAACACAGAGGTGTGACGTGAGCAGATGAAATCTGTATATGGGGGGTCATTTTTGGGGGGGAAGGGGAAAATTAAAAAAAAAATTTTTGAAAACTGCATCGTGTGGCATATCAAATGAAAGGTCTTGTTGAGAAGATCTTAAATGTATTTTTTTGTAATTTTAAAATAAATAGTTTCCAAGTTATTCAAGAAAATAGACGAAAATTGACCATTCCCCCCCCCCTTATCTCCGAAACTACTGAACCTAAAATTTTGAAAAAAATACAGAAATTAGTTTTCTCCTTATAGATTATAGGAAAACCTGTAAGAAGTCCATGATATTAAAATAACATGGTAAATCACTCAATATTTTGCGTACCAACTTACATTTGCAGGTGGAATGTGTGGGAGAACATATTTTTTTTAATACGTCATAAATCGTAAACCGCAATTTACCTTTCAAAGATACAACCAACTATAAGAACTTTTATATTATGTTACTTGCTGCTACGGAACCCTTTATGGGCGAGTCCGACTCGCACTTGGCCGGTTTTTTTTTTCGCTATTTTTTATAGTTTCGGAACCCAGTAATAAATAGGGTTAGCAGCCATTGGGTAACGAGCCCTAAAAACGTTATAAAATTGCTTTTAATTTTGTATTACCGGGAATAGCAACATTAATATTATTATTCTTCGGCGGTTCCTCGGAATCATAGTTTCTAGAAGTCTTGGCTGGCTCTAACACAAATTGACCCAGATAAACACGTGTTTATTTTATTTGTTTCCAATATTATGTCGCGCCCTTGACATTATTTAATGGTTTACTTTTATGTTCCTAGAATATTGTATTGATATATTTTTGTTTTTGAACTTTTAGAACTGTAGATTTTTTTTTCTACTCTTCATAGGTACATTTAGCGCCATAAGTCAAGTCAAGCAGCCATTTTTTTTATTACATTCAGCTTGTTGTTTTTATTCAGGTTTAATGTCCAGGAAAACAGTAACCTATTTACCTTTGCCACACTTCTCAGTAAAGAGGTCATTCACCCTAAGCTAATATCCTTAACAATATTCACATTTGACGACCAAATGCAAACGCATTCGTTACTTTCACCTACCACGCAACACTGTTGGGTAAACATCACATATCCAACATAAGATGACCTCTAACATGCTACCGAATGTTCAACAATATTTCCCTTTCCCTCCAACAGCCGGATCAAGTTATACTGGCTCTGAACAACAAAGATGGCCGGCGCAATGGGTTTTTCCAATCGTTGCAATAAAATGTATTTTATTTGTTATTGACGACGTTAATCTTTGTGGTTAGTTATTGTGAGGAATACCTAAATGTTTGAGCTGATAATTTTGAATTGCGCACATGGCCCTAACTATAAGAATACCTATTGTCTTCGTTCCTAAATAACAAATACTCTGTTGCATAATGGTTTTAAAATAACTTAAAGTTTCTACATAAAAGTCAATGATATTCTTTTTGTAAAAGGGTTAATTTTTTGTTAGAATTTAGGTAGATATGTACTAGAGATGTTATAAATATTCGCATTCGCATCCGGATATATTCGCATATTTTTAGACATTCGCATTTGCAAAATTTATTCGAATATTTTGCGAATACGAACAACTGAAAAAATACCAAATTTTTGGTACGATTCTTCCACACACTCCATTAATTCTTATCTGTCGTCGTTTTTTTGAACCTAAATAGAAGAGGTTGTGAGCTGCTTAACCGGACTTTTCTGTGGATGCCTTAAATTACTCTAAGGCCTTCAGCCAGGGGCTATCTGTCGTCGTCTCCATTAATCTTTTATACAGTCTGCCTTTATCTATATCATTACATATTTAGTGCGGACTCCGACAGGATGGCTCTCGTATTTGTAAAACCTGAGAATAAAGAAAAAAGAATTTGATACACACTGCTACTACATCAAGTTATGCATAACCAGTACAAGCTGACCGTTGAATGTGCGGAAAGATCATACAAAGCGAGACCACGATAAACTGGTCTTGTCAAGATTGATACGTAGCCGTGTGTGTACTGTGCTATGTACGAATAAATACCTAAATATTTCGCGGATAACATAATATTACAAGGCAAATGGACAAAAAATCTTTATTATTTGTCAAAACAATTCAATTCCATACAAAATTTTCCTCTTTTAATCAGTCTATAGAATAGTACCTACGTATGATTTTAGTTTTAAATTATTTCCAACTATATTATGGTTTATTAGCTATGGCATGGCAAAAATAATTAGGATACATGTAAAATGATTCCATTGGGGAAATATTGGC
Organism: Agrotis puta; assembly: GCA_943136025.2. Classification (NCBI taxonomy): domain Eukaryota; kingdom Metazoa; phylum Arthropoda; class Insecta; order Lepidoptera; family Noctuidae; genus Agrotis; species Agrotis puta. The sequence goes on along the minus strand of OW964183.2, from coordinate 15,256,512 downwards.
AATTAATCATTATTCAGGGACATGTGAAGTTCGCACTACTGGCAAGTTAGCACACTATGTTATGACGGTGAACTGTAAACAGTAACATTAGCTAGTTATTTGTTGTAGGTACGAGTACTTTAGGTTCTTTTATAATCTAGCTTTTACAAGCCTGCATTGCACTCATACTGTAGTATAATAAAACATGCGCGGGCATGCGGGAAGCCAGTAATGGGCAACTCGCTGTCCGACCATGGACCCAAGCCCAGGTCGACGGCGCGTTGTGTTCCACGCGCGCCTCAAAGAGTGTCAGCAAAATGACGCCCCCCCCCCCCCTAGTGGGCCAAAGCCTGCCAGTGTCGTGGGACTTACGAATTACTGTGACCCCGGAACGTAAAGGGCTATTGAAGGACACCGTGGATTTTAGTAAGTACGAGTCTAACAGTCCCTCCCGCTCTGTCCTGGGCGGGAGGACTCATTTGATGATTTAACCACGTTAAAAAAAAAACTATAATAAAACACAACTTCACATCACCCTGCTACGAATGTACAGACCTACAGGGTTATATGTTAAAAATTAACAACTTTTCATGAAAAATAATTAGGTGTTTCATACAAAATGGAATATTTTTCCGTTGACAATGTATGAAACACCAGATTTTTTTCACTTTCAGCTTTAGATTCATAAATTTTTTCATACCTATAAAGACTTTCAGCCCCATCTTTCAGCCCATGAAAAGTTGTTAATGTTTTACAAATAACACTGTATACAGGGTATTTTTTTCTGTGGTTCTTCATGGGATTTCAGTAGTGGAACACATTATAATAGAAAACTTATATTTTTAGCAAATTCGTCAAATATTCTCCTCCCGCATTGGTTGGAGGCTTGAGTGGAAGAACTCCGATTTACTGCAAAAAACAACCTGTTTTTCAGTTGTACTTTGCGTTCAAGGAACTTGTCTTGTAAAGATGGTTCATAACCTCTACCAGCATCAGAATGCGCATTCGGTAAAACAAGTATCAGGTGTCACAAACGCGTGACAAACAAAAACTGTTTCAAAATAACCCTTTTTGTTAAATGATAAGTTTACTATTGTATGGTTAATAAAAAATACATGTTTATTAATTTTCATTTAGCAATATCCTAAAAAAAAATACCCTTGTCCTATCTTTGCTAATGCTCAAAGTTCACTCAACTCAAGCACATCACTGTCTAAATTATAGAATCAGGCGTTACACTCCCGCATTGGTTGGAGGCTTGAGTGGAAGAACTCCGATTTACTGCAAAAAACAACCTGTTTTTCAGTTGTACTTTGCGTTCAAGGAACTTGTCTTGTAAAGATGGTTCATAACCTCTACCAGCATCAGAATGCGCATTCGGTAAAACAAGTATCAGGTGTCACAAACGCGTGACAAACAAAAACTGTTTCAAAATAACCCTTTTTGTTAAATGATAATTTTACTATTGTATGGTTAATAAAAAATACATGTTTATTAATTTTCATTTAGCAATATCCTAAAAAAAAATACCCTTGTCCTATCTTTGCTAATGCTCAAAGTTCACTCAAGCACATCACTGTCTAAATTATAGAATCAGGCGTTACACGCGTAAAATCCATGACAATTAAATGTTATAAAAAATATCTTTGATGCAGGATGCAGTCCAGAAAAGCGAGTTTATCGCTTTTCTTGTATTTGTGCATATGCATGACTACCTTTCCTGCATTTGCATATGCGCCCTCATGAATGGATGGTGGACCTGCATCCTGCATCCAAGCCTGGATTTGTCTCGCTGAATTAAAACTAGATATTTTTATAACATTTTAACATCATTGTTTTACAATCTTTGTCTTTTATGTGTTTCGTTGTGGACCTATGTTTGCCTTGCATCAGATCCAACTGAATGACACAAATCGCATATTTTGCACTTCACTACATTAATTTTACGACGGCGTCGAGGACGTTTCTATAGTAAACTTTTTATGATTGTATGGTGACCATGGGGTTGACGGATTATGCTTTATGTGCCATGTTTTAAGTCAGTGTGATGTTCCTCAAGGTATTTATTATCAATGCAGGAAAGTATATTTGAGAATAGATGCATGCAGCATATTTATGTATTAGACCGGCCATACGCGGATTGTTTGAATCAGTTGACCATAGTATCGACAACTCCCTCAAACTGTGATTGCATGGCTATGTAGTCTTCTAGTACTTACACACATTCACGGAACCATTCGAGCAGTAAAACTGCTTCAGGAGCAGTTCATACCAACTGGAGCAGTTAGTAATGGCAGCTTCGAGCAATTGAATTTGACTGGTCAAGCAGTCTGTGTATGCTGTTCCTACCCAGGACCTGAAACTCCCGAGCGCCGTCGAATCACTGTAAAAACTGACAGACGAATGAGACAGCATTGTAGTCCCGAGCCAGGCTGCTTTGGTAAAGCCTGGCAACGCCAAATTACCGGTTTGAGCGGTTACTGCTGGAGGGCCTCTCCCAGGTTGAGCCACATTAACTAATGGGTAGATTACTAGGAAATAATAACTACTACTCTTAAGTCTGACTAACATAAACGTAGGTATGTACTGTTTAGTATTCTTTAAAAATGCATGATTTGGATTCAAGTTTTCCTGTAGTGGATGTCGATACCTATTCTAAAATCGGAAAAAACCAGGGTCACCCTACCGATATGATCTCAGATCAGCTTCTACTGAATAATATTATAGGTGCCTATCTTCATCATAATCACACGTGGTCTCGCTTGTACTTAAGAGTGATAATTACTTAATTCCGAACTATCAACGCCATAATAATTTTATTATCAGACACCGCCATTGCCGTTAAAAGTCAGATGTGCGGAGTTTTTTCCACCTGTACTCAAAACTTACGAAGTACCTATTCTGTCTGGTATAAGCTAAGAGACAGTTGCTTGACTACTCTGTCAGTGTCATGTGGCGACGGCTAAGCAACATCAATAAATAAAATAAGTAAATATTCCACAACTATCACACAACGCCATCTAGTCCCAAGCTAAGCAGAGCTTTTGTTATGGGTACTAGACAACTGATAAACATACTTATATATTTTCTAAATACATACATATTATAGATAAATTACACCCAGACACAGAACAAATGATCGTGCTCATCACAAAAACATTTGTCCTGGGTGGGAATCGAACCCACGACCTCCGGCATAGGAGTCAGGGTCACTAACCACTAGACCAACAGGCCTGTCAAATTGTCAATTGCAAGTCTAATGTGTCCGTCAGTCATACTAGTATCATTATTGGATAGTCCGATCTTGGACACGAAAATAGTGATCAATAACAAGAATTTCCGACACAGCTGAATTTTGGTAGAGAGCAGGATAAACCAGTAGAAATAATGTGCCAAAAGTCTCCGTCGATCCCATGTATGATAAAAAAGTTATTCACGATCAAATGTCAATTCAGATAGACAATTCCAATTCCTAACAAGTATGTTAATTGAACTAAGTCAATTAATTGATGGTCGCGGGACTGTACGAATTAGGGCTATTGAAGGACACCGTGGATTTTAGTCAGTACGAGTCTGACAGTCCCTCCCGCTCTGCCCTGGGCGGGAGGACTCATTTGACGATTTTACCACGATAAAAAAAAGTCAATTAATTGATGGCTCGAAACTATAATTAGTATATAGTTTATAGTATTAGTATATAGTTATATAATTAGTGCCCAGTTCAAAACCACCACCTACTGGGCAACCCCCAGTAGGTTGTGTGTTTGAACCCAAACAGGTATGTTACTTTGTGTAACTTTTTCTTCACCACTGCTCTCAAACGGTGAAGGAAAACATCGTGAGGAAACCATGTCCTAGAACCAAAAATTCGAAGACATGTGACATCTACCAACCCGCACTGGGCGTGCGTGGTGAATTACGGAATTCACAGAGAGGAGGCCTGTGTCCCAGCAGTGGGAACATTGATGGGTAATGAAATATAGGGTAAGACATCATAGTGATCAATACCTTGGCTTTAAGAGTATGTGGGTGCTTCGAACAGGCAGCCAGGCTTTCGTACGTGACGCCTAGCGTGCATTACGTAAACTTCATTAAGTTTACCATTTCCTACTGTCGATGTCGCCATGTCTAGGAGATAAATAATACATATACTTGCGACGTAACTTAACCGTATGTACTTACGTTTCGAAGACGAAGACATAAATAAACTCCCATAGTTTACGTACCTTCACGCTTAAAACATTGTATACAATAATTATGGGAGATCCAAATTACAACGTTTATTCTGGGAATTAAATCCAAGTCCATTGGCGAAACTAAGAACACTTTACTGTGTTCCGTCGATGCGCAGGAGTTGCAGATACTTCTTGCGCTCTTTCTTAGGCCTCATCTTTGCATCTGGGCTAGATTGAAGAAAGAGCAAACCCATTTAACAATAAAAGTGATGATTAATTCAGATCAAAGGACATCAATAATACATTACAATCTTTTAGAAGCAATCACACCTTTTGTCGCGATCTATAATATCTAAATGTATCTCACGTATTTATTTACTGTCGGTACATAATATACACACTGCCATAATCTGTATCTTGCTCCCATAACAGCTGTTTTATGGGTGTGCCATGTTACATTGAAAACTGACAGTCGGTCAATACCGGGTTTCCCTGGTTGCAGTCAAAATCGTAATTCTTATTTTAAAACGCTTTTACATCTATTTTAACGGTCATGGCAAGTAATCATTCTACCTAGCTTTTTCCCAATTATGTTGGGTCAGCTTCCAGTCGAACTGGGTCCAGCTGAAAATCAGTACTTTACTCCCACAACCCAGTAACTGGGTAATACGATACCACTTGATCTAAGGCCTTTGCAAAACCATCTGACTAACAGTAATGACTGTGAAAGTTCTATTAAAGACTTTAAGATTTACGTGTTTTCTGACAGAAGAAACTTATTATGATAGATAATGATAAAAAACGGCTAAACCTATGCGGCTCTTATGATATATTATTTCTAAAAGGTTACGGAATTTTCTAAGGAGAGGAAGAAAACTACCACTAATAGATAGTAGGTACCTATAGTTTTTGTAACCGGTCACAAAAGAAGACAGATGCATCTTGCGATCAAAAGATTGTAGTTTTGACTGATTTCTGGTATTGACTGCGACATGCAAACTTTACCATTTATTAATAGATTTATGTTCTACTGATAATATCTGAAGACTGATCAAATGCGTACATACGCACACATAGGTAATGACACGATTGATACAGTTTAGTATGTAACTGCGAAAATGTGATTGTTAAACTTAGCGGGTTACTTTAATGTTTGATTTCGTTTAAAGATAAGTTTTATATCACTCAGAGTTAATATGCATGTTGCATTGAGTGCTACTAAAGTGGGAATGTAATATCTCTACACGTGAAATAATAAATCAAATAATCAAGTGCTCCATCGCAATCTATAAGTACTTACATATATATTCTAATTCTAGACAAATAGAACACAATTTTCCATTTTACGAATTATATAGCATTGATATTATGGGTTCGTTGTTCTGCTAAAGTAGTCTTTCTAGACCCCCTGTTTTCTACAATGACGCCCCCCCCCCCCTTAGAGGGCCAAAGCCTGCCGGGGACGCGGGACTAAACAGCTACCGTGACCCCACAACTAAAAGGCTCTTGAAGGACATCGTGGATTTTAGTAATTTCAAGTCTGACTCCTACCTTGCCCTGGGTGGGAGGACCCATTTAACGATTTTACCACGATAGGTTATAGAAAAAAACGTGAAATGATAAAGAAAATAATCAAGTGCTCTGTAGTACCAGTATGTCGTCGTGTGCCAGTATGTCGTCTAATTCTGCACAAATTGAACACAAGTTTCCATTTTAAGAATTCTATAGCAATTGAGCTCCGTATGGTATTCCGAAATATCGCTCACCGAAAGGACGGTTTTCCGATAACACTCTACTCCGACGGTTAGTTGAACGAAAAAATAATTGGCCGATGAAACGTTTCGCCGATAATATAATTCATCGACGGTTGGTAGTCCGAATGAATCCTTCGCCGATGTAACGGTTCACCGAAAACACTCTTCAACGACGATTGGTTAAACGAACGAATCTTTCGCCGATAGCATTCAGTTTACGCTAGCTATTATATTTTATAATAATGTGCAATGCTGCTAACCAATACTCGAGTCCCATGTTTAATTTTACAATACTCGAGTCCCATGTAGAATATGGGCCAATCCACCTAAGAAAGATTCAATATTCATTTCACTCTTTTGTGATAAGTGTGTTTGTATCCTAGCATCATATTTGTTGTTTTGTTACATGTAACTATTGCAAGTTTATTCAATACTCGTTTAATCTCCGTACCATTGTTAATGAGTGCATTATGCGTCATTTAGGGACTTATCTTTAATACGGAAGCTCCCGGTATTTATTTATTCATCTATGCTGATAAAATTAAACATGGGACTCGAGTATTGGTTAGCAGCATTGCACATTATTATAAAATAAAATAGCTAGCGTAAACTGAATGCTATCAGCGAAAGATTCGTTCGTTTAACCAATCGTCGTTGAAGAGTGTTTTCGGTGAACCGTTACATCGGCGAAGGATTCATTCGGACTACCAACCGTCGATGAATTATATTATCGGCGAAACGTTTCATCGGCCAATTATTTTTTCGTTCAACTAACCGTCGGAGTAGAGTGTTATCGGAAAACCGTCCTTTCGGTGAGCGGTATTTCGGAATACCATACGGAGCTCATAGCAATTCGTAGATATTATGGGTTCTTGGTTCTGCTATAGTAGCCTTTCTAGACACCCTGTAATCTGCATGATGGACGGATTGAGGCTAATCTTGTCGCCGAGTTGAGCAGACAATTTAGATTGCAATCGACAGCCTAATGAAGCTCAATATTATTATTTAAATCAAGTCGCATCACCTAATACTTTTTACTACTTCCTGGGTACTTTTTTTTTGGGGCAAAATCACCGCTCTATTCCCAAACCACTGCAACTCCTGAAAGCCAGAATCAACAGTGGCAACCACCAGAAAAGCGCGCGAGACAATGAAGCTCGACGTTTCCCGGAGAATTACTTGTCTTGGACCCTGAAACAAAATTAATCAGAAAAGAATAGTGGAGGAGTAGGATTATTTTGTTTAGACTTCTCAGGTATACAACTTCTTGTAATACTCGTATTTTGCCACATTCAAAGATTAATGGAGAAGGACGAAGGGACAATGAAACTGAAAGACGCGATGCAGGGGTCTAAAAAGGCCACTTCAACACATGAATTGCAATCAAATTCGTAAAATGGCTCAAGCTATAGAGTGGGTTCATAGATAAAGAATAATTTTATCACAATTTGTATTTTGATTAAGCTAAAGTGGCCTTTTTAAGCCCCTACTTATTAGTATCCCTCGGAATATGCGGAATAAGCATGGTATGTTAGACCAGTGTTCCGCAAACTTTTTGTGTTCAAGGTACACCTAGGAAAACGAAAAAAAATTGAGGTACACCACAAATTTAAAAAACAGTTTATTAAGTAATATTAATCAACTTTTATTATTAATCAACAAACTTTACTTTGAATTTCAGAAAAGGTATTTAATGCGAAACATGAGACTGTTTAATTGAGCTTAGACGGTTTTAATTTTTCTTATTAAAAATAATTTTATAAGATAACCTTATTTTTCCACGGCACACCAACTAATGATCACGGTACACCAGTGTGCCGCGGCACACACTTTGCGGAACACTGTGTTAGACAACATAAAAAAATATTAAGTACCGAGACGCTTCAGTGAAGGAAAAAAAATACATGTCGAATTGAGAACCTCATTTTTTTTCGTCGGTTAAAAAGGGAAGAATTTTGTTGTCATTGTTTCAAGTGGGTTTTCAAAAGCGATTAGTAAGATATCTTGCACTCTCCATTCTCTATGATAACTAAATCTTATCTTTAGAATACTTGCCGTATAAGCATTGTTGAAACTTCAATAACCATTAAAATACCACACTACCGTATTGTATCAATTGTTTTAAATAATAGACAAGAATATAATAGACAAGAAGATCAAATCAACAAAAGCAACAGTCGTTTTTATCAATATTCTAAACTAGCAACATAACATTTTTTTAAAAGAGAAAATTTCAAAAGACTTGTACTTTCAACTAACCTCAATACTAAGAATTGTTCCTCAAATAACATTCAAAAACCGATAAATAAATAAGTAACAAAGAGTAGGGAAGTTTTTGAAGTAGCTCAGACTATAATATACGTCGTTTATTTGGCGGGGCGGCGCCCCGGCGGCGGGAGCGGCGCGCCGTCGTGGCGCCCTGCGCCTTCGCCCCTGACGCGACGGGAATTACTATTATAACTCGACGTCTTTCTGGAATTGTGAGTTTACCGTTTTATTATAGAGAATGCTTAAAATCCTTTCTGAATACGTCCACTGCACATCATCATGATGTTTGTCGTATTTAATGAAATTTAATTGAGGTGCTATAAAATCTGACGCGCTCCTCAAAGAACTATCAGGAATCTGACGGAGGATGTAGAGACATCATAGAGGGCCAAGCGCCTGCCGGGGTTGCGGGACTGTGACCCCGAATCGTAAAGGGCTATCTATAACACTGTGGATTTTAGTTGGTATTAATCTGACAGTCCCTTCCGCTGCATCCTGTGTGGGAGGACGCATTTGATTTATATTACCACACTATTTAATAAAAGTATACAATAATAATTAATTATCATTCCTTACCATTACTGATTCTCCATTTAGAACTTCATTCAGATTTTTATGTACTTATACACTATAATGGCAAAAAACTGCCTAGCCTTTTCAAGTCCCTACTATATTGGGGTCGGCTGATTGACTCCCAGTTGAACCGTATTGAGCTGAATATCAGTACTTATTTTACACAGAGCGGGTGCCCCCTGACATCCTAAACCCAGTAATTGCGATCTAGGGCTGCTGTGCCGAAGACAGTCCTGAAACTTCGGCAGGGATCAGTACGTCCCATACGTATCCGGGGAAACAAGTGTCTCGTGCCATCAGCGCGTGACCATAAAAATCTATTTTGAAATAAACGACTTTGTTAAATAATCATTTTAATATTACATACAACCGCAGTCATCAACATCACATCAGTCATTGGACGTCCACTGCTGAACATTGGCCTCCCTCATAGATCTCCTATAGGAGGTTAGAAACGGCTTGCACCTTGCGCAATCCTGTGATTTTCATCGAATCGTCTGTCCACCTTGTGGGTGGATGTCCTACGCTGCGCTTGCTGGTGCGTGGTCTCAATTCGAGAACTTTACGGCCCCATAAACTGTCAGCTCTGCGAAAATAAATATCCTGTATAAATCTTTTCGAAACATGTGGTAGGGGAAAGTTACCCTATATCCAGACGAGCGGCGTATATTATATCACTACGTACAGGGGTCGGTTCGCAATGGATTTTAGCTTAGAGTTTCATTAGAAGCGACAACTGAGGTTAACTTGATAATACAAAGGACAGCTAGTAATTTATACACATATTCTATTATAATCAGTTGTGGTTTTTAGGTTCCATATTGTAAACCCTTTACAGTTTTACCATGTCCGTCTATGGCCTAGGCTTAGCTCAGAAACTTTTGGTACCTAAGTACCTAGCAGGTAGGTCACCAACGTGTGGATTGCCCGGGAGACACGGTGGAGTATACAGTGAAGGTCTGCCCGGCTTGGTCACAGATGTTTTAGGTAGCGGCAAACCACTCGCTTCCGGCACTGGTTTAGGCAAGGGGCTTTGCTGCAGAAGAAGGTCGTAGGCAAGGGTCACAGTTACCTATTGACGATTCCGCGACCCTTTAAAAAAAAACATCACGTTCAACTTCACACAATACAATTGCCACTGGCCGAACTAAGTGAGCAATTAATATTCTCTCTGTAAATAGAATTAGCTGAAAAATAGTAGGTACAAAGTAGCGCCCGCGCCGAGCCGACGTCCGTGACTCACGACCCACTGGCGCCACGTGATTTATTGCGGACACTTGCAGAACTAAGGGATTTAGAAGATCATTAACTTAAATAATAATTACTTATTTGTCACTTGGCCGCGTACGTTTTCTTAGTTTTCGATATTATTTATAAATAGACGACGATGGACAAGAGTCACAATGATCTAATAATAAAACACCCTTTCTTTTCTATAATCCACAATTTGTCGCAGTCTGGCTTCTGCGGTCTATGTGGACTTTTGGACGTTTCTTAGGCTGAATTTTTGAACGATTATGTGTAAATACGTATGCTTTAAACTTTCGACTTTCCCTTTTCCTATAGTACTTCGAATGATAATACAGAACGCCTTATGATTATAAAATAATATGTAAAGCTATCTTTAATTTGGCGAGCAGAATATGACCCACTGAAGACGTCCGCTGTCATCAATGTCTTCTTCCAATGAAGGCAGATATTATCACAGAATCGAGGCTGTCGGCAAACTGCCTCCATTTTGCTAGATGTATGACAATAAACAAAAATGATCATCAGTTACAACAGCACTGTGGTTTTCCTCCAGGAAAACTTAAAACAAGGAAATAACAACAATATTAATGTGTATTCCTTAAGAACCGAGTAATTGATGGTCAAGTCACGTTTACAAAATACCAATAATATGATTCGATGCAGCTACCTATAATGAAAGCAATGCCTTGATTTTCATTGACTGGTTTCATATTTGACCTTCGCTTTTCACTTCTGACAAATGACTTTAATGTTATCTAAAATTATTTGGTTGAAACACTAGGTCCATGGGGTCCGAGTATCCACCAAGTTTTTAAAGACATCGCTAAGCGTATACTCGAAGATATGCGTGACCAGAGGGCTGGCCTATTTCTTGGTCAAAGGATCAGCATTGCCATCCAACGTGGCAATACTGCCAGTGTTCTGGGCGCTTACACCATATACAGCGATGTGGATAAAATTGACGCTCTGTAAATTTGACATTGAGTGATTAGAAGAATTCTAGATACATAATGCCGTTCGGGCAAATAAATCTTTTTTCCCCAAAAAACCCACTTCCTCTATTCTAAAACAGATAATTTTTCGGCTTTAGTTAATATATATACTTTTTTATGATGACAGTTTAATACGAAGCTTTTAAAGTTTACATTGTTAACAAAATACTGTCCATTAATTACTACAGGAAACTATTAATCGACTTCTAGATAATTATACCGTGGGAGATTGTCAAAATTAACGTCAAAGAGATGGACGATGATACCGTAACACCAGAGTTAACATAAAAGAGATGCTGATACCGTAATAGTAATACCATTGTAAGTTACGACTGAAACGAAATATTTTAACGTTAGGGCCAATCTAACGGCATTTCCCGTTAGTTTAGTGAAGGAAGTCCTTATCCTGATCCATCGCTACATGTCATTATCAGAGTAGAAACTATGAAATATGAGACAAGTAGAGTGCAATCTGAACATTAATTGTTAAATTCTAAATTTGCATAAAATACTTAGTTGATCTTCTCACAATTTGCAGCCAAACGCCATTATATTGACTTTCGTCAACATCATTACCTTCATCGCCCTTATTTTAATTCAGTGTGTTCATGATGATAACGGGTCATTAGTACTTATTTCATTTATTTCTATTCAGACAAAAACAACAGGGCACCTTGTATTACAATGTCACACTGCACCTGTTACTTGCATCGGGAACACTTTGGAATGACATTGGTCCATTTCCATCCCTGTCACTAGCCTTGCTATGAAAATTATTTTTAGTGACTTTTAGTCTAATTTTTTTAAATTTGTTTTTGCGCAGGCACGCAGGTCATAATTAAGATTTTAATAAATATTTCAAATGTATCTCTGTGTCCTGCCACAGTTTCTAGCATACTATATATTAAATACTTAAAAGAACATGCAGATGTAGTTTAACAATAGTAAAAAATAAAAAAAACCAAAAAAAAACCAGATAATATTCAATTCCATATTACATTTTTTATTCAAAATGTGTTTGTTCTTGGAGTCATTCTAGGTCAGAAGCAAAGATGAGATCTAAGATGGATCTCTCCCTTAAAGGAAATGGAACTCCTGCGCACCTATGGAACACACTAGCCAGGAAGCCCTGGTGAGGTGAAGCCCTGGTGAGCATTAGTCATCACCGCAGGTTACAAGTAGCTTGCAGTACCGTTGCCGCGGGGTAGATAGCTATGAGGTAGATCCCTCCTATCCCAAAAGGTTTTCCCTTACATTGACTGCTTCTTCTCCAGAACACTTCCTGGTAGGTGCTCCGTATTGCTTTTCTTGCACATGTAATTTATAGGGGATCAAGAGACCAGACCCGGCACAAGCTGCCTATGAAATTGGCTATAGACACTTTAGAGGAAGCCATTCAGTATGATTGAGAGTGGAAGAAGCCTGCCTACTCTGAGCCAATATGCTTCAGGTCTATCACTTTCTTCGGCTTCTTCCTTTCAGAAAGTTAGAAAGCAAGACATCACACGCCAGCACCGTGCAAAAAAGTGACGATGAAAGAATAGCTCTCAAAGATAATTTCCTATAGAAACAATAGAAAATTGGCAGCTTGAACACAGAGGCCCCATAATTGATGCCATGAATGACGAAACAGCATGATTCAGAGTCCTGTTTTTAGTTTTAAGGTCGCTCAGCCAATTCTAGCTCGCCTTAGCTCTTCGACGAATCGTGCGTATCCGAAAATAAATTGGGCCAATAAGAAGGATGGTGACAGTTGATGCCAGATGGGCAGCACCGTTTTTAGACTGGTAATTTGGGCTTGAATGATGCCTGATTGTTTATTGCTCGTGGCTTCAATTGTAATTGTTTTATTCGATTAAAACTGAAGTAGCGGAACTAGCTACAAAAAGTGTAGATCTAATCGAAAGATGCAGGCTACTAGGCGCGCAATATATGATATTATTTTTGAAGTGAAGACTTCTTTAGCGGCGTTGTGCACTTTTTTTGGAATGGGTAAAAAATTTTAAACTCGCGTCAGGACACGTGACCTGATCGAAAATTTGTAAGACGGCGCAGGGCGCTTGCGCGAATGTTCGTGTGTGTTTATTACTATTGAAGTTTTCACTTCTGCCGGCACTCCCAGAGTGCAACCCGTCGTTTTTTTTTAGAGATAGACTTCACAAATATATTTTTTTTGAATGGTGGAAAAATAAGGTGGCAAAGTCAAAGTGTCCTGGCATCCTAGCTATAACGATAGTTTTACCACAGTTCCTTTTTTCAGTTTAATTATCATCAAAATAGTATTTTTCGTTCCTCTTGATGAACGAAAACGAAGGGATGACCCCTTGGCAAATTCACTGTGCTGTGTAATGCAACTCGACTCATTTAACCCAACCCAAAATGCTTTAAGCTATTGTTCATTATGGTTTTAAGGCTAATAAACCACCAGAATGCAGAATGTAAAACCCAAAATTACGCAAATGTATCTTCATAAAAGGGAGTTATAATTCGTGTATAAAAGAGGTTCTGACAATCTATCATGGTGGTTTTATTGATGCAAGAATGCAAGAATCTCTAAACTGCCTGATCTCCCAGAAAACAAAAAAAGTCGACCAAAGTGTTATCGGGTTTATCCCGGTCAGTTTCTCTGTAGTAGCAAATTTAACTCAGTTGATGGCAATTAGGATTCCCCCCAGTTAGTTACGGCAAAATGTGGGGTGCTCTCGCATCTCATCATCTGTACTTTATCATGACTGTGATAGCTCCTTTTGACTTTGGAAGCCGAGAATACTCGTCAAAAAACAGTCGAGTTGAAACACGTGGATGTCGAACGAAACGGTACTAAATTGTGAAGATCCATATGGTCTTCTCATATTCAGGCTATCATAAACTGCTGATTTTTATTGAAAATATTATACACCTCATCCATCAATAGAATTTACCTTAGGTGCTGTAATGGGAATACAAACGTTGCTCTAAACGGGAACACCTACCTCAAAAATAGTGTCGAAAAGTCACAGTAATTGATTTGTTTAGTTGGCGAAGTGAAGAAAGTGATTAAAAGGGATTTAGCTTGTTGTTTTACAAAGTTGTGTAATTATTACTTAGCTATGTGTTACAACTAATTAATACACGATTTAACATAAATTCATTACTCACAGATCAATATGAAGATAAAGTTATTGAATTATTTATATAAAAGAGATATTTCTTAGTAAGTTGTGCTATCTACGAGTTGTTGAGGTCATTAAGTATCTAAACAAGGCCAAGGGAACTAGCATTTAATACATAAACATCTATATACGATGTTATTTATTTACTGGGAATGTGTAATCGTTTGTTTATTCCTATGTATGATGGAGTGATGGCTCTGTACCCAATGGCCCAGTCTTGATAGGAATAGCTAAAGGAGTAATAATTGTTGTCTTGACAAGCATTGTCAGAAACCGCATTCGGTAAACATTTGTGGAATCTTTTATAGTAGTAAGTACCAAGCAATTCATAAATTATGAACAAGCGCTAGCACATCAAGCTACTCCAATCCAAATATCAACAGTGTGGCGCCACACAGATATGATTGTGAACTTGTGACATATACGTACGGACAGGTAAACTGACGTCTTGTTCGTCAGTTTTTCAAAAAGTGATTCTAAAAGGATGCCATCTTTTTGCTTTTCGGCTGCGGAACCTTAATAATCGAATAACATTGTTAATTTTTCATGAGACTAGTGATACTCATTTGTATGATGTGTTTTTTGACATTTAAGTATAAGTTCAGAAATGTTCACAGACACAGAATTAATTATTCACGTGGGCTAAGAATGTCTTAGTCTTAATAATTTTTTGGTGTCATCTCATCCCTATAGCATTGGAAAATTTTGAATTCGCTTTTCGTCTGTCGTCATTATTCAAAATAAATGATCACGACTTTTTAAAATGTAGGTACCTGTTTTGTATTTTCTGGTGTAAAATATTTATTTTTTTCTTTCTAGTTTTTTCTATTGAGGCGTTGCGTCACATTTATTTATTTTGTTTTCATCCGTTTTAAACAAGTACTGGCACTTGTCCCATTACACTGCGGACCAAATAAATTGAAACCGTCACATTAAAATTAAAAACATCAATCACTAAAATTAATAACGATAAATGTCTAGCGGAAGCTGGAATTACGAGAAGCAACAATTTTTGGAAACGGTTGAAAAAAAAATGCCAAAAGGTTAAACCAGTATTTTAATAGAGCGACTTTCTGTCCGACTTCTAAAATCCAGTTAGTCACTGAATATAACCAAGTACTTACAGGTAAAAAATAATTTGTGCTAATAATCATGTTATACTGCTGAAGTCGTTTCATAATCTCTCAAAACAAATACTGACTCACTATTTACATATAAACAGTGTGCCAATAATTCTGCTCGTAGTCTACTACTGAAACGGATCTTACGCAATATTTTACCGGGAACTGGCTTCAGGAACACTTCATTCATCACTAGCTTGGCTCCATTCAGATCATTTCGTCGCTCGCGAAAGATGATGCTGTTTTATAGATTCGGGTGATATCTATAGCCAGGCCACACAACGGCATTTCTCGTTGATTTTCGCGATAATACTCTTCAAATGTTTAATTAAGGGAGTTTATAACGGGGTTGCGGGACTCACAAATTACCGTGACCCCGTTACGTAAAGGGCTATTGAAGGACACCGTGGATTTTAGTCAGTACGAGTCTGACAGTCCCTCCCGCTCAGCCCTGGGTGGGAGGACTCATCATTGATGTGTCCAAGATTGATGATTTTACCACGTTAAAAAAAAAGACAATTTTTTCAAAACACAGATTTAAAATGAGGAAACATTTATAATTATTAAATTAATTAACATAACTTAAACATTACTTGGAACAAATAACATTTACTGCAAATAAATGTTGCATGACTTCTGCAAACATTTTTCGAAAATAACTTACATTGTGTCTTTGATTGCCTCGTTTTTTTGGCTGGACAAATTTTATAGGTTCCACTGCATGTGCCAGAACTACCTGCTTCTGTATCAGCAGCACCAACCTGTTAATTCAAATGCTATCTTATGTTTATTTTTCTTGGAATGCCTACAATCTTTGCTCTTCTTTGGACATACTCTTTTGTCAATTCAATGACTAATTCCCGTAAATACATTCGCCTTTTCCGTAGAGTCACATTATTTGCCCTTAATATCACCATAGCATTTACTCCTGCAATATCCAGAAGACGAAAGAAGAGTTTCAATTGCCATCTATTATTCTTCCTTGAAACCGAATACATTTTTACTTTTTTATCCACTTCATCGACAACCCCTTTTGTATCACTGTAAAAAGAAATGATGCTGGGTTTACGCTTTTCTTTTGTACTTTCATCAATTTCTGCAGCACGAAGAAGTGATGTTATTAGAACTTCAGATTTTTTTCTTTTTAGGCACGTAAGATACGAGTGTAGCTGTATCAGAAAATCCAAATTGACTTGAATATTCAGGTTCGTTTTTGTCTATAAAGCAAGGAGATATTTCTTTCTTCTTTTAGGCATGCTACCCACAACAGAAATCTTATAGTCTGGCGAAATCGTTTACCAGCGGCACATTGGTGTACCAGTTGGCGATTGTAAGGTTTCTTCCAGTGCCAGAAATTGGTGTAATTAGGCTCTTCACGACGTCTGCCGCAGCATCTCTCAACTGGTATGGACCTTTAGGCTGCTTGCCATCATAAAGATCAATATTGAGGATGTAAAACGTAGCAGTATCTACTAGTGGATAAAGTTTTATACCGTA
The DNA here is from genome assembly GCA_943136025.2 of Agrotis puta. Lineage (NCBI taxonomy): Eukaryota > Metazoa > Arthropoda > Insecta > Lepidoptera > Noctuidae > Agrotis > Agrotis puta. The sequence continues at coordinate 15,239,750 of OW964183.2, read as the reverse complement.
TTCATCGGGCTCTGGTTTCATGTACTGTTTAAAAGGAAATCTTCCTTGAAAACCTACCAACATCGCATCGATTACAACGTTCTCTCCCACTGAATATGGTAAAAGAAACTAGAAAAGAGCACCTGGAAAGATATGGGGGAGGCATTTGCACAGCAGGGGGACAAATATGCCTTATAAAAAAAAAAGCTGTAGTAGCAACATCATAACAATATTATCTACAATGTTGATGTCTACGTTGATGGTGTCCTCTATTAACGGCATGGTTACAGCTGTTGTATTACGATATTTATTTCTTTTGCCTCGTATCATCGGATGAGTCGTCGTCTTACCCAAAATAAATAAGTATTATTTTTTTATTTCTCATGGCGGATCTTCTTCCCAGCTAAAGTAGCTCATGTTCAATGAGGATTATAAATTAATGCGAAAAGGCCGGAATGTGCGGATGGATGGATGATGTTTGTTACTCTTGCACGCCAAAAACCACTGAATCACTGAACGGATTTTGATGAGTAATTTTTTTAAGATTGTTTTTCCGCACTTAATTTACCTGCCAAGATAGATTTATTGGGCACACAAATCAAGCTATACAAAACCATTTAATCGTGGTCTCATTTTGTATAATTTTTCCCCCATAACCAATCAGCTTCTATTGGTTTTTCATAGCTACATAGCTAGCATAATCTATGTATCTGTACTATATCTGTGCATAGAGTCATCCTCATCAGATGCATTTCATGCATAGATCAGATGCAACCGTTGACAAGTTCCGACATGAAATAATTTTCAGGGATTGCACCATTCGTACCAATCATTGCGTGTGGGCCTTAAAATATTCAATTAGTGCCTAGACTTGATAAAATCTTTGAGATAGGATGCAGCATGGTAATCGTGACTAGGTACAAATATGAACATAAAAATGTCAACAAAAATGACAAGTCAATTATGTGATTTTAAAGAAAAATAGGTACCTACCTACAGTCAGCTTCAGAGAAATCTCATCCCCTTTGGTAGTTTTATCTATACTTACTAATAATACTAATAATCTATACTTCTATACTAATATTATAAAGAGGAAACCTTTGTATTTTTGTATGTTTGTATTGAATAGGCTCAAAAACTACTGGACCGATTTCAAAATTTCTTTTACCATTACTTAGAGGGATTCTTCCGAATCCGTATAGGCTATATTTTATCCCGGTTTTTTTTTTTCAGAGAGCTTTAAAAAATAAATGTCCACCCGTGCGAAGCCGGGGCGGGTCGCTAGTAATATTATAAAGAGGAAACCTTTGTATTTTTGTATGTTTGTATTGAATAGGCTCAAAAACTACTGGACCGATTTCAAAATTTCTTTTACCATTACTTAGAGGGATTCTTCCGAATCCGTATAGGCTATATTTTATCCCGGAAATTTTTTTTTCAGAGAGCTTAAAAAATAAATGTCCACCCGTGCGAAGCCGGGGCCGGTCGCTAGTTCTCTAATAAAGGGGTTAGTTTTCTTTGAAGCTTAACATACAACTACTTGTGATTTTTTTGTCTGTATCATACTTCTAGGCAAGCGTGCTTCATCGTCGACGTGTCACATTATTAAATGAAAAAGAAAATTCAAAAATTTTTCCACGAATATTTCTACAGGAAGACGGCAACGTGGTCGTTGACGGGGACACTCACTTCACTGGCATGTTTACGCCATGTCCATTAAACACTAGGAAATAAAATAAAACGACTTCTCAGATTAGTTAGATTTATATCTACTTTTATTATGACAATCGGAAGACGGTCATTGGCATACATATACCTAGTTCCGACATTGCGGAAAAATACTTTACGATATACCAACCCACGCATTGTCCATCAAATGTTGAAATAAACAATAATATTTTATTAGTTAATTGCCATTTACTAACTTGTTTCCATGAAAATGCGACCCATAAAATTTTCAAGGCTAGCAATCTTGTAAGTTTGCCAAAATCGATAGTGAATAACGCCACTAAAATTATTATAATTTACGGTTTCCGATCTTCTGAGAAATATAATTTTCTTTTCAAAGATTAAGTACGAAGATACTGGAAACACGACAAGAAATCAAATAGCTATTAAAGGAAGCATAGTTTATATCGCAGCAAAGCGGCCGACGCAGTGGCGCTAGTATCAATTGTTCACAGAAAAAAAACATTATAGCAATCCAAAGGCCAAATACTCGGCCAATAAGGGCGTCACGCGGTCGCGTTCCGCCAAGATTCTTATATTCATATTCCCTGAGATCTCATAACATTAAAATCTTATACTTAGTTCATGTGCATACAAAATGAAGGCATAACCCCGCCTTCAGTTTGTCATTAATGAACGAACTATGTATTTATACATATCGGTACGGAACTTTCGGTACGCAAGTTTGACTCGCGCTTAACAGATTTTTTTAGAACGTTGCCCCGCATTAGTTTTTTTTTATCCGTATTGTGGGTGCGTTTACAAACATTGAAACTCACATACACAAACTTCCAGTTTCGGAACAACTATGTATGTAAGCGTACAAATTAATTATTGTTCTGGCTTGAATCTAACCCGCACCACTCAGCTCAGCAGTTCTATCGCTCAGTAACTGCACCAAATGTGCCGTCAATATTTTTTTCTCCTGTAACTTTCACGTTAGTGTATATCTATGGAAACACTATCTCATTCTAGTAGAGTCCGCGCCACCACTCATGACGGAAAAATCGAGGTACTACATAATATAATAATGCAATGCAATTTGATGTATATGATGATGACATAGACACTAGCGCCGCGTCAAAAGGACTTGAGTCGTGTCGCGGACTCTAGTCAGGTATCTGTTACTAATGTCAACTGTCAGTCATTACGGATGGCGCGAAAGTCGAACATAATAATTTATGGATTATCCTGACCGATGCTTTGTGTGGAGTAGAACCAGTGAAAATTGAGATGAAAACGAGTAAACAAAGAATACTACAACATACAAAGTCTATGTTTATACCTGCTTCCAATCTCCTGAGCATCAACATGAAGCGACAGGGAGTCTGAA